>JAJPGS010002095.1:1200000-1800000 GCA_028654335.1 Alnus rubra
TTAACCATTTCTATTCTAATTCATGCCATTCACTCTCAATAACATCTGTAATACCCCAATCTCATATTAGGAAGAGATACATAGAATTAGTAGTTTTTAAAAGATAGTCATAAGTGCTAAATTTCATATTGCTTAGTTAATTACTAGGTGAAACTGTGCTTTATAATGAATTTTAGGAAAACTTCAAATTGACTAGTTCTTTTGAAGTGATAGCGCAGATATAGCCGTCGTTTTTCCTAAGTCGTTACAACATCACCTTTCAAAACAACTTTTTTCAGATCTATATCTCTGCGAAAAATCACAATTAATTGCGAATACTGCCGGCACCTCATCAATTCCCGAATTAATGATATGAAAGCCATCCTAGACTTCAAGAGCTCTCCATTATGGTCTCTAACAATTATGCCTATACCAATTTCATTATTTGGCTTATTCACAACAACATTCCAATTGAACTTTTTGCAAATCCACACAGTACTGGAGCTCGATCTCCTTCTCTGGACAGTATTAGTTTGTCCTTCTCACCTTTCTTTCAACGTTGCAGAATATATCTTGGATTTCTAAAGCTATATGATTTTAATTTCCAAATCAAACTAGTATTCATTGGGTAAGTAGTACAATTGTCAAGACTAAATGCTAATTAACCTTGTCATTAATATGTAGGAACAAATTTTTCTTCTAAATTGAAGAAAATTCTTCTAACTTTTTTCGTAGAGTATATAATTTTCACATACATACATTTTAAATAATACATGTGCGTATTAATTACTTGTTCTATTAATTATATTAAAAATACACATGAAAATCACATATTAAACTAAAAAAGTTATAACATACAACATACTATTATAAGAGAAATGCTATTTCATATTATGTTGTACATCTCTCAATCATCTCAATACATCTTTTTTTTTTTTTTTTTCTTTTCAAATCAATCATTGAATTTGCGGTACATTTTTCTTTTTCTTTTTTTGTTGGTGTCATACAAATTCAAAGATTGATTTGAACAAAATATGAATGAGAGATGCATCACAGTATATAAAATAACATTTCTCCTATTAATAGTGTAGTAGAAAATGGTAATTCTACCACTCCCTTTGTGTTCCTTTAAGATTAATGTGGTTTTTAAAATTATAATTAATTTAAAATTTAATAGTAATTTTAAAAGTCACATTAATTTTAAAGAAGACAAATAAAAGATGATCGTCAAAAAATATGAAAATAGTGCTTCACTAAACGTTGTTGTTTGTTTCCTTTTTAATTTTTTAATTTTTCTTTTTACGTGTCTACATAAAAATAATAAAAAATTTAAACTAACGACCTCCGCTCAATAAAATGCGGTCCATTTCCACTTTTACCTTAACTCAGGAACTCACATGGCCTTTTGGTCCGTTTCCCTTCGCCCAATAAGAAAAGAAAGAGTCCAACGGTAGAAACATCCGATATTTATTTTTTTTTCAAAATGACCAAAACACCCTGTTGCCTGAATAACCTAAACAAACGTGTACGGTTGTGCTGAATTAACGCCTTAACGGCCCATGGGACCCACCCTAACCGGCATTTCCCGTAAATCCCCCCGCTGTCACAAAGCCAAACAGAACACAAGCCTTGCCCTATTTAAATACTGTATGGGTTACCTTACAAACCCCTGCAAACCAAAAGAAACAACACTAGGAGCCCTACACAACAAAACTGTCGGCATTCGGCAACATCTCATTTCTTCAACCGTTTGTTCTTGGGCTTCGCGCCGTTCGGAAACCGGGACCGAGTGGGGGTGGCGCTGCCGACACACGCTCACACAATGCTGCTTTCAGCTCGGTCTTTCCGCCTCTGGGTTTCGTTGGTGTTGCTCAAGTGCTTGGTTGGATCTGCGTTGGACGCACATTGGTACCCAGCCACCGCCACCTGGTACGGCAGCCCCGAAGGCGACGGTAGCGACGGTAATGGTTTCCCTTTCACACTTCTTTTTGCTTTTATCTGAATTGTTTCTTCTTTTGGCACTGCAACTCGGTGATTTGACTCGGCTTGTCGAAGTTTTCTGGCCCAGTGAGTCAACTCGGTCATATTCCGTGCATGTAGTAAATAAAAGATGCGCATGTTATGTAATAATGTGGGTGTTTTTACAGGTGGGGCATGTGGGTACGGATCGCTAGTGGACGTGACGCCACTGAAGGCGAGGGTTGGAGCAGTGAGCCCAGTACTGTTCAAGAACGGTCAAGGGTGTGGGGCGTGCTTCAAGGTGAAGTGCCTGGACAAGAGCATATGCTCGCGACGCGCCGTTACCGTTATAGTGACGGACGAGTGCCCCGGCGGGCCCTGCGCCAATGGGCGCACCCACTTCGACCTCAGTGGCGCCGCCTTTGGGCGCATGGCTGTGGCCGGTGAGGGTAGTCCGCTCAGGAACCGGGGTGAACTCTCAGTCGTTTACCGACGGTACGTATGTCAGTATGTGGTCTTCGATCGATTTTCTTAATTGCTTTATTAACGTCTCTTTTTGGCGCTTCCATTTTGTCACTTTTTGCTCATCTGCTTGTTAATTAATAATCAAAAAAAAATTTGTTTATTTCTCTTTCTCTTTCACCAACAGTCTTGCGGCCCTACTCGTTTTCATACTTGCCTGCATTTTTGACTGTTGACCACATGTTGCAACTATCCAGAAAAAAGTTAATTACTATCTTCTGGCCAAACATATTATAAAATAAAAAAATAAAATAAAATAAAAAAATAACACAGAAGGAAGGGGCTTTTGTTTCTTCTCCTTCGAAAAGGTAGACTTGAAACTGTGTAAATGGAATATATATGTTTGTGTGAGTACAGAACAGCGTGCAAGTATGGTGGGAAAAGCATTGCCTTCCATATCAATGAAGGTTCAACAGATTATTGGCTATCAATCCAAGCGGAGTTTATGGATGGAGATGGAGACGTCGGATCGATGCACATCAAACAAGTATGAATTAAGCTTTCTCCTTTTCTTCAACATTTCTTCGATGTTCTTTTGTGCTTTCTTCTCTCATTCATCATCCATGGATATTTTCGTGTTTCATGATCGTCACCCAATGAAAAAGAAATTAAAAGGAAAGAAAAAGAGCACTGATGGGCACTTCACGCTCCACAAAGAGCGCATATATATGATTAAATCTTATCAAATCAATCAAATCTTTAAATTAAGCATTTTTAATCTTCAAAAGGGCCGGGGTGATGTTTACCCCAAAAGTGTTTACGGCCTCCGTAAATATAGAAATGAAAAATCAATCAGGATGATAAATTTTAATAAGATAATTCGAAAAATTTTGAGCTTTTTAATTTTATGGTAATTTGAAAAATTATAGATCCTCTAAAACAAATATTAATGTTGCATTGAATCATAAACTTTTAATATTTTACCGACCAATTCTCAGGTTTCGCGTTTAAATAGGAGATTACAAACATGCATAGAGAAATTATCATTCTCTGAAATGATTGGTTACGTAGTTTGGTATTTCTTCAACATTACTCATTCTTTAGTTAATTATTTTCCATATCATGATTCATATATGTGCCACTGGCCCACTGCCCAGCGTTTCCATGCTACATTAAGAAAATAATTCACTTTCCTATTCACATTTTTTAACTTTTCTTTCTGCTTTTATTAACGGGGGCCAATGTGGAATGTACTCAAAAGCACTTTCTTAGCCCACTTTTCCTTTTTTTTTTTTTTTCTTTTTTTTTTTGCGCATTTTACTATTGAAACTATTCTCTTGAATCAAAGCATGTGAGAAAGATACGGACCACTCTTAAAAGTCACATTCTAAGCATGTTCATAATCATATATTTCTCTGCCATGGCTGCAATATTTTACCCCCGGCCACCTGTTTGACCACCCTGATACAAGATGTATATATATATTAAATATATTTTGGCCTCCTCAACGAACAGGAGGTATATATTTTTAGAAGAATGACAGAAAAGTATCTTAATTGTAATAAAATGGTAGTTTGATGGGTCTAGGTGTCCCACCTATCAGTTCATGGGGCTTTCTAAAAAATGACCGTTAGTTGAAGGTGTCAAGTATATTTAACCCTAATTTGTTGCAATTAAGCCATTTTTTGTCATTCTTCCAACAACACCTCTAGCTATTTTCTTTCTTTCTTAAAAAATTTATATATATAAATAAATTGATTTTTTTATTTCACTTTCTTCTTTTTTTTTTAAGAAAATATGAATATTTTTTTAGAAAAATAACAAAATAATAGTTTGATAGGTCTAAGTGTCACACATATTAGTTGAGAATATATGCGGCATTTCTCGTCCATCAGAACAAGCAAAGCTTCATATTAATTGAAATTGGTGTCTTTGGATGTTTAAATTGGCAGGCAAGTTCGACGGAGTGGCTAGAGATGAGCCATGTATGGGGTGCAAACTGGTGCTTTAATGGCGGACCCCTGGAAGGACCATTTTCTGTGAAGGTAACAACACTGTCAACTGGAAGAACTCTCTCTGCAAGAGATGTCATCCCAAAGAATTGGTCACCAAAAGCCACCTACTCCTCTCGCCTCAAGTTCTTGTCCTAATTAGTAATTCCCCCACAACCACAGGCTCCCCGGCAGCCTAGCTAGCTATAGTCAAGTAACTGTTGTCGGTTTGGAATTTGGGTTTTTTTTTTTACTTTTTAAGAAGAACAGTAGCCGTTGGAGTGCTTAAGAGTTAAGATGCTCTTTCCTTTAGTAGTAGTAGTAGTAGTATGTAACCGTGTACACGTGTAGCCCTCTCCAAAGGAGAGAGAGCTGAGAGCCGTATGTTTTTACTTTTTAATGAATTTGGACCGTTGAATGTGGCATTGATTTGTGTTGTCTATTTGGAGACAGACGACAAGCCCTGAGATTGGTGGACCACTCTCTATTGCTGTTATTAGACGACCAAAATTAAAATAACCAACAAAGTGGAGTAGCGCCGTCTGTGGGATTCGAACCCACGACCACATGGTTAAAAGCCATGCGCTCTACCGACTGAGCTAAGACGGCTTCACGATAAAGTGGCGCATAAAACGACAAAAACGTAAAAATCTCATAAATCAAATCAAACGCATAGTACCTTGTACGACAAAACAAGACATACCCCTTTTTTTTTTAACCGAGCAAATGATACACAAAACAAAATAAAATAAAATTATATTGAACAGTGAACACAATGATGGAGGGAGTAAGAATTTAACTTGAAGGGGTTGGATTATATTGAATTTATATTTAGGGAACCAAAATAAAAAAAGATAAGATAAAGACCTAAAATATTTTTTAATAAGTTTAAAGGCAAAAATTAATTTTGGTAAAAATACGCACACTGCCCTCATCGTATCAGGCAATTCATAATGTTTATCCCAAACTTTCAATTGAAGTAATGTCCTCCAAAACTATTACAAAATTGTAATGTACCAATTATGTAAAAAAATAAAGAAAAAACCTTACAAAAAATGTTTAGAAAAACATAAATAAATAAATTGTGACCCATGACAGCAGCCATTGTGGGTCACAAGACCCACAAACACCATGGGTTTTATATTTCTTTTTTTCAAATTTATAAGGGTATTTTTCTTTTTTGGGTGACAAAAAGAGTATATTATAATTTTCTAGTAGTTTTGGAAGAGATATTGCAAATTGGCTGCGAATGAGATATGTGTACTTTTTTCAACAATTTTCTAACTAATTTATTTTTTATGGATGTATGTGTACTTTGTCTCCCCTCCGGCCTCCGCCCCTCTTTTGTGTTCGTCATTAGATTGAGGTATTGAAAATATGAGAATGGTTCCACTTTAGTAAATCTAATTAGGTTATGTGTAATTGGTAAGGGCATGTTTGGGTAATTCATTTTTTTTTTAAAAAAAAAAAAAAAACACATTTGGTTTGATATTTGAAATTAAAATTTTACTCAAGTTTTATCCAAATTTTTATAATTTATCTCAAATTTTTTAAACCATTCGAACATAATTTATTAAGAAGTAAGCGAGTTTTAATTGCCAATTAATAGGTAGGACCATACACTTCTTTGCGATGATTTAAATCATCCTATTGCATCCCCAATAACGCAATAGAAAAACAAAGTGACCTCAATGGGACACGAAAACGATTCATAGACATTGTCACAAAGTTTCTATCGAGGAAAACAACAATAACTCTGTAAAAAAAGATGTGGTTGTGTTGTGTGTTTGTGAATGATTTTTAGACCATAACGAGCTAGATTGTTAGGTTTTAAGAGAATTTAGACCTTAAATTTTGAGGGAATTCAAATCTTTTAAATTCTAAGATAACTTAAACCTTTTATAAACATAAAATTTAAAATTAGATTAATTATGCTTACTTTATTATTCAACCCGACCAATAACAACTACTTTGTTCACGAGCCAAAGATGAGAGTGCTTGTTGTATATATGCATAAATTATAATGCTGTGGATTCAATAATCCCTCATCACATGCGTTTGTGTTAGGTGGGGTGGCACTCACATTATAAGGGTGTGACCACGACACGTGGGAGGGTGTCCCGTTGAGTGGTACCTGATTGGCACATGACTTTATCTGTTCACATGTGAAATGCCTTTTGTTTTTTATTCCAAAGGATATCATCCAAATCTTGGAATTGGCCAACATAATATCGCCTTTTTAGTATAACATTATTGGCTATTGCCAAGCAAAAGTTATGTGGATTCTATTCCACATTTAGGGATAAAGATTCCGTAGAATATTCTTGCCATATTGTAGTTCAATAGGCTAAGGGTATTGAGAAATGTTAGGTGGTCGGGGAAGGGCCAGATCCCGGCCAGCCAGTTGGGATCTGACTGTTCTGTCTGGGGAACGGCCAGATTCCGTCCATCCAGCCGAGATTCGGCCGTTCTGGTTGGGAATGGCCAGATTCTGTCCAGCCGGCAGTTTTGGCCGGGGAACGAGGTCGCCGGCGAGATCTGGATCTGAGGACGGGGAAGAGGATTTAGCCCATTGTTCTTAGGGCTGATGAAGGGTATTTTTGTATTTGTATAAGACGACACATCAGTCAGTAAAACTCTATTTGTAAAAGTTTAAGTATTCCTAACATTTTTGAAATGTATTGCACCCCAAGAATGTGAAATAGAATAGTCTTAGGGTGCATTTGAGATTATGATTTTGTAGATAATAAGTACGATTTTAAACTAAATGCAGAACATAAATCCTTTGGGAATTGTGTTTTTAAAAATTGCGATTTGAAAAACGCAAAAAATATGCTTTTCCAATCGCAGGTAAAAGTGTGTTTTTTATAAAACGCTGAATTTTAAATACTAAATTGCGATTTTGCCAAACGTTTAACTGCATTTTTAAAAATCAAATTTTCAAATCACACATTTTTAAATCGTTATTTTAAATCGAACTTTTTGAAATCGCAAACCCAAACAGACCCTTAGTATTATAGTATATAATCTTAAGGAAAAATTACGATTTAACCTTCCAAACTACCAGTCATTCTATGGATAGCCCCCGAACTACCAACGCTTGGATTCTGACTCCCAAACTACAAAAAAGTTTTAAAAAAATGCTCAATTTGATGAAAAAATGCCTATAATACCCTTGCCACATGTCATTTTTTAATTAAAAAAAATAAAAAACATTAAATTTGAAACTAAAAAAAATAAAAATTTAAAAACTATAAAACTATAAAAAAATAAAATAAAATATTAATTTTTTAAAAAAAATTAGTGTTTGGGAGGTGGCTACCACTAGTGGGGGTGGCCTATGAGCTACGGTTGGCAATTTTTTACACAACCCGTGAACCCGACACGAACATGATACGAAATTACAGGATTATGGTTCAAGTTAAACGAGTTGGCGGCTTGACCCGTTTACCGACACGATTATAAAATGGGTTGGCGGTTCAACTCGCAGGTTGACCCGCCAACCCGTTTACTTATTATTATTTTTTTAAAATTAAAAAAATTACTAAACTTAGACTTGCAAGCGAGTCGGGTTGACATGACCCGTTAACTTAATCGTGTCGTGTTCGGGTTGCAGGTTTTAACCCGATTAATAATCGTGTTGTGTCGAGTAACCCGACGGGTTAGTCGTGTCGTGTTTGGGTTGCGGATTTTAACCCGATTAATAATCGTGTCGGGTTCGGGTTGACATAATTGGGTTGGTTGGTCAAGCAGGTTGACCCGAACCCGACACGACAACCCTACTGCAAGCCATCCTAGAGGTTGCGCCGACTCACAGGCCACCGCCAAACACCATTTTTTTAAAAAAAAAAAAAAAAAAATTTGTACAGATCTTGGCCGTTCACCTTCATAGTTCTTTGTTGTAGGTCATTGGATGATAATATTATAAATCAGTATGAATTTATCAGTTAGAAAATTCAAAAAAAGTAATGCCTCGTGTTTATTATATAATTTTTTCATAATCTAGTGTATATATCAAATATACTATGTATTTTTTTCTTTCTACCATTTTAGATATATAAAAGCATAACTTTTTTAGTCTATTTTATAAAAATTTTGATTAAATCGAATGAAAACGTAATTTGGATCGTAAATTTTGGATAAAGATTTTATTAAAATTAGTCGATTGATTCAGTATGCAATATTTATTAAATAAAATTTGTTAATAATTTGTATGACAAAAATTCTGTTTATATTTTCTTTTTACAACTTACAAAAAGAGAGATTTTTTAAAATGATTAAATTTAATATTTTTTTTTAAAGAAAATGAGTTCATATTTTATTTCGAAAAATATATATATAAAGAAAAAGCAAAATAAAATTTTAATCAACTGAGATTATTCTCAATTTTAAAAATAAAATTTTGTTTTTGTTTTTTTGTTTTTATTATTTTTAAAATTATTTTTAATTGAAAAATGACACGTGGCAGGTGTATTATAGGCATTTTTCGTCAAATTGGGCCTTTTTGAAACTTTTTGGTAGTTTAGGGGCCAGAATCCAAGCGTTGGTAGTTCGGGGTGTTATTCGTAGAATGACTGGTAGTTTAGGAAGCTAAATTGTAATTTTTCTTAATCTAATTTGCACATTTTTTGCACATATTTTAATGGTAGATTTACACATTTTTTTGTAGGGAGATGAATAAGAGATGTGCAAGAGAATAAAACGAAACATTACTCTTTTAAATAGTCGTTCCCATTGCCCATGAGAGAATGACTATTGGAAGGCTATTCCATTCCATATTATTCCATTTTTTTAATAAAAACTATTCTCATTTTCCTAATGAAATAGTCATTCTGCATGGATTAAGATAGACATAGATTGCTCAAATTTTACAAAAAATTTGAACAGTTTAAGAGATGGAGGTTGTTGGGCTCACCTGCTTAGAATAGGCGGTTCACATTCTAGGTTGTTCAAGACAGGTCCACTGGTCCTCGCAGCCACCCTCTAACAATCGGGAATCCTCATCCATCTATTATATATATATATATATATATATATATACATATTAGAATATTAGAGCATAATCGTATGTTACTATTACATTTATATTATCTATATGTATCTGTATTTTTGTAATACCATATATTTTTGTTTATGTAAATCCTTCTTATAATACATAATGAATATCAAGTTAATAACAAATATGTAACCCTTTATAAGACATGACTAAGTTTTAGCCCATTCCACATTAATTCTTCTCTTTTATTTATTTATTTATTTTTCTTTTTAATATATATTTTTTATTAATCCTATTTTAATGTTTAACATGATATATATAGAGTAATGCTCTCGTATTACCACATATTTTGAGGCTTAAGACAATAAATTTAAATGATATATTTTTTTTATATTAAATATTAATTAGATAGTATATATTTTAATATTAAATTAAATTTTTATTTAAAAATCATTCTTCTCATTTTTGTATGCAAAATTACTAATTAAATTTTTATATTCAGTTTTTCTAACATATTATTTTTAATTGATAATATGACTAATCCATTTAATTTTTCTTATGACATTATTGATCTTAGGTAGCATTTTATAAATTTTAATTTTAATTTTTTTGCCGAAACAGCTGTAACATGCATTGTCAATAAATTCTATAAGCGATACATATATTGGAAAATAATCAAGTCTTTTTATATAATTTATGTATTTTTAAAGACTTCATATTATTCTCAACATTTGATTCAGATTGACGTTGGAGCACGTACATTGGAGATAAAGACCTTTCATTTTCTACTGACAAGTTAATTGAAATTGATATTACCACCTTGAGAGGCGTACAAACGAACAGTTATTGCCTCTAATAACTGCAACCGCATAGCCGCACAACCGCTATACAATAACATATTATGGAAAAGATGGGCAGCTCAAGAAATTGAGGTGACATATTATTGATGATTACTATTTCTTTAGTCATGTTAAGAAAGAGAGGTTTTTTAAATTAAATTATGAAAGAAGCTCATGCATTTTACATAAACATGGTAAGAAAAACACCCTCTTATTTAGCTACACTAGAAGGGTTATTATTTGGGGTCGTTTTCATTCAAGTGGCCATATCAGAATATATTGGAGTGCCTAGGCAGTAGGATCATGCTCCATGATTGGTATTCTTATGTTCTTTGTGTCTTGGGGCCGTTACGATTGCTTGAAAGTGATAACTGTTTAAAATGGTTGCAGTTTTGGTTAAGAAAAAATAACCACAACCGTTTGTATATTCTTAGTCATATCGGATAAAGTTATGAACTTGGACTTTCGTAAATGTGAAAATAAGAAAGTAAACAAGTAGATAATTTATATACTTTGAAAAATTTA
Organism: Alnus rubra; assembly: GCA_028654335.1. Classification (NCBI taxonomy): domain Eukaryota; kingdom Viridiplantae; phylum Streptophyta; class Magnoliopsida; order Fagales; family Betulaceae; genus Alnus; species Alnus rubra. The sequence continues at coordinate 1,210,752 of JAJPGS010002095.1, forward strand.
TGTCATTAGGAGTCTTAATTATTAACTTTCATGGAAAGTCCATTCTTTGTGAACATGAATTGTACACACAAGAAGAAATTGAATAATAACATGTCTAGAATTAATAAATTCACATTTTCATGTTTATAGATTTTTTAAGGCCCCAATATTGTAAAATTATTATTTTTAACCATAATTGAGGACCTTAATTAAAGATTATTTATTAATTTTTACCATATTAGAGTTTTTATTTTGAAAAAACAAACCTTTATTATACCATTATTAATTAAAACGCTCATTTGCAATTTTGATATTGAGCTTTAGCTCCCTTCTACTTGTCCAAAATTTGAATTCCTCGTATTAGTAAGTAATGTCTTAATAATGTTCCTCAACCATATGTTCTGCAATGGGGGCAATGAGAAGCAAAATTTTTAAAATACTCATGTATTTTGATTTTTTTTTTTAAAATTTATAAAAATTTTCAAAGATTCAGGCATAAGTATTTTTGTAAAATCCTTTAAATTCTGAAAGAATTTAACGAAAAATTCTAACGGACGGTTAAAATTAAAAAAAAAAAAAAAATTTGTAAGATGGATACCCTATTATTTTATTATTTTATGCTTTCTTGTAACCCTTGCCCATTATTAAATAGAAAAAAAAAAAAAAAATTACTCTTGCTGAGTCTTGCATGTAGTTGGCTATGATTCTGATAATCTTTTCCGCACAGAAACTCAAGAATGCTTCTGGGTATGGCCCGTTGGGTACTCGAAAACTGAACCAATTTTAGGTCATGGGGATGTTTTGGTCCATGGGTGTTTAGTACAGCCATCAGGATTTAGGACTGAGGAGTGTTTTCAAGGAAAAAGAATGGAATTACTGAGCTTTTTTCAAGTGTACGTCATGTATGACACAGTAAATAAACTTACAGTTTACCAGGTTATGATTAATGTTGGGGAAGATCACTGTCGAAGGGAATTTTTTGTGAGGCTCTTTAGTTTTTAACCTCTGAAGTCTTGAAATAATAATAATAATAATAAAATTTGAGTTCTTCCTTATAATGATATAGAATGAGGATACGTGGTATGAATCCATACATTTTAATGATTAAAACGGTCATCTAAATAAAATTAAACCAGTCTATTTAATATATGTTAATACGTTTACTTAAAAATTCATATATAGAATCAAGAGTTATATGTATTAATACGGTATTTAAAAACCCATATATAAAATCAAGAGTTATATGTGTTATATAGAATCTCATATGTCGGAAAACAAAAACCCCCATATATACAAAAAAAAAAAAAAAAACCCATATATACGTTACAATAAACGAACGTCTCTTTTTCTCTCTCTCTCTCTCTCCATTAACGCCTTAAAATATAAAAGCGTTTAAGATTTTGTATATATATATATATAAGCTGAGTTCTTTCTTAGAATCCCGTGCATCCTGCGGGTTATGAGTTAGTAATAATAATAAGAAAGACGTTAGGCTAATATAAATAAGAAGAAATTAATAGTTAAGTAAATATATGGTATGTCATCACCCAGCAGGGGCTTGTTCACCCACAGCAGCCTCTGGTTTAGATGGGTTAGAAGCACCATTAGCGACGTCGGCATCTTTTGCCGGTGAAGCAGATGCATTTCCTGCTGCAGGCGTCTGTTACAGTTGGTGTAGAACTTTTCCCATTCTTGGCATCCTTTGCATCCTTACCGTCTTTGGCGGGTGCGGGCGCGGGGGAGGCATCATGTGTGGAGGCGGGTTTTGTTTCAGCTTCAAGAGAAGCTGCCGCATTCTTGAAAGATCAGTAGGTTTCCCAGGCTTTGGACCCTGAATGACAGAAACCGAAGGCTTCTTGTCAGCTTCTTTCTTCCCTCGCCTCTTCTCAAAATTAGGGACCTCGCGTGGGATTATCTCTGCTATTGCTTTCCAGTAATGCTTGTCAGCTTCTTTGTGGAACTTCTCTTGGTTGATCAGGTAGAGCTGCACAAAAGATCACGTCGAGTACTTGTCTTAGATATGAAGTAAGAGTGGCAATTCGTGTTCGGTTGTGTTGAGATATGAGTATAAGATTATATAACTCAACCATAACCCGTCCCATTTACGACCATATAGAGAAACAATAAGATTCGCAGCAACTTGTACCTTCTCTCTTTCTCGGTTGCTAGTCTTGTTTGATTCACAATTCAGCTTCCTTTTTTCATAAAAGGATCGTTTATACTCTTCAGCTTCTTCAATAATCTGATTCCGCATCTCCTTCTCTCTTTTCTCCTTTTCCTCAAGATGGATTGCGTTTTGACTGCACCAATTTAACCGCAAAAGATCATGCAAACAATCAACAAATTAAAATTCACAATTGCATTAGTTAACAACATGCACCCGGTTCTGAGATAGATCGACCATTCCGAAAAGGCCTTTAGGAGTGACGATACCACCCAAGGGAACTTTAAAGTACTTTGGCCACCACTAAAAGCCAATTTTGGGTGTGGTCGGCCACCCCAAACACCAAAGGTTGATTTTGAAGTGGTTCAAAGGTTGAATTTGGAGTGGCCGAACTACCTTTATAGAACTTAGGCGGTGATAACTAGGGCCAGCTTGACCACTAGGCCACTTAGGCGACCGCTTAAGGCTCTCAGTGAAAAAAGCCCCCGAAATATGAAAAAATTAAGACAGATTTGTTTTTAAAAAAAAAACCCAATTATAGTGCATAACGATTTTGCTAAAGAAAGGAAAAAAAAAATACATTAATTCTTCTTTGAGAGATCCTAAGGCATCGTTTGGTTCGCGGAATAGACCTTCGGAATGGAATAATTTTTCCTATGAAATAGTCATTCTTATGTTTGGTAGGGATCTATTTCTTAGAATAGTTACTTAGAAAGAGGAATACCTATTCCTTTAAAAAATTAGAGGAATATGTATTTCAATGGGAATAGACTAGATTTTTCAGAAAAAAAAAAAAAAATCACTATTCTTTTTCATTTTCTTTCATTTTTTTTTCTTATTTTTTTTTCTAAAAATTAAAAGTAACTATTCCATTCCATCACCTTTTATTCCTAGAAATAGTTATTCTTTTTCTTAATAGAATAGTCATTCCGCAAATTAAACGAAGCCTAAATCTCACGAGAAAGTCAACTATAAGACCATAAACACAAGATTTTGTCAAAGAAAAATAAATACAATGATTTATCTTTTCAAGAACTCTCACATAGATAAACGGAAAAACCAACCGTCAAATGCCTAGGAACACAAAAATTTTGTAAAAAAAAAAAAAGGGAAAAAAAAAATAAAACATTGCATTATCCCTCCAGACTATAACTCCCGTATAGAAAAATCAATCGAAGAAGCAAATATGACTTTTTATTTGTTTTGGAAAAAAATACAAAATAATTTCTCTTAGCAAATTACCAAAAGTTTCTTCCGGTAGCCAAGAAATGGGAGCTACGAGGCCTAGGACTACTGCTCCATTCGGCAATCTCGCACCAGTTAAAGTGAGGTATTGAACACCATTGAGCTTTGCTGTTTTATTTTTAAATTTTTTTTAGAGTAATGCTATACGTGCGTCAAGAGTCCGGCTGGTGTCTGGCTCTTGACCCACGTGGCACGTCTTTTTTTCCCGTTGAATTTTTTTTCCCCTGCTTGCGCGTGATTTGCAGAGATAGAACGACGAGCTCCTGGATTTCCTGGGTCCGAGAGAGAGAGAGAGAGAGAGCAGGGTCAGTCGGTCGTTGGCCGCCGGTCGATCGGTGGGTACTGGTTTGCTGGGTTCGAGAGAGAGAGAGAGAGAGAGAGAGAGAGATTTCCTTCAACTCGCGTTTTCAACGTTTCTTTTTTATTTTTTATTTTTAATAAAAAAGAAAAAAGATGTGCCACGTGGGTCAAGAGTCGGACACCAGCCGGACTCTTGACGCACATATAGCACTACTCTTTTTTTTGAACATCTCTTCACTTTGTTTTCGATCATGTGAAAGAACTTGAATTTTTTTTGAAAAAATGCTAAATATTTAAATATCTATTTTTAGAATTTAGTTCTAATATAATGTATTACAATTTTATAAGATTGTGAGACGCTTTTCAAAATAATAAATCTTATAAAATTGTGATACATTACGTTGAAACGAAGTTTAAAAAAATATGGTCGAATGTTTAACATTCTTCATTCATTTATTTATTTTTGAATTTGAGAGTGGGTTGTTTCATTTCAAACAAAACCTTTGGACGTGTTCTCGTGGTCAAAGATAAGATCAAAATGTGTGGCTGTATCTTTTCTTTGTTTTCCAATGCGACTTCAGTAATTTTTTTTTTTTAAAACAAAAAGGAAAAGCCGAAAAGGAGTTAGTTCACTTCTAAAATAGTAATTACAATTTTTTTTTCCACAAAAACTTATATTAATAAACTAATATTAGGCATTGGAACTAGAAAAGGATACTAGTTTGTCATTTTGTCTCAATAAATTAATTACTAATTATTAAAAAAATGTCTTATACATGTCAAAAGTGTTACATAATTTAATTATAGAGTAAAACGTCTTTGATAATCGTTGTTCTATTCTATTATTCTTTTATGTCATCTTTTTATTTTTAATGTTTTTAATCATAAATGTATGCTAAAAATATGCATTAGTTATGAAAAGTTTTAAACATAGAAGAATAAAAAAATATAATTGAATCTAAAAAATATTAGCCGACAAATTTATTACTAGCAATAAAATGTTAAATCTTAAAAGCAATAAATGTTAAATCTTAAAAGCAATAAAAATAAGTATTGAAAAAAATAATATATATATATCGAACCGGCCCCGGTGGTAACATTCCTAGGGGTTGGTTGGCCGGGCCGAACAATAATTTTTAATTTTTATTTTATTTATTATTATTATTTATATATATATATATATATATATATATATATATATATATATATATATATTATTTACCCCGAATGTCTGAGAAACCAACTAAGCTATAATGATAATTTTTTTTTAAAAAAAAAATAAAAAATAAAAAATAAATCCAACTTTCCTGTCAATTGACCCATTGAAAGAAAACCCACACACAAAAAAGAAGAAAACTTTCAGATAAAAACCGAAAATTAAATAACTCACCGTCTCCACTCGCGCAATTTCCCTCCTTCTTCGCGCATCTCCTCAGGTGGTGGCAAGACGGGGCCGTCCGATTCTAAGACCGCACCATCATCATCATCTTCCCCATTGCCCGCCGACTCGAAGGGCGACACGTAGTCCGGGTTGGTCCCGTAAACGTCGTCGTTGTAGCCGTTTGCTTCGTTGCTCTGGCGCTCGGTGGTTACTTCATCTGAGGGCGGCGGGTCCGTCGCATAGTCGTCGGAGGGTGTGAATGTGGGGTCGTAGCCGGTGTATCCCTCGTCGTCGAAAGGGCGCGCGGGGGGCGATTGGCCCTCGGCACTGAATGAATCAAACGACTCCATTTCTCAGCTCTCTCTCTCTCTCTCTCTCTCTCTCTCTTAAGGAAAGTCGGTGTAGTTTGTTTGTGCTTGTCTATGAATGAAAGGTGAGGATTTGTGTTGTCTGGGTCTTAAGGAGAGAACGTTGTGTTCGGATCGGCATGAGAAAAGTCTTCCTCTTTGAAAATGAGAGAGAGGGATGAACTGCACGTGTTAAATGCACGAGCACTGTTAGCCGTTGATGTGAGCCAACCGATAACAAAAGTACAAAACGCAGGAAAATGAAAATGATAGATTGGCTTCTTCGAGAAAATCATTATCTCCAATGAATTCAAAGAAAGCCTGATCTTAAAAATAAAAAATAAAAAATAAAAAAAATACAGTAATATGCATTTTACATAACAATAATCAACTTTCATATTATTTTTATTGTTTACTTTCTTAAATAAATAAATAGGCTAACAATACGTAGGATTGTAATTCTATTCTAAATAGAATTGCACGACTTTCAACTAGCTAGAATTAGGGGTGTGCAAAACTCACCCGCACCCGCGAACCCGCCCCGCCCCGCACCAACCCGCCCCATTAATAACAGATATAAGACATTTCAAAAAAAGTGCAGATCCGAAATATGCAAATCCGTGATTTATGGGGCGGGTTCGGTATTAAATTTTTTCTCACCCGCACACCCGCCCCGCCCCACAATCCCTTTATACTCATACCATCAAATTTTCCCCAAAAAAATTATAAGAATCATGACTAGGGGTATGCCTTTGATTTATCAAATTTTCTCCAAAAAAATTATAAGAGTCATGAATTGCCAGATTGTGTACCTTTGATTTCATTCAATTCTGCACTATCCATTTCATCTCTATTCTTATTCCATTCTTATATACACTTTCATCTCTACATTCTCACATACACATACCCATTCAATCTACAATCACATAAAAGAATAAAAAAGTTCTTTACAGTTAAGTTTGTTGGTAATTCTAGTTCTTTCTTCTTGTTATTGTTTGTTAGTGAGGTTGATTCAATTGGGATTTTCAAATTTTGAATTGGGTTAACAAGATTGTGAATTATTTTTTTGGTTTTGGGCCTAAAAAAAAAAAAAAAAAAAATCCGAACCCGCATGAACCCGTCCCGATCCGCACTACCCAAGGCCTAGCAGGTTGACCATTCACTATGCGGATTGCGGATCTTGATTTTCAAACCCGTTCACTGCGGGGCGGGTTGTGGGAAACATGCAAATCCGGCCCAATCCGACCCGTGCCCACCCCTAGCTAGAATCTTACTGTTCTTCCACGAGAGTTTTAATCTACTCGTCTTCTCTTGATAGAAGAGAAAACTCTTATTTAACTACTACTCTTATTTATATCAAATAGTTATTTACATAAAAATTTAATCTTTAGAACACTTTTAATGGCTTATGTATATCTCAATCTAGAATAGCTAACTAAAATTCATTTTATTTAGTTTAACTAATGGGTTTTAAAAGGCACCATACATCCGATTATTTATTCTTAACTCTATATTATTTATTTATTCTTTCTAATTACTTTTTTAATTATCATATATTTTGACTATTTTTTTTTTTCAAACATCATATTTGACCATATTTGTCAACGGTCGTTTTGTTAAAATGATCATTTTTCTAACACAAATTTTTCTACAGTAATTTTTTCTCAAATGATTATTTTTTTAACAGTTATATTTTTTAATACGTAGCGTTGCACTATCTACATAATTAAGTAAAAATGTATTTTAGAGTTTGAATACATGAGTCAAGAAAGTCTTTTTTTAGTATTTTTATTATCTATTTTAATTTAAAGTTACAAATAGATAACTTATTGGAATGCATTTATAGATTAGGATTACATCAGCCGTTAGGACGATCAAACGGTGACGTTGCATTTGAGGGCCAGGTGTCGTCGTTTTGTCACTGCGCACCGTATGAATTCTAGAGAGCCCCAGAAAGCTTGAAAAGTCTGCCACGACGAGAGAGAGAGAGAGCTTTGCAAACTGACTCACTGAGTTGATCGTGTCGGTGTTTTAACGTCGACGACCTTAGCCCGCCTCAGCAAACTGACTCACGGAGTTCGGACGCGAAGCAGAGAAATGGCCGACCTGTTCTTCCCAAATGTGATGCCAGACTTTGTGGCAGAATCAACAGTAATCAGTGCTGAAGCCCAAGACTCTCTCATGGAGCTCCTCTCCATGCCCTACCATTCTCTTTCCGAGCGTTTCAAACGCGCCGCTTTGGACCTCAAAGAAACCGTACCCATTCTCTTTGTGTCTGTGCCTTTTGCTCTGAGTTTGTTTTTTGCGTACCAAGTGTATGTGGTTTTGTTTCAGATAGTGATGGAGACGTGGGGGATGACTGGGCAACACGTGCGAGACTTTACGCTGTATTGCGGGACTCTTGGGACGGCTTTTTTGCTCTTCAAGGCTTATCTAGTCACCAGCAACAAGAATGATCTTGCTCTCTGCTCTCAGATTGTTAAGGCTTGCGACTCTGCTTCTTTCAGTCCTACGTACTCTCTCTCTCTCTCTCTCTCTCTCTCTCTTACTCTCTTGCTCTGTAGGTATCCACGTATGTATGTATCATGGGTTTGGATGAAGCTTGTGAGATGTAGTCATTGGTAAATTACAAACTACCTTGTTGTTCATTAGAAATTATGACCATTTCATTTTACTCCAAACAACAAAGTTAGGTGGTAATTTATAATTACCCCTAACCATAGGAAGGTAAATTGTAGTTTGCCTATAGTTTTTTCAGGGAGCTTTGCTGAGTTAGGGGGCTTATGTGGTGCATTGATTGAAGGGATGTGACTTTTCTATGTGGGCGAGCTGGCGTATCTGCACTTGGGGCTGTGGCGGCAAAGCATACTGGTGATGAACAGTTGCTTAATTACTATATAGCTCAATTTAGAGAGGTACCCTGGTCCTTGTTTCCATTTGTTCAATATTCATGCGCCATTGGTTGATCAAAATTTATCATTTCTTGTTACTTTTTTGTCGGTTGTAATTTTTGCAATGACTTATGAATATAGATTAAGCTCCCAAGAAATCTACCCGATGAGTTGTTATACGGAAGAGTTGGGTTCTTATGGGCGTGTTTGTTTATAAACAAACATATTGGTGCGGGGACGATTCCTTCCACCTACACTGTAAGACTTGCATGTTGATTTATTAAACCTTTTTTTTTTAATCTTGTTATGTGTTTCACTAGGAATAGTGGTGATATTCTGGTAAATATTTGTAGGGTGCAGTTGTGAATGAAATCATTAAGAATGGAAGAGCATTGACTAAGAGAGGAAGATGGCCATTGATGTTTGAATGGTACGGGGAAAAGTATTGGGGTGCTGCACATGGATTGGCAGGGATAATGCATGTTTTGATGGACATGGATTTGAAACCGGATCAGATTGAGGATGTAAAGGGAACTCTTATATACATGATTAATAATCGCTTCCCTAGCGGGAACTATCCCGCAAGTGAAGAGGATAGAAAGAGAGATGTTCTTGTGCATTGGTGTCATGGAGCTCCTGGAGTTGCCCTCACGCTTGTCAAAGCAGCTAAGGTACGGATTTTGTCGTTAATAATCACAGTAGAAGTGAATTAAGATCCTCTGATAGGAAGCCCTTAACACATTGTGAAAACCCTTTTCGTTTTGTTCCCCTGTATTCTTGACCATCAAAAGCGCCATGTATGATTACAGTTGTTGACTATGCATTGAACAACTTAAGGAAGTTTCTCACAGCCCTTCCCCCTGCTCTGTGGCGTCCCTTATAGTGTTGGTCTGTAATTCATCGGCCAACGACCCAGGGAGGAATGGCTTTTAAAGCCAACTAGAGACATTTTCAATGGCCTGCTTATACATTAAATGTTGAAAGAAAAGATCAAACTCGTCGAATCAAATATCATAATCCTACCCTCGGAAAATCACCTATCTAGAGGGGAAATGAAAATGCAATAAAAGGCCTTTACTTGAGGTTTCCATAGAAATATGTGCAACTATAAAATAGGCGCAGCACACAAAGGTGGTAAGATTGAGTGCGCTACCGTTCCTTTCAAATGGAGGAATGAAATAGTAAAGAATACCAATAGTTGTTATAATACCAAACCAAGAGAAATAATACTAATAGCCATAGCCAAAGAAGAAGTCTGATAATATGGGAGGCGGAAAAGCCAACTGGTAATTCAGAAGTTCGAGCGAGGCAAGGCAGTTAAAAAATCTTGAATGTGGTTCATTAGCTTTTAGTAACTTCATAATTGGCCTTTTCAGTCAAAAATTTGTCTTTAAGATATTGCTGAGGTGGAAGCTGGTGAAATTTCTTTGCTATCAAGACTTGGAAATAATATAAAAGCATAATTTGAATCATTCTTCCCTCTGTGCCGCTTCATAGATCCCATGGTGACTTGGGAGAGGGTGTCAATTTTGATAAGTTTATCAGAAATCACCACAGGGATGCACCCAAGTACACATTATATACAAGAGAAGACTACTATTGTAATTCTTATTAAAAAAAGTTTATTCTTGTATTTTTTTTTGTTAGTGAGAAATAAATTCAGTCGTGTCTATATTTTCCCTTCTCGCTCTCTCTCTCTCTCTCTGTTTTTTTTTTGGCATTCTATTGACTAAAAACTATTCCGAATGCTCAGATTTTTGAAGATGAAGAATTTCTGAAAGCAGCTGCTGATGCAGCAGAGGTAGTGTGGAACCGTGGATTGCTCAAGAGAGTTGGGATTTGCCACGGGATTAGTGGAAATGCATATGTGTTCCTCTCGCTTTACCAACTTACAGGCAATGTACATTTCTTATACAGGGCTAAAGCTTTTGCTTGCTTTCTACTTGATAGAGCTCACAAGCTCATTTCTGAGGGAGAAATGCATGGAGGTGATAACCCCTACTCATTGTTTGAAGGGATTGGCGGTATGGCTTATCTTTTTCTTGACATGATTGATCCCTCTCAAGCTAAGTTTCCAGCTTATGATCTCTGAAAATATTAATATGATGGAACAGAGGTCTTATTTATAAAAAATTTCCTTTACTTCTTCTATGTAGATTTTAAAATTTGTTGGCCTGTCTGTTCCGATTGTGTCATTTCCAATTGGGAATCACATGTAATTCCCCTCTTGAAACAAGCTGGTTTTGAGTTTACCTGATATCAGCTCTAAACTTGGTGCTGTCATGCCCAATGATTATGTTGCTATTGCAGCCTCTATCCTTCTATTCAATGTTTTTGACATTCTGGTTGAAGTATAATTTTTTTTAAAAACAAATTTGAAGATCTAAGAACGTCTCCAGTAGATTAGGTAAAATGTTCATTTTGGCTAACATTTGGTGCTTCAGTGAATTGCTATTATTCAATGTAGCACACTAGACCATTTATTTAATATTTTCTCTATCCATTCTTCCTTTTCTCTCCCTCTCCAAGTGGTTACATTGGCAAGAATTTAATAAAAAAAGAATAAGAAATAATATTTAAAAGAAAGTAGAGAAGAAAATAGATAAACTATTAGAGTTTGTTTTGAAAATTGAGCAAGTAAAATAGGGAAAAGCTTTTCGCAGGTGAAAGTTCCTCAAGTGTGTTCTTGGAGTTGGAGGAAGTTCTTGAAATTACGTAGTTTGGCTAGGAAGTTCATTTTGTTTAAGGTTAGCACTGGTGAGAAATTTTTCTTTGGCTTGACTATTGGCGCCTGGACAGGGTACTTCATGAAGTTTATGGACGTAGAGCCATTTATGATGCTGGCAATCAACTTGATGCAAAGGTGTCGAGTGTTCTTAGGAATAAAACTTGGATGTGGCAACCCGCAAGAACTGAAGATCTTGTTAAGATTCAAAGTAAGTTGCTATTGGTAAGCGATTGTGACCTGCCAACTTGGAGTATTTCTAAGAAAGGTGTTTTCAACTGTGCGGATACTTGGGAAGTGATTAGACATAGACATCAACAAATTCAGTGGTGGAAGGTTATTTGGTTTTTGTTGGCAATCCCTCGACAAGCTTTCTTTCTGTGGTTGGCAGTACGATAGCCTCACCACTGGGGAGAGATTGCTAAAGTGGGGATTTGGAGGTAATGTTCTTTGTGTTTTTTTGTAGAAGTTGCATTGAAGGTAGGAATCACTTATTTTCTTAGTGTGGTTTCTCTAAAGAGTCTAAACGATATCTGGTTGATAGAGGAGTGAAAGATTGGAAAGGTAGGGGTTTGAAAGCTGTGCTGTTCAGATTGTGTTTTAGTGCTACTGTGTACGATTTATGGCAGGAGAGAAATAATATCAGACATGGTAATCGTTTTGCAAACAGAGGAGAAACTATTTCAGAAAATCAATTGGGAAGTTCGAATGAGGATCTTGTCTAGAGGACAATTCTTGCGCAGTAAAAAAATGAGGCTCTATGTAAGAGTTGGGGTCTATCGGAAAGATTGTTTGGAGGCGGATGCAGTCTCTCTGTTATGGATTGTAGGTGCAGAGGATTGTTTGTAGCAGCAATTTCATGCTTTGTTTCAGTTGCAGATTTCTGCAGTAGCAATTGCAGTGTTTGTTGCATGCAATGTTCTGGTTTTGTTTTGTTGTTTGCAATTTTTTGGTTTGGGTGTTTTTGTAGATATATTGTGTAGTTGTTTGATCAGGAGATTGTTGATAGTTCCTGGGGTTTCTAGCCTATTTGCTAGAGGGAGGTGTATTCCTTGTTGGTTTAATGAAATTATCATTCACCCAAAAAAAAAAAATTAAAACTAAAGTGCTTTTTAATTAGGCATTTTACATCTTATTGCTGGAAATGCTCTGAGCGAAGCACATGTTGGCAAAGTCTAACTTATTCCCAAAGATGTGCTTTAAGACAACCAAGCATATGCCATGGCAACATTGGCTCATTCTTGCCCGTCCGGCAATCAGAGTAACCTCATCAGATGCTGTGTTTGTTGAGGAAGGTGATGATGAGCTCATTCACCTGCTCTGGGAGTTGTTCATGTACAAAATGGCTTCCCTCCGGCAAGTACTTAATATCTAAATCGGGCACAAATTGCTTCACGGCCCCACTCCTTATATATTCCTCCATCCCTGGAAATTTGAAGACATAATCCTTCTCACCCATAATTAGCAGCGATGGAGCTTTGACTTTTGGGTCAGTTATACCACAATCCACAGTTAATGTCCTGCAAAAAAGAGTAAGGTTTTCATAAACAACGATTTTCATACTTTTGGGAGATCATATTGGCTTCATGAGAACCTAACAAGAGTAAAGTTGTCTGCCTCTGTGGTGGGTAGGACAGTTTTTTTTTTTCAAATTGGGTTAGAGTTGGAAGAAAATTCTTACTTATGTCTGTCAAAAATATATGTGAAAATCACATTCTCTATTAGAAATGTTTGTAAGAATTTTTTATTATTATTATTATTTTTTTAAAAAAAAAACATGTAAAAATTACATGCATTTTAGAATGCGACTCATACCTTAGACTAACAAAATGTGAATTATAAGGTTATTGTTGTAGCAACTTTACTTCATGAGTATTATCATATAACAAAAATCACTCTAAGGCCCATTACCGATCATTTTTCTTTGAGTAATGCTATTTAGATTGTTATACGGTAGCCATACAAGTTGATGATGTGGTAGTGAAAATTAGCTCTTGGATCAACACTTATAAAATAAAATAAAAAATAATAAGGATTGATTTTAATTACTACATCATTTCAGTTATATGATAGAGTCGTATGGTAGTCTACTAAATTGCATTACTCATTTTCTTTACCCATTTTTTGGTTCTTGAAGTATAAAGTAATGCTATTTAGTATTCTGCCGTACAACTGAGATGAAGTGGCAGTGAAGATGAATTGTAAGCCGTATTTAGGTATTTTTCTTGTCTTTCTCTCTTGCTTTTAGAAATACAAGCGAAGCTTTAAGATTGCCTCAGGCTATAGGGAGCTTTTCTTTACCTGTAGGGAACCTGCAAGGCAAAACGAAACCCAGATTTTTCATACAAGGATGCATAGACTGAGAGATCTTCCTCAGAGAACCATGGCGGTAGAGGAGTAGATGGGTTAAACAAGGCCATGATTTCCTGCTCCTGGGCTGCCACCGGGACCTCACTTCCTGAGAACAGAGTGTAGATATTCCTTATCACCGACTTAACATCAAAGCGGCCGAAATCTGCTTCTGCTCGCCCTGGCTCCTAGGATTACAAAGGAATCACAACAAGAACATATAATTGAGTGATTGTTTAATACAACTGGATTTGCTTCCTTAAATGTTTTTCTCTGTCAGGACTATGTTTATGTAAGAATGAATACATACCTGCCACCTCGATATATAGAAGCCTTCAGGAAGGAGATGATTTTGGACAGCAGAAGGACCAGGTAATATGAAAGGAATACCAAGTGTTATGACGCCGGAAACCCTTTCTGGGTGGACTACTGCTACTAGGTATGCCGGCATAGCTCCGAAGTCCTTCCCAACAAGAAAAGCCTGGTGCCAAAAATCCAAGTCGTGGGGATGCATATTATGATCAAGTTTTTAAGATTAATTCTTCTAACTTGACGGAAATACCAGTAACAGCATTGCCGTAGTAAAAACGATAAAAGTAATTGAAAACCTGTGTTTTCAACTCACAAATCAATATACACGTTAATAATGGTAATGAAAACTGAATAGTTATTGAACTCAAAAAACTGCATTCTCCACACAATCATTATCCTCTTATGACAATCTACAAGCTTAGAAAGGCAAGAAACTAATTTAACACTAACCTAAAATGGACCAAGTCGTGTAAAGATGGAAAATCATGGAAATTAATGAAAGTTTAAAGAGAAATGTTTGTTTTCATTCTCTTATTCATCTTTTGTCTATCTCCATACAAGAGGTGTGTAAATCCACAACTGAATCTGTAAAACTAACACTTGGGTCCTACAGATTCAATGGTGGATTTAATAAAACAAAAGATGGACAAGAGTTATGTAGGAGAATGACACCAAACACATCTCAAGTCTGAATGTCAAGAAAGAACTCAAAAGGAGTGGAATTAATTTGTTGCCAAATTCAGAAGATCGCCCAAATTATTCTTGCAACATATTGGTCCAATTGAGCCAACTTCGAGCAGATTTCCAGTGAAACATTTTGTCTGGACTTAGCTCAAGCGGACTTCTAACGGATTTTTAGCGGGGCATTCTATCTTGACTTGGCTTAAACAAACTTCTAGCATACTTCTAGAGAAGTGTCCTACATCAACTATTGAAGTGCATCTTTATAATTGAAAAGGTCAATTTTTTTTTTTCTAAGCTGTTTCTATGATTAAAGAACTGCTTTTGGGGTTGGGTTTTGCTACCATCAATTCTTTTCTTTTCTTTTTTCTTCTTCTTCTTCTTCTTTTTTTTTTTTTTGTCAAGCTGTCTCTCGAGTCTCACATACACAGAGGATTAGGTCGCTCCAGTATTCCAATTTGGGACAAGTAGTTTGCCAGTAATTAACCCCATTCTTGTGAGTGATTGAAGAACAATTTGGTATATGATTTATCTGTAGATTGTTCCCACGATAACTCAAACGTACTGATTTATCTACAGCTAACAGAAAAAAGAGGGAAAAAGAAAGAAAAAAAATTCCCTGATTTCGGGAGTAGATCAAATTTTCAGAAACTCTTTGATTCTTGTATTTGAATGATTGAATCAAATATTGAAGCAATATTAAGTGGGAAGTGAGCTTAATGGGAGAATAGTACCTTGTTGATTCCCAGAGAGTCAAGGAGGCTGACAACATCATCAACAAGGTCCTTGAAAGTTGCTTTCTCCGGCTCTGCTGGCTGATCAGACAGTCCATAGCCCCTGAAGTCTATGGCTATTGCTCGGTACCCAGCATTTGCAACAGCAATCATCTGCTTCCTCCATGTATACCATATTTCAGGGAACCCATGCAAGAACAGCACCACCTTAACACCTGCTAAAAAGTTCATGATTAATTATACAGATCGAGTAGAAAAACAAAAACAAAAAAGACCATGAAAGAACATGTTGGTATCAGATTACCGGTTCCAATCTCTGCTACATGAAGCTTAAGTTCTCTTACTTGTACATGACTGTGCTGGATCTTTTCCATTTTGGAGTGAGAAGGGATGAACAATGAGTGAATTCAACAAGAGATGAGTACGGTTCTGGTTCATCAATGGACTATGAATCTGTCTCTCGACTCTCTCCTAAGGTCAAGGGACTTCATAGACTTCATCGCCCAAGTACCAAAAGGGATCCAACACTTTGTGATTCCCCATACACGCGTCCAAAAGACAAACTGTAGAGTGTAGATATATTATCTAGTTGCGGATAAAACAAAAATAAAAACAAAAGTAGCATAGTCAGGATTTTAGTTCAAGGGTCAAGATATATATATATATATATATATATATAGGGATTTAAAAAAAAAAAAGATAAACTAAACTTCAAAAAAAAAATGATATAAATGAGTATAACTGACTAAACAAATAAAAAATTTAACAATATTTAATTATTGTTTAAATCCTATAAATGTAACTTACAAATTATTTTGAAACTCCAAACGTATTAATTTTTTCAATTGTCCTTGGCTAGGATGGTATTCTTAAAATTTATTTCATAAACAAAGATTCATTGTCAAATTTGCTAAATTTATCTAGATACGAACTCGTTTAGAATTTGATTAGAGTTCAATAGAATCATTGTTATTCTCTATAATTTTAAATAACTATAATTCTATATTTCATACAATTAAAATAGGTAATAAAAACCATATATATATATATTTACAAATAATTAATTTAAATATTATACCTCGTTTCAGCATTTAGTGTTGTCACTGTTTGATCAATTGGCCTTTCAACAATTTAACAAACGGTGTCGCTTATGTGTGCTATAGTGTGTACATTTTTTTTTTAAAAAAAAAAAAATTTATAGTGTGTACATAATATGTGTGTTTGTGTCGCTTAGTTTTTATTTTATTTATTTTATTTTTTATTTTTTTTGTTTCTTGGTTTTCAAAACTTTAAGTTAAACGGTGTATATCTTTCATTGTTTTAGACAACAAAAGACATTAACTAAACGGTGTGTTTTGTCGTTGTCTTCTAGCTTCCTTCTTCAACTTCGTCTAAACTAAAAATTATTAAACGCCTGAAACTCAAAGCGACAATGACAGATAGAAATAAAATCATGTCGGCGTGAGTGTGAGTCGTGAATCCCAGTTCTCTTAAAAAATATTTGCCCCTCATGCTTGGTTGAGAGTAGGCAAATAAGATATCTTAGAGAAGTTTATCGAGAGTAAGAAATTTTTAAAAGGTGAGGGGGGACATTTGATCCTTCTCATTGTCTCAACCCCCACTCTTTTCGCCCCTGATTGTAGTTATATTGTAGTATGATTATTATATTTTTGGTTGGTAGTTGATAGGAACCACAAAATAATGGAAAATAAAATAGAGGACTTTGATTGATAATGAATTTGATGTCCTTTGCTTACGGACTAGGGCTACATTTATAAGGACTGATTATTATTTTAACATAGAAATGTTGATGGTGCATTGGTGAGGCTAAAGGGCATGACCAAAAACTGGTAGTGGCCATCATGCATCCGAAACGCTGTTTTCAGAATATCGGACTCGTGTACCCGAATTTGGTGGTACCCTGAACGTAAGTCGAGTTTAGAGAAATAACATGCACCATACAATTCATCTAGGAGCTCGTCAATCACCAATATGGAAAACTTGTCCTTGACCGTGATTTAGTTGAGGATCCGATAATCCACACATCCGCCATGTTACGTCCTTCCCGCATACAAATAAGACTGGGGAAGAGTATGGGCTTTGACTGGGTCGAATTAGACATGTGTCTAGCATTTCCTTGACCATCCGCTCTATCTCGTCCTTCTGAAGATGTGCATAACGGTAAGGACACACGTTGGTAGGAGCGCTGTCCGGCAGAAGTGGAATTTGATCGTCATGGGAGCGTTGAGGAGAAAGTAACGTGGGTTCAACAAAGAGGTGAATGAACTGGTCCAAGAGGAATTGCAACTGAGGTGGGGCTTTTGGGCCCGAAGCTGCAATTTCCCAGATTTCAATACTAGGAACACATTTTGTTTGGACCAACAGACTGCCCATAGGGCACTCTTTTCTCAACACCTGTTCCATCATGCGGGCCCCTATCTCCTGTACATTCTGTATTTTGTTGCCCATGATTTTGTACTGTTACTCTCCTACTGTAAACACCATGCTTAGGTCAAAGAAATCCCAAAGAATGTGACCCAGTGTGTGAAGCCATTAAGCACCCATCACCATATCGCATCCTCCCAGGGGTAAAATGTAAAAATCAGCGAGAATGAGAGGTTCTGCAACTTTACAGTCACGCCTGGACAGCACCCATCTCTTTTCAATCCTCCCCCATCTGCGATTCGCACCTCCAACACCGCTTCTATATCACCATGGCAGAGAGGTCGTCGCACCACCCGACAATGGAGGAAATTGTGCGTACTCCCCGAATCTACCAACGCCGTGAGTGGTTACCGCTTGATGTACACCATGACCCGCATGGTTTGTGGGGTCGTTTCTCCGGCGAGGGCAGCAACGGAAATCTCCAGTACCTCTGCAGTTTTCGCATCCTCAAATACCTCTTCTACATCTTCCTCCGCTGCTTCTTCATCGTCGATGAGGAAAAGGGTCTTCTGTTTGCACTTATGTCCAGCCTCCCAGCGCGCGTTCATCACAATTATCGAAGAGTTGTTTGCGGCGTTGCTCTGTGGCTTCAGCAGGGGTCAGTCGTTTGACTGGTGGTAATTTCGGGGCAGCAGGTGCCGAAGGAATCGAAGGGGCTGCTGTGGGCTTGTTTGCAATTCTAGACAAAGGCTTGTGGTGGGTTTGCCTCTCTTCTTGCAATCGGGCTAGGCCAATGGCTAAGGTGAGAGAATTGGGTCTAAACATTTTAACATTTAGATGGATCTCCTCCTTCAACCCCACTGTCAAAGCTACTAATCAAGAAGGGCTCGCTCAACGTGGCCAGCTGTTCGAATTCCGTTTGGTATTCTCGAATACTGCCTATCTGGTGTAATTTTGCCAAAGTTTCAGCGGAGTCGTTGTACTCCGTTGGCCCAAAACGTGTCAACAGAGCCTTGAAAAATTCTGGCCACGCTACCAGGGGGTTGGCAGCCATTGCCCATCGATACCATTGTAAGGCCTCCCCTTCAAGATGGAATGAAGCAATGCAGATTTACTGTGCTGGCTGTGTTTGGTGGTACTCAAAAAATTGCTTAGCCTAGACCAGCCATCCCAACGGATCGTCACCATCATAGCAAGGGAAATCAAGGCGTAACTAGGCCTGCACAAACGGGACGCTTATAACCGTTCCGCAACCGCTAATTGCTTATAGTTATTAACCGTATAACCGCTTTCAAAAGCGGTTCTAGAGGTAGGCGGAGGCGATTAGTAATCGCTAACCACCTACCCTTATAATATATATATTAAAAATTTGTTTGTGTTTGGTTATTTGGATTTGTAATGTTTTTGTTTTGGATTTGTATGTGGATTTGTAATGTTTTGGTTTTGGATTTGTTTGTATTTGGTTATTTGGATTTGTAATGCTTTGGACAAATTTTTCTTTAATAGAGATTTTGGATTATTATTTAGATTTGTTAATTTTGTACCAAAAGGTTTAAAAATTATTAATTTTTGTTAAAAAAAATTAGAACCTGCCCAAAAACCAGCCAAAAGCCCAAATTAAAATGGTTTTCAAACCTCCAGTTATAAACATAATAACTATTAACCGTCGGTTATAAAAATAACCGCTAACCACCTAGATGTAGGCAGTTGCAGTTGCAGTTGTTAAAATTCAATAACCACCTTAAGCGGTTGAGGTTAGCAGTTTTAGCCAATAATCGCTAACTATAACCGCTTGTATACCCCTACGCGTAACACCCGAGTGTGGATGAAGTTGTCATTGCTCCATGGCTCAGGGTTGTTTCCTATACCGGAGTTGGAGTCTGGGGCATGAGGTGGTGGGGCACCACCATTAGCACAGCCTTCGCTGGACTCTAGTGGACAGCCTATTGTATTTCATGTGGAGAGCTGAAAGAACTTCCACCATATCTTTCAATTGTTGTTCAAAGCACTTCATTTGTTGCTCAAAACGTTCCATGAATCGAGTGAGATCTTGAGCCATTTTTTGTTGCTTTTGCTTGTGAGTATGCACCATACACTGGATCAGGGATGCTTTGATACCAAAATTATAGGAGCCACAAAATACTGGTAAATAAAATAAAAGACTTTGATTGATAATGCATTTGATGTCCTTTGCTTACAGACTAGGGCTACATTTATAAGGACTGGTTATTAGTTTAACAAGGAAATGAGACACAACTTATTGTCTTGCTATATTGGAATTGGACTATGAGGGAAAGTAACTGTTAGACCATTAATGTTGGCACTTTCCATGTTGAATACCCTGTATCCATATTTGTTGCCCTTTTATTGTTGCTTGCCTTAGGTGATTCTCCATTAACGATACTTGCCTTATGTAGTGCCCAACAATAGCTCATGAAATTCATCTATTATGCTTGATTCCACCCCTTAGGACTTGGGCTTGTTGGCCCATTGAAAGGCTAACCAATCGAATTGGCCCGGTAATGACATCCTCGCGGCTGTAGGAGAACCGGTACGCTTGCGAAGCATCGGATCACCTCCTCTACTTGAGTCAAATCCCAATCTCGATGCTCTCAGCCATATTTCTGGAAGAACCACATCGGAGTTGGTGAGGGGGGCACCATACCCCTTCTAGCACAATAGCATGTGGCATTTAATGTTACTTGAACCGTGCATGCCATCGAAAGGATTACTAGGGAAAATCCCTGCCAACGTCGATGACCAGACATCATGGGAAGCCATGCACGGCCCAATTGAAAGACAACACCTGGCAGGGCCATGCAAGGAAAGGACCGCCTTTGACTTAAGCAAAAAAAAAAAAACAAAAAGGAGTAATACACATGGTTAAATACCTGAATGCCCCATGTGTTTTGCAAACTTTATTTTTTGCCTCATAAATTTTCTTTTTTATCAAAGGTGGTACCGGTAGTATGGGAAAAAATAGAAATGGTACCTCCGTCTAATTTTTCATCCAAAACTAACGTCCAGCCATGTCATCCTACAGGTGTCGGCGTACATGTGCGACCCTGTCTCCGTGCACACCTCAGCGTGAGAGAGACATCCATATCAGCCTCCACTGTCACATCACCATATCACTTAAGAGGAAATTTTTAGAAAAAAGAAAAAAAAAATGGCGAATTTGTTTTAAAAAAAAACACTACAAAAAATTAGTAATTTAGTGGCGTGGCTACAGTAACTCACTTTATGACACGCCACTAATTAGTGAGGTTTCATTTTATGAAACGCCACTAAATAATTTAGTGACGTGCTAAATATGCCATCTCACAAATTAGTGGCGTATTGAAATTGACGCGCCACTAAATAGTGGCGTGTCTCTCTGACACCTCACTAATTTAGTGACGTGTCTTTCTGACACGCCACTAATTTTTTGGTTTTCCCTCTTTTTTTTTTCCTCATTTCTTTTCCACTCCCGCTCACCCCTATTTATTTTTCATTTTTCCCTCCTTTCTCCTTATAAAGATCTTCTCTCTTCTCCCCTACATAGTCACACAGGTGCGATTTTTTCTTACTTTCTTCTTTCTTGTCTTCCTTTCTTTTTTTTTTTTTTTTTTTTAATTTTTCTTTTTCTTGATGGAACACACAATCTATCTATGGCCCCATGAATCCATGTCGTCTTCAAACACAAATTATCTATTATTAACTTTCTCTATTGTGCCTACGTGTGTTTGTTCGTTTATTCCTTTCTTTTTTGGGTTTTTATAGCACCACAACACACAATCTTTGAACTTGGGTCACAGGGTGAGTCTTCTTATTCTTCAGAGAGACAAGAGAGAGAAACACGGAGAGGAAATTTAAACTGGTCACCAACCTTCACGCACGGATCCAGCCGGGGAGAGAGAAGAACGAGAAAGAGAGAGAGCCGATAGGAGAGAGAGAGACGGCACTGGTGGGAGAGAGGAACGTCCGGAAGAAGTGAGAAATTTCAGAGGAAGAGATTTTTTGTTTTCAAAGAAAAAAATAAAAAAGCAAAAGCCCAGTCCTCAGCAAAAAAATAGCGAAAAAGTAGCAAAAAAGTAATCATTATATTCAAAAAGTTTTTTTTTTGTTTCGTTTTTCAAACAGAAGCAGAAAAGTAATCATTATATTCAAAAAAAAAAAAAAAAAAAAATGCACCCAGTACGTGTACTGGGTGAATTTTTTTTTTAACAGCCACGCCACAATTAGTGGCGTGGCTATTCATAACCCACGCCACTAATTTAGTGGCGTGGCCATATCTGACACGCCACTAAAATTTGTGGCATGGCCAAATTTGCCACGTTATTAATTAGTGGCGTGGCAGTTTAGACACGCCATTAAATAAGAATTAGTTACACACTGATTAGTGGCCTATCAAAAACGTCATTAATTAACGCTACTAACACTTAGTGACCTGTTAGACTACCAAAAACGCCATTAAATGTATGTCACTAAATATCAATTTTTTTGTAGTGAAAAAAAGAGAAAATATTTCTTTTCGATGCAGACAATATTATTTTTCTTAACTTCCGATAATATGTAGCCCTAAATCCTCAAAGTTCGTCTTTTTCCCTCAAATCTCTTTCGTTCTTTCTTGCCCCGTTCAATCTCCCCCCAAAGCTAGTTCCAGCATTTAGGCCGAATTTGTGGTCAGAGGTAGCTGAAGTAGATTTGCAGTTAGATTTTCCCAGAACCCACTCTGCCAACCTTCTCCCAGAACCCACTTGGCCAACCTTCTCGGAACCCACTCGCGATAGAGTACCAGCAAAAGATAGAAAGTATTTCTAAGACCCGAATGTAATATTTCATAATGCTTTGTGTGAACTTTCTTTGTGATATGTGGAAACCCAAGAAGCTTTATATACATCTTTTGTGTTGGGGTTGGTTGTTAGGTAAAGTAATTTATATATATATATATATGAGTTTGTTTTTGTGGGCAAAGCATAAAGTGCTGAGCTTTATGTAGGGTCCCCAATGCATTGTGTTTTGTGTATTTTTGTCGGTTGTAGCTTTTGTCATTTTCTGTTATGTTTTTGTCTAAAGGTTGTTGGGAATGATGTGTAAAGATTTGGATTTGAGCTTCAAATTTTTAGGTCTTCTAACTTCTAAAAAGTTGAATGTAGTTGAGTGAGAGACTCTAAAAGGTCCTCACTCATTGATGCTAGTTCTGACAATGTGGGTATGGTAGGTTTAACATTATGTTTCTTAAAAGGTCTTGAATAAAAGGTAATAAAAGGTCTTGAATTCGTATGTCATATGGTCCCCAATGCACTGTGTTAGATTAGCATCCCAATCTTGCCATTACTTTACACTTAAGATTAAAATAAAGAGAGTATATATATCATATGTTATTATTGGTTGACAAAGGTTATTTAGGGCAAATCTCATCCCAATCTGGCTTTTTTTTTTCTTTTGGAACAGAGGAGGCACTCTGTTGTTTTTGTGAGTGAAAATGATTGCAAGTTTATGCTTTATTACTCTTAGTTTAGTTACTTAATGGGGTAATTACATTTTTCCCCCATGAACTACCACCCTCTGTCAACATGCCCCATGAACTGACAACTCGACTAAAATAGAGCATTCAACTACCATGTTTACAGGTTTTCCCCCATTCCATCAGTCAGAGGGGTTAAATTTGATGGTCAACGCCTCATGTGACCGTTACATGCCGTTTTACAAGTTTTTCTTCCTATTTTACCCCCACCTTCATTGTCAGTTCATGAGGGAATGTCAGAAGAGGGTTGTAGTTCATGGGGGGAAAAGATAATTAGCCCAAAAAAATTAGAATCTATGCCAACAATTTTATTTTATTTTTTGATTAGTAAACGCCAACAGTTCTTTCTACAATTCAAATCGATTTCTTCCTATTTTTATCTTAAAATTTTAAGTTTACATAATTAAACTTTTATATTTAAATTGTTCTTTTAAATATATGTATGAGCCATGCACACTTCAACGAAACCAATTCAATAAAATTTCAAAACACCTTCCCATTTATGGTACAGACAAAAAAGCCTCATGTGTCCAGAAATCTGCCATAGTGTTGGATGATAAAAGAGGTGGTACCAGTTGTAAAGAGACTACATGCATTTTTTTTATTGGTTTCTTTTTTTTTTTTTAGTAATGTTTCTTGCACAAATTTGGTACAACTTTTGTGCAATTCTAACAATTTTTTTTAAGATCAACCATTGAATATTTAAGGCCCACATGTAGGAAAACAGATCCAATGGTTTGATCATTTAAAAAAATAAAAATTGTTAGACTTGTACGAAAGTTGTACAACAATCATTTTTTTTTACTCAATCAGTTGTACGAAAGTTGTACAAAAATTGTTGGCATAGATTTTAATTTTTTGGGG
The DNA here is from genome assembly GCA_028654335.1 of Alnus rubra. Taxonomy (NCBI): domain Eukaryota; kingdom Viridiplantae; phylum Streptophyta; class Magnoliopsida; order Fagales; family Betulaceae; genus Alnus; species Alnus rubra. Next base: position 1,234,618 of record JAJPGS010002095.1, read on the forward strand.
TAATTACATTTTTCCCACATGAACTACCACCCTCTTCCAACATGCATTCATGAACTGACAATGAAGATGAGGGTAAAATATGAAGAAAAACTTGTAAAACGGCATGTGACTGTCACGTGAGGCATTGATAGTCAGATTTAACCCCTCTGGCTGACAGAAGGGGGAAAAACCTGTAACATTGGTAATTGAATGCTCTATTTTGGTCGAGTTGTCAATTCATTGGGGCATATTGACAGAGGGTGGTAGTTCATGAGGGGAAGAGGTAATTACCCCTTATTTAATTTTAACAATATTTTTGAAATGGAAGTAAATAATGAGAAGTGACTAGTGAGGAATGACTGATCTTTTGGTTAATAGGTCCAATTTGTTAGAGTTAAGTGCCCAATAATACAAATTCTATTAAGTGGATGCTCATCCACACATTTAATACTAAGCAGAGCACCTGTTAAATAATGGATACTAGATGTAATGTGTAATATGGTGTGCTAATTTGTTGCCTGGTATTGCAATTGGAATATGCTCATTAACTTCCAACTTTTTGATAATTGGGAGACTACAATTTTTCAAAACATTGAAACTTGTTAAGACGTTGTTAAATTACTGCCGAATGAACTGTTTATGTATTTATCTCCTTGTCCTTGTCCTAGATTGTATTTACTGTATAAAAGTGTGCTAATTACTTGTTAACTTAATGCTGCTTCAATTCTTCATAGCATAATTTTTGTACTTTGTGCATAAATAGATCCAGTGTTTGATCTAATCATTTACCATCATGGGTCCCTGTCCGAACACAAGATGGAGTATATAGGATGAGACATTATGGAAATTCAACAACTGGATGTAGACAAGTTTATCAATTGGGACATTACAAATGTACTAGAAGAGTACTTGGGGTACCGATACAATGACATACCGGCAATGTACTACAAGTACGACGATCAAAGCAACGAAGATATACACGGTTTGAATTCAAACAAAGATTTTAAGAATATGATAAATGGGATCATAAATGGTCGTAGGAAGAGGTTGCATATGTTTGTAGACCATGAAAAAGAGGAACCAGTTGAACCGGTCCCGATTGAAGTGGTGGCCCCAATGTTGCTTCTCTCTCAGACTCATTTAGAGGTAGAGATTCAATATTCCAAGATGATGTGCCAAATCACAGTTCACAACCAGCGGAGCAGCCTGCTGTGCAGCCAACACAGCAGCCTGCCTGGAAGTCTACCCAGGAACCTTGGGCAGTCAATCCGGCAGCCTCGACAGCAGCCTCAAGAGGAGGAGGATGATGAGTACCTTGAGTTGAGTGACTTTGAAGTCACTGATGGAGAAGAAGAAGACATCTTCACTGAAAGTGAAAAAAATGTTTTACGCCAGGCGAGGGAAGAAACTAGCAAATGGTATCAGTCATGGGATAAAACATCTACATTAAAGAAGGGATGTGATGCGATAAATGACCAAGATGACATGTCTTCAAATAGTGAGACATTTGACAGTATGGGCAGCGAGGAGGATGATGAAGGTGAACATCATCCGAGAAGAGGGAGGAGGTATCCCGAGTGAAAGCCGAAGCGGGACCTTAAAGAAATAGTGCAATTATCAGTGGGGTTGAAGTTCAGCAACCCTATTGAGTTCAAGAAAACCTTACAAGTGTTTGCGGTGTAAAATTCATTTGACTACAAATACCAGAACAATGAGAAGACATGGGTCTCCGCAGTCTGCAAGAAAAATTGTCCATGGAAAATACACGCAAGTTGGTCCAACTGCAAATCATTCTTCCAAATCAAAACCTTCCACTCAGTTCATAATTGTGGCAGCCATTATCACAACAAGCGGGCAACAATAACTTGGGCTGCTAATAGATATATAGACAGTTTTCGAGACTAGAGAGACTTGAAACCGAAAGCTTTGAGGGAGATGATCATGAGGGATTACCATGTTGAGATGAAACTATTGAGCTGCCACCGTGCAAAAAGAATGGCACTTGAGCTCTTGGATGGTATAGATGGTGAGCAGTACAGGCACACCAGGGAGTACGCCAATGCATTACTGCATTGGAATCAGGGTTCCTCAACGTACATTCAGTGGGATGGAGTGTTCTTCCAATGAATATATGTTTCGTTGGCTGCCTGCAAGCAAGGCTTCTTGGCTGGCTGTAGGCCAATGATCTGTGTAGATGCTTGTTTCTTGAAGGGCAAGTGGGGAGGTCAACTACATGCAGCAGTTGCAAGGGATGCAAATGATGACATCTTTCCGACAGCATATGCTATATGCGAGTCTGAAACCAAGGACACATGGACCTGGTTCTTGCGAGCACTGTTGGAAGATATTGGGTACCCTCGTGAGCATATGTGGTCATTCATGTCCGACCGTCAAAATGTAATATTTAGTGTAATTGTCTTGTGCTCATACAAAATGTACTCAAAAATATCTTAACATGTCTCTATTGAAAATTATCAAATAGGGGTTGATTCAAGCTTTAGAAGAACTGATGTCTGGCTTGGAGCACAAATACTGTGTCAAGCACTTACATGCCAACCTGAAAGAGGAAATGCTTTAAGGGGAAGGAGTACAAGGATGCTCTTTGGGGTGCAGCTAGGGTACCCAACGAGATACAATTCAAATATTACCTTAAGGTAATCAATGGAATGGACCAGGGTGCATACAACTACCTTGAGAAGGTTGACCCTAAGATGTGGTCATGCCATGCTTTCAGAACGAGTAGTTGCAGTGACATATTGCTAAACAACATTGCAAAGAGCTTTAATGCATGGGTGATGGAAGCGAGGGACCAACCGATTCTATCTTGTTTGGAGACAATACAGAGGTAGCTGATGAATCGGTTTGATAATAAAAGGGCTAGAGCAGAAAATGCAACTAATATAATGTGCCCTAAGATCATGAAAAAGCTAGAGCGAAATAAGGAGGCTGATGATTACATATGTCACTGGAGTAATAACCTCCAGTTTGAGATTAACCACAGCCATGAGCCTAGGAAGATCGTTGACCGTGAAGCAAAAACTTGTGGATGTGGCCAGTGGCAACTAAACGGTATTCTCTACCCTCATGCAATTTGTACAATATACAAAAACAAGCGATACCCTGAAGAGTACATCATCAAATGGTACTTAATGGACACATATAGACTGTCATATGCCCCCAGTATTCATCCAATGCCTGGACCCAGTGACTGGCCCATTAACCGTGATGTAGACTCTATAGAGCCACCGATTCCAAAGCCACAACGCGATAGGCCAAAAAAGCTCAGGAGAAGAGGCATTGATGAGACGGAGCCAGATGAAAATGTTAAGGTCACTCGAAAGGGCTACAATGTATGTTGTGAAAATTGTAGTAAAAAAGGTCATAATGCTAAAAGCTGCAGCCAACCTAAAAATCAAAACAAAAAGAAGTATCCCAAAAGGGTTAGGAAGCCGAAGCCAACAACTGTGAGTTATAATATAATTTTTTTTTTTTTTTTTTTTACTTTACGTAAATTAATTTATAATTGAATGTTATGTGTTTTCTATGTCTCAGGGAGGACCCTTGAAAACAGTATCTACCCCTGGAAACACTGGCCCTAGAAACACTATTAGTCAACCATCTACAAGTCAACCATCAGGCAACCCCCAAACTACAGGTCAACCATCAGGCAACCCTCAAACTACATCTCAAGCCTTCAGGAATAGAGAAAGGCGGGTCTCTGACCTATACCGGAGGTTGGCACAGGTGAGATTCTCATAAAGTTTGTGTGGATTTTCCGTTAGGAACAAAATATTAATTTGTTACTTATTACTTGCAGCTTCGGGTACAAAATTGAAATTCAGTGCATCAGCTGCAAGGAGGATCGCAGCAGGATTAGAAAACCGATTGTGTCTTTGACATTTGGTCCATTAGTAGTATATGTAAATTTTGAGATCTAGACATTGAATGCAAATGATTGTGAAGTTGTAAAAGATATGGATATGTAGAGTAATGCACAGGTTGGTCATTTTCTGAACAGGTTTAAGTGTAATAGGTTGAGTGTGTGTAACAAATTGGTCATTTTTTGAACAGTTTTAATTGTAACAGGTTATTATTGGTTTTGGTCATTCAAAATGGTGAATGTAAATTTTGTGAATCCAAACATTGAATGCGAATGAATGTGAAGTTATGAACCAGTTGGGCAGGTTATTATTGGTTTTGGTCATTCAAAGTGGCGTATGTACATTTTGAGATCTAAACATTGAATGTGAATAAATGTGAAGTTGTGAAACATGTGGACATGTTATTATTGTTTTTGGTCATTTTTTGAATTAGGATTAATTGTGTTTTGTTCATTTTTTTATTTATAGAATGAATTGTTTTATCAGGTTGGTTTCTGAATAGGCTATTTTGTGTAAATAGGTACCATTTATGATAACAGTAAAAAACCGAGGTACCATTTATGATACATTTGCAAAACCCAAGTACCATTTGTCACTGTGAAGTTTTGTTTCAGATTGCTACTTTGATACATGTTTTGTTTCAAAATGCTACTTTGTTTGCAAAACATGCATACCAAATGTAAGCAAATAATTTTGTGTAAATATGTACCATTTATTATAAAAGTAAAAAACCGAGGTACCATTTGTGATACATTTGCAAAACCCAGATACAATTTGTGTCATTGTCATAATTTGTTTCAAAATGCTACTTTGATACATATTTTGTTTCAAAATACTACTTTGATACATGTTTTGTTTCAAAATGCTACTTTGTATTACACAGTATGTTGCAAAACATACATACCAAATGTACGCAAATAATTTTGTGTAAAAATGTACCATTTATGGTAAATGTACCAAAACTAAGGTACCATTTATTGTAACTTTTAAAAACCAAGGTACCAGTTTTGCTACATTTGAAAACCTCGGGGGGGCATTTGTGATACAACTTGAAATACATTTGACCATTTTTTTTTATATAGAAATACAATCAGGTGGCCACGCATATTACATTGTATTCCCAATTGTTGCATATGACGGATTGTGTCTTGTTCATTTTTTGCTTACAAATGGATGAATTGTTTTGTTTTAAAATGTTAGTTTGATATAAGACAATTCAAAACTTACATAATTCACATACATATGTCAAACTACCAAGTCACTTTAGAAGTGTAACACAAGCAACTAACAACATTGTAAACCATGACAACAACAAAGCATACATAATTTTTTTTTCTCTTGCCCTATATATGCAATTTTCCTTCTCTAAACACTTGATGATTTCCATGTGTTTATTATCCGCCTTCCCCAATTGCTTAGCCCTTTCCATGCAAGTTTCCATTTCATTCTCCAAGTCTTTCATCATTGTCACCAATATACCATTTTCATCCTTCAAGTCATTAACCTTCTTCATAATCTGTTTTAAAACCTCCACACCCTTTACACAAGTTGGTTTGTCCACTCATTTGAAAAATTTGCATGCAGATTTTGTCTACATGTCAAAGTATAGGAAGTCAGTAAGAACTCACTCAAATTATCTTGTGGAAGTTCTTCAATCATAACAACAACAAAGCATACATGAAATTGCTTGAACTGCTTACTCTTGAGTTGTAGGTGGTGCAACCCCAAAATCTTCTTCCAGGGTTTTCCTCAGTCCAGGAGGTCTTTAATGGTGTTGATAAATCGCAATAACATATATACGACATCCTAGCACGCCCCACCGAGGAAGATCCAGTTGATAACTACGTTTGATTCAAATGTCAAAACAACAAAACAAAAGATTTTTTTTTTTTAATAGCCTAATACAAAATAAATAAATAAATAAAAATAAAAATAAAAATCCCTAACTCAAAAACAAACCAATGAGTTTAGAACACACCATGTCTGAAGAACGCAAAACTTCTTTCCCTCCCGAATCTCGTAGGCGACTTGATGATGCCATTCGTCCGATTATTTAGCAGTTGCTCGGGAGAAACGGTCGTGCAAGACCTGCAGGATGCCACAAAAATATGCATCGGCCTTATCTGCTTCAGTTCCTAAGCTTGACTTGGGGAGATTCGTCAGGCCGAAGCTGGTTAGGATTAGGGGTCAGGGTTTTCAAACATTTGGGGAAACAGGGGAGGAGGAAGACGACTTGTTCAATTTTTAAATTTCCCTCTTTTTGAAATAATAGTATGTGATTATGTGGATTTTCATAAGCACGTAGGATGTCTGAGGTGTGCACGGGGACATGTGTCGCGCATATACGCCGACACCTGTAAGATGACATGGCTGGATGTTAGTTTTGGACGAGAAATTGGACGAAGGTACCATTTCTGTCTTTTCTCATACCACAGGTACCACCTATAATAAAAAAAATAAAACTTAGGGGGCAAAAAATAAAGTTTGCAAACTACAGGGGTGTGTAGGGTATTTAACCCTAAGACACATGATACATCAACTCTCAAAAGTTGAGAGCAATCAGTTCATTTTTTGGGATTTTTATTCAATTAACTTACACATTAGAGGTATTCCGGCCGGTACATCCGGCAAGCCTTTGTGCTGATTCTTCTTTTCTCATAGACATCAAAGGTGTGCTTAATCCTAAATTCTCAAGACAGATTTTAGCATCATCATATACAATAAGAGTCAAATTATTTAAATGTTGGAACAGTATGTTCCTATCTCGATAAAAATCAAAATAGGACAATCGCTTACTACGCCCTTCCTCATCTTTGGGTGCCTAAGTATCTACCGTAAGCATTTTCTTGTTTAAACTTCGCCCTTTACTTTAAGGCTATGCCATCCTAAGGTGCCACTAAATGGAAGGATCTTATCAACATCCATGAATGATAAATCATAGATCGAACTGGCAAATCGGAAAAAAGAATATGTGAGAGACTTCCAGCAATTGTGCATTCAATTCAATGATTCAGTATATTAATTACATTACATTAGATTAATTACATTAACCTAAATCATTCTATTATTTAATATGTTTAAATAGAATAATATTAAATTATATAATTTAATTATAATAAATGATAAATAGATAATAAATAGAAATGAAGAAATTAATATAGATTTAATACATATAATAAATCTAGAATAATAAATCTAGATAATATATAGATAATATAGAGATATAAGCGGGTAGCGAGAATCGAACCCGCATCGTTGGCTTGGAAGGTTAGGGGTTATAGTCAACGTTGATTCATCATTTTTAATGTCTCTAAATCAAAACCGAACGTGAAACTTTGGTTTCATTCAGCTCCTTTATGTAAGATGGAGAAATTCCACACTTTATTTCAATGGAATTACTTTTATTTTTTATATGTCTAGATATTATATATATATATATATATATATATATATATATATATATATACAAATAATAAAATAATATAAAAATAAGAATATAATATAATATAATATAATAAATAAAAATAAGAGGTATTTCATACCTTTCACTCAATGAGAAAATGGGCCAGATTCTATGGGATCAAACCTATGCTTATGTCCTATGAGACTTAAGGAATGATGGAAGGGAATGATGGAAGGGAATAAAAAAAGAAAAGGGAGGGAAAAATAATCAAAAAAATAAGTAAATAAAAATGAAGTAGAAGGGCCCAGATTCCAAATGAATGAAAATGTAACTGAATTGGGGCATTGGATTCTTACCAATGTTTGCATTACTCAAGCCGACATTCTCGCTTCCGCTTCATCTACCACTGCTTGGGCAGGTGCTTCCCCGTTAAGGCGGAACGCTCCCCTACCGATGCCTTTTTACATCCCACAGCTTCGGCAGATCGCTCAGCCCCATTCATCTTCGACGCAAGAGCACTTGATCAGTGAGCTATTATGCACTCTTTCAAGGTTGGCTGCATCTAGGCAAATCTCCTGGCTGTCTCTGCACCCCTACCTCCTTTATCATTGAGCAGTCATTTAGGGGCCTTAGCTGGTGATCCAAGCTGTTTCCCTCTCGACGATGAAGCTTATCCCCCATCATCTCACTGGCCGACCTTGACCCCTGTTATTTTGAGGTCAGACAGATATTCCTCGCTCATTATCAGACAATCACTTATTCACAAACCTCGTGTGGGGCTAATAGTTTTCATTTCCCATCTCATAGAAAACCCATTTTGCTCCGCTTAGCCCTATCCCCCTCTAGGGGTATTTAAATGATAGGTTCTATAGGAACTGAACGATCCTATTTGGTAAAATATCTAGCGGAAAACTCCTATGTTCCTTTCATTACAATATTTTTAAACAAGTTCTTAGATAACAAGCCTAAGGGTTTTCTTATGAGGATAACTAAGAGCGCTTTATAAATATTTTGTAACCCTAATATATTTTTGCATGTATCTACTATTATATAGAATATTGTAAAATATATGAATATTGTAAAATTAAAGATTGATTATACCCAATTAAAATCGATTTCAATTAATCCCTCGTTACGGCTCATAATATAAGTAATTAGTAGGGATGACAAGATTTGAACCAGTAACATTTTGTACCCAAAACAAACGCTTGGTAAGTTCCATAGCTTTGGGTCCGCTATCCTAATTATGATTTTCCTACCCCCAGGGGGAAAGACACTTCCCTTTTTGGCCGGTTGTGGGCGAGGAGGGATTCAAACCCCTGACACTGTGGCTCGAAGCCACGTGCTCTAATCATCTGAGCCACAGGCCCCACGCCATTTCCACTGGATTTGTTCATGGGAGAACCCCAAAAGAAGAACCTTTCCTCTCCCCAGCCATTTTGGGTTAAGAAGATGTGAAAGGGCCTTTTCCTGTCTATAAGAATAAGAACGATACATTCCGAATGTGACATGGTTTGGTTCTCTCGAAATAAATTGATCCATGGCAACCTTGTGCTTGATGCCATCACTTTAGCCACCCAGATTAAGAACCTCTCTCTTGAACACCTTTCCTTCCTCCTTTCGTCATTGGGAATCCCTTACAGAAAATGTCTTCAAGATAAACTTTTACACAGCCATCAGAGAGGGGTTCTCAATGCAGGCAGCCATCTGCCATGACTCCTATGTGCATATTTTATTCACTTAACCCAACCACCTTAATTTTCTTTTTTTGTTTTTGTTTTTGTTCGCATAAGGAATTCAAACATTATTACAGCTAAATCAATTATAGGGCTCCCATGTGACCCCAACACATGAGAAGTCCTTGCTGCCATCCTTGCAGCCCAATTGGTTGTCTCTCAAGCTTTAGTCCTTTATTCTAGGAGACTCACATGTAACTTGTTGCTCTGCTAGCCATCAACAGCCCTCTCCCCACTCTTGATTGACATATCACTCTAATAATTTCGGACATTAAATCCTATATTTCCTCTCCTTGTAAGTGAAAAATCATAAAAGTTAGGGATAACTTCACAAAAGGGTACCCAACTATACCGCTTTTTCACTTAAGGGTACCAATGTAACAAAACGTTCAATCGAGTGTATGAAGTTATCACAACCGTTCAATGTAGGGTATTCCGTCACCCTCCGTTCTAAATCGATGACGGAGGCCAAAACACGTGCGTTTCACGTGATATTTTAGCCTCGAACTACCACTTTTGCCCCTCATCTAAACGTTCGGATTTTTTAAACTTGAGAATAATCGGCCGAAAAAATTTCACAACTCGAAGCAACTACTCCCTCGAACACAACTCACCCACTTCCTTCTTGCGACTCAGAACCCTAATCTGTTGCATTTCGTTCTAAATCGATTCGGCTTTCAGCTGTATACAGAAGTGAAATACACAAAGGGTTGAGAAAGGTAACCCTAAACCCTAACTTATATTTTAGTTTATTTATGTAACCGGGATCTGTCAAAGTTTACTATTTTGTTAATGGGTTAGTGAAATCCGGTTCAGTTATGTGATTTTTGTATGTTAATAACATCATGTTTGTAGTTGAGGGGGTTTTCACATCTGGTTGATTTTGTTTGGGTACCATGTTTAGCGCTACTGTCAACATCTGGTTGTGTTTTTATGTTAGTGAAAAATGTATATTTTTTACGTTTTGTGGTCCCTCATGTTGTGAGTATCTTGTTTGGGGTGTGTTGTGATTGGTGCTGGGTCGGTAAGACTGTGCAATGTGCTGCTCTGAATTTTGTTTACTCTTGTGGTCCCGTGGGTCTGTTTGATGACTGTGCAATGTGCTGGTTTGTTTTTGTCTGTGATGAAGTGGTCCCAATGACTTTATCTAGTGACTGCAATATTGTAGTGTCTTATTCGTTTCTTTTTGTCTGCTCATTGAATTTTCAAACTTGTTCATTTTTAGTTTTTTTTTTGGTCAATTTGTAGGACACATAATGTTTAATGAATGTCTTATGTTTGAGGTGCACCACGGAGGTCGGTTTAATAGGGAAAATGAGGTAGCCTATGTTGGTGGGGATGTAACAAATTACCCTGACCTGTATGACAAAGATGAGCTGTCTTTTTTTGAGGTGGAGACTGTAGTTAAGTGCTATGGGTATAGTCCCGGTGATCTAATTTATTACAGAATACCTAACAAGAGTCTAGATGAAGGGCTACGGCTTCTGTCTTCTGACCATGATGTCATTGAAATGGTGGGGCACCACATTGGTCATGGAGTAGCAGAGTTATATGTGGTTGGGTTTATTTTGTATGATGTACCTGTAGATTTACCTGGAGGAGAGGAAAGTGATGATGAGGAATATGAAGAAGAATATGAGAGAAATACTGTATATAGGAGAGATCCATTTTGGAATGAGGTTCTAAGTGATGACTCGGACGCCTTAGAAGTAAATGCTGATACGGGGTATGGAGAGGCAGGAGCTTCTGTCGAAGGAGAAGATGTAGGAGTAGATCAAGAGTTTGTAGGAGAACCATCACACGTAGTAGAAGAAGATTTGGAAGCAGAAGTAGCAGAAGCTTTAGCTGCAGCTGAAGATGAGTTTGCACAAGGTGTGGGTAAGGGTAAGGGTGTGGTTGAGGGTGAGGATGAGCCTGTTTCCGATGTGTCTCGGAGTGGTATACTGATCACTCCCGATAATACTAGTGGAGATGATGAGCCGGATTCTTCAAAAAGGTCGTGTGTCACCAAGAGGGTGCCATTTTCAAAATCTGATTTTGAGAAGCCGACTCTGCAGAAAGGTAATACTTTTGATAGTGTGTATGATTTCAGAAAAGCTATTAAACAGGCCAATATATTGAAGGGGAAGGACTTAGTTTACCAAAAGAATTCTAAATCAAAAGTAATTGCAGTGTGTAGAGAGAAGAATTGTAAATATAGGGTTTATGGAAGACAGTTGAAGGGTGAGGCCACATTCATGTTGATTTCACTTAGGCCCAAACATACATGTGCTCGGAAATACAAGAATCATTTGATTACTTCCAAGTGGATTGCTGAGTGGTGCTTGGACAGTTTTAGAGATCAACCGAACATGCCTGTAGAAGTCCTGAAGAAGAAGGTGAAGAAGAAATGGAATGTTGAAATCCATCCTAGTACCCTATATAGGGCTAGGAAGAGGGCACAAGAGGTGATTTATGGGAAGTTGGGTGAGCAGTACCATTGTCTATGGGACTATTGCGCGACAATCAGAAGCACAAATGTGGGGAGTTGTGTTATTTTGATGGTTGAGAGACCTATGCCCGAAATGCCATGTAGATTCCAAAGGATGTACATATCCTTGGCAGCAATGAAAAATGGCTTCAAGGATGGGTGTAGGCCTGTGATAGGCCTTGATGCGTGTTTCTTGAAGGGGGTTTACAAGGGGCAGTTAATGGCAGCTATTGGAAGGGATGCCAATAATAACATGTATCCAATATCCATGGCAGTTGTAGAGGCAGAGAACAAGGATAGCTGGTCATGGTTTCTTGAGGCACTATTGGCTGATCTTCGCCCCAGTGGTGTACGTAGATGGACTTTTATTTCAGATAGACAAAAGGTATCTTTCCACTTATGCTTTTTATGCTGGACATTTCATTCCAGATTATGTGGTATTTTTCTATGTGTTTGACTTGTTTTTCATGTGTGTAGGGTCTTGTACCAAGTCTTATGGAGGTGTGCCCTAACGCTGAGCATCGGATATGTGTGCGGCACTTGTACGCCAATTTTCGGAACGACGGTCACCGGGGGGTGTTACTAAAGGACTTTCTGTGGAGAGCTGCTGCATCTTACACACAGAATGAGTTCTATGCTGTAATGGAAGAGCTTAAGAGCCTTAATCTGCCAGCCTATGAGTACCTTTCGAAGGTTGACCCTGCAACTTGGTGTAGGGGATGGTTCAACACATATGCAAAGTGTGACCTCTTACACAACAATTTGGCCGAGTGCTTCAATTCTTGGATCACCAAGTTCAGAGATAAGACCATACTGGTAATGTTGGAAGGCATTAGGACAAGTTTGATGAGAAGGTACCAGCGGAAAAGAGAAATTATAGCTGCGATGGAAGGCAATGTTGGGCCAAAAATTAAGGAGAAGTTGGAGATAGAAGAAGATGAGGCCGGACATTGTACACCAACATTTGCTGGTGATGGTTTATTTGAGGTCGAGTGCAGGGGTAGAAGGTATGCTGTGAATTTACCTGCCAAGACATGTGGGTGCAGAAAGTGGGATGTTTCTGGTATCCCATGTGCTCATGCCATCTCATCAATATGGCATGGTGGAGGCAACCCTGAGGATTATCTGAGCCCATACTTTGGCAAGGAGATGTACCTAAAGGCATACACACACATCATCTACCCTGTACCCAGTGAGGAGCAGTGGGCTAGGACAAATCAACCCATCATTGAACCACCTAAGGCAAGGGCATCTTCGGGAAGACCTAAAAAATTGAGGAACAGAGGGGCTGATGAGACCTTAAATCCCTACACAGTTAGAAAGGGTGGTACGAAGAACCAATGTAGGATGTGCAAAAAATATGGTCACAATACTAGAACATGCACTGCGAGGATGCGACATGATGAAAGACAAGAACGTAGGCGGAATTTCTATAGAAAACATGCAGCAGATCTTGACTGCAATTTTGACAGGGTAAGTGTTTCCTGTGTTATATTTATGATTGCAAACTTGTATGTTATTCAATGTTGTTTACTAACTAGTTTATTTGATTTTGTTTGTAGTTGGATGGTTCATCCAGTGCCCCATCTGTGGCCCAATCTACTGCATCAATGCCAAGTGCCCCATCCAGTGCCACATCCAGCGCCCCATGTGTTGGTAATCCTACTCACCCAACAGGAAGTAGGGGGCAAAAGAGGAGAAGAGAAGATGGTTCAAGCAGTGCGTCTGGACAAGGTCAGGGAAGGGGTGCAAGCAGTGCATCTACACAAAGTCGAGGTCAAAGGAGCACAAGAGGAAGGGGTGCAAGCAGTGAAGGGGAAGGACAAGGTCAGGGTGAAGGCATTGCAACTGCACAAGGTAGAGGGCAAAATACGACAAGAGGAAGGGGTGAAAGCAGTACAACTACTGCACAAGGTCGAGGTCAAAGGAGCACAAGAGGAAGGGGTGCAAGCAGTCAGGGTGAAGGCATTGCTACTGCACAAGGTAGGGGGCAAAAGAGCAATCTCGGGTTGGCCACCAGGACAAGAATATCTGGCAGGTTGAGAACTTCTGTTTTACAAACAGGAATGCACAAGAGCAAAGGAAAACTCCTTGTCGATCTCACTGGAAACCCTGCTGGACCACCGAAAGTTCCAGGGGGTGGACCAGCATGCTCATGGGGTCCTCCCAAAAGTGCAACTGGTATCACTTTTAGAGTTGCTCCCCCTGATTTCGACATGCACAATTTGGTTGCTGCATCCACTGTCATTCCTCAACCAGAAGTACAAGGAGTTGCAAAGAAGAATGACAAAGGGAAGAAAAAGATGTGGAGAGTCTGAACATGGTTTATTATTATGTTGACATATGTTAAAGTGTGATGATAGTTATGTTATGTTATGTTATGTTAAAGTTTGATGACCAAGTTTGCTAGTTATGTTATGTTAAAGTGTGATGAACATGGAAAGTTAAAGTGTGATGATTTATGGAAAGTTAAAGTGTGATGATGTATGGAAAGTTAAAGTGTGATGATGTATGGAAAGTTAAAGTGTGATGATTTATGGAAAGTTAAAGTGTGATGATTTATGTTAAAGTAATTGGTTATGCAGATTATGGTATGGAAGTATTTGGTTGTGCAGGATTGTGGTAAAATTTGGAACAAAATTTGGTACCAAGTATTTACTGCATAACTTGGTACCAAATTTGGTTATGTTGCCCACTTGCAACCATTGTTGTAAATTGATTAGGCAGGTTATGGTATCAAGTGAATTTGTGCAGGGTATCATTGTGGTGGATTTACTGTCTATTTTGTAAATTTGGTACCAAATTTGCAACAAAGTTTGGTACCTATTTACTGCCCCTTTGCAAATTTGGTACCAAAATTTGGTACAAAAGGAAAAGAGAAGTGCATAATGTTAATGCTCAAGCATATGAGGATTGTGGTCAAATTTGGTACCAAAGTTGTGGCCAAAGATGCTACAAAATTTGGTACCATATTTGCTTATGCCCATTTGCTGCCCACTTGCAACCATTGCTCATAATTGAATTGTGCATAATGAATTACCATACCAAGCACCATACAATGTCAACAACATCAATATTAACAATAACATTACAGAATCTTGCACTACAAAATGTTCAAAGCATTACAAATTACTACAACTACAACATTAGCATCTGATCAACAACAAAATTGATCAATTGATCATCGTACAATTGATCAATTGTTTCACTGCAACATCATTCTTAATGGAAGAAACTCTCTGCTGTACGAAGGATATACCAGCAACCACATCAACATCACCCATGAACAGACCAATGCAATTTGGTACTTCCTCTCTACTGACCGAGACTTATCCTTTTATCTCTGTAGTTTGAACTTGTATTTCTCAACTTCAGCCCTGCATTTCTCAACTTCAGCTCTGCATTTCTCAACTTCATTCTTGTATTTTCCAACTTCATCCAACCTATTTATTCGACTCAGTTCATGTTCGGCCTTCAGTGCCTTCAGATTCTCGTGCCAATCTCTCAATCTCGACACAACTCTCTGACCGTAGACACAGATTTCAGGATCACGCCATTTAAAATAATCACATCTCACCTCTGGTTTCTGAATAATCGGAAATAAAATCAAATCAACCCATTTCACGGTAACTCAGAGATAGAACCCTAAAGGAAAAACTTTGGGGAAAACCAAAAGGAAAAACTTTGGGGAAAATCTCTTACCTTGTAATCTACACATGAAAAAAATCTCCTACCAAAATTACTTAGGGTGAACGACGTCCAAGATGATGATGTCTTTCCACATTTGCATACTGGACCGTTTGATCTGGACTCTGTCGACTCACTGTCGGACATAGGCTCCATTTCACCCCGGCGCCGTAACTGCACAAATGGCCAAGAATAAAAACCCGTCTCCTTCATGAACGAAAATAGGAGTGAAGTTTAGGAGGATAATGGCCAATAATAAAAACCCACCTTTTAACGATGTTGTTGGACGAAAATGTTTGAGAGCCCGATCTCTCCAGTTCGGCTGCTGTGTTGCGTTGGGAGGGAAGAAGAGTGTGTTTTGAGTTCGAGTATAACGGGTCTTTTTGATCGTTTAGATGAGGGGCAAAAGTGGTAGTTCGAGGCTAAAATAGCACGTGAAACGCACGTGTTTTGGCCTCCGTCATCGATTTAGAACGGAGGGTGACGGAATACCCTACATTGAACGGTTGTGATAACTTCATACACTCGATTGAACGTTTTGCTACATTGGTACCCTTAAGTGAAAAAGCGGTATAGTTGGGTACCCTTTTGTGAAGTTATCCCTAAAAGTTAACATAAATACAAACTTCTGACCCACCAGTGGCACATTGGGCTGCTTCTAGACTTCTTTCTGGTAGCATTTTCATCACCCCTCACTTGCGTCTCTCAACCCACCTAGAAAGTGGAAGGACCCCCTAGCATGCAATTCTCTTTCTTTTTCTTTTTTAGTTTGTTGTTCTTTTATGGTTTATTTGTCTTACTTCTAAAAAAAAAAAGTTCAAAATCTATACTAGACCGAAAATGGTGTCAAATCTTCAGACGTTTTACCCCCCCCAAAAAAAAAAAAAAATTGGGACAAATATGAGAATTATATATGTATTTTTATTTTACACTTTAATTGACTGAGTTAATAATAAAAATAAAAATAAAAAAAATCTTTCAACTTAGTTTGGAACATAAATTTGGGTTAAATACTTTTTTGCCTCACGTGGTTTAACAACTTTAATTTTTGCTCTTTATGGTTCATTTCTTTTCATAAATAGTACCTCGATTATGGCTCAAGACGAAAATAGTACCTCTATCCAACTTCCGTCTAAAAATTAACGGAAATTCACGTCTCATGCCTTAAAAAATCGATACGTGTCCATATGCATAATTTAAAAAATAAATAAATAAAACTAAAAAACTAAAATATAAGAAAAACTTAAAAAATAAAAATTAAATTAAAAACTCTAAAAAATAAAAAATAAAAAATTGAAAAAATTAGGGGTGGCTGACTGGTCTGGGGGTAGCCGAAACCACCACCAAGAGCCTTGCATATGGCCTAGGGTGGGTTCAACCACCCCCCAAGCCAAAAAGAAAAAAAAGACTCGAGATAGGGTTTGGCCCTTGGGGGTGGCGGAACCCACCCCATAGGCCATGGGGGTGGTTCGGCTACCCCCAGACCGGTCATGGGATGACTCCAACCAGCCCCCTTTCTTTTTTCTTTTTTCAAATTTTTTTTAATCATAAATAGGGATACATGTCAATTTTTTAAGGCATATGACGTGAACTTCTATCAATTTTTTACAGAAGTTTGATGGAAGTACCATCTTCGTCTTTAGCCATAATCAAAGTACCATCTACGATAAAAAAAAAAAAAAAAAAAAAAAAAATGAACCATAAAAGACAGAAAATGAAAACGTTAAACCACACATGGTCAAAGGTATTAACCCTAAAAACTTTGTCCATCAAAATATAGCAGGTTTAGTGTCCAATACGATACAACTCGAATGTCAAATGTCAATTGTGTAAATCATTTTTTTTTTTACTCATTAATCTAAGCCTTTTTATTTTGAGTAAAATTAATTGATTTTCATCGAACATAATGATATTTGTAAACGTGAAATTATTTAGATAATGGTTGACCGTTGAATAATACTCATAATAGTACGTGCATCAATGGATGGAAGGCATATTCCCATCTAGATACGTATAAAAATATAGCAAAGCAAGTTTGTCCTTGAGGTCGAGTTTTCCAAGTCATACATTAAGAACAGGCTTTTGAAAACCGATTCAAATTTCAAACAATTCAGGCAGAAAATATGAGAGAGCGCCCACCTATCTTAGCAGCTGGATAGACTGCTTTAGATCTGTTCAAGCAGGTGATCTTATATGAACTCTTTTAAAATTGCTAGTAATTCGAACAACATAATCACTAGAGATCTTAACAACTGCAAACTGGAGATTTAGTAATTTACAAAATGACAGAAGTAAATACCTTCTCCCGCATGATTCCAACTCAGCTTCCATCCAAAATCAGGACTGCCAAACATCTTAATGCGAATACAATTATCTGACGGTTAAAGTAAACCAATTGAATAAGAGTACATGTACAACTCAGATAAGTTCCGGTCTGCTCTTCACTAGACCAACAAGAATATATCAAATAAGATCGTATGTGCACCCTCTGGGTGCTAACTGAAGGAAGAGTACTGAATCTTTCTTGACACACAGACTACTTCATGCCAGCAAAGGGTCTCTTTGAAAACCCACATTCTGCAAGAATTAACCCAGTAAAGCTATTAGATTATTTCAATAAAATAAGCTTTTGCTAAACATTTCCTTCATTTTCTTAAATTTTCAACTGTTCCTCCGTTTGTGTACAGGGACGGAGCCAAAAACTCTTATGGGCAGGAGCCATAACCCCTGCCAGCCCTCCTTTCGATCCGTCCCTGTTTGTGCATTTCTCTTTGTTCCAAATTAAAAAGTTAGAAGAACTTCTTGTGCTTTATAAGAGATTGTCTTTCACTAAATCTAAATTGATTTTTGGGTCGACACATGCTCGTGGTATCACTATCACCACCGCACGCGTTTTGCATTGGTGTTTTAGGCACACTTAGCATACAATTTTTTAAACCCATACAATTGCAATTCTAACTGTCATATTTTGATTCTATGTACAAGAATGATTTCAGAAATTCGAACTACTACTTCTTTTCTTTTCTTTTCTTTTTTCTTCCTCTCTTCTGCTGTTACACATTTCTTGCTCAAAATAATGTTCAGAATTTGCAATGTACATACTATATTCGGGCAATACTATTTCGTGAGGACGAAATTATTGTATTCCCATTACAAAACTTATTATATAAGTGGGAGAATATTTGTCAAAAAGATAAATCAAAACTCGCCTTACTGTTCGATCTCAGTTATTCCCACACAGTTTTCTCATTTCTGCACTACTTTATTCTGATTCCGAATACCCCGCATTCTATTTCCAACAATTATTTTCAACAGTAGTTATGTGAACAGATTGATCACCTGGAAACCATTCAGCATTCTCATTCAAACCAGTTAGTCATCAGACCTGGAAGTGGCTCATCTTGTAAACCTCCTCAAACCAGTCATTCTTTCTGCACAAGATGCTCAACGTCTCCCAGCTCCACCTCCCTCCCTTGCCATTCATGTTCACTCTGAAATAGCAACTCAATCTGCTCCAATGATTTTCCTCTAGTTTCTGGAACAAGTCTATAGATAAAGAGAACAGAAAGAGCAGAAAAAGCAGAAAAGGTGAAGAAGCTTCCACCCATTGTAATTGCATCGGAAACAGAGAGGAAAGACATGGCAACCAGGCCACTGCACACCCTATTAGCCACTGCCCCAAGAGCAGCTGCTTGGGCACGCAATCTTAAAGGGAAGATTTCAGATGTTACAACCCAGCAAATAGGGCCAATTCCCACTGAAAAGAAAGCTACATTCCCACAAACGGAAAGAATTGACAAGGCAACACCAACCTGTCCTTGCCCCAGTAAGGAGAGAGAGAGTCCCAAAGTGAACAAACAAATAGTCATTCCAATTGTGCTTACATAGAGCAAAGGCTTCCTACCCAGTTTGTCAATAAGAAGAATAGCAACCAATATAAAAACAGTCTTTGTGACACCCACAGCAACAGTAGCTGCAAGGAGATTTGTGTTCCCCTCAACCCCAGCTTGTTTGAAGATTTTAGGACTGTAATACACAGTGGCATCTATTCCTGTGATCTGTTGGAAACACTGGATTCCGAAACCAGTGACCAGCATCCGGCAAAGTGCCGGAGACGGGCTCAACAGTTCGCGCCACACGGCTTTCTCTTCATACTTCTCGCCATTAGTCATTCCAGCAGCTAATTGTATCTCTGCAAGTCTCTCCTCCACCTCTCCCTCATTTTCAATAGTTTTCAACAACACTGATCTCGCTTCATCAATTCGATTCTGCATCACCAACCACCTTGGTGACTCAGGAATTATGAAAAGTGCAAACCCAATGAAGACTGAAGGAAGAATTCCCACACCAAGCATTATTCTCCAATTTATGTGTGCTGGAAGGCCAGAAAACACATAGTTTGAGACATAACCAAGTAGAATCCCGATGTTTATAAAAATCTCTGGGAATGAGGTTAGTGAACCTCTTGAAATGGTGGGTGATATCTCAGCAATATAGACAGGAGCAATCATGACTCCGAACCCAATTCCAACCCCAGCCAGGAGTCTTCCGAACATTAATACTTCGAATGAGTGAGCAAGAGTCATTACAGCAGCACCTATTTGAAAGATAACCGCAGCTAAGGCCATTGTCCATTTTCTGCCAATAGCATCTGATGTTCTACCACCAGCTAAACTTCCAAAAAGTGAAACAAAACTCAAAATCCCAATAAGTATTTCTTCCTGTACCTCAGTTATCTTTAGATCTTCTTGAATAAATATAATTGCTCCACTCATGACCCCTACATCTGCGTATTGGAAAACCCCAAATGCATCAATTAATCAGTTGTACGAGTGAGACTGTATTAGAATATAAATTAAATGATTAAATTCATCTGTTCCTAACAACTTATGTTTTTGTGATAAGTGGTGATTTAACATAATATTAGAGTTAAAGTTCTGAATTCAAATCTTGTCTTCGTCATTCACCTCATATTTCAATTAAATATTTCAAGTTTAACAGACTATAGTAAAAATAAAAATAAATATAAATGAATAAAAAAAATTATCATTACAGATGACAACAGACCAATACAATTGCTAAAATACACTTATATATGTATAAATTAAAAAAGAAAAAAAAAAAAGAAAAAAAAAAAGACTTATTTAACCATTTCCCTTCATGGAAACGCCCCAGTAATATCTGAATGTGAGGGTCATGCAGTCTTAAGATATAACTTAAATTAAAAGTAAACAATTTAGTAGAATTTTCTTATACTGAATATGTTCTGCTCCTGATGTGTCTCACAACTTCACGAGCTAATGCTCATCCACGTCAATAAAGTTGTGCAATGATTTTTTTTGTAATATATAATAACAGATCCAAGCAAACAGATCGTGCAATGCACTGATGAAGTCTCCGAAGAAATTTAGCCAGAATAACACCTGAAACGCAGCAATCTACTACTCACCCATACAAAGAAAATGGACCCATCAAAACAACAACCTCAATTATTTCAATTTTTATACAAGAGTGTCAAGCATAAAGAATTCATTCGGCAGTACATGATGAAGAGCCTCGCTCTGTTCCTTAACATGTCATAGGATACCGAGATTACCTTTCACTGCTAATCTAGACAACCAAATGAAGTGCCTTTTTATTTTTTTCCTTCCTTAGATAAAAAGTGAAATAAAAAAAAAAAAAAAAAAAAAAATCAAATTATGTACAAATGACTGATTCTGATGATTTGGGTGCTCTCCCACTAATGAAATGAAGAGTCTTTAACCAAATAGTAGATCATAGAGACTTGTTTCATAAAAGTAACAACAACAACAACAACAATAAACGTTAAACAACTAGGTAAAGAAAAGCATACCATAGCCAAGAAGAACAGAGTTGAGAGAAGCAAAGACGGCGGAGGCAAAAACAAATTTCCTGATACTCTTACTCCTGTCCTCTTGATGATGGTGGAGTGAAGCATCATCACAATCCTCAGTGAGCTGAGAGTCCATCCTCCGGTATTTATTCTTACTCCCCAATGAAACAACAGACAACCCCATTTCCCCATTACCGTTTTCTTGGACACCCACCAAACCCATCTCACTTCCCTTTGTTTCTTTTTCCTGTTTTCAAACAGAAAACAAAAAAACCAAGACAGCCCAGAAGTTGTTTTGTGCGGTTTTGACTGCCAAACTATCTGGAGACTAAAGCATGGATTGGGTTTCAGATCTGAAAGAGAACAGAAGGAAGGAGAAGGCTCAGCAAGGGGGTCCTTTCTTTTTGTCACGCAAGCAAACCCACTTGCATTTGTTTTTAACATCTGCAAACGGTAAGCATCAGGAGACGTTGACCTCGTCCTCCTACCTTTGTAAATTATAAGCTTAAATGGTTATTTCGAATGAGAATTGCGTTTTTAAACTAAATTGCACGTCATAAATTTGTTTGGAACCATATTTTTAAAAATTGTGATTTAAAAATATAAAAAATTTTGCATTTTTAAATCTTTAGTAAGATGATACTTTTTTAAAAACGTAAAATTTTAAAGATTAATTTACGATTCTAAAGGTTAAATCGCGAATTTACCTTTAAAATTCTGCGTTTTCAAAAAAGCATCATTTTATCAGCGATTTGAAAAAGCAGATTTTCTGTGTTTTCAAATCGCAATTTTTAAAAACGCAGTTCCCAAACGATCTATGTTCTGCAATTTTGTTTAAAATCGCACTTATTGTCTACGAAATCGCAATCTCAAACGCACCCTAACTGTATTTTTAAAAATCACTATTTTCAGATCGCACTTTTTAAAATCGCAAATTCAAACAGACCTTAAATATAGAAGCCTTTCTACCTTCGTTTAAAAAAAATGTTTTTTTTTTTTTTAAATGTACACACAAGAGAGGAAAGCATAGATTCAAGCTAGTGACCTCCAATTCATGAAGTATGGTCTCCAACCGATTGAACTACTCATTAGAACGTTAAAAAAAAAAAAAATTGTTATTTAATATAATATTATTTAATGAGTGCTGATTTAAGAATTTATTTTTACAATAACGGTATAAAACAATCTACTAAATACGATTAATTTTGTTTTGTTTGAATAGTAGCTAATTATTCATTGGTAGTTGCTAGTTTTAAGGTCGTGCTTCCCATTCAAGAATTTCAAGAGATAATGGTCTTTGTTTGACTCGAGGAATTTTTATTTCGCGTAAATAGTTTTGACTTTTTAAAAGTATCAACTCGAATATAGTGGATAATTATTGAGAGAAGAAAGTGTAAGAACACGAATGAAACAGAAACACGGAGCTCTCATGACGCGTTGTTGCTTTCATTTTTCTGAATTGCTCAGAATATTAAAAATAAAATTCATTTGATGAGCAAATATATTAGAAAATTAATCACTGTTATATCATCTAATCAAGATTAGAGATATGATTCTACTACGCTCAGTCTTATGTGACGCCCCTTCTATTTTTCTTTTTTTTTTTTTTAAAAAAATACACATAATTCTCTCAAACTATTACTTCATTGTCTCAATTACTGAAAAATATCAATGTCTCTCTTAATGACAAAAATACCCTTCATAAAATTATTAATTTTTTTTTGAAAAAAAATAAAATAACAAAAAGTTATAAAAACAAAAACAAAAATAAAAAATAAAAACAGGTTTTTCTTTTTTTCTTCTTTTGTTTTTTTAACTTTTTTTTTTTTATATAATTTTCAGTTATTTTTTTATTCTTTTTGTTCTTTTTCGTTTTTCTTTTAATTTTTTTTTCCTTTTTTCCTTCATTTTTTTAAAAGAAAATTTTTAAAAGTTAATTTTTTAGTTTTAGGGTTTTTTTTTTTCAAATTTATAAGGACATTTTTGTCTTATTGAAAAAAAATTAGGGTCATTTTTGCCGTTTTAGTGATTTTAGCGAGAACATTAACACTGACACAATTGGTAGTTTGTGAGCATTAACAAATGACAATTGAGTGGTAGTTTGAAGAGAATATTTGTAATTTTTTCTTCTTCTTTTTATGCTCAATCCTACGTGGCGCCACTCCTACTTTTCTTTTCTTTTTTGACGAATTGAGACTTGGAAGTATGGTGGTGTAGCATAATCATATCTATAAATATTATAAGATAAATAAATAATTGTTGTACAACTTTTGACACAACTCTTGTTTAAAAGAAAATTCTAAGTCATTTTTTTGAAAAATAAAAACTAAAAATAAACTGTTACGTTGACAAATTTAAACAAAAGTTTGAAAGTCATATATATATATATATTCTGATTGAATCTAGATTCCTCTAATTGGATTGGGATGTCAATGAGAATTTTTGTCATTATCCATGCCCTCCTGTTGATTTGCGTAGGAGTATCTAAAGCGAATAATGCTACACATCATCCATTTGTCTTCCTTTTATCCTCCCAAAATTGATGTGGCTCTTAAAATCACCATTGGATCAAAATTTAAAAGTAATATATCAAAAATTCAATGGTGATTTTAAGAGGTACATCAATTTTGAAGAGACAAAAAGAAGTCAAAAAGATGATGTGTAGCATTACTCGTCTAAAACAGAGAATGTATTGAATTGTCTTTTAGGAGAGCTATTGAAAATTTGGGTTGATTTTGTTGGAGAACATGGTTGAACGTGGACCTGATTGAGCCTTGCCAAAGTTAATACGGCACTAGAGAAGGCTACGGGGGCGCGCCACTCCGATACGATTTTTTCGGCACCAGTCACGCGTGGGCTACGTGTAATTTCTTGTATGAAACGCACCTTTGTCGGTTCACCACCAGGCGCGTGTCATTTGAATCTGATTGGCAATTGACCCGTTATCAATAATAAAGATTAATGCTGTATATCATATATATATATATAAATTTTTATTTTTATTTTTATTATGCTTACGTGGCCAGGTATATTATTCTTATCAAAAGGTTATCATATTTTGTGGCATTAACATAGCAGAATAAAAATTAAATAAATGCGTAATATAAATGTCAAAAATAAATTTTATTTCTTTTGATCCTTGATTGGCGCCGGGGGAGGGGAGTCTATCATCAATTTTTTTCAAAAATGTTTTATATTTTTAAAAGTGCTGTTAAGGATATTATAATTTTGAAAAAAGTTTACGTATCCCTTTCAAATAATTACTAGTCAATTGACAATATTCTTTCTAATTTTAAATTGGTAAAATGTTTCTCAAAGTTATCAAAAAATTGTTAATATCCCCGAGGCCAGAAAGAAAGAGAAAAATGACCTAATTTTTTTAATAAGTCAAACATACCCCTATAAAATCGAAAAACAAAAAACAACACAAAAAAATTTAAATTTCTTTTGATGAAAAAAAAAAGGAAAATATTTTAAATTTCGAAGTTTACATATTCCTTTCAAACAATTACCAATCAATTGACAATATTCTTCCAAATTTTAAATTGGTAAAATGTTTCTCAAAGCTACCAAAAAATTGTTAATATCCCCAAGGCTAGAAAAAAAGAGAAAAATGACCTAATTTTTTTAATGAGACAAACATACTCTAATAAATTTGAAAAACAAAAAACAACACAAAAAAATTTAACTTTCTTTTGATGAAATATATATATATATATATATTTTAAATTTCCACCCATTGTTTTTTTTTTTTTAAAAAAAAAAAAAAATTGGTTTTTTTTTAAATAATTTTTTTTTACTAAGGGTATTTTTATCGTTAGAGACATTAAAATTTTTTGGTAATTTGAAAGACATTGTCCCAATTAAAAGTTTGAAAAAAATATTATCAAGTGGGTAGTAATTAAAAGGGCTACGTGGATTTTCCCCCCAATAATTTTTATAATGATTTTTTTTAAAATAATATCTCCAATTATATGTTGCACCGACGGTCCAAAGGTGTGTGGTCACCTCCTTCCTCTTGTTGTGGGGCTACACCACCCACCGGCTTATGTTGTTGCTGCTGGATTCGGATCCTGATAGTACGGAAAAGAAGTACATGAGAAGGTCCTCGGGGCACGTGGTGTGGCCAAGAGAGGATGTGTTTCTTCCAAATGCGACGACATCCAATCATCCATCGGTCTGTACAGGACGGATAGATATGTATATGAGGATACGGATAGGGATACGTATATTTAAAGTTTAGAAAGCACGTAAGGCTGATAAGCAAGTTAATTGGCATTTCACTAATCTTGTTTTTTTGATACGGATCTCTTATTATTATTATTATTTGTCTAAGACATTATTTTCATTTATTTAATATTTAGGAAAAATTCACTTTATAGTTGGCTTAAATTACAAATTATTTATTCTGGTATTAAAATTAATTCAGAGATCCTTGTGATTGGCTCAATTTACAAATCGCTGCATGGAGTCGAATTCCGTTAAAAAATTTGACAAATTCCATTAGGCGTCATGTCAACGCCAATAAAATAACGACACGTGTCGATCATAATAAAAAAATATATTAAAAATATAAATAAATAATACTTAATTTTATTTTATTTTTAAAAAAAGGTGGCTACTGGGGGTGGCGCGCGGCCACCCTTTCTCTATTTTTAATCTTTTTTTAAAAAATAATAATAATTTATTATGTTTTATTTATTTATATCTTTAGTATATGTATTTTTTTTTTGGATTTGACACTAGTGAGCGATTTTTAAATTAAGCCAACAACGAAGATTTCTGAATTAATTTTGATACCAGATAAAACGATTTGTAATTTAAGTCAATCACACGGACCAATGGTGCAATTTTCTTTAATATATAAATGTTTTTTTTTCTCTCTTTCTCCTAAATTTAATTTAAAAAATATTTAAATGATAAAGAAAGCTGTTGTGAAGTTTATTTGAATAGGGACGCAAAAAGTAGTTTATTTACCTAAATTTAAGAAAAATCTAAAAGAAACTACTCCTAAAACTCTAAAAGAAAAAAAGAAATATAGGTAATAATAATGTTCTATTTGTTTCGGTGTAAAATGGTTTCTACAAAATGATTTCGGCATTTTTCAGTGTTTAGTAAGGGCGAAAATAATAGTCAACCGAAAATTGATTTTCGTTTGACAAAAAATGCTTAGTAAATTCCAGCCCAAACTGCAGACGCATTTGACCCTCTTTTAAACGACGCAGTCAACCTTCACGTTCAAGCAGTCGACAACCACCGGAATCTAGCTGATGCCAAAATCCAACTACGTTCGGTCACTATCGCCGAATTCCGGCCACCTTCGCCGGAATTTGATCAGCCCAAATTCCGGCTACCAGAACGGCCAGATTCCAGCCAGTTGGCCAGGATCTGGCCAGAACAACCGGATTTCGGCCTACTGACCGAGATCCATCCGTTCTTTGCCAAATTCCAGCCGTTCTAGCCGAATTCCAGCACAAATGGCCAGATTCTGGCCACCTTCGCCAGAATCCAGCCAACCTAGATTCCGACGAAACTGTCCGGATTCCAGCCTTTATCCCGGAATTCGGCAATAGTAGCCGGAATCCTGTCAGTCAGTGACGGAATCTCGTCACCGGTGATTTTTATATTATTTTACATTATATTATTTTATATCATATATTTCTATGTTGTGAATAAAAATTGATTTTTATAAGTTAATATAATTGAATGAAAATATAAAAAATATTTGTGATTTTCCGTACGAGTCAAACACCGAATATCATATTACGACGAAAATCATTTTACTTCGAAACAAATGTAGCATAAGGAGCTATGAGAAAGGCTCTCCTATATTAAGAGGAGACTCACTCGATAGTTAAGCGGCATGAGCCCCTCTCACATAGCCTACCTATATAAAAAGGAGGGAGCAGATTCCATGAGTAAGAAGAGAGATTCTCCCAATTTTAGGAAATCTCAATCTATTATTTTTAGCTTTGCTTTAATTCCATTATGGATGTTATTGGATCATTCTTCTGTGTAGTGCAGGAGTTGTATTTGGAATTGGGAAATGTGTTTGTATTCTGTGTAGAAAGATATGGCCGTGTGGAAAGATAACAGGGAAGGAATACCATCCCTTCTTGCACTCCTCAAGAAGACCCTGCGCTTGAGCGCCTGAAGGGATCCTTCATGCGCTTGAGCGCTTTCCCTCGAACCACATCACTCACCATTTTTACTAGCGGCTGCCTAACGCCTCCGATTTTATGTGGCCATTTTATGAGGCCTCAATGCAACCCCAACAACACTTGTAGTGCTTATCCATTATTCAATTCATGTTGATTTCACTATATCCTAGTAATATATAATGATATAAACAAAATTAAAAAGGTTAAAGCAATATGATATTGTTTCGCCATCTATCGATACTTCTCTTTTTCAACCGTCAACTTCATTCAACATTTAACAACTTCCATTCTCATTTCTTCCTTGCACTTGCATTTCTCATTTTCCACTGTGTCACTCTTCGCAACTACAGCCTATAGCCTATAGCCTCTTTTTTTTTCATCTTTTAGGCACATGTATTTATCATTTTATTCTTCAACTGGTTCAAAACTCTTTCGTCATACTCGCATATGGAAGGATCATTAACCCAATCAAAATCTTTACATGCACGACCAACCTAAACAAAATCAGTAAACTTTCTATGATGAACAAAAGCTCAATTTTATCAGGAGCTAGCTACTTATAAAATTTGCGCAACCATAAAACCTTTTACCAAAATTATCTTTGGTGAATGAACATCTAATCACAAATGGAATTCTGCAAATTAAAAGCACAACGGCGCTCTGTCATTGGTGACACTTTCTCCTAAGTATGATGGATCACTCATCTTCATCTATTAGCAAATAAGATAATTGGTACACACGCACACATTAAAAAAAAAAAGAAGAAGAAGAAGAAGAAGAAGAAGAAGCTCTACACTATTATCTCTTTGAAGTAGCGACCCTAATTTCTTTTTTCCAAAACACAATATTATCTCTTTTGCTGCTACAACAAAAACCATAAAAATAAAAAATAAAAAATAAAAAAAACACATACTATTTTAGATGAATGGTTTTGGTTACTCAAAATGACACGAACAACAGTGGCATATGAGCGTGCATATTAGAAAAAAAAAAGTTTTGGCTACTCTTTCTTCTCTCATTTATTTCCAAAATTGTGAATGGATGAATGGAGTAAATTCAATTACATTTTTTTTATTAATTCTGAACAATGATTAATTTTGTAACAAAAGGATTTTAAATTACTCACCCACACTTGTAATCAAGATGACCATGGCATGACAAAGCTACAAGTCCAAAGTTGAAGGACAATTACTGTGTGTGTGTGTGAGTGAGAGAAAGAGAACAATTTTCCAATTTGGAGCATTCTGTTAGGAACATTATCATGAATTGGCAGCAACAAATAAATATGAAAGAGTTGCCTATTACAGTTTTTTGGTAAACATCTATGCAAACCACACATTTATAAATTCAACACATTCAGCTCTTAGTGTATAAATTCAAAAGAATCACTCCCCAAACACCCATTTCAACGGTGACTAAATGGACCAAAACAAAGAATGCATATTCCTTTCAGACATTTTGTTGAAGACCCGACGAGCATCTTGAACAATCAAAAAAAACTACAACAAAAAACAAAAACTAGTGGCTAACCATAGAGAGAGAAAGAGAGAGAGAATGACAATGGTCGGTGCTCCTGGTTGGAGGTGGGTGGCGAACTGTGGTGGGCAGTGCTCCAATGGGTGGCGGTCCATGGGGAGGAGATGGAGGGAAGGATTTTTGGGGATTTTAAAATATGGGAGAGAATGGTATGTTTAAACAAGTTGACTCTCTAAATTTCTTTTTTCTTTTCTTTTTTTGTTTAATAAAAAAAAAAGTTAAAAGAAATTGCCATGTGGGACGAGGAGTCGGACCCTAGTCTCACAGATAGACGAACTCCCAGCAGCGAATAACACAAAAATAACTATCTATCTAAAATAACACAATCAAAGAAACTCCAAAAGCTAGTAAATTTCTTATCCAACATGCTCATACACAGTTATCCAACATGCTCATAACAAGATAAGATAAAGAGATTGCAATATGTGAAACTAGTTCTTCGGGAACTATGTATGATTCTTCTTTATTATTGTGTATCCTTACATACAACTCAATACTCCCTTTTTATAGACATGGAATCATAATGGGAGGTTAATGAATATGAAATGGTAGTACATTAATTAAAAGGCTACATCAATGTATTACATGAATGTTATGGAATTCTAAAAGATGACATGAATATGTAGAATTCCAAGAGATGGAACTAAATGGTCATCCACCAAATGCATGAATGTTATGCAAGGTTTTAACGAGGCATATTCTTAGTGTATGGTTATGAAATTCTTAGTGTAGGGTTTTCCTTAACATTCATGTAATACATCAATGTATTACATGAATGTTATGAAATTTTAAAAGATGACATGAATATGTAGAATTCCAAGAGATGGAACTAAATGGTCATCCACCAAATGCATGAATGCATTCATAACACTCTCCCTTGGATAACCATACACTAAGAATATGCCTCGTTAAAACCTTGCTAAGGAAAACCCAGTGGAAAAAAAATGTGGCGAAGGAAAAAAGATTACATTATTCTTGTGTGTCGTCGTATGCTTTAGGACTGCCTCATTAAAACCTTGCAAAGGAAAACCCAATGGAAAAACCTTAGCGAAGGAAAAAGAGTACAATCAACATAATCTTTTTATTCCCCCTCATTAGCATGACGAACTTCAATTGTTTATGATAAAAGATCATTGAGTCGTCACATTCCAATATTATTTACCAACTTTTAAATGTTGCAGTTAGTAATGTTTTGGTACATAAATTTGCAAAATTGTCACTTGATCGTGTCTGCTTCACATCAATATCACCACTCTTCTGGAGTTCATTTGTAAAATACATCAAAGCACCAATTGCACTAAGATATGGTACTTCAGGACCAAGAATTTCTTCGTCATCTTCTCAAGGGCAAAAAATGGTCTTTTTTCACATCAAGTGATCGAACAACCATTGGAGTGCTCAAATGATAAGCTTTCTCCATGTAAAAGTGCTCCAGGACTTTTTCTGTGTATGTTGACTGATGAACAAGATTTCATCTGGAAAATGTTCAATCTGTAAGCCAAGACAAAATTTTGTCTTTCCAAGATCTTTCATCTCAAACTCATTTTTTAAAGGGGTAATTACATTTTCCCCCCATAAACTACCGACTTGTGTCATTTTGCCCCCACGAACTACCACTTCGACCAAAAAAGAACATCAAACTACAATCTTTACATACTTTGCCCCCTTCCGTTAGTCTAATTCATGCAAAGACTTAAATGCCCTAACTCAATTTCAAAAATTACCTAAATATCATCCTCTTAAACAAAAACAAAAAAAAATTGAAGGAAAAGGCCTCCCCAGAACCTGGGTTGGCCACACGGCCACCCTAGGTCTTTTCTAGGGTGGCCACACGGCCGTGGATGGCCCTCGAGCCAGCGCTAAAGGTGGCTCCGGCTACCCCTTAGGCCGGGGTGGGCCGCGAGCCACCCCATAGGTGGCCGGAGCCACCTCTGGGGGTGGCTCGCAGGCCACCCGACCACCTCAGGGGTGGCTGCGACCACCCCTTTTCCTTCAGTTTTTTTTTTAATATATTAATTTTAATATTTTTTTATTAATTACTATAGAGGGCATTTTGGTCTTTAAATCGAACTTAACGGTAAAAAATGGCATATTCCATCCAAGTTAACAGGATTCCCTGACGAAAGTGGGCAAAGTATGTAAAGATGGTAGTTTGATGCTCTTTTTTGGTCGAAGTGGTAGTTCGTGGGGGCAAAATGACACAGGCCGGTAGTTCATGGGGGAAAAAGGTAATTACCCCTTTTTTAAATAAGTGACAGTTTTTGTGAGCTCTTCTGGAGTTTCAACAAGATTTAAATCATCTACATAAACTGCAATGATAGCAAATCTAGATTCTGATTTCTTAATGAAAACACATGAAAAAATTGGATTATTCTCATATCCTTCTTTCAATAGATATTCACTAAGACGATTGTACCACATGCGTCCGAATTGCTTTAACCCGTACAAAGATCTTTGTAACTTGATAGAATAAATACTTCGCGATTTGGAATTATATGCTTTAGGCATTTTGTATCCTTCAGGGATTTTCATGTATATATCATTATCAAGTGATCCATATAAATATGTTGTAACCACATCCATTAAACGCATATCCAAACTTTCTATAACTATCAAGCTAATCAAAAATATAAATGTAATTGCATCCACTACAGAGGAATATGTTTATTTATAATCAATACCAGGTTTCTGCAGGAAACCTTGTGCAACGAGTTTTGCTTTATATCTTACAATTTCATTTTTCTCATTACGTTTTCATACAAATACCCACATGTATCCAACAGACGATACACCTTCAAGTGTTTGGACTCTAGGTCCAAATACTTCACGTTTTGCTAGTGAATTCAGTTCTGCCTGAATTGCTTCCTTCCACATTGGCCAATTATTTCTACGTCGACATTCTTCAACGGATTGTGGTTCAATATCATCATTACTTCTGGTAATGTCAAATGCAACTTTAAATGAAAATATGTTGTCGACAACAATTTTCTATCCAATATTTCTCATGTACTTATATAATTTATTGAAATCTCATTATTTTCAGGTATCTGTTCCATTTCAGAGGATAACTCTTCAGGGGATTCGTTTCCAGGAGAAAGTTTTGATGGATCAATTTTCATTGCTTGTTTTGTGGGTAAGGCCTCTTCAGGAGCGCCGATTTCATTTTCTTGTGCTTTTCTCTTCCAGGGAATCTTATCCTTTGCATCAATAGGTCTTCCACATTTCAGGCGTGCCTTAGACTCATTTGCTGCTATATTAATTGATTGTCCTATAGAAACTTCTATCTTCGATGGAGTATTAGCAGCTAGAATGTGAGACTTAACTATTTTCTTGTTGTCAGTAAATATATCTACCAATTGATTTGCAATACTCTGCAAATGAATGATCTTCTGAACTTCTAGTTCACATTGATTTGTACGAGGATCAAAATGAGATAATGTCGAATTATTTCAAGTGATTTCTTGCCGTGCTTTTGGCAACGACTTTTCTTTTCCTAGTGATGAGAATATATTTTCATCAAAATGACAATATTCAAAACGTGCTTTAAAAATATCACCAGTTAAAGACTCAAGGTATCTAATAATAGAGGGAGAAACAAAACCAACATAAACCCCAAGTCTACGTTGAGGTCCCATCTTAGTGCACTGATGTGGAGCAATTTGAACATATACAACACAACCAAAAATGCGAAAATGAAAAATATTTTGTGGTTGATCTCAACTAATGATGCAACATGTAATATTGCATGTCTCCAAGCATAAACAAGAAATTTTGTTTTCATAAACAAATGTAGAGCAATTAATAGAAGTCGTTTAATAAACGATTAAGTTAAACCATTTTGAATATGAGTATGAGCAACATGATGTTCAACATTAATACCGATTGACATGCAATAGTCATAAAAATGTTTGAGATGTAAATTCACCCGCATTATCCATCCGAATAAATTGAATTGGATAATCAGGAAATTCTGCATGTAATCTAATTATTTGGGCAAGATGTCTAGCAAATGCAACATTACAAGTAAAAAGCATGTAAACATGTGACCATCTATTAAAATCATAAAATATTTAAATGGCCCACATGGAGGGTGAATTGACCCACATATATCCCCTTGAATTCTTTGTAAAAATGATGGAGATTCAATAATTACCTTATAAGGGGATGGTTTGATAACAAGTTTACCTTCAGAACATGCAACATGAAAATATTCACTTTGTAAAAGAATATTTTGGTCTTTTAATGGATGCCCATGAGAGTTCTCAATTATTCGACGCATCATAATTGTTCCCGAATGTCCAAGACAATCATGTCAAAGCATAAACATCTTTGGATTAGAGCACTTCTGATGCATCACAACATGTGATTCAATTGTTCTCATTATTGTATAATACAACCTAGAAGAGAAAGCAGACAGTTTTTCCAATATGAGCTTCTGACCCAAAATTATTGAAGTAATATAAAGATATTCATCACTGCCTTCATTAGTGGTTTCAACATGATAACCATTTAGACAAATATCTTTAAAATTGATTAAATTTCTTCTAGATTTAGAAGAATACAAAGCATCATCAATACAAAATTTTGTTCATTTTGACAATATGATATTTGCACTTCTAGAGCCTTCAATTAGGTTTGATGAACTTGATATTGTATTGACACTAGCTTTGTTTGATATTAAGTATTGAAAATATTTCTTATTTATAAGAATTGTGTGTGTTGTACAACTGTCTGCTAGACACAAATCTTAAACAATCATCTTGGAATTAATCATTCCATGATTTCCATCAGTATGATTCATGCCTCCATATATAAATAAAATATATATTAAACTTCATTGATCAAAATAAAATAACAAAATACAATTAAAATTGACAATGTAAACATAACATATTGAAAAAAATATATATTACTACAAGATTACTGTGATTAGCAAAATTCATTTCAATCATTTTTTCTTTCTCTTTTATGGAGGCTTGATATAGGTCTATCAGATCTTTAGGTGTACGACAGGTTCTCGACAAATGTCCTTTCATACTGCACCTGTAACATTTATGTTATGGGCCTACGCATTGGATCAACATGGACTGCATTACTGCACAGTGGCCCACAAAGGAAGGAAGCATTCGGTTAGTAGATTAGTGATTCTAGAAGAATCCACCTCACCTATGTTAAATTACT
Source organism: Alnus rubra (assembly GCA_028654335.1). Lineage (NCBI taxonomy): Eukaryota > Viridiplantae > Streptophyta > Magnoliopsida > Fagales > Betulaceae > Alnus > Alnus rubra. Next base: position 1,268,506 of record JAJPGS010002095.1, read on the forward strand.
GTTGTAGCCTTTTAACAGATCTGCATGTATAACAAATCAGGGTGCGTCTAAAAGCATCTTTTAGCTGCTTTTCAATTGTTTGTTAGTCATTTATGGAGAGGGAAAATCTAGAATTCGGTTAGAATATATTCTAACCGAATTGCCTATTTAAGAGAGGGGAAGGGTTGATTGTAGGCAGATTGAGAATTATATTGTAATCAACTATTGAGAGATCGGGCCTCTCCAAGAGCCATTCAGTACAATTCGCATTATTCAGTTCATCCCAGCTTGCCATTCCCATTTCCCTCTACTTCCCTAGAAATTACCTTTACAAGTAGTATCCAGAGCCTTTCATCCTCACCCACTGCTTTCCCATCTTCTTGCTTGCCTCTAATTTTTTTTTTTCTCATGGCTGACGGCACTCGTTTGGCTGCTCTCACTGAGTCCATGAAAAACTATGAAGACCATATCGCCCTTCAGGAGACCACAAACACTTCTGTCTAACAATAGTTAACAAAACTCAATGAGTCCTTCCGAACTTTCTTGGCAACTCAGGCCAAACCTCCTCCGGAGCGACCTCCTCTGGTGGACATTCAACGTCCTCCTTTGGAGGAAAACCCCCCTTTTTCCGCTTCCTGTTGCCCAAGGCCGTGACGATCTTCGCTTTTAGGCACGTGAGGTGCATGACGGCCGTAATGATCGCCGCATGCATCGTAATAACAACCGCCAATTCAGCCAGGACCTCTGGGAGTATCGTGATGACCGCTATCTTCATTATGATGATGACTTTCCAGAGCCTCACCGTGATGATCGGATGTTCCAAGCTAGTCCATTACGGCTAGATTTTCCACGTTTTGATGGCGAGAACCCTGCGGGGTGTCCTATAAGGTGAAGCAGTTTTTCGAGTATTATCAAACTCCCCTGTTTCAACGCATCAGAATGGCTTCCTTCCACATGGAAGGGGAAGCGCTCGTCTGGTTTCAAGACGCTGATGAATTGGGACAATTCCCTACTTGGGATGCTTTCCTACAAGCTCTTCTCACCAGATTTGGGCCTGCCATTAATGACCCAATGGAGGCTTTGATGACACCCCGTCAATCTGCCACGAATATACAACCCAGTTTGAAGCTATTTCAAATATATTGTGGGGTATTTCTAAAAAAAAAAAAAAAAAAAAAAAAAAAAAAAGATTAAGTTGTTTTCTTAGTGGCTTGAAGGATGATATCCACTTGTCGGTGCAGATGTTGAATCCACCTAACTTGGTAACAGACGGCCAGTTCGTTCGACTTCATCATCTTTCTCCTTTGGGCGCCAACAATCTTGGGTTCAACCTTCTCACACTTAGGTTCCCCAATTGCCTCAATCATCTACCCCACTTGCTCTCCCTGCCAAACTTACTGCCGGGTTTCCCATCCAACATATCTCCCCTGCCCAAATGAAGGAGAGACGGGAAAAAGGCCTATATTACTATTGTGACGGTAAATGGTTGTCGGGCCATAAGTGCAAGTCCCCTAGACTTTATCTTATGTCTAGATTGGAGCTACCCGCAAACGAATCAGCTGATGATGTCTATTATGATTCCACTGATTTGGCAGAACCTATTCCTGAATTTGACGTGGTCGAATGCAAAGAACCTGAAATCTCCCTCAATGCCATTTCAAGGACCTTAGGCTCAAAATCCATGCGATTACTAGGAGCCTTGCAAACTCAGTGTGTAAGCATCCTCATCGATTCAGGAAGTATGCATAACTTCCTGGATCTAGCATTGTTATCCAAGGTCCATCTCCCTGTTATTTCCACTCCCTTGTTGCAAGTAAAAATTGCCAATGGGGATACCCTTTAGTGTTTTGGGAAGGTGAAGTCAGTTTCTCTCAAAGTTCAGGGCCATTCTGTTGTTGCTGAATTCTACCTTATTGCTTTAGGAGGGTGCGATATGGTTCTCGGGGTTTAGTGGCTGCAAACCCTGGGACCGGTTCTTTGAGATTTTTCCCTCATGACCATGCAGTTTCCTTGCATGGGAACTACGACCTTGTTGAAAGGTGTGGGCACTACAGACTTGTCTTTAGAAGAAGGGAGCCACTTTCTGAAGTCTGATAAATCTGCCAACAAAGGGTTTTTATTAAAGATCACCTCATGTGATGCCGAAGGTTCCACCCTTTTCCATCACCCTGCCATCCAATCCATTCTCCACTCCTTAAATTCTGTTTTTGCTAAACCTACTAGCCTACCCCCTCCTCGAGCTCAAGACCACTGAATTACCCTACACACAAACCAACCTGTCAATGTTCGTGCCTATAGATACCCATATTTCCAAAAAACTGAAATTGAAAAACTCGTTCAAGAGATGTTACTTTCAGGTGTCATCCGCCCCAGCCAGAGTCCATTCTCTGCCCCTTGTGCTTTTAGTTAGAAAAGCTTATGGCAGTTGGAGATTATGCGTGGATTATCGCGCACTCAACCATGATACGGTCAAGGACAAGTTCCCAATCCCCGTCATCGACGAGTTGCTTGATGAACTTTACCAAGCTGCCCTCTTTTCCAAGCTGGACTTACATTCAGGCTATCACTAGATTAGGATATGCTCGGAGGATATTGCTAAAATGGCCTTTAGGACTCACGAGGGACATTATGAGTTCCTTGTGATGCCCTTTGGCCTCACCAACGCCCCCGCCACTTTCCAATGACTCATGAATGATATTTTCAAGCCTTTCCTCCGATGCTTTGTCCTTGTTTTCTTCGACGAAATCCTCATTTACAATCGAACATGGGAGGATCATTTGGAGCATCTACAGTCTGCTCTCCAGGTCTTAGCTCAGCATCAGCTCTTTGCCAAGCTCTCAAAGTGCCAATTTGCTGAAACAAAAATTGAGTACCTCGGACATTGGATTTCTTAGTTGGGGGTTCGAGTAGACCCCTCCGAAATTGAAGCTATGGTGAATTGGCCTCTTCCCCATTCTCTCAAGTCCCTGTGCGGTTTTTTGGGGCTTACTGGCTACTACATGAAGTTTATTCATCACTATGGTCTTCTGGCTTATCCCTTAACTGCATTATTAAAGAAGAATTCCTTTCTTTGGACACCGGATGCTACAGCAGCCTTTGAAGCTTTCAAGTGAGTAGTAACTTCGCCCCCCGTCCTCCACCTTCTGAATTTTACTTAGACATTCGTCATTGAGTGTGATGCAAGTGGCAGTGGCAGTGGCATTGGGGCGGTCTTAATGCAGGAAGGGCGGCCAATTGCATTCCTCAGCAATCCATTGAAAGACCGAGCTCTCCTACTCTCTACCTATTAGAGGAGCTACTGTCGTTGGTTACATCAGTCCAGAAATGCAGTCCCTACTTATTAGGGCATCCATTTGTGGTCCGTAGTGACCACCAGGCACTCAAATTTCTTTTGGAGCAGCAGGTCTGAACGATTGCTCAGCAGTGTTGGTTATCCAAGCTCCTTGGGTACGATTTCGTCATTGAGTACAAGCAAGGTCGGGACAACAGGATAGCTGACGCTTGTCTTGCCAGCCTGAATTCTCTTCTGGTCAAGCTGAATTTTCCATCTCCTTGATTTCATTTCCAACCCCGTCATAGGTCTTTGACTTGAAATCCTCATATCAGTCAGACAGCACACTACTGAGACTTTGGCACTTTTGCAATCAGGTGCTGCAGGCCTTAAAGGGTTTTCCCTTTAGCAGGGTTTGCTCCTGCACAAGGGCCACCTCTGGATCATCAAGGATTCTCCCTTCATGCACCAACTGCTAGAATTCATCCACTAAAATCTGGCTGCAAGCCACTCCGGGTATCATAAGACCCTCCATCGTGCTCGGACCAATTTCTTTTGGCAGGGTATGCGTAATGACATCAAGAAATTTGTCCAAGAATGTCGGGTTTGTCAAGAAAATAAACATGAGACGGTCCTATCGGCGGGATTACTCCATCCCCTCCCAATTCCCTCACGGGTTTGGTCAGACATCTCCCTCGACTTCATTGAAGGCTTGCTGGTTTCTCAGGGGTTTTCGATCATCATGGTGGTCATTGATCGTTTGACTAAATATGGTCACTTCTTGCCGTTGGCTCACCCTTACTCGGCCTCCACGGTCGCACAACTCTTCCTGGCAAATATTTTCAAATTGCATGCCCTCTACCATTGTCTCAGACAGGGATCCAGCCTTCACGAGTTCCTTTTGGTGGGAGCTTTTTCATCTCCAGGGCATCACTTTGGTTTTCAGCTCGGCCTACCACCCTCAATCGGATGGGCAGACCGAGGCACTAAATAAGTGCCTTGAGACGTATCTCCGTTGCTGTGCAGGCTCGAAGTCGAAGGCATGGAGTGACTGGCTTCCATTGGCCGAATGGTGGTACAACACCAGTGCCCATTCTTCCACCAGGGTCACCCCATTCGAAGCTGTTTATGGTTTTGCCCCTCCAACTCTCCTCTCATATGTTCCGAGAACATCAGCCAACCTAGCAGTGGATACTCTGCTGCAGGATCGTACTACTGTGCTGACCTTACTCCGGGAGCATCTTCAACAGGCGCAAAATCGAATGAAAACTTATGCTGACCGCCACAGATCAGAACAACAGTTCAATATCGGGGACTGGGTTTACCTGTGGCTCCAGCCTTACCGACAGAAATCCATCGCTGTGCGGAAGAACCTGAAGCTTTCCCCAAAGTTTTTTGGGCCTTTCCAAATACTAAGCAAAATTGGCACCATGGCGTATAAGCTAGATCTCCCTCCAGAGTCGCACCTGCATCCCGTCTTCCATGTATCCTGTTTGAAACGGAAACTGGGCCAATCTTCCTCTCCACTGTCAACCCTACCTCCGGTTAACAGCTCGGGCAAAATCCGACCGGAACCGGAGTTTATAGTTGATCGCCGCCTCGTTAAACGCCATGGCCGTGCAGCCACGGAAGTTCTCATCTGCTGGCGGGGAGCCTATTCTGATGATGACACCTGGGAGCTTCTGTGGGCTTTACAGAGTCAATACCCTCACCTTGTGGGCAAGGTGCTCTAACGAGGGGGGCCTTGTTATGGGCCTACGCATTAGATTAACATGGACTGCATTACTGCACAGTGGCCCACGAAGGAAGGAAGCATTCGGTTAGCAGAGGAGTGATTCTAGAATAATCCACCTCACCTATGTTAAATTATTGTTGTAGCCTTTTAACAGATCTGCGTGTATAACAGATCAGGATGCGTCTAGAAGCATCTTTTAGCTGCTTTTCAATTGTTGTTAGTCATTTATGGAAAGGGAAAATCTAGAATTTGGTTAGAATATATTCTAACTGAATTGCCTATTTAAGAGAGGGGAAGGGTTGATAGTAGGCAGACTGAGAATTATATTGTAATCGACTGTTGAGAGATCGGGCCTCTCCAATAGCCCTTCAGTACAATTTGCATTATTCAGTTCCAGCTTGCCATTCCCATTTTCCTGTACTTCCCTAGAAATTACCTTTACAATTTATCTTTATAGTTCTTTGTAGGTTTATTATGTAAACCTTTGTTTTTATTTGCTTTTGCCTAAATGTTGTTCCACTTTTGGTGAAAATGAACATTTCTTTTGTAAGAATTATGAGTACATTCTCCTTGGCCTCTATAATTTTTGTTTTCTACCACGTCCACGTCCACGACCACGGTTTCCTTTATTATCATGAAATGAGATTCCATTTGCTTCAGGAAAATGGTGTGAAATCCGTTGGACGAGATTGATGATTTTTTATTAATAACTCGTTGTTTTGCTCAGCCACTATAAGACAAGATATTAATTCAGAATATCTTGTGAAATTAAGCTCTCGATATTGCTGCTGCAGGAGCACATTCGAGGCATGAAATATGGTTTATATCATCATAAGTGACTTTTTCACCACACAGTTTTAACTGTGAGCTGATTTTAAAGAGTGCAACTTCAGGTTCATCCAACCATAATGAGCTTTTGGGAGGATAACTTTCTTCTGGTGCTCGTATCTCTCTCTTAAATTATTCTACAAGGTTAATGGATCTTTTACTGTAAGATAGTCATTTTTTTTTAATTCATCATGCAGATGATGGTGAAGAAAAATGATTGCTTCAGCACGATCTTGCGGGGATGTTTGATTTTCTTTCTTAATAGTATTTCCAAGATTCATGACATGAATATTTATAGCATTATAAAATGATAACATTTTGGTTCATAATAATCTCACATGGATCATAAGATTTGTATGTTATAATATGATACTTAAAACACTAAAAATTTCTAAGCATATGTTAGAATGTTAATTAACAAAATAAATAATAAGATTAATAAATCTTAAAGAGCCTTACAATGAATTGAGAATATCCCACAGATAGCTTTTGATGTTGAAGATTAAAAGAACACAACAATTGGTTAGAACTTCTTAGACTAAGGGGTCTTTTTGGTCCTCCTTGGGTTTTCTCAATGGAGGTTAGAGGTTCCCAATCTCTATGACTGGGGAGTTTTGTTCCCCCTAGACTAGTTCCGACGATGGTTTTTTGTTCCCCCGGTCTCAGATCCGGCGGTGGTTGTTTTGGTCCTCCTAGTCCGCTAGGACTTGGGAGGTTTGTGCAGTGTTTTTTCCAGTTCTTATTTGTTGGATGACAGGAAATCATTTCAAAGAAGCTCCTAGGGGGATGCATCCGCCGCTCGTGTCGTCGGCGGCAAGGATTTGGTGTGCTTTAGTTTGTCTCCCTTTCATTTCCAGATCTACAAAGTTCTGCCGTCCTCAGGTTGACACGCACACTCCAGCCTTGCTCGCCGCCGCCATCTGGTCTAGCTGCCGCGTCGTAACGGCCGAAATGATCGCCGGAGCCCGGCGCGTGGTTCTCATGTGCCAGGGTGTTTTCTCTCCTCGGCCTCACGTGAGAGCTACGCTCCGTCCCTTTTGCCGTGTTTGGTGGCTTCCGGTGTGCTGGGGTGTTATGGGAGATGGGAGGGTGAGGCTCAACAGTGGCGCGTGTGCCACACGCGCTGTCACCGATGGCAACTCCTCCGACGGATGCTTCTGTTTGGGTGTTTTCTTGTTTTTTCAGATTGTACTTAACATTTTGCTCTGTGTCAATCTATCCTAGTCATTGCTTTGTGCACAGATTGTATGACCAACTCCATAGCGCAAGTAGTAGTTTCTATGTTACCGCAGATGCACCTTTTTGTTGGCTAGGCTTATTTGTAGCAATTGTTAGTATGATCTGTGTTTCTAGGGTAATTGTAACGAGGTACCTATAATGTGAATCTTTGTAATGTTCTGAGCTTTGTCTCAGTTGATGGTATCTGAGCTTTGTCTCAGTTTGATTGTAATTTTGTTACCCTTTGGGAGTGATTAATGAGATTTCCTCTTTTCCCTTAAAAATAAAATAAAAAAATATACTCCCTTTTATAGACATGGAATCATAATGAGAGGTTAATGAATATGAAATTGTAGTACTTGAATTAAGATGCTACATCAATGTATTACATGAATGTTATGAAATCCTAAAATATGACATGAATGTATAGAATTTCAAGAGATAAAACTAAATGGTCATCACCAAATGCATGAATGCATTCATAACAAGAAAACATTTTTAAAGTAAAAGGCCAATTATTTAATATGTGGATAACGGATAATAACCGCATTCAATAACAACAATAACTTAATACGTGGATAGCGGTTAATAACCGTATTCAATAACAGCAATAACTATTAACCGTATGGTGCAGATATAGATACAGATACTTAAAAGTAATAACTGTATTATGCATATACGGATATGAATATAATCAATTACTATATCCGCATGTAAAATCCTAATCCTAAAATAATTGTTTGAGGATACATGGAGTTAAAAAATAATAATAAAAAAAAAATTCAAGAGGTCGTTTGGTTTCTGTGTAGTCGTTTTGAGTGAGAAACAAGTTTCAACCCGAATCAGGAATCGCCGACGGCGACGAGGCCAAGGTGGTCATCTCGTTCACTATTTTTCTTCTTTCATCTTCAGAAAAACACAATTTTATGAGAATAGTGCCAAACACGTCCGAACGAGCCGAGCCCCGTTTCGGTTCACTCCAGTGACTGCCCCAAATCCAAACGCAGAGTTGATAATCATGGTGTTCATCACACTCCCAAATCACAAAACCCTAACCCTAACCCTGAACCCATCCACCACCACCCTCCGCTCCCTGAAGCTCTCCATCGAGCAGCACACCCACATCCCCAGTCACCTCCTCCACCGCCTCTTCCTCTCCCACACCCACCCTCTGCCCCCTCAACACGACGCCGTCCTCCTCTCCCACCTCCACGTCACCCCGCTCTCCACCCTCACCCTCCACGTCCCTCTCCTCGGTGGGACCCAGCCTCCCTCCCTTCCTCCCTCCAAGCCCAAGCTCGAGTTCCTCAACTCCAAGCCCCCTGCCAACTATGTCGCTGGTCTCGGCCGTGGTGCCACGGGCTTCACCACCCGATCCGATATCGGACCCGCCCGCGCCGCCCCAGACCTCCCCGACCGCTCCGCCGCCACAGTAGGCGGGCCTCCCGGGCAGGGCCGGGGCCGCGGAAAGCCCGACGAGGATGACGACGCTGGCGACGACGCTGAAGACAAGGGGTACGACGAGAACCAGAAGTTCGACGAGTTCGAAGGAAACGACGTCGGTCTCTTCGCCTCCACCGAGTACGACGAGGACGACAAGGAGGCTGACGCCGTTTGGGAGGCCATCGACAAGCGCATGGACTCGCGCCGAAAGGACCGGAGGGAAGCCAGGTTGAAGGAGGAGATCGAGAAGTACCGAGCTTCAAACCCGAAGATCACCGAGCAGTTTGCCGATCTGAAGAGGAAGCTGTACACGGTATCGGCGCAGGAGTGGGAGAGCATCCCCGAAATTGGAGACTATTCGCTCCGAAACAAGAAGAAGCGATTCGAGAGCTTCGTCCCAGTGCCGGACACGCTTTTGGAAAAAGCTCGGCAGGAGAAAGAGCACGTCACTGCATTGGACCCGAAGAGCCGATCTGCCAGCGGCACCGAGACGCCCTGGTCGCAAACTCCGGTCACTGATCTGACCGCTGTCGGCGAAGGAAGAGGCACAGTGCTGTCGTTGAAGCTCGATCGGTTGTCGGATTCGGTGTCGGGACAAACTGTTGTCGATCCAAAAGGCTATCTCACCGATTTGAAGAGCATGAAGATCACGAGCGACGCCGAGATTTCAGACATTAAGAAGGCTAGATTGTTGCTCAAGAGCGTGACACAGACGAATCCGAAGCATCCGCCAGGGTGGATCGCGGCGGCGAGGCTGGAGGAGGTCGCCGGGAAGATCCAGGCAGCAAGGCAGCTGATGCAGAAGGGCTGTGAGGAGTGTCCGAATAGCGAGGACGTGTGGCTGGAGGCCTGTAGGCTGGCGACCCCTGATGAGGCCAAGGCAGTCATTGCCCGAGGCGTGAAATCGATACCCAATTCTGTCAAGCTCTGGCTGCAAGCGGCAAAATTGGAGCATGATGATGTGCAAAAGAAGAGCAGGGTGTTGAGGAAAGGTTTGGAGCACATACCGGACTCAGTTCGGCTCTGGAAGGCAGTGGTGGAGCTTGCGAACGAGGAGGACGCGAGGTTGTTGCTGCACAGGGCTGTGGAGTATTGCCCCTTGCACGTGGAGTTGTGGTTGGCTTTGGCGAGATTGGAGACGTATGAGAGTGCGAAGAAGGTGTTGAATAGGGCAAGAGAGAGACTGACAAAGGAGCCGGCGATTTGGATAACGGCGGCGAAGTTGGAGGAGGCCAATGGGAATACGGGGATGGTGGGGAAGATCATAGAGAGAGGTATAAGGGCGTTGCAGAGAGAGGGGTTGGAGATTGATAGGGAGGCTTGGATGAAGGAGGCCGAGGCTGCGGAGCGTGCTGGGTCTGTGGCAACTTGCCGGGCTATTATAGGGAATACAATTGGGATTGGGGTGGAGGAGGAGGATAGGAAGAGGACGTGGGTGGCAGATGCGGAGGAGTGTAAGAAAAGGGGGTCGATTGAGACGGCAAGAGCTATATATGCTCACGCATTGAGTGTGTTCTTGACCAAGAAGAGCATTTGGCTCAAAGCTGCACAGCTTGAGAAAAGCCATGGGACTAGGGAGTCCCTTGATGCTTTGCTTCGTAAGGCAGTTACTTATCGGCCACAGGCCGAGGTTTTGTGGCTTATGGGTGCCAAGGAGAAGTGGCTTGCTGGGGATGTGCCTGCTGCGCGGGCAATCCTGCAGGAAGCTTATGCTGCGATTCCCAATTCGGAGGAGATTTGGCTTGCGGCTTTTAAACTTGAGTTTGAGAATCATGAGCCTGAGAGAGCTAGAATGCTTCTTGCTAAGGCCCGAGAGAGAGGAGGGACAGAGAGAGTCTGGATGAAATCAGTCATTGTGGAGAGAGAGTTGGGGAATACTGAGGAGGAGAGGAGGTTGTTGGACGAAGGGTTGAAACGCTTCCCTTCGTTCTTCAAGTTGTGGCTGATGCTTGGACAGCTAGAGGAGAGGCTTGGTCACTTGGAGAAAGCTAAGGAAGCTTACGACTTGGGTCTGAAGCACTGCCCTAGTTGTATACACCTTTGGCTTTCTCTTGCTAATCTGGAGGAAAAGATGAATGGGCTGAGTAAAGCTCGAGCAGTCCTCACCATGGCCAGGAAGAAGAATCCCCAGAACCCTGAACTCTGGCTTGCTGCGGTTCGAGCTGAAATGAGGCATGGAAATAAGAAGGAAGCTGATATATTGATGGCGAAGGCATTGCAGGAATGTCCCAATAGTGGTATTCTGTGGGCGGCTTCGATTGAGATGGTCCCCCGGCCCCAACGGAAATCCAAGAGTATGGATGCTCTCAAGAAATGTGATCATGATCCTCATGTCATTGCTGCTGTAGCCAAGTTGTTCTGGCATGACAGGAAGGTGGATAAAGCTAGGACTTGGCTCAACAGGGCAGTGACACTTGCGCCAGATTTTGGCGATTTCTGGGCTTTATACTACAAATTTGAACTTCAGCATGGGAGTGAGGAGAACCAGAAGGATGTGCTAAAGAGATGCACTGCTGCAGAACCTAAACATGGTGAGAAATGGCAAGCAATTTCGAAGGCTGTGGAGAATTCACACCAACCAACTGAAGCCATCCTGAAGAAAGTAGTTGTTGCACTTGGGAAGGAAGAGAGTGCAGCCGAGAATAGCAAACACTAATTGTCAGTAAGCTTGTAGCCTTGCAATCTTCTCTTCTTGTTTATGTACTCGAAATGTGTATTTATACAGAGATAGACTTGGACTTTCCGCCTCTTATCTACATTAGCCTGTGTTACTGTACCTTAGGAGCTTTAATGATAATATCATTTCCTCACATGAAAGTTTTGAAGCACTGAAATTGATGAATGATTAAGCTTCGCTTATGTTGATTGTTGAATTATTACAGTGGAGCTTCTGTTATTTTCCTCTTATGTTTTGATGTATTGTCTTTCTGTGCCTGTATGTTTCTGTGCCTTAGTTCATTGGCTAGGTATGATGTGACATTTGTTAGTCCATCTCAATACCATATCTCGCTTTACTGAATCAGGTGAATTTGGACCTCGAGACAGTGATTGGTAGGTTTTTTGATGAGTTATGCATTTGTTACATCTTTGTGTTTCGTGTGGGAGATGATGGGCAGGGCGGCGAGCTGTGAGGTTGCTCTTGATAATGTGTATAATACAGCCCATTTAATTCGTAGTAGGAATGCTTCAATTCCTGATGTCAATATTACATGTGTGTTTCCAGTGATGGGAGGGCTTAAGTATCTTGTTCGGTTGCATTTTTGTGATATTGCTAGTATTTCGCGTGGCTTGTTGTATTTCAACGTGTATGTTAATGGCCATTTGGCAAAGATTTGGATTTGTGATCTCTTACTAATTATGTATTGGCTTCTCAGTTCTATGCTACTTTGTGGTTGATGGAGATGATGCAGGGGCTTTGAGTGTTAGTGTAGGGCCTTCGAGTAAGAGCTATCCGATTGCAATTGATGGTATTCTGAATGCAGTTAAGATGTTGTGGGGGCAAGTAGAGATCATCTTCATAACTTGCACTGTTTGTTCTTATGCTTTGAAGTGGTTTTAGGTTTGAGGATTACTCTGGCTAAATCAAAGTCGGTCCCCATTGGCAATGTCAACATTCGTTACTAGCATATTGGGTTGCAGGGTCTCTTCCCCTCCGACGAAATATTTAGGCCTTCTGTTGGAAGTCTTATTTAAGGCCAAATCTATTTGGGATGACAGACCTTCGACATTCGTGAAGCTCCCAACGGAAGGCCTAGATAGAGCGCCACTTGGCTGGATGGAAGATAATGTATTTGCCGAAGGTTGGGAGGGTTACCTTAATTAAAAGGTCTTTATCTAATCTACCTACCAACTTCATGTTTATTTTTCTCCTCCTAGTTGGCGTGCAAATGAGATTCATTGGGTAGCATGGGGTTGGGGCTGTAGAAGAAAATTAGGAGGGGGTGGGAGGAATTTTATAGTCATACTAAATTGTTCAGTGGCCCGTAGTAAGGATGAGCAAATCTTATGGAGTTCTCTAATAACTCTCATTAGTGGAATGTTCTCCTGTCCCAGTTTCGAATAAAGCAAACATGTTTCTTTTCTGTACTTAATTCCCTTTTGCATAAGAACTCTTAAGCTTGGAACTACCTTCTTTCCTCTTTTACCGATGCACAGTGCAGGTCAGTAGGCACTGATAACCCAATATTTTTTAAGGTGTAAATAGGAACTGAACTTTTTTTTGAATCTACTGTTCTGTCCTCTCTGAGTTTCCAGAGAAAGGAAAACTCATAATGAGGAACAGGAAAGGAAAACCCCACCTTTTTTTTTTCCAGATAATTGTGTAGTTTTTCCAGCCTAGAGTTTTTCAAATGACAGATGATATATTGCATTTTTTAAATTCAGGAAGAAGAAAATATCATTAACATGACCTGAGACATTTCTGGTAGGTTAATACGACTCACCCACATGCTTGGGATTGAATCTGAAATTCCAGCCTCCACCCATAGGGGAAGGAGATATCGTTTATTCCAAGGATCATTACATGCTTGCTCAACTTTCACCTGGTATAATGTGCTTATTAATATGTGAGAGCTTATTATGAGTTATTTGCCAGTGTTTTTCTAAAGAAAAATACTTGGATTCCTACGCTTTTTGTTCAAAGTAATTTATCCTCAGTATGAAAATGGAAAGAAATTTCTTATAATTGTAGGAAGTTTCATACAAATCAGTCTCTAAAAGTAACAAGTGTTCTTAACATGTGAGAAATACATTTTTTTTAAAAGCATGTACTTCTTATATGCTTTTTTAATTGTTTAAATGATACATGCCACTTTTAAAGGTTGATTTATAAGAATTTCTTAAAAACCAGTTTGTAAGAAGTTTGTGTATGACGGAAATGACAGAAATTTCCAACAAGCTTAGTATTTATCGGAAGATTTCACATTTTTACTATAAAATCTATTGCACAAACATTTTTGTATGTGGCAATTGAAATTCTTGCACTGTTGTGATTTCCTAACTACTCTTAGGCATCATTTGGTTCGCAGAATGACTATTTCATTAGAAAGTAATAGTTATTACTGAAAATAGAAGAAGGTGGAATGAAATAACTATTCTTATTCCTTGGTTTGGTTGTAAAGCTAGAATAGAACACTGAATATGTATTTCTTTGTTTGGTACAATGCAATACTCTGGTTACTCATTACTTTTTTAGAGTAATAACTATTCCTATGAGGCTATGAATGGTGTGCAACCAAATAAAAGAGTAATTATTCTATAGGAATTGATATTCATTTTCAGGGTCTATTCTACAAACCAAACAGGTCCTTAGTCATACAGTTGCAACTTTTCTAGATCCTCTGAAAATATGAAATCAATTGTTCCTTATTGTCTTATGCAAACTAAAATTTTCTACATCTGCAAGGGGAAACATCACTGGGGTACTTTTCAGTTGGAGACTCTTTAAGATACATCCTTTCTTGACTAAAATTGTTTGAGGAAATTTATCCTTGGTTCCCATTTATGCCAATCCAACTAACTTCTCACTGATCTCCCACAGCTTGCGTGCTTTCTCTGTATCGCTGGCTTCTTTGGAAAGCTGGTTTTGGAATGAGGCTGAATCCTTGTTCCAGCTCCAGTAAACACCTGATTTTGTCAGGCTTGGATCGGTCACAACCTGAACCACCAAAGTTTCATTTAGTTTGTGTTCAACATAGAACTTCATTTTACAGAAGCATAAACATATGTAATTTATGAATATGTATATGTTCATCCTTGCATTATGCAGATTTCAAGTGACCTGTGCAAGTCTCTTTCCAGCTTCCTCTTCAGAAACATAGCCTTTGGTGATGTACTTCTGGAAAGGAGGGAAAAGAAGCCTGAAGAGGGGTATGTGCTCCCTAAACAAGGCTGTCGTAGCAATGCAACCAGGGTAGAGAGAAGCAAAGGTGATTCCTGTCTCCTCATGGTAGCGCCTGTGGAATTCTTGCATGGTGAGCATGTTGCAGACTTTGCTGTCTTTGTAAGCCTTGGCACCGTCGAAATCTCCTCCATCTATCATGTTTGAGCTGTTTAGTCCATTCAAGCCTCCTGCAAGACCTCTTAGATCCCCAAGGTTTGCCTTGGGAGGCACATTTCCAGCCAAGGTGTTTGTATTACCTAGAATTGCATGCATAGCAAAACCACATTTAGAATGCATAATCTTGTCATTGTGAAAATTTGTTCTAAATTGTTTCCATCAAATATCTATTACCTGTAATGGAGCCAACAATGATGAGACGCTTGAATGGGTAATCTGATTGCTTCAGGTCATCAAGCAACAGCCGAGAAAGGAGGAAGTGTCCCAGATGGTTTGTCCCTACGCTCAGTTCGAACCCCTCAGCTGTGAAAGATGGCTCCTTAGCCGTTGGTTGGTAGACAGCAGCATTGCAAACCAGCACATCGAGCGGTATATCCTGACGACGGAGGCTATCTACGAATTGCCGGACACTGTCAAGGGAGGCAAGATCGAGATGCATAACAGTGTAATTCTCCTTGGCAATGCCAGCTGATTTAGCAGCTCTCTCAGCCTTGAGGAAATTCCTACATGCCATTATTATGTTCCATTGCCCCGTTTCAGCTAAAGCCTTGGCTGTGGCTAGGCCCAACCCGGAGGAGGCCCCAGTGATTATCACATTGCCTTTTCTCAAAGTTTTCTTTGCTTCTGGTGCAGCCTGTTTGATTGCTGGAGCTGTCGTTGCTGTTTGGGCTCTAATGGTTCCAACTTGTAGTTTCCTTTTTCCAACTTCCTGCAAATGAAACCCATTATTTGTATCAACACAAAATCATAACCTACCATCTTGAATTGCTTAGTTCATTGTATGTACCTGAAATTCATCTTATTATGTACTGCACAGCATTTGAATTAGTGTATCTTGTTATTAATGTTTCAAATCGGGTATTCTTTGCGATGCTCAGAGTTGTTAAAAGTATTGATTAAATGATTAAATTTACTTTTTCTTATCTGCTTAAGTTTGATTTAACATGATATTAGAGCCAAATGTTCTGAATTTGAACCCTGACTCCACAATTTACCTCATATTTTAATTAAATATTTTACGTATTGGGCCTCACTTACTAAGAAAAAATTTGAGCTCACACGAGTATTACTTGAAACTTTTGGATAAGTTGCGATTTAACATGATATATTTAACCAGGATCATTGTTGGGATCAGGGACGAACCTACATTCTGACCGAAGGGAGCCATGGCCCCCATCGATTTTCAAAATTTCTCAATATATATATATCTATACATTTTAGCTATATTATACATACAAAACTAATTCCCTCTTTTTTCACGCAATGCTTGGAGGTTTAATGAAAAAAATAAAATAAAAATCATGAGCAATCTAAATGAGAAGAAAAATCATTTTATGAAATCAAGAGTTTTTGTCATCTTTGTTGACTTCCCACTCCTGAATTCATTCTATGAATGCTTCGAGCCTTACTTTTTGCAGTGTTTCAAGCAAGGGGATGATTTGACTTACTATGGTTGGCACTTACACAATTTCCACAGGACCACAGCAAGAATTGAACAGCATTTTCCGGCTAAATCTTAGGAGTAAAACAGGGAAAGAAAAAATAAAAATAAAAAAGGGAGATTATTTTAGAGAAAGTGAGTGATAAATCTAGCACCTGGCTCCTTAACAGAGGAGACTTGATTTCAGCTTTGAGCTCTGAGACTGAAACTCCAAACAGAGCTGTCTCCTTAAGAGAAATATTAGACTTCCCCTGTCCAGAAGCAGAACAAGAAAATTACCAAGAAGCTCTTAGAATCATAAAATACCCACAAAGATTTGCCAAAAAGGAAATGAAAAGTGAAAACAGCCTGGTTGAACTGTTACCTCTTTGTGGATGGAGATGGCAGAAGGAAGTGAAAGGGCTGCTTGGAAAGCCATGAGACTAGAATGGGAGCTGGCTGGGCTTTTTGCTTTGAAGTTCGATTATGTGCCAAATGCCAACTGCTGGAACCTTTGTGTTAAACGGAAGAGGAACATTTGGAGTGATTTCTGTCTTCTGTTTTAACTATTAAGAGAGATAAGATAGTGATGGAGTTGCTGAATAACCTGCCACGTGGGCTTCTAGTGTCCAATCAGATTTTGAGTTTTGGATTCTCTTTTAGATGTCTAGCTTGGGTTCATGCAGCTTGGTTGGTTGAGGCCTCTTGGCCATTCCAGAGCCTTCTAGAAATAATCATGGGCCGAGCCTCAGAGAATGGTGTTGTTCATCCTATTATTTCACATGCTGCTGTGGCCACTGTCTGTCACTGTATTTGGTATCGATGAGTGTCTTTATAATTCGTTCATTTTACGTAGATTACTCATCTTTTCAATGTCTGACCGGACCGTTAAAATCCCTCAATTTCCTAAAATTCTTGATGCTCTTGCCAGTGACACATCATGCAGTGCTCCAGTACTACATGATTACTGGGTTGCTCTGATACCATTTTGTAACGGCCTAAGAAAAATGTTAGTAATATCTGCATTATTATTCCAAAACAATTAGTCAATTTAGAGATTTTTCAGAATCACGTATAAACTTCGGTCTCTAGTAAAGAATCAATGTTGAACTTAGCACTATAAGTGCCTTTATAATCCTCCAACTTTATATAGGTTACTCGTTTTCCAAATATAAGATTGAATTTATAATTTTTATCTTCAGTTCAATCTTAATCATATGTATATAAGTTTTTGGATACCATTCATTTCAAGTCGGTTTTCAACGATAATTTTACCTAAGATTTGAATTACACATCAATAAATATGCAACTTATGCCACTACAAAACGCAAATTGATAACAATTAGTCATAGTAAGGGTGGGATTAAAAGATGAGGAGGAATTATGTGTCAATTAATATTTTTAAATTTTCTAGGTCAATTCTAATATTCTATAGTAGAGTTATTGAAAAAAAAATTTATTCATAATTATTTTTTATTAAATTATATAATATTTTACTATCTCACCATACAACTTAGTGACATCAATGAATTAAGGAAAAATTAAGACCTTTAAAGGTTGTATTGTTAGTATGAAAAAATTTAAATCATCTAATTAAAATTAATTATTAAGATTTAAAATATTAATTAAATTATTAAATTTATAATTCGTATAGTTTTTAAGATAAGTGGTGGTTTAACATAGTATTGGAGTAGAGGTCAAAGGTCCTAAATTCGAACATGTTAAGCTAAGAGTTTGAATCTCTATGTAATGAGAAGTATTAAAATATTAATAAATGATTAAATTTACTATTTTCTATTAACTTAAAACATACTAAAGTATAAAATTAAACTGATAAGTTTCAAAATTCTTTGAACTAAATGAGTAATGCTAAATCAGATCTATTTATTATTTTGGAACATCTCCAACAGAATAGACAAATGGCATTTGACTATTATGAGCCATTTTTCATCTCCAGCAGAATATGCAGAATATAATTTTTCGTCTATTTACTATTTACACTACAAATAGTTTTTTTTTTTATTATTATTATTATTTTCTCTCTTCCTCTTTCTTTCACACAAAATAATATTTAAAGAAAATAAAGAGTAGAATAGAGAATCTGTTGAAAAAAGTATAAAAAAAAAGTAGCGGAAGTAGAGAGTTCTATTTTTTTTCGATAGCTATTTTGGCTTTATTAGCTTGTACTCTCAGTTTACTTGGCTCCAATTTGTACACGTTTCGTCTAGTTCCTTTCATTTTTGATTGAAAAATGGCAGGATATTCTGTCTATGGCCCAAGAACTTGGAAATCGGTTGATCTTATAATTCAAAATTTCATATAATTATATGGTAGTCGTTTTCATCTTGAATTTTATACACTCACACATACCAAATCCAATATATATATATATATTATTTCTTATTTTAAAATCAAAACATCCATGACCAGCCAAGTATTATCTGTATTAATCGACAAGTTAATTATTATTTGTTTGCACAAGTAAAACGATAGCAGTTAAACTGTGACATCAAATACTGTGTTTGGTTGTGAATTACCATTAGATGGTACTTCAAACCTTTAATCAAGATTACCTGCAAGATAAAGGGAAAGTAAGTTCTAAGTGTCCCATCAAGGTTAAGTGGAGTCGCTCCCTATGCTTAGTAAGTCATTACTATAGAGAATGAAAGTAGCTTAAAGAATAATAAATATTTGGCTAGAATTTGGCGTACCTCCAAATGGTCCAGCTTCCTTCTCTTTTAAGGAGTGATTTCTCGCACGTTGTTGGTTAAAAGAGAGGCTCAAGAGCTAATAGAATTTGATTATGGCATTCACTATCTTGGACACACTTTTGTCATTATCCGATAATAATGAAATGTCAGTAATCTAGATGTTAAGGACCAAAATATAATAGAAGCAGCTTCTCTTTATGCTCGGTGCACTTGTTTTTCTGAATCGAACCGAGTCCGACCGACCTAGATGAAGTAGGATCATGTCAATTTAGAATAAGGGTCCGTTTGGGTTTGTGATTTCAAAAAGTGCGATTTAAAATCACGATTTTAAAATGTGCGATTTCAAAAAAGTGATTTTTAAAAACGCAGTTAGGGTCCGTTTGGGTTTACGATTTCATAAAATGCGATTTAAAATGACGATTTTAAAATCTGCGATTTGAAAAAAAAGTTATTTTTCAAAACGCAGTTAAGCGTTTGACAAAATCGCAGTTTAGCCTTTAAAATCGCAAATTAGCCTTTAAAATTTTGCGTTTTAAAAAAAAACACCATCTTACCTGCGATTTGAAAAGTAGATTTTCTGCGTTTTCAAATCGCAATTTTTAAAAACGCAGTTCCCAAACGATTTATATTTTGCGATTTGGTTTAAAATCACACTTATTGTCTATGAAATCGCAATCCCAAACGCACCCTTAAGCGTTTGGCAAAATTGCAGTTTAACATTTAAAATCGCAAAATAGCCTTTAAAATTATGCGTTTTCAAAAAAGCACAATCTCACCTACGATTTGAAATTGTAGGTTTTCTGCGTTTTCAAATTGCAATTTTTAAAAACGCAGTTTCCAAACGATTTATGTTATGCGATTTGATTTAAAATTGCACTTATTGTCTATGAAATCGCAATCACAAACGCACCCTAAATAAGGTTCAGCCGGCTTGTAGGTTTCATTGTCAGTGGGTTGGCTCGGGGTCGTGTTGAGTTGGAGAAATTTTCATAATCTAGTCTAACAAACTAACATATGTCCTTAGAGCATATAATTTTTATGTACATTTTTATAAGCTATAAAGACAAATATCAATTTAATAGACCGAGTTATAAGAGTTTTCAAAATCAAATTTTTGAGGAAAACTTTGTCGATTAAAGAAAGGATCAATTAGCTTGTCCTTGACTGCTCCATCCATCATCTCTGATAATTGAGTTTATTTTTTAATTAACTGCATCATTTCTAAAGCATATCATGTTTGTTTAATCATCCCTAATTATGTCATTTTCTTATGAATACTACTTCATGGTTATCGTGCCGTCACAAATAAGATATGTGGGTGATCTCATGGGCCGGCGACTGGCCCCCACCTTCCCTGTCACAGTCAATGACCTATCTTTAAATGTTAATTGCATTAATTAATATGCAACAGTGGAAAGGTTGTCTTTCAGGATGTGCTCCCTTATTTATTTATTCCCGATTTTGTTTTTCCTATTTTTTTATTTTTTATTATATATATAAATATGTTGGAGATGTGATAAACAATTCCTAAACTGGGGAGATTCCCTCACAAAGAGAATGGAAGGCTTATCGGTTATCAGCCTCCCCACATTACAAGAGTCCAGAAAACTATGCATTTGTTATTGCTAATCACATTAATTAAGCAGAACATGGTGATTGACTAATGGTCTTCCACTATGCATTCTATTGTTTAGCAATCATAGGAAATGAACAATGTTTTTTGTTTTGTTTTTGTACTTGGCCTAGAAAACCATTGGTGCTACTTAAATGCCCCAAGGTCCATTTCATTTTTAATTTTGCAGCTATTGCCTTGTCCCTGTTCTTGGACTACTAGTATTAATCTATCAATGATTTCAAAACACCATTTCTACATCCATATTTAGTGGGAAAATAGTGGTCGCACTAAATTTTTTAGAAATTTATGTAGCAGTCAATATTGTTGTATTTATTTACTTTTGTATGAACTGGCTTTGTCATTTAGTTTTTTGGCCCATAATGGCATTTATCAATTTTTGTGGACGTTTGAGAATATGTACTCTCACTCTCTCTTTATATATATATATATATATAATATATATATATATATATATATAATTGAAGTTGACTCATTAGACTTCTTTATGTCAGTAATTGAAAAATTAGGGTTTAGGTACTAGTAGGTCTCTACACACAACAATGTTTTCTTATGCACTTAGAGCATCCACCAAATAGACACAAGGCAGACAAATGGACAATGAAAAAAGCTTGTCCTGTAACAATGGAGGTATGTCATTTTGATACTTGATCTACACATACTATGGAGGAAGAGATAATTTATTTTAATTAAATCTAACAATAGCTTAGTGCCACATGGTAGTCAACATTTGAGTGTCCGATGTGATAATTGACATGGGAATTTGTAGAAATGTTAAGTGTCATGTGGACTGCCACGTGATAATCCATATTTTAATAGCTAACGTGATAAGTGTCACGTGGACTGGCATATGAGTTTATAAAAAGACTTGTAATAAAAAGTTATATTATAATAATGGTACTCGGCTATAAAATATCTCGGCAACGTGAATTTCTTATTGTTTATTAACGTGGTTGTAACACCCCGGTCACATATTGGGAAGAGATGAATAGCCCAAATAGCCTTCATAAGGTGTGTGATTTATAAAGATTACTTTATGGGTGCTAAGTACCAGATTGCTTAGTTATTAGGTCAAACTACGCTTTTTAAGGGATTCTAGGGAAAGTTTCAAATTGACTAGCATTTTGGAGTGATAACGCATATGTTGCTAGCGTTTTTCCCTGAATCGTTAAAATGATGTTAGAGCATAAATGGTATCAGAGCCACCTACTAACGCTAGCCATGTGGTATTGGAGCACGGCGAGGACGTTATGAGTTTTAAGGAATGAGTTAGTAAAACCCCGATTTCATATTGAGAAAGAATGAGTAATCCACGTAGAGTTTGTGGTTTATAAAGATACTCCTAAATGCTAAGTCACACATTACTTAACTACTAGTTAGATGAAACTGAGTTTTAAAAAGAATTTTAGGGTATCTCCAAATTGACTAATCCTTTTAAAGTAATAGCACAAATGTGACTAACGCTTTTTCGTAGATGATTATAGTAGCAGTAAAGGAATATCAGTGCAACACTCCCTTGCAGGCAACAGTCATTCGCTATGATTGATTTAAAATATTTTTTTTATCAAGTTGGAAAATCACTGCAGACAAGCATAATACCCACACTTTGAAACTTGATATTTTGAATTGTAGCATGTTAAGTTGAAATTAGGAAGCTTATGCACAAGGAGCATACAACGAAAAGTGGAATATCAACAACACACAATAATAACAAAGAGAATGCTGCAAATTGCTTGGTCTATCATTACAACTATTACTGAAAAAACTGCACAATGTACAATATCACAAATTGCTTCCATCCTGGGAGCTGAAAAACAAAGCTCCTGATGGACCGACCAGTTGAAGGAGATCACAAAACCGTCTCCTCCTGCGCTGGTCTAGCACTAGATCAACTACAAGTACTCCATGCATGTCTCCATGTCCATAACAACATCAAAAGCTAAAACGTGCTTCCTACAGTCTACAGACATATATGATATGATACTACTTCCACTAGGAACAAAAGGCATGGCCCATGAGGAATGAGCTGTGCTGTCACTGCTGAAAGGCCGGGAAAAATATGCAGCCTTTTGCAGCAGATGGAATGGAGGATGAGAATCTAAGGAATAATTGGGGTTTTGGGAGGAAGAGTTTAGTAGTTCAGAAGAAGTGAAAGCCAAAGAGTGTTTGAACTTTGAAGCTTCAAAGATCCTAATATATGGTTATTGGAATCACGGGTTGTTTTGTGAAAAATGTGCAACCAGTGAGAAGGAAAGGTGGACTTAAACTCTCCAACCTTTCAATCTTGATCCTTCCAAAAGAAGGGCTTCATAGGACAAGATGATGATGAGGAGGATGTTGAGCCTAAGTTCCCTTGCTGCCTGTGAAAATCAGGATCATTGAATTCCTGTTGATAATTTTGATTACCAAAGGGAAGTTGTGACTGCAGCAGAAGATTATTGGTGGTGTCCAAATCATCCCACACAGGACTACCCGGCCCAAAACCTCCTGCTGCAATTGCATTGAACCATGCCTCTTGCATTTCTCCCCATACCAGTTCCTGTGACTGTGAAATACCTTCTCCTACATCAGCACCTGCCGCAACTGCCTGAACTTCATCACTCACTGTGGCCTCGCTCGACCCGAATCCCGAATCACTGTCAGGATTATCTTCTCGGGTCTGTGGTGGTGGCCGTGGCGGTGGTGGTGGTGGCATCATCTCCATATCTAAAGGCTGCAAATTACGGCCTTCTGGAGCTTGTTCAGGTTGCTTCGAGTACTGACTTAGCCTTGAACTTTCATGCGGAGTTGGGGGAGAAGAGGGAGTTGAATTTGGAGCTGTGGACTCTGCTTTATCCTTATTGAGAAAGAGCTCAGGGAAATTGAGCCTAGCATTCTCTCCTCTCAACTTGAAGGCCTCGCGATCATACGCCATGGCGGCGTCTTCAGCCGTGTCGAAAGTGCCGAGCCAAAGGCGAGTCCTATTGCGAGGGAGGCGGATTTCAGCGACCCATTTGCCCCAATGTCTTTGCCTCACTCCCCTGTAAAGCTTGGTCGTGTTTAGAGGCTGCACCGGAGGCCTAAACAACGGCCTGCCGTCCGGCCCCAAACCATTCATCATCATCATCCTTCCTCTTGGGCTTAAATTCAGCGTATCACTCCAATACTGAAGAAGCTGCTGCTGCTGTTGTTGCTGATTTTGCACCGCTTCTCCGCTCAAGAATGGGGGATAAGCAATGCCATGTTGTTGATTTGAAGCAAAAGAAATCATCTCCTGCTGGTTTCGTGGTGCTTGCAGCTGTGCTGGGCGGTACATAGGCAGAGTTGTGGTACTAAATTGGTGGGGAAGCTGCAAATGTTGTTGTTGAGACCCGTCAAAAGCAAAAGGAAACACGATTCTTGAAAGAGGAGGAGGATAGAGAGAAGTAGGAGATGCAGAACTTGGAATTGAGAAGGGAGGGGGGGCTTGGTGAGCGAAAGAAGCAGAGGACTGAATTGGGTCTTGACTTTCCGGGCTTCGGATCTTCTTGAGAGGCCTATTGGACATGGACGCTTCATCAAAAACCGGCTTCCATCGCCGCCTCTCGGAGCTAAAATCAAAATCCTTACCTTTGTCAATCTCCCAATCTCTGGCCATCATGCGTGATTCATCAACACCCTTCTTAGATTTGCCACTGTTCTTAGCCGCAGCCATCGGAAACCAATAGCTAGCTACCCACTATGCTCTCTCTCAAGGATCGAATATATAAGACCAACCGGAAGCTAATCTATCTACAAAGCGATTGAAGAGAATTTGAGATGGGTCACCAAAGCAAATAGGTATCAGAACAGAAACGTATTCGAATCAAATGAATAGATATCCCAAACACAAAAGAGAAAGGAAAATTATATACCCGGATCCAAATCTGGTAAAAAATGGATATAAAAAAAAAACGAAAGACCGAATTTTGGAATCTGGGTTTGATTTCAAAAGCTAATCCGATTGAACCAAAAACAGAATCGGATACCAAAAGTGTTCATGTGCAAGTAACCCATCCCAAATCTCAGAATAAAGAGCAGCCTTGCAGAAGAGAGAGAGATAGAGGGAGCTCAGAGTGAAGAAAAACGAAATTCCAGTTGGGTGTTGGTGCTTTCTTTTGTCTGTGGCGTGAAATTGGAGAGATTTTGGAGCAGAATGAGGAGGTGAAAGGCAGGGGAGCTGGAGTTTTTCTTATGTGTGAGGTAAAGAGACGCAGGGGATGAGAGGGGTTTATAAGAGAGCAGAAAAAGATTTTGAAATCACTTTTTTGGGGAGAGAGAGAATATGTTGAAGTCTCGTGGTTGGTTGGCTCTGTTTGGGACCCACACGGCTTCGTTTCTTTCTTTGTTTCTTTTCGTCGCTTCCACTCCAATTCCCCTCTGCCTCTCTCTCTCCCTCTCTCTCTCTCTCTCTCTATCTCTCTTCTGTGGCAAAATCAGAGAGGCTCAGAGGGCACAAGTGTAAGGCAGGTTTGAGAATATAAAACAGTTAAATAACTGTTTTGTGTCCGTATGAATACGTGGCAGACTGTTATTGGTAACTGTACTATGCCCTCTCAAGTCTCTCTCCCCAAAAACCATTAAAAATAAAAGGTTCTGTCTGTACTTAGTACAAAACAGAGCCCATGGTATAGATACATTTCGTAGATACTAGGTTCTTCTTTCAAAGCGGACCGAAAAGGAAAAATAAAAAGATATATGAATTTAATAAGAAAAATTAGTAGGTAATGGTCGAGGAGTCTAACCGTTTATGAAATAGGTCGAAGTTAGTGTTGACATATATATCTCGACACAATCCGAACCCAACACACGATATTTAGGACGACAAATTTTAACATGAGCTGTGAATCCGATACAAACCCAACAAAATTAACGGTCAGACCTTAATTAATAAGGGTTATGGTT
This sequence comes from Alnus rubra, assembly GCA_028654335.1. NCBI lineage: Eukaryota > Viridiplantae > Streptophyta > Magnoliopsida > Fagales > Betulaceae > Alnus > Alnus rubra. Next base: position 1,293,704 of record JAJPGS010002095.1, read on the forward strand.
AATCTATATAATCTTATACTCATGTCTCGACATGCGAATACAAATTAACTTTGTTTCATACATATTCGATTTTGAATTGTTCCTTCAAATTTGATCAGGATCCTCTACAATTATTTGCTCGAATTTGAGAGAATTCGGGCAGGTAATTGTGAGAGACCACTTATAGGATTCACCTGACCGGATAAATGGTTGGGCAGCCCAAAGTGGTATCTCATAATCACTTACTTGAATTCTCTCAAATTCAGACAAATAATTATAGAGAATTCTAATCATTTCAAATCACAGTGAGTTAAGAATTTAATGAGCTGGACCATTAATTTTGCCCCATTTTCAATAAATTTTAGACTTTTATTGTATTGTATTAATAACATTAGAGTCTTTGTTGAGCTGCACATTTTTTTTTATTATTATTATTAATTAATTTTTTTACAAATAATAATAATAATAATAATAATAAAACAGATAAGTACTCGGCCTTGACTTTGTCATAACAGGGGCATAACCCTACAACTTCTTACCTCATTCAGAAGTTATTGACCATTTCTTTATTGGATTACCTGATGGGGAGGGTGATATTGATTCCGTCAGCATTAATGCTCACAAAGTTGTTTGAAACCTTCGACCTCAATTCACACCAAATGAAATTTGAGCAAATCCCTTATCAATTAATTATGGGGAAATTGTTAAAATAGTTTAAATCTTTAAACAAATAAATTTATATATCCATGTGGAAATGTCTACTTAACAAAATGATCATTTTGTACAAATTTTGATCTTTTTTGGACAAATTCCTTATAAAATTAAAAATTTATAATAAATAAAAATAGATTACAAAAGAAAAAAATAAAATAAAATAAAATTTGAGGGTAGAATTGTACGCAATGGGGGTGGTTGGCACCCTAGCAACCTCCTATGTGAGTGATCTTAGAAGCTAGGCACTAAGAGGTCTAAAGTCTTTTTGAGACTAAATTATTGTTTCATTCTCGCTAAGTTTGTCATATATACTAGTCTTTTTATTAAGGGAAAATACAAATTGTTTCTCGAGGGATAGTTCAATCGGTTTGGGACCACAGCTCATGAAGCGAAGGTCACTAGTTCGAATTTTCCATCTTCCTCTTACGTGGACATGTCGTAAAAAAAAAAAAAAAAGGAAAATACAAATTTACTCCCCAATTTATACCGCAATTTCAATTTAATCTCCAATTTTTTGAATTTGATTTTTAACTTTTTCTTATTTCTCATTTCAATCATTCCATTGAAAACCATCTAAAAATGCTTATGTAGCTTTAACCCAGTTAATTGTAAGCAGCTTTTCCATGCCCCGCGAGAGAAGCAAACACCTTGACGGAGGGGTGTCTCGCGCTACCCTTAGTAGACAGGTGGCTAGCGCAGCCACTCCTTACAAATAGGTGGCTTGCATAGCCAACCTAAAGATAATTTACTCAACCACTCCAAGTACCACGGCCCACCACCCCCATTTGTTGGGGGTGGCCATGCATGCTAACACTAGCAAAGGGATTGGTCACCCACCTTGGGTGAGTTTTTTATTATAATATTTTAATAAAAATAAATTTCTTTCCGACGACGAGACAAAAAAGCTAATGCCATGTAAGTAATTTTAAATGGAACGAGTGAAATGAAAAATAAGAAATATTTAAAGAGTTTAAAGTCGAATTCAAAAATTCAAAGACTAAATTGAAATCACATAATTATTCGTAAAGTAAATTTATCCTTTTATTAACCATACCTTACCGATTTAGGATTAGACTAGATTTAATTAGGTTGGAAATAGTCTAGTCAACTTGGCTTGAGCAATTGTATCTATATGCGAGGACCAAATTACTAAAATCCCTCTTGGATCAAATAGGAGAGGTCCAACCAAAGCCAACCCTGCTTGGTGAAGGGGAAAGGGGAATCTAATTAAACAATTTATTGACATCTTTAACTTTGTATTCCTTTCTTCTTACATTCAACGAAAATTTGTAAACAAAACAACCTATTTTAATCAAACAAGTATAACATTAAAATATTCCAAAAAAAAAATGCTACTATGTCAATTATGTATAGCAGCCACATGATACCGGGGGCACCGACGGGGAGCTACATTCAACCACCCAGAATGAGAAAACTCCGGCTATCAGAAATCACTTATCGAGGCACCCAACCTACCTTATCTAAGGGGGCGAGTGGATAATCGATCACTTCCATAACACCCAAGCATGCCGTATCCTTTTCACCTCGCCCTATCCAAATGGACACCACGTCTCCATGCTTCTTCTTTCTCCGAATTGGTTCTTGTGTAAGAGCACTCCCAGCAGAGTAGCTATTTCCTTCTTTTAGTTAAAGTAGCCAAGCAAAACAACAAAAAGCCAACTCCATCAGATTATGTAACCTAACGCCAGGATGGAGGAATGCTGCATTTGTGAACAGTATCACGCTACATGAGGCATGATACTGTTCACATACCTATAATTATTATTATTTTTTTTTTCATTCTCTCTCTCTCTCTCTCTCTCTCTCTCCCTTTGAGTCTCTCGAAACTTCTACCTTCCTCTCCAAGTCTTCTCCTGCCTTCTCCCTTTCCCTATAAAACCTCAAATGATGCAGCTCCTCCTTACCTCGCCGTGATGGAGCTCTTGATCCTTAGAGTTCTGAGGGCAGCGATTTGGGACGGGATGGGGCCGGAGAGAGAGTTGTGAGAGAGATCGAGAGAGAGGAGTCCGGCGCGACATGAACCGACCCGAACGGCGTCGTCGCGATCGCCGAAGGCGAGTCCCGGCCGTTAAGCGGCAGAACCAGCGACTTCTCGAGGTTGAACGCGTCGAACTGGGACGGGTTCAAGAGCGAGTTCACCAAAAGGGGCTCGACGCCGTAGAACTGCGCCTCATCGATCAGGTCCTGGATGTAGAAAGCCTTGGCCTTCGACGGAAGATTCCCGGTTCGGAGAAGCAAAAGGAGGATCGAGAACAGTTCCGGGTCCCGGTCGATGAACGGCGACTCCGAAACGGTAGAGAACAAAATACTGGATGGTGGAGATGTATTTTTAATTAAAATGAATAAAAATATTAAAATTGATTATTTTATAAAATAAAGAAGAAGTTTAGATAAACTGATGGAGAAGAGATTGAAAAGTGATTAGCTAAACTAGAAAAAGTTGATTTTGGTTAGCTATTTTAGATAAGCTGTTGGGAGTGGTCTAACAATTCGGTGCGACGACTTCCGATAAAGCACTCGAACATGATTGCCACATTAAGACTTTAAAAATAATTTATTTTTGTGAATTTAAAAATCATTATGCGCTCGCGTTCATCACTTGATTTTAGATGTTTTAGAAATATTAGTATGCTTATTTTAGTTTATTAAACTGCGTATTATTTACAAACCTTTTTTGTTGAACCTAAACTGTATCCTATGATTCCTATCATCAAAAGTAGCAGTTTCGTTTGTTGATTTTTATTTTTTTTTGTCGTCTTTTTATTTTTATTTTTTCTTAAAACAAAAATATTAACAAATAAAAAAATTCTAAAAAAACATATAGCAACAATAATTTTCATTTTTATGTCACGTCAAAAAATATATATATATTTTTGTTTTCATTTATCTTGTGGAAGCTTCGAGGCTGAAACTCAAATGGTAAAGAATGGCTTCTGATGGGGCTTGGACTTAAACCCTTGCTTACAAGAAGAGTTTTTTCAGGCTGAGACGTGGCGCACCGTAAGACTTGCGTCTCTCACTTTCACTTTCACTTTCGGTGGAGGGTTCCATAAAGGTCAGAACCGTCTGTCCTTACAAAAGTCAACAACATAAACGTTGTCGGTGGGAATCGGCACGTGTCGGTGGTCCACAACTTATTTCTCATCATTTTGTTCTTCCTTTAGTATTTGTCCACGCCCAACACAGAAAGTTCGTTGGCTTTTGTCTTTGTGCACAAATATCTCATAACCCCCAGGCCCCAAGTCAGGGGCAACACTATCACACGGACATCCTCATTGGTTTTGCCACGGTTGATCCTTTTAGGTACAACACTCTCTAAGCATGCATTGTGAACAACATTTAACATGCTTCATCATGCCAAAAGGTTAAGCAATCTCCGCATATAATACACGGACTAATGCTATTTAGTAGACTGTATGACTTTTATACAATATAAATAACGTGACAGTAAAAATCATCCGTCCTCGTTTATTTTTTTACAGGTGCTGATTCAATAGCTGAGTTTAACTGCTAAATCATTAAGTTGTACGTGAGTCGTATACTAGTTTACTAAGTTAATAGCATTCCTCTTAATACATGAGTATTGGTTAATCTCTAAAACTCACTTTTAGTCGAAATTAATCTAGAGAAATTTTCAAAAAATCATACAACTTAGAGCTTTATAGGCACCAAGCCAAATATGGAAGCTCATTGAGGATGTTTGAAGTAGACTGCTATATGACTGTCATACAGTTAAATGATATGCAGTAAAAATCAACTTTTATTTATTTATTTTTTTTTTAATTTTGTGGATTTAATTGTTTATTTTCATTTTTTAATTAAAAATATTTCAGATTTGTACGTGTAGTGTTAAAGTATTAATTAATTTATCATACACTGTAAGACAATTTTCAATTCCTTTGTTAATCATTAAGCAAGGCTAGATTAAAGGGAGATAAGGGAAGTTGTAAAAGCTTATGATAAGATGAACTCATCCTAACATTTTTCTTCTTTTTGATTGTGGAGAAATATCAGTCCACCTTGGGGACTAATTGGGTGCATAAACAAACCTTTCCTCTGAAGATTAGGACACTGTAAGACACGTGGTCTGTATTCCTGAACTGTGGTTGCTGGGATATCTATCTAGAAAACTGGAAAATATCTATACACCAAATCTGTAGACCCATTCAAGTGCATGGCGACAACATGGGTCATTTTCTTTGACCACAACACTCAAATTCACCAACTTCTCTCTACACAAATTTCGGAGCAAAGAGGTTTTTGGATTCTTTGACATCCCCTGATGTTCAGTTCATGCCAAATGGAAAATATTCATGAGTTTGCCACAAATTTTACGACTCTCTTTTCAAAACCCACTTTCATTTTTGCTTGAACAAGGATTCCTACAACAATTTTTCAAATTATATGAATTTATGTCTTTTTTTTTTTTTTTTTTGTTTACATTGAACGATGTAAAAAATGGAACTATTAAAAATGTGACATATTATTAATGAGAATTGAGTATATTTTATCAAGTTCTTATGCTTCATGTCGTAAAAAAGCTAAGCAAAAAAACTGTCTTTTGGTTTAGGGAAAAAGAATTGTTTCTTCAAAAGTGAAAAAAAAAAAAAAACACTTTTTGGAAGGAATTTTGTTTTTTCGTTGCTTTTGGTAACATGCTACATTTTTATTATGTACAATTTTCAAGCCGTTTGATATAAGAACAACCTGAATTTACATCATTTTAAATTTACAATTTCAAAGAAAATAAGGGATTTAGTGTCGTTTCGGATAACGTCATTTTTACAAAAACTACTCTAAATTTTGATTTTGAGTCGTTTGAACAGTAAATGATTCTAACTGTTTATTATTTCACTTACAAAAATGACTCAAATTTAAATTTAGTGTCGTTTGAGGATTTTTTTTTTTTTTTTTTTTTTAAATAAAACCCTATTTTCCCTTCTTTCCCCCTTATTCCTCCCACCTTATCTTCTCCCTCATTTCTCTTCTCATTCTTGTTTCTATCTTCTGCCCAACCCAAGAGAGTTCCAGAGAGATCCAGCCTGAGAGATATGACGCAGAGGAGAGAGAGAGGAGAGAGATCGTTGACGAGACTGAGAAGGAGGTGCAAACCAGCCGAGAGAGAGAGAAGTAGAAGAAAAAGGGGTTTTTGGCCATGGGTAGTATGAGGTAAAATTCATAGTTTCCCTTTACACCCATCGTTGATAGAGTACGAAAATCATGTGAATGGTTTGGGTTTTAGGTTAAAATGTAAATTGCCAATTTATCTAGACGTATAAATTGGATTGGTTTGGTTCTCATTTTAAATCATGCTAAATTTATCCAGACGTATGAGGTGCATGGGGTATATATTTTGTTACAATGTACCCAGCGTAGAAGACTCTTGTGCTCCAGTGCAGGGCTCATGCACAGGAGTGTTCCAAGGTACGTAGGGCTACTACGCGGGAGTTCTCTAGTGAATTTTTCCACCCATTTTTAATTTTTAATTTTTTTTATTCACATTAGAGTCGTTTTACTGTTCAAACGAATCTAATCATTTAGAGTCGTTTATTAGCTAAAACGGCTCTAACCTGAAGTCTAAACCTTATGTGTTAAGTCACTTTCCAACCGACACTATTCAAACGACTCAAAATAAAGTGTTTTTTTTTTTTTTTGCTTGAAAACGACTCAAAACAAACGTTTTTTTTTAGTACAAGGATTTTAGGGTTTGTATTACTTTGTCATTCAACGTTGATTGTTGACATTTCTAATTTGATAAACTTTTGAGATATCAATTTTAGAATATTATTTGCTTTCAAAATGAAACCTCTTCCTGTTGATTTAATTTCTGGGAGTCGCTTCTAAATTCGAGTCTCAGGTTGAAGCTACTAATCTTTGCAATTCTTGTTCCTTTTCTTTTTTATTTCGTCAATCTATCTAATTATTGATTATTTATCCAAAAGAAAAAAGAGAAAAAGAAATTCAATCTTAAGAGAGTTAAATTATTATTATATTTCATTAAGCTGATGTGGTAATGCCATCAGTTTAGATTTTTATTTTATTTGATTTTTTCTTTTAACAAGGTGAATTCAAAGGCTGATGTGACAATGCCCATCAGTCTAGGAGGAGTAATTAGCTTTTTCCCTTGAACTACTAACCTTCGTCAATATGACCCCATAAAGTGACACTCTCACTACCTAACTACCTCGAACTACTATTTATTTACTAAAATCTTCCCTGATAGGAAATTTCGTTAAGTCTTTTTAACGTTATATCTCGTCAAACGACAAAAATACCCTAATAAATATCAATATTAAAAACTTTAAAAAAATAAATAAAAAATTAAAACTTCAGAATTAAATAAAAAACCTTAAATTAAAAAAATGGATAAATGCAAAATCAGTCCATATGGTTGCTTAAATTACAAATTGCTCTATGAAGTACATAAAAATTTAAAAATAATTCAGAGGTCATTGGGGTAGGACAAAATAACAATTAATCCCTGCGGTCAAATTTCATTTGACGGATTTTGTTAGTGTGCATGTCGAACCAATAAAATGATAACATATGCACTCTTAATATATATATATATTAACTAAAAACCTAACAAATTATATTTTTTTTTAAAAGAGGATGGCATGCGATCATCTTAGAGGTGGGGTGGCCCGATAGCTTTATTTGCATCCTTAGATTTTGATTAACGGGGTAATTAAACATGTATTCACAAATAAGAGTAAACAGGAGGCTCCCAATCCCTTACGTAAGCACTTGAAAGTAAATTGAATTTGCTGATTAATTTCTTTCACGCATTTCTATCTTGCAAAAGGGGACTCGATCCATTGAGCACGGAATATGATCTTTCCATTTAAATGAAAAGATACTATCTATTTTATGGTCAAAATTTAAATTGATACATCTAATGGTGTATATGAAGTCAATGTTAACACATTTAAATAATGTGAAATCATGAATACCATTAGATGAATAAACTTTAAATCCCGACATTTCATTTGAAATGAATAATATTCATTTTATTAATGAAATGGAGAAGATCGTATTCCATCGAGCACAGCGTACAAAATGAAAATGTCAACTTATAATATGCGCACATGACATGGCGCACATGAAATAATTTTCATTTGCAAATTTGTAAATCTTAGCTCTTGATAAAGATGGCTCCCAAGTTTGACATGGTTTTGTCAATAAAAATAGTTCAATTATGTATATCTTGATTAAATCAATCATGTTAGGGTCTATATTTTATAATTGGTCACGTGTCATTGGTTCAAACTATATGCTATTACAATAATATTATAATTACTATTAATATAAAAATGGGTGGAACTAATGGAATATGCTTTACATCAATGCTATTTTGGTGGATAAGAATGAGAGCCGTCCTTTGTTATTAATATTAGGATATTCAAATTTCATAAAAACTTGGGTAGCTTAAGAAAGAGGGTTGCAGAGCTTATCTGTACAACTCTAACAATTTGTTTTTTTTCAAATTAATCATTAGATCTGTTTTCTTATATGTGAGTTTTACATATTCAATGGATGATTTTTTTAAAAAAATGTAGGAGTTTTATAGGAGTTGTCAACGTATCATATCTCATTTTGAATAGCTCACTTGCTCGAAATAAGTGAGCTCTACTAGCTCGGCGCTAGTCTCTCTCTTAAACTGTCTAAATTTTGGTCAGTCTAATAACAGAAGATCTCAACCCGATGGATAATCATTAGCAAGAGAAACATAGAATGAAAACCCATTAAATTAAATTAAATTATCCTAATCTTTCGAGTGGAACTTATCAAAACAGACCACTCTAAATACTTAATTTACAATGGTGATTATGCAAGTGACTAGGAACACTATGAGTACTTGGTGTGCTACGATTGGCTGAAACAACATCGTTTTCCTCGAGATCAACCGAAGGACAAAATTAACTTTGATGAAAGATTATTCATTTTGAGAGGATGTGAGGGTTACGTTAAAGTCAACCCCAACTGGCCTAGAGAAAGTCTATGCGTTGACATGAATTAGTATTATGATAATCATCCTGGTTGGCCCATTTTGGTAATGCCTCCCATGAAATTTCCCTCCCACTCTCTTCAACTATGTTTAGCACTCATTAAAGGTCGTCCAGGGATGGCCCCCATGCATTCATTAAATGTCTATGAATGCATAGTTTCTGCCACTTGTCAGCATAACAAATTTGGGTCGGGTTGTGATTCAGTTGGAATTAGATTCGTTAATATTCTAATACTTATCTTTTGTGTCTTGTTATGGGACATGTGTCTCGATCTGTCTCAATCTCAACAGATCCAGTTCTAATTGAAACTGAACTCAAGTTAAACCCGAAGTGGAAATTTAATTATGTTTTTGTAAAGATTAAAGAATGAAGTTTAGAGGGCAAAATTTTTATTTGGCCTAAAAATTATATTTTTATTAACTTTTATTCCTTCATTTTGTCAGAAATTTTCAATCGTGGTTATTGATTCTTTAGAATATGCAAAGGATGGACCTGAGTTTGGTTTGTTATAGTGAAACTTCAGAGGCGCAAAGGCATTAAATGGAACAACCAGAGCATTAAGCATCATAAATGCATGAGTTTAAAAACTTTATTGAACTTTAATGCATAAAGTCATAAAACATAACTTCAACAAAGAGTTTCTTAAAATTCTCTCTTGTGCCCTCAAACACTTACTGAAAATGAAATGAAATGAAACATAACATGTACACCCCAACTAATTAATTAAGTTTAAGTAAGCTTTAATTAAATTAATAGTAATGTTAGGATTTGTTAAAAAGGAAAATTTTGATTTTCTGTCTCAAGAACGTTCGGTCATTATAGTATATCAAACGTTTGATCATATGATGGACAACACAGCTCAGGCGACCAGACCTTGTGTCAGAAAGTACAATGAACATTCGATAAAATCTTAAGACCGTTGGATAAACAATATATCGAACATTCAACAAAAGTAGAACAAATGTTCAACAGATGGCAGAATTGTGCAAAAGCAATTCATTCTTATCCTCATACGTTTGGGCCTATAAATACCCTTCCCCTCCACCCCTTCAGCCTGTTTCTATCCCATTTCCAGTCAATTTTGTTCTAGAGTGTGTGTGTGAGAGTTCTTCCGTGGAGAAGGTTCTTAGCCCTTTTGCTTCTAAGAAGGTAACTACCTTGGCCCAACTCGTTTATCTAATTGTTGTTCTACTCTTTTGTTAGTATTTTCATGCATTAGCTTATGGTTTTCTATCTCTAGCTAGTGTTTGGTTTTAATTCAATGCTATTGTTTGTTTTAACAATTTAATGATGTTTAACATATCTTTTTCTGCATGGACTCGTTATTGTGGCTTATGACTCTGTTAGGGAACATGTTAAGACCTTAGGACTTACCTAGAACAGGTTTTGTGCCTTTTTGGTTTGGAAAATGGGTATCTGCCTAGCACCAAACGTTTGACCCTCCTCTGGACAAAATTTTGATATAGAGACCGAACGTTGGGGTGTTAAGTGTACCGCTATGTGGGTACAAGATCGCTTTGTTCCACGAGTCCTCCCTTGGATCCCGCAACCTTTCTTGTCCGAGCGTTCCACGGTTGGGCAGTGAGCCTATTTTGAGCATATTAAGTTTTAGAACTTGTTTAGCTTGGGTTTATAACTAATATGAGGTATTTTCTCAAATTTCAAGGTTAATGAGCCTCAAGTGAATCTTGTGGAAAAACCCTATAGCGCAAATGAGTAATAACTCACATGGATACTTGTCATTATTTTTTCCACATAGAACAATCATTTTGTGCGCCAAACATGCATGTTTACAACTAACGTAAGAAATATTTTTAATTACTTTGAACTTTATTTTGTGAAAATAATTGATGAATAATATAATAATGAAAATGATGAGTTTATAAAAACATACATGTAAAAGACGATGAATATTAAATTGCATCGAATGACATGATACATTATTGCAAGTGATTTATATCTTAAACATCTGAGTTCACCATGTGATAACATGTGTACCAGGCTTATTTATGCTCACTAAATCATGGACTTATGCTTGTATCTTTTCCACATGTAAAACATGTGCTGTTATTTATGTTTTGAAGACGGTATAGTTGGAGGACTTGGACTGGATTATCTTTGAGGAATTGGATCTAGTTTAGTTGAAGGGCATGTAAGATGGCGATGGGGATACTTGCCGTGACATGTTGGAGATCCTTCCTTTGGTCTACCTCCTCAAAACTAGGCCTAAAATCTTTATGTTTATTTATGACTCTTAGACTTGCCTTGTAATATTTATGCTATGTTGGAGATTGGTATTTGAACGTAACATTCAGAAAAATCATCTATGTCATGATATTTTAGTTTGCTCTGGTTGATTTTAAGATTTTTGGATTTTTAAATTAGTGAGCTATCTTTAGATGTTAGTGAAAAGTCTTTCGCTGCCGGCTCTTTTTGGAGAGTGTGGGATTCTTGAGTCTTATTCCGTAAAGAATATGGTTGAGAAATAAACCATGGAGTTAATTATTGGTTAATTAATTTTAATGGGACATAACATAACATAACATAACATGCATCTCCCCATACTAATTATGCATCTGACCTCCTAGTTCCTCTCTTCTGGGCATTATATGATTGTTGCCTTCCTACTCCCGGAGTCTTCTTCTGATGCTTTCTCGGTTGATCATGAGTTGGGGAACTCTTGGACGGCTTGTCATAATATATTACACATTCGATGTCATTCAAGCATTCATTTTCCCGAGACATTGACCTGCTCCTGAATCTTTTCCCAGATGCCTAGCCTTCCCACTCTTTCTAGAGCTCCTTGAGCCTGACTTCTCACTCCATGATTCATAATGATCCATATTTCCTTGGTCACAGCTGATTCCAAGTTTTTCACTCTTGAACTGCAGGACAGATGATTTGAACCTAAATAGTCTTTGACCTTGACAATCTCCACACTTCTTTTTCACACAGCCAAACTCAAGAAAGATAACTTGCTTACAAATTTTAGTACTTGGTAATTTTCGCTGCTGGTGAGTTTTAGTAAGTAGTAGCGTCATCTGGAAAATCAGATATTTTCCACTTATGGCATGTATTTTAAAGTCGGTGCATTACATGTTCGTCTGATTTCAGCTTATTACCAAACTTATACTATTAAAGTGTCCAACATCGCCAATAAATAAATGATTTGGGCACTTTATAAGCCATGGACACCCATCATCTCTCAAGGCATATTTTGAGAGTGTCAATAAACCCGTGAACTTTTCACATGGTATCAGAATAGGTTCCTTGGATGATGATAGGCCTTTCCCTCTCCGTTGAACACGTGTTTGGCCAAAAAGTTGTCGCACGTGAGGAGGCGTGTTAAAGTGTTTTACATCGTCAATAAATATATGACCTGGACGCTTTATAAGCCATGGACACCCCTCCTCTCTCAAAGCGTTTTTTGAAAGTATCAATGGGAGCATTCCTATGTTTCTAAATGTCACAAATCACAATCCCAAGTGCGAGTTTTCACAAAATAACTCTTAACGATTCCCTTGCAAATCTGTGACTCCCCATTCGACCAACTCATCCCATATAATTTTGGGATTCTCCACCTCAACACTTAAAACCTCTACAAAAGGAACACAAAGTTTCTCCTTTATAACCCCAATGCAGCAATCTCTCACCAGTGGACACGGCATTTCCTGATTGCTAGTCACAGTATAAACCCATCTCTTGGAACCGCAAAGGAAAACCTTACTAACTTCCACCATTTGACTTCTGCTCCCTTTGTTCTAAAGGCATCCCAAGTCTCAGCACCTTTCTTGGATAGCATCCACTTCGGTTCATCTTCCACGCTCCTTTCAACCATATCAAGCTTACTTTTGGATAGCAACTAAATCATCGTATCTTGCCGGAGGCCAAAAGTAATCACCATCTTTTAACACACTTATCTAGTTTATCATTTAAAATACTCCCGGCAACATCTCTGAATCCATATTTATCATATAACACAAAATCAGGAATATGCCACCGATAGACCCAAAGATGAATAAATTTCCCACGCACTACACTGTATTTTATAAAATTCTTTGCTTCATCTCTGAGCTGTGTATGATGCAAAACACAACATAAAAAAATAAAAAAAAATAGTTTTAGCAAGCAACAAAAGCCTAAAATGAACTTCTACAATAACTAATGGGAGATGATAAACATATAAACAGGGGAAAATTCAATGAGGGGCCATTCAAAAAGGAAAACAGAAATGTTACAGGAGCTGGTGCTATATAATTCAGACAGCTTTGTGCTCTAGAAGATTTGTCTTATTTTGCAGATGCTGTTTCTTGAGAGCCATGAATTTAGCTGCTATATCATCATATTCAGGCAACTTGGGATGAACATGTTTGGGATATTGAAAAGGGCAAGAATTGGACCGTGGCATGGTTTCCTTGAGATCTTCTTTAGACCGTTCGGGGGGCATTGTCTCAGCTCTTGTAAAAGAACTAGCCACCATTTCGCAGGAAACATTAGAAGAAACACAGCTGCCTGGTGAATCAGATTTGTCTGATTTGCCTTCCATTTCCTTGTTCTGCTCATTAGGCTGGTAATTTGGGTAGGTGAAAACGTTATACACAGTGGCATCACTGTCATAACTTCTCCTATTTTGTTTCTGAGGGATGGTAGTCCATTCCATTTCCTTATCTGATTCATGAGATAAAAGTTGTTGTTCAGGACCAGGAGTTGGGAAGCTCACCAAAGTCGTTATCCCTCTCTTTCGCTTCCACGGTAAAACTTCCTGGTTGTGTTTGTCATCAGAAGTACAAAAATAAAATGGATGTCCCAAGCTGCTGTCCAAACAGCAAGGTTTCTTCAGTCTCTTCTTCTGATGCTTCCTCGGTTGATGAATTGGGGAACTCTTGGACGGCTTGCCATAGTATGTTACACATTCAATATCGTTCAAGCTTTCATTTTCTCGAGACATTGACCTCCTCCTGAATCTTTTCCCAGATGCCTTCCCACTCTTTCTAGAGCTCCTTGAGCCTGACTTCTCACTCCATGATTCATAATGATCCACATTTCCTTGGTCACAGCTGATTCCAATTTTTTCACTCTTAGGCAGGACTGATGATTTGAACTTAAATAGTCTTTGGTCTTGACAATCTCCATCATTTTTTGTGAAAGACTGAAACTCCTCTATATCATCAAGATAAACTATTATTTCCGCAGGAAACTGAGGCAAACTCTCTGAAGAAGATGCCGTAATCTTTCTGACTTCATTGTGTTCCAAACCAGAAACTGTGCATTTATATGGAGAATTTATCTTGGCTTTATCTTCTTTCTCTGTTTTTATATGCATAGGAGGTTCTTCTACATTTAGGGATGACTGCTGAACAATAGAACAACTACTAAAAGTACTAGTTATTTCAGAATCTTGGTGGCCAGGAGAGTTGCACAGCTCTGTCAACATGTTCTTGCTAGTTGATAATGAATCAACATATATGACATTTCTTTCTATCTCCACCACAGTTGAAGCTTGCATTTCAGATCCTTTGGATGTGTTGCAGAAACTTTGAACATCTTTATCCAATACTTGATGTCCACTATTTTCTTTGACCTTAGTTGCATGGTAAAAAAAAGTACATGAAGATTTGGTAAGCAAAGGCATCATGGATTTGTTTTTTATTGATTTTTTAACATGTTGATTCAAGCATAAAGAATCACCTGCTGGTTTTGCCATCCAGGGTAGTATTCAAGTGCTAAAACCTCCGATTTCAGGCAGCACTCTCGAACTATTTCATCGACCAATCTATTCTTCACATCATCTGGTACTGAATTCATGGAGAGTTTCTCTTTTATCTGGAGGTTTAGATATCATCAATTTTCATTCATACATATTAGTGACAAAACTTTCTTGAATAAACGGAAGCGCCATCATCAATTTTGATTGCAAATGGTTACAAATTATAACCTCACGATTCACAAGATTGCCAGGGAATAGTTCAACAGCAGTCACTGCAAATCTCTGACCATAACGCTCTCCGAAGAGCTTCCGGATCACCCGAAGCTCAGGCAGATCACCACATCTTGCAGAAGCATATATAAGACTTGAAACTGCTTCATTAATATCATTTGGACAGTCCCTGAATCCACCAATTACAATAAAAGAAAAGGTCCTTGTTTTAGATCACAGAACAGGAACAGAGTAGGGATTCAAAAAAGAAAAAAGAAAAAAAAACTCGGGAAAGAGATTAGTTATCTTTAGCTCCATACTTGTGTCTTCTGATATAAGAAAGATGGATGAGGATGAATTCACAGAAATTGTCCAACAATTCATACACTGCTGCTATGCTTTCATCTTTAACAAGCTGCTCAACCTAAACAAAAATGAGAGAAATGATCACATGCCTAAGGCTGCAAAAACAAATTCCTAAGATTTTAGCAAAAGTTGCAGTAGCAATTGGACTAGAAATTAATTCCATAAACAAGAAAGAAAATATACTCTTAGCAATGCAATTGGGATGTTCAATAATTGCATTCCTGTAATTCAATACGGAAATAAACAGAGAAAAGGCTTCATGATTCCTTAACCACTTGTCGCCAGAAATCCTAGACCCTGTATCTGATAGTTCTCTGCTTTTATCAATCAACTCTTTCTTGTTATTATTATTTATCTTTACTTTTACCTATTTTGGTTATATTTCACAACAGATTACCAAACGTGAAACTGCACAATTTGCTATTTTCTTGCAGAATTTTATACACTGGTAAAGTCTTCGAAACCAAACCACGCATAAAATTGAGCTATTTTTCAGATTGAAGTTGGGGTTGATACTATTTAACTTCTTCTTTTTTTTCCCTGTTTCACACTCTCTCAATCTTTATGATGTTCTGTTTAATGATTAACACAAGGCCTATCATTAAACTTGCAATAAATGATTGGGACCTTAATCAAACTGCCATAAATTTAACAACCAGAAAGTTCATTATTCACATAAGAACCTCCTGTAACAGGTGTAAGCTTTCAACCTTCTCAAGATTCCATACATTTCTCAGCAAATTCGGGAAACTTGCCAACTTTTTGTTAGTAAACCTCTCTCCACACCATTAGATAGCAATACAAGAAAAAAGCAGAGGAAATCTAACCCTATTGTATAGCATTTTTTACAAGAGAAAAGCAGAGGAAATAACAGGGGAGCTCATCAATAAACTCATAGTGGAGAATAATTAGCATACCCGGTTAAAAGCAATATGTTCATGGCCGCTTTTGATTAGCTGAGACAAGTCTTCGCGTAATTGCCTCACAATTGAATTCCTCTTGTTCTTCAGCAGCTTTATCCGGCACTGAGCTCGGTTGATCAGCTTCTTGCTGCAACAAGAAAAACATTGAACCTTGTATGAGCAGCCTGCAAACAACTAACCCTTTACACTCTGAACTTATGGTTTTTACCATTTTGTAGCTTTTCTCCATCCGAACAAGATGTCAAACATGTCTAGAATTTAACAACAATTCTTGGGTTCTTTCTGCTTCAGAAGAAGAAGCGATGGTGATGATGTGATACGTGGAGCTCAAGCTTTGGTTCTATGATATCATTTAGTTGGCTTGTGAAAGCAAAAGAAGGAGAAGGAAAACAGAGGAGGAGAGGAGGAAAAGGTATAGAAAGAAACACCATGACAGTTGGTTTACTTTGGAGGGTGTTATATTTAGGAGGAGTGGGTTTGAGAATGAGGGAGTGGGAGAGAGAGCGAGGCGCGAGACGCTTCTGGTTCCCTTGAAAAACTGCCCCACTACACCCCTTCTTCGGACACCTGTCGACGTATGAACGTACATTATAAACCCATTGAAAACGGAACAGCAAATGGGTGTCAAATTTCTTCAAAAGCTAGCTGCTTGATGATTGAGAAAAACCCAGAAAGAAAAACACAAAGATAATAATAATAATAATAAAACCAAGACAAGAAGGGAGACTTTCTCCCTTGTTTGGTTTTATTTGTTTATGGATAATATGGTAAGGGATTTTTTTTGCCTACTTAAGGGAGAGAAAAGAGAGGGGACAAAAGAAACAATAGGAGATGGAGAAGATTCGGATAGCATCCTCTTCCTTTTTCCTTTCAAGTGAAATGGAAAGAAATTATTTTATTGTCAAGGTTAAGTTCCACAAATCCAGTGGTATATATACGTTGGCATATGGTTTGGGGATAACCTTAATAGAAGGAGGGAATAAAGGGCGAAAAGAAGCAAATTAATGGCAAGAATTTAGGAGCACAAAGGACGGATAAGAGTCAATTAGGATATTTCTAAGATGTGAAAAAAGCTTAGAAAGGTAGGTGGAGCTTTAGGTTTAAAGGTTTTTAAGTCAAAGGACCAACCCCAACCAACCCATGAATAAAGTCCGCCAAACTGACTTTTATCAATATAATTTTAATAATTTAATTATGTAATTTTAAAAGTCACGAGACATTTGGAATGATACAAGGAAGACTAAAAGTCATCCTTATAGCATTCCTCCTAAATGTGGTCTATTTGATATTATATTATGTCATTTTGTTTTTTAGGGCTGGGGGCTAGAAACTTGGAAGAAAGTTTTGAAAACGTTTCAAGTTAAAATTTCAAAAGACAAGAAATTCTAAATACTATATTTCTATTTCACTTTTATTATATAAAATTAATGTAGCAGTGTCAATCAGCCTTTGTTTTTTAATATTGGCTAGTGTAAGGGTTTATGAGCATTGCAACATTAGCCAGGTGAAATAGAAGTGAGATGAAGGTGTAGTATGTCTTACTGCTCTTCAAAAGATTAATTATTGATTTCAGCACGAGTATATGCTACATACCAAATTCTAAAAGGTTAGCTCAAGTGGTGAAAACTTAGATTTAGTGGTATTCTCATCAGATCTAAGGTACGAGTCTCCTTAGATACAAATAATTTTTTTGAAGTCACGCACACAACAAAGTTGAGTTTTACCCGATCAATATTAGAGGCGCCTCACACGGGTTCGGATTAATCCACATTTAAATATATATATATATACACCACAATATCACTGCTCATTATATGTATCAGAGGGGTTGCACGCTATAGGCTTTAAACCACACCTCGAAAGCTAAAGGGGCAGGCAGACATGATTGTACTGATCCTTAACATGCACTGCCACTGACGCTGACACTGTGATGATTAACCTGCTCGATCATGCTCTTTCTTGTGGGATGAAAGTGAAAACAAGAACATATACTCAACCTCGATCCGACAGACAAAAGACTGCGTGGTTGTTAGCGTTTGAGTCAAAAAAACAGGTAATCAAACCCACCTCTCTCTCTGTTTCTCTTCGTGGGCTGGTGACCAACTGATGGCATAGCATGCAATCGACTAATCGAGCAATATAAAAGAATCTGGGCCCATCTATCATCGACTTTATTTATTTATTTTAATTCCAAGGTCTGCTTACGAGTGCGTGAAAAGTTCAGAAGTTGTACTTAAGGTTGCAGTGGTTGGACGACAGAGCAGGTGGGAGATCCCAACAGATCGACTTTTCCATAGGTTGCACCTAAACGGGATTTAAATTTTACTGTATAATCACCACAAAAATAAAATAAAAAAAGACGCATTTCTTGACATTTATTATACGGGATCCACAATTTAAAACAAACGCCAAATTTGTACACCTTAATTGGCCATGTTCTTACGTTTTGTTTTTTACTTTTAATTTTTTGTTTTTTTAAAGTTTAATTGTTGATGTAAGAATGTTATAAAAATCACAACGTGCTATGAATATAGATGAATTTTACTGTCCTCGAAAAAAATAACAATTTGCAAAAAGCCAAAAAAAAAAGAAAAAAAAAAAGAAGCCAAATTCAAACATTTTAATCAGCCACGCTCTTACCTTTTTTGTTTTTTTTTTTTTTTTTTAAGTTTTGTTTTTTGTTTTTTTTTTTTTTTTAATTTAAGTTTAATTGTTGATGTCAAAAGGTTATAAAAATTGCGATGGTACTATGAATATAGATAAGTTTTACTGTCTTCGAAAAAAAAAAAATTGATTGTTGATGTGAGAAGGTTCTAAAAATTTAAAACAATACGTGGAATCAAGAGTTTACAACAAACATTAAATAAAATCAAGAGCAACGGCCATGTTTTTCTTTTATAAGTTTTTACTCTAATAAATTTAAGCACTTTAATTGCTCAAATTAAAGTTGTTAATTTGTTTTGGCCTGTTAATTCACGTACAAAGAAAAATGGACAAGTCTTGGATGTCAGGACGTAGGGGTACGACACAGTATAATGACGGGTGTAGAGCGTTCGTAGCATTTGCCGTTAGTAATTGTACAACCTCCGATGGTAAAATTTTATGCCCGTGTAGGTACTGTCGAAATAACCAACATCACTATCCAGATTACGTTCTTGCCCACCTAACAAGGGGTGTGAAGGCATGTCTTTGCTGTATGTATTCGACAAGGTCTATATATTTGAAGAACGACAAGAAATTTTGTTATATGGGGCACATGAGATACTTGCCAACTGAGCATCTATGGCAACTGAATAAAGAACATTTGACGGTACTGAAAAATTAGAATGTGCTCCAAATGTGCCATGCGGGGACGAGATCCTCCAACAGTTGGATGGAATTGCATTTAGAGATGAGAACGCGGGTAAGAAGAAACGGAAGAAGCGGAAGACGAGTACAGTAGGTTTTGATGATGTAGTGTGGAAGAAGAAAAATATTTTTTTAGATTGCCGTATTGGAAAGACAATTTGCTTCGGCACAATCTTAATGTCATGCACATAGAAAAAAATGTCATCGACAACATACTTGACTCTATTTTGGACATCAAAGGGAAAACGAATGACAACTTGGCAGCTCGACTAGACTTACAGAAAATGGGATTGAGACATAAATTGTATCCGTTTACAGCCGCAAATGGTAAAACATATATGCCTGCAACTTACCACATAATGTCCACGGAGGACACAGAAAACTTTCTAAAGGTTCTTCGAAATGTGAGAGTCCCGGACAGATATGCCTCAAACATTTCACGGTGTGTTCAACTCAAGGAATGTACGATCTCAGGGTTGAAGAGCCATGACAGCCACGTATTGATGCAGCAGCTTCTCCCAATTGCATTGCGCCAGTCACTGCCGGATAAAGTGGTTAGACCTCTTGTGAAGATGTCTGCATTTTTCAGAGGCATATTCTTAACCAAGCTTACACAAGATGAGATGGACCGACTACAAGGTGACGTCTGTATCATTTTGTGCAAGCTGGAACAGGTATTTCCCCAGGGTTTTTTACTAGCATGGTCCACTTGGTCGTGCATCTTGTGTGCGAATGTAGACTCGACGGACCCGTGCAGTATAGGTGGATGTACCCGGCAGAGAGGTAAAATGTGAACGTAAAATATGAATATATATATATATATATATATTAGTTATTTGGAGGTATTGGTTTGATAAACTCTAATTAAGTTGATGTGCATGTGTGTACACTAGGAGTCTTAGGGGATTCAAGTCTAATGTGCTCAATAGAGCGGCTCCTGAGGGATGCATTGCAGAGAGTTATATAGCGACTGAGCTGGTGACATTCTGTTCGAGATATCTACATAACACACTAACCTTCCACAACAGACCTCAAAGAAATCTTGATTATTCAAAGGGGGCGAGAACGCGAGTTAGCCTGAACCATATGACAATTAACCAGATTCACCGTTATATTGTGTTCAACTTTGATGAGTTCCTTCATTTGCGAATGTAAGTAGTGTTTATATAATATGTTGATTCAAATACATTTCTGAATAATAATTAGTACATAATTATATCCGCTGAATGTAGGATACACAAGGACGCGCTTAGGCGATCATGTACTAGGGGCCGTATTACAGATGATCTTATTGAAGCCTAACATCATGAGTAGTTATGCGAATGGTACCGTGCATATGTAAGGAAATAGTGGTATTTCAATGTAATTTAAGATAAGAGTTATATGCTGTAATTAACCAATACGATTTCTATTATTTGTAATACATAAATAGGTCGATGGACTGGACGATCAACGTATGGAGGAATTGGGTCACAAGTTGGTTATGCATTGTAGAGGGCTGAAGGAGACAGCATTCAAGTATAACAGGTACGTGGTCAATGACAAACTGTTCCAAACGCTTGCCCATGATGTAGGAAGGAAGACTCAAAATAGCGGCGTATGTGTGCCAACCATTGAAGGCGAAACATATTGCAGGAAGTTAACCGATATAGTTGACGTCGAGTACTATGATAGGACTTAGTACGTCCTATTCAAGTCCAATCGGGCGGACCTCATGAGAGAGAGGGGATCAGGATAGACGATTATGACCTAGTGTTTGTCAACTTCATTCACCTTGTCCACAGGGGAGATCTGATTACTGATGAGCCTTACGTGATTACATCTCAGGTTGACCAAGTATTTTGTGTCGAAGATGAAAGGAACCTAGATTGGGTTTGTGCCGTGAGGACTAACGGAGTTGTTCGTCAAGACGCACACTAGGAAGGACGGGACTCACCCGAACGAACGTACACGGGTCCTATGCGTATGCTACTGATCTATTTTTTTTAATATTTCTAAGTTATGCGTGTGATAATGTATATATTGACTACATGTGTATTATATATTGACAACATACAGGAGATGATGACACAGAGTTTATTAAGTGATCCTGCCGCTACTCAGAGCGTGTCAGAAGATACGATGCGTTGGGCACAAAACGACGTGTACGGACAGACGCTGGGGAGGCCTGAATACGCTGGGAGGGTTCGGTAGGTTGGGCTGAACGTTACTCCCGTACGGGGGACGTCTTTCTCATATCGGGCTCGCTCATAGGGAGGACTATCTCAGTGTACATATCGGGGCTGCTCCATACATGAGGGGAGGATTGCGACAATGGAGACATTGCTACGGGGCTCAAATTGAGAGTAATGAGGCTTTGGAGCAGCGCATGCGACACTTCGAGATGTTAGAGTATGCCGCACTTCGAGGCCGCGCTCACCTCCATAGGAGTATCACATATAAGTCCTGGTGCTCAACAGTCTCAACCTCCAAATGGAGGTGGTACATCGTCTGTTAGTAGTGCATCTGCAAGTATGATTACAATTGTGTAAACTGCTTATTTTTAATCAATGATATGGACTTGATATGCATATACTCTAATTTTTTAATGTTTTTATTACTTGTAGTTAATGCGACGACGATGGCTTCGTTGTCGCCTCATGGAGGATAATACTCTCCCTCATCGCTGGGCCAGCACTCTCCGGTTGGGACACCATCGCCTGCTACACCATCCCTTGTGCAGTAATCGCCTGGTACGGAAATTCGTGATCCCTAAGAACGATGGCCTTCAGAATGTAGGGTTTTTGTAACTTTGTTTTGTTAATAACAATAACGTTTCTTAGTACCTAATCTATGGTTGTTTTGGATTTATAATTATTGATGTGCTTAATTTGATTTTGTGTTTATGGTAAATTTCAAATGTTGTCATAATATTTTTGTGATATTTGAGGACAGAAAAATGGATTTAGGGTTTAGGGTTTTACGGTTTAGGTTTTAGGGTTTAAGGGTTTAGGGTTTATATATTGTGGTTTTTAATTTTATTCTTTTGGGAAAAAAAAATTGCATTTTGTGAAAATTATTTTTTTTTCCGCACTTTTTTCATCTTCTCATTTGTGAAAATTATCATTAGATCTGTAGGGTCCATATAAGTCCCTCTATGGGCCTCACAAATCTAATATTAATTTTTAAAATTAAGAGAATAAGAAAAGGACAAGAGAAGGATGCATAGTATAGCACATCTCCTATTTTAACTATATAGTTTTATTATTCCATTTAAATATTTGTTCTTTTCAAAGTACTAACATTGCAAAGTCATGTACATGTTTTATTTAGAGTAATTTATTTTTTTGTTTGGTCATATGCAGGCTTCACCAAATTTGGTATGCATTGTAGCAACTCACCAATTTTTGGATAAAGAGCATTCACAATTAACTCTACTTCTAACTTTTCTCTAAAAATTTAATAAAAACTCACAAAATACATCTTTTAGTAAACTTTCTCCTCAATATTAAATTAACTTTAATTTCGTAAGTAAAGCTCTCTAATGTAAAGAGTCCAAAAGTTAAAGATTTTTAATATATTTTTTTTTATCCTTCATACTTTTTCTTCTTTCCTCTTATCAATAAAATAAAATATTTAGTTAAAGTATAAAAATATTTAGGAGTTTGATGTTTAGTGGCTTTAAAAAGCGGCTAGTTAAATCAACTAAAGTAGATTTTTAAAGTTAAATTTAAAGAAATTTTGAAGAGTTCATTGAGAATAATCTAAAGTAGCTAGCCGATGCAGCTATATTTTGACCTAAATTTATATTCTGGCTAGCCAAAATAACTTTTAGATAGCGGTATTCATATTTTTAAAGGTCAACCCAAATTTTGGAGGGACAAAATTAAGCTTAAAAGTTAACTATACATATTTTTTCCTAAATTTTTGAGGGACACGTACCCCCGACCCTTGTTGTGTTGTCGATTATGTTATGGTTAGAGCCATTAATTAATTGAGTTTGTATTTCTATTTCACAAGTCATGGTGGGCCATTCTTTGATGTTGTATTGTGGTTTTTTCCTTGGCCACATTTTGTCTCACGCTTTGGCTTCTCTTTCACAAGTCATGGTGGGCTATTCTTTGACGTACGTTGTTTTGTGGTTTTTTCCTTGGCCATATTTTATCTCATGCTTTAGAGAAGCTTTGGTCTGTCATATATTGTTGGCTTCATTAAAGAAGAGAGCCATTCAATTATTATTATTATTATTATTTTTATAGACCATTCGATTATTTTGACATATACAAGAAAAGAGAGCAGAGACTTCTAGAGAACAACAAGAAGAAGATTGTGTCTCACTTTGTATTCTCATAAGCTGTTGTGCCGACAGATTGAGAATTAAGAGAAGCCTTTTTTTTTTTTTTTTTTTTTTTTTTTGTCTTTATTATTATTATTATTTTTATGCGAAAGTGAGATTTGAGTGTATTAGGGTTTTTGAATTTGAGTGATTTTCTATTACTATTCTTTGTACTCCATCATTTTGATAGTAAATTTTTTCTAAATTGTCTCGGTGGATGTATGCTCTTTAAGTTGAACTACATAAATTTTGGTGTTTAGTGTGATTATATTATAAACTATTCTATTTTTTTTTTTTTTGTTTCTTTGGTGATCGTTGGATTAATTTTTGTCGTACCAGTTAATGTGCCATTGGAGGGTGTTAAAATATTTTTTTAGTAGCTAACATGGGTTTAATTGTATAGTAAGTTGTAAAAAAGTTATAAACCAATTGTAGGTCTAACATTACTTTAGAATTAGGGGAAAGTCTAGAACCTTCCCTCAAATTACTATTCGATTGTCAATATTCCTCTTAAATGCCATCCACAAACTATAAAAAATTGTCAAATTTTCATTCCATAATGACAAAAATACCCTTGATAACAATAATAATAATAAAAAAATTAAAAAAAAAGTGACCCAAGCCATCACCAGACCTTTATTTGATTGCACTACGATCTTTGAAAAAGAATCGTTAAACATATTCTGCACTTGCAACCAGGGGCGGAACTACCCTTGGGATTGGGAGATAGAAGTCCCCCTAAAATTATTAAAAGGGAAATCTATGATAAATTATTGGGTAAAAGTGCGATTTGAAATAACTCACTTTTTAAAAATCAATTTTTGCTGTTTAAGTTTTTTTGCGGATTTGAAATCAGTCACTCTGTGAGTTTTTCGTCAATTTTCGCAACTTCCGTTAATGCCACATCATTTTTAAAATATTATTTAAAAACTTAATTTTTTTTTTAAAAAATAAAAATAAAAATTGGGGTTTGAGAAGTGGCTGCCACCCCTTGTGGTGCCGGCCACCTCTTGGGATGGTTTGCATGCCACTTTTCAAACCTCTATTTTCAATTTTTTTTTAAAAAAAAAAAATAGAATTTTAAAAAGTGAAAGAGTAATTTCAAAATACTATTTTTTATTATATTATTTAAAAACTTAATATTTTTTTTTTAATTTCTTTAAAAAAAAATGAAAATTGGGGTTTGGGAAGTGGCTGGCACCCCTTGTGGTGCCGGCCACCTTTTGGGATGGCTTGCAGGCCACTTCCCAAATCCTTATTTTCAATTTTTTTTTTTTAAAAATAGAAAATAAAATTTTAAAAAATGAGAGAGTAATTTCAAATCGCGCTTTTACCCAGAGATTTATAATAGATTTTCTCTTATTAAAAACTCTTAATTTTTTTTTTGAGATTCTCTTAAATTTTATATATATATAATTATTTTTTATGAGTTTGACCCCCTAAAATTAATTTCTTACCCTCAAAGACTTTTATTTATTAGTTTGGTCTAACCTCATCTCAAATCCTGATTCCACCCCGGCTTACAATCATAACTTTTTTTTTTTGAAATGGCTTACTATCATAACTGCTAAAAATTATTTATTATGTGAAACTTTTTCATAATAATTATTTATTAGGTCAACTCCCTAAAAATTTCAGACAAAAATTTATAGTTAGTTGAACCGAAAAAGTTTAGATCCAGCCCAAAACTAGTAGGCCCGAAGCTGAAGCCGAAGCCCGACCAAAAAAAAAAAAAAAATCATTCTTCACAAGGCCTAGCAAAAAAAGTGATTTATCATCTCGTATAAAAGGAAGGACACGTCTATTCTTCTTCTTCTTCTTCGCAGGTCGCCTCTTCCGCTCTTCGGTCTGCCACTCTGCCTCTCCTCACAACTCAAGCGGTCAGCCTCTGCTCACAGCCTCACAGTACACGGTCAGCCTCACAACTCACAAATCTCAAGTCTGTAATTTTTATAGTCACACACACACACACACACACATACTGACATACGCACAGACTCACTCTCACAGCACTCTCTGTACACTTTCAAGTACCTTTTTTTTTTTTTTTTTTTTTTTTTTTTTCATTTTAAAATTTATTCTTATTGAGTTATTGTTTCTTCCTTTTATTCAGACATTCCTTAATGATTTGTTATATTAATAATTTGATTAGAATATGCTAATTTCATTTTATATAGAAATATATATTTAGTTTTGTATTGAGATAGACATTCTTCCAAATTATATAGTTATCTACATTGAGAAAGAAATCGCTAAAAATTTTAGTACAGAAATGCTAATAGATGATTTACGAATTTTTTGTGTTCTTTTTTTGTATATATATATATGTTCAAGTTGACAAGATATATTTTTGTGTACTCTTCTTTAGTTTTAAGATATTGATATATAAAGAATTTTTGGAAACATTTTCTTTTCATGTAGTATTAAACTTTATTTTATTTTATGTAATATTATTTTACTTTCATTAATTATTAGTCCGATCCTCAAGAATTAAGTCTTGCCTCCGCCATTGAATGGGAACCAATCTTTTTTTTTTTTTTTTATCTAAAATGGGAACCAATCTTAAGTCTTAATACATTTGCCTAGAAAATATACCAGTTGGTGTTGTTCTATATTGGCACTCCTGAATTTAGTTGTTTGATTGATCCAAATGTGAGCCATGGGCATTTAGAGGTTTAGATAAACAGATTAATTAAGCGTATTTTCCACATATAGGCAGGGATGAGTACCTCGTGTCAGGACAATGATCCTCTCTATTTCAAAGTTATGATTTAAAGTTGGTGCATCTAACGGTGTTTTTGATGCCATATTGTTTAAATTATTTAAAAGACGTGCCAACATTGACATTATGTACACTATTAGATGCATAACTTTAAATGACATCGTTTTATTGAAAATAGTGTCGTAGTATTTGTTACGTGAATGATTTTGCAAACACACAATAGGATAATTTGATAGGTTCTGAGGGAATTTAGACCTTAGATTCTGAGGGAACTTAGACCTTTTAGATTATGAGGAAACCTAGATCTTTTCAAATACAAAGTTTGGGATTAATTTTTGCTTGTTTATTCATTCAATGACATCATTTAAGTAGAAGGAATACAAGACTTAGATTTGGAGTAGAACTCCTTAATGACACATACTTGGAGATAAATCACACTCGGCTAGGAGATAACTCTTATACGACTTAGAGTTTCATCCCTTACACACAAATAAATGCACTGTAGTGCTACAACCCAATTGACTCTAACATTTAATCTTAATACCACACTGACACTAATAATAAAGATAAAGCAAACTACATGACTACAATATTTTTTTTTGATAAGTAAGTAAAATTTTATAGAAAAGAAAGTGTAAGGCGCCCCTACGTACACAGGAGAGCCAAAGCTGACCAGAAAAAACCCG
The DNA here is from genome assembly GCA_028654335.1 of Alnus rubra. Taxonomy (NCBI): domain Eukaryota; kingdom Viridiplantae; phylum Streptophyta; class Magnoliopsida; order Fagales; family Betulaceae; genus Alnus; species Alnus rubra. Next base: position 1,320,704 of record JAJPGS010002095.1, read on the forward strand.
AACAAAAACCCAACAAAAAGACCCCAAGACAAAACCTAGAAACCGAAATGACACCCAAAAGACAAGCTACAAAAGAACCCAAGCAACGCACCCAAAAAAAACCAAGAAAAACCTAAAAACTGAAAAAGCACCAGCGAACAACCCACAAGAACCCCCAAGGTATACAACCCTACGACCTAATGGCCTTGTCTTTCCTACACCTCGAAGAAGCTTTAATGTCTCCGTAATTGACGGAACTTTGTAGATTCCGAAGCTCCCTCTTACTTTCGTGTTTCTTGCGCTCTATCATCTTGCCCCAGATTTCAATGAGCCTCAGTCTCTGTTCCTCAGTCACCCCCGAATACATCTCAGTAATCAACTACATGACTATCATATGTAATCTGACTGCAACACTGGCATATAATAAAATATAGGAATAGATACTAACTAAGTACTTCTAATGCAACACTGACTTCACAACAAAAGTAGATATTACGGCATGCTAATTCCTTGCACTTTATTATCATAACAATATTATTGCACATGTTCAAGTCTCTGTACTCTGCATATATGTATGCAGTCACTTGTGGGGGGGGTGGGGGAATACGTCACCAGCTGGAGCAATGAAAGCCAAATTAACCTATTATAGTAACAAGTCTTTTGTATTATAGATACTAAATAAAATAGTTATAGTGGCACACCATATTTTACAAAAAAGGTAACTGCAATATGCTTGCTGCCATATCCTGAGCAATGCTTCTGATTATGCAAACTACATTGCTCAATATTGGCTCTTGTATTATACTGTTGTTTGATGGAAAAGACATCACTCAGGTTGTGGATCAGCCTCTATTTCATTGGCTAATTCCCGGGTCAACATGTCAGCCCGATCATCTTGTCCACCTGCAAAGCTATAGACCCGAAATGCAAGCTGGAAGGCTCTCCAAAGCATCTTTGTGTGTCCATTGGCAGCTGACTTTGCCTCTCTCCGTTCCTAAAGTAAAAGCCAAACGTCTTATACAGACTCATAAAAAGGTTATTAAATTGGGAAATCTAAACAGTAAGTTTAGCTATTCACCTTAAGTGCCAACTCCATGCAACTTGAAGAAACATCTACCATAGATTCCTTGATTCGCACTAAAATATTAAAGTCAAAATGAATATTTTGGCTCTGCAGCCGCTTGGATTCTTCATCTTTGGTTCTTTCTAATGCATCCATTTCCCCCTTGATCTGTTTGCAACAAATTTATCAGCCAGGGGAAGAAATTGCTCTGTCAGTAAAATTCTGGTGCGTTTTTTAGACTCTTCCATGAGTCCTAATAGTTTACCTTGTTGAAATAGGAATCAACCTTGTCAAGAAGCTGGCCCAAAGGAGGCATTACTTTCCAGTTCTCCAGAGCAGTAACTATTCCTTCCAATTTTAAGTACAGTGCTGTCGCAGTCCTCAATGATTCGAGCTTCTTTGTGGGAAAACCTTCAAATCTTGCCAGCACCTGCATTACAAGGACTTAGGCTGTTGTTTCAAAGAGCCAAGAATGAAAAGGATCAATGGATTGGACCATATGGTATGAGAATCACCTGGGTCTCATCAGTCAACTGCTCTAAATGTTGTTCCACATATTTGTGGAATTTAACAAGCTCAGCCATGTCCTTGGTTTGAAAGGAATTGATGGCAGCTTTAATGTTCAGGATTGATTTTTCATGCTTCTGAACGTCTTCTTCAATTTGCTTGAAATATGCTGATCTAAGGAAACAAAGAAGGGAAACAGTGGCAGGTAAGAGATCAGCCCTCTTTATATGGTAAATTCTATAACTATTATAATGCAACAGATCGAATTCTTGTTAAATCATCACTTATCTTAAAAGCTTAAATTAATAAGAAGGGGTAAATTTAATCATTTAATCAATACTTTAATACTCCTCCTCGCGTGCGGACTTAAATTCCCTTTTAATAGGTGATGCTTAACACATGAAATATTTAATTAAAATGGAAGATGAATGTTAGAGATATTATTTGAACTTAAGACCTCTGCTCTGATAACATGTTAAACCCTTTGTATCAACTAAAACTTTTGGATAAGTGGTGATTTAACAATTCTATAGTTAGGGGTTGTGGAAAAAGACCTTTTTGTCATCTCTGCTAATGCATCAGCCATTCCCTGTTGCTTCCCAGCAGAAACTCCTATCTGAGTTTTACTCCTCTTTGTAACCTTTTCATTTAAACTAGAGCCTTCAACCTTTCCTTTCAGGATCCGATACATGTTGCCCATATGGGTTGATCTCTTCAGTTTGGTAGTTGCCTTCTTTGGGCGTAAGGCCTTTGCTACACCAAGTGGAGGAGGAGGTGGTGGTGCAGCTCCCTTTTTCAGTGGCATTGGAGGCGATATTGCTGGTGCGGATCCTTTAGGTGGAATGGGTAGTAGAGGTGGCGCTGCAGCAAGATTTGAAGGCGGAATGGACGGTGGTGATGGGACCGTTGTTGGTATAGTTGGAGGAGTATTGAACAGCGGTTTTGGAGGTGGAAGTGGCACAGCTGTTAACTCTCTTGCTTTAGGCATCATATTATCTGAACTAAAATTTGGAAACTTTGGTGAAGTGTTTGTAGCTTTGGAATCATTTAGCCTCTCATGACTTACTTTATCTTGTGATTCTTTAGCAATTTCTTGCAATATTTCTGCATTTTGGTCAACAGCAGCCTTGTTTTTCCCTCTCGTGGGGCTGGAACCTTCAGCTGATACATTAAGGTACATGTTGGATGAGAGGCATTTCATGTCGGTGGGCATCAAGTTCCCCATTGCCTGAAGTCTGAGAGGCAAAAGAAGAGGTCGGGAGCAGGAAACAGCAGCCAATTCACCAAGTCTCGTAGCAAAGGTTAGCTCAGGAGGGAATGAAGTTGGAGTATCTGGGGAAGGGCAGTATGTTTTGTTGTCTGAGTAGGATCTATACAAAACGTCCCCGATGGTGGAGCCCTTCTCGTCTTCTTCCATCACATCGAACATCTTTTTCGCTATGTTAGTCATGTATTTGAGCTTTGCTTGTACACATTCTCCTTCAATACAATTAATTTATCAACTCTCTGAAGACAGTATATGAGTGAAAGAAAGAGAGAAGACGTAGACAAAGATTTACGGGAAGAAGCCAAAAAGGCTACATCTTGCTCGTATTCTTTGATAATATTTACAGTACAAAAGACTCTTATTTATAAGAAAATTGGGGTAGGTTAAGATAAAAAAAAAAGTATAGTAATCAAATTAATTATAGAATCAATCATAGAAAGTAATTATCCTATAAGAAATATATACCATATCATATATTCTAAGAGTATTTAATGCTTTAACAAGAACGAAGGTATCCTACCGAGTTGCTCCAAACTGATGTTGTCGACCAAGCTGTCCTCTGTCTCATCTCCACAGTTGGTTATCCACTTGTGGTTCTTTGCCCATGAATCTCCAATAGATTTCAAAGCAGTGTAAAGGTGTTCCAATCCCTATGTAAATATGTTGTTTTCATTAGCTCATAGACTGATGCAATCAGGTCTATTAATTTATAAAAAAAGCGTCTTTAATTACTTCATGTTCTTGGAAAGTGAACCTGATTTATTGAAGTTCCTTTAATTTCTGAGTTCAGATTGCAGGGAACAACATTAGGGTACAGATTATGGAGATCTTCTACTGTTCCCATCACCAGCTGCCAGAAGGTGGAAAACAGGACAGAGAAATGAAGTGCAATTCGACATGAACAGTATTTATGGTACTGCAAAATTAAATAGTGAGTACCTCATGGATGGGGCTCGAACCATCACAAGGTGGAAGGTCAATGATGTCTCTAAAGGTTAGTATCTTCTTCCGGAGCTCTATCATAAAGACGAAATTTCCTCTCCATCCACTCGAATTGTCTGGCATCATGCCTGCCATATTCTTCAGGTTGTAGGATACATCTGAGCTTGTTGCCTGGATGAACTAACCGTTCTTTGTCAAAAAATGATAATTTATGCAGAAGTATATATATTTCAACGGCTTGTTATTTAACTCTCACGAATTTGTTTCACATTCTAAAAAGATTCCCTATTTTCTTAAAAATGTAGTTTCCAGCATAACTCAAAAAAAAAGAAGAAGCTATAAATCAAATTTTTATTCTACAATTATCCTACAGTGCTAACGTGACAGTTTCGACCAATTTTTGGATTTTCTTCTGCAAGAACTAAATCCAACGGTTAGTTGAGACTGTCACACGAGCATTGTGAAATAAAAATGTGGTTTTTAACATTACTTTTTTGTAAAATTTCTCTTTTTGATGAGGATAGGGTTTAGGATGGAGAAAGGGACAATGTAGAATAATAATTCACAACAAAAGGAGAAGAAAAAGGAAGCTATGCTCAACCAAATTTCTATTATATCAAAAATAAATAATGATTTTCAATGTTGTTTTCACTCTTCCTTCACATAGCATATATATAATACTTTTAGTATTAATTCTACTACAACTTTCAAGTAAAGTTTAATCTACTAAATAGTCTAAATACACTCTCTAGATATAAAGACTAATTTATTAAGTAGCATAAAAGATATAACTTGCAAAGAGACAATACAAGAAAATCCAAATCTTTTACTGTGGATGTAGGCTTGCTATCCAAATCATGTAAATCAGTGTTTTATATTGACTTGGTTACTATTTGATGTCAAAAGAGATGATAATTGGGCCCCCCCATATTACCATTGTGTCAAAGTAGATACCATGTTGGTATTTGATGTCAAAATAGACAGAAAAGAGGCCGCACGTGACGTCTTTTGCATTTTTCTCTCCGAAATATCCTTAAAGTTATTAGAAAATAAAATTTAAAAAGTTAATAAATGACCGTTTAAAAAAAAAAAACAAAAGATACTAAAAATACAAAAGACCAAATTTTAGTTTTTAGGGTGGCTGAACCACCTCACAATCTATGGAGGTGGTTCAACCACCCCTGTTTTCATTTTTGGGAGTGGCTTAACCACTCATAAATGTACATGGTATGGTTCAGCCACCTACTTCTTTTATTTAGGGGATTTTTTTGTTGGAGTGGCCGAACCACCTCCCACAGTCTATGGGGGTGTTTCGGCCGCCCTAATTTCATTTTTGGGTGGCCAAATTACCTCCACACACGTGACTACTTTTCCATTCATTTTAACACCAATTTTTAATGGAGTGCCTAATTTGACAGTCGGTGATGACAATATGGAGGGCCTAATGTCACTTTTAAAAGTTTAAAGACTTAAAAATGTGGTGATAGTTCCAAGGACAAAAGTATATTTTCTCCAAACTATTTGTTCATTTACGTATATGTCATGAAGTGAAGCAGATTCTGAAATGCTCGATTAAGCATCTCTCAATTTTTGTTCCCGTTATACGAGGAATAGATTTTTGTAAAAGGACACCCCCAGAAACTTGCGTTTAACAAGTATGTCATATTGTTTCTCAATTTCAAGAATCATTCAGCATGTTCATAGGGAAAGCTCAGTTATATATAGAAGGCCAATGTTCAACTAATATCCAGACCAAGTTTTACATCTCTGTAGTTCTATAATATTTGCTTTAAAAATGCCCATTCTTTTGTGGCATTTATCTTACCACTTGATCAGAAGGTTAATTTCATCTTTAAAATTTCTGTACGTAACAGAAAATATGACCAATTAGAAATAAGAAAACTCATATGCTCCTTATAATCATTCATCATTACCCGGATTCCACTTTCATTGCAGTGGGAGAATAATGGTGCCTTTGCTGATAATCCAGTCGCCATCTTCGTTGCAGATGACAATATTCAAAGTTTCAATAACCCGCCATTTTAGCCTCCGAGGATCAAGAAGACAGATGACGAATTGAAACTGAGACTAGTTAAGGTAAATCACCTCTGCAACTATATCTTTGGCTTATATGTAAGAATGCTGTGATTGAAAGCAACCAAGAGAAAAGGCCAAGTTCGAGAAACTATGATGCAGCGCTGGGGTTCGAGAGAAAATAGCAGCAGGTCCTCTGTCCCCTCCAGCCCCTCCTCCTTTTAAGGGGCAAACCGTGTAGGTTTGCCTGGCAAGCCTCTTTGGTGCCTGGACCTTAATATAGGGAATAATCCTCCTCTACAATTTAGGAAGTGATGGGTTGAGAGATTGCCACTTGTGTGTCTTCAGCTCTAAAATAACTACGAGATAGCATTTCCAGAAGGATCAGAACCCCCTGCCACCCTTTTCCTTTTTCTTTGGAACTGCACAACGATGGCAATTTAGCCAATTCATGTAGGTTCCAAATTTCCATCCCCACGATCGATATCACTGGATGTCGATCATGATTGCTGTTAGGGGTACTATAGTTTTTACTACAACTTTTTTTACAAATTGACGTGACAGTCTATAATTAGTGAAATTATTAAGCGAAAAATGTAACTTGCCAATTTAATTAGGCACAGAAATTTCCTACAAACTGAGTTTGTAAGAAATTTTCTATAAATCAACTTTTAAAAATGACGTGTTTATAGCATTTGAAAGACACGTGTTTTTTTTAATAGCATATGTTTTTCACATGCTTAAAGGACACATGTCACTTTTAGAGGCGGGTTTGTAGGAGTTTCTTACAACCGGTTTGTAGGAAATTGTCATACATTAATTAGTTTGTAATTGATTTGTCAATCATACATGCTTAATCATTCTACCAGTTATGAACTGTCATGTCAGTTTGTAAAGAAAGTTTGTAAAGAGATAGTAAAAGTGGTAATATCCCAAACATTTTTGCTTGAATCATATACCGATTTTTTTGTCAAAATATTTCCTATTTATTTTGCACACTTGTCATTCATGATGTGGCTTTTCGTTTTAAATGGGTGTAATTAACTATACCATATTGAAATACATGATTAAGCTCTAAAAGATGAGAGTAGGCACATAACATGTTAGGTATCACAAGGTCCACAATTTTAAGAGAGGGGGTCATTATATGCAATACCACTATCTTAGCTAATTGCTCCATGAAATGAATCTTCAAAGTTATTAAAATTAGGAAAAATTGTATCATTAGTTCATGTGGTTGGCCTAAATTACAAATTGCTCCATTTGTTATCAAAATTAATTCACAGATCCTTATGGTTGACTTAATTTACAAATCGCTCCTTAGAGTCAAATTCTGTTAAAAATCTTGACAAATTCTGCTCAAGAGGCAACCACCCAATTTCTATTTTCATTTTTTTTTGAATAATTTTTTAAATTTTATTTATTTATATTTTAATAGATTTATTTATTTTAATTATTTTTATTATTATGATCGATACGTCTAGCCATCTTATTGGCTCTAACGTGGTGCCTAATGGAATCTGTTAAAATTTGTAACAGAATTTGACACTGGGGAGCGATTTATAAATTAAGTCGACTACAATGATCTTTGAATTAATTTTGATGCTAAAGTGAGCGATTTGTAATTTAGGCCAACCACATGGACTAATATTACAATTTTTCCTTAAAACTATAGCGCGGGTTTTTTATTATAATTTTATTTTTCTTTTTGCAAAAAGGTCTTAAAAAAGAATAGTAAAAATATAAATGATAATAATAATAATAGTAATTAAAAGAAAAAAAAAATAAAGAAAATAAAGGTTATAGATGAATTCATTAAATTTGAATAACTGTCGATTTTTGCCTTATAGTGATAGTTGAGTAATCGAATTAGACCAACATTAAACCACAATAAATAGTAGGAGTGAAAACCTGGAGTCGATTCCCGGTTATTGGTTAAAACTGGTAACCGGTTAATCGCCTGGTTGGTACTCGGTTATTCGGACAGGTACCAAATCTCTGCAACTCTCGCCCCTCTGATTCAAAATCCATTGAAACCACTGCAAATCTTCTGGTGGAGAATATTTTGAGCGATGGGGAAGAACGAATTTCTGACGCCAAAGGCGATTGCGAACCGGATCAAAGTGAAGTGGCTATAGAAGCTACCGTGGTACTGCCAGATGTGCCAGAGGCGACGGTAGTACTACCAGATGTGCCGCGACAAGAACGGCTTCAAGTGCCACTACATGAGCGAGAGCCACCAACGCCAGATGCAGATCTTCGGCCAGAACCCCATGCGCATCGTTGACGGCTAGATCTTCGGCCGCTTCGGCTAGATGTTCGACTCGACTAGATCTTAAGCTAGATCTTCGGCCACATGGCTGCTACCGTCGTCTACAACAAGCGACTGGGTTGGCTGGGTTCAATGATGCGACGATTTGCTAAATCATGTCTTTGAGCAGTTCTTCTATCTTGAAAGATTGAGAGACAATGATCTAAGTTCGTATTTTGAAAGACTGAAGGTGTCGGTTGAAGCAAAGTGAAAGCCGAAAGGAAAAAAATGTCTAAAACTAGGGTAAAATCAGGGTATAAAGGGTAATTTAGTAATTTCATATTTTATTATTTATATAGATACCTGGTTTTCCGGTTATAACCAAGTTTTTGAAAAGGGTAAAACTGGTATCTAGCTTTGGGTAGCCGGTTACCGATTATTTATAACCGGGTATCAAACCGATTTCCCAGTTACCGATTATTGGTAAGATTTACACCCCTAATAAATAGTCATAAAATGTTATTTGTAACAGATTTAGCCAACCTTGAACCATATATATATATATATATATATATATATATATATAATATATATATATATATATATATATTAAATTTTGGTTTTTTTTAACCTACATTTTATTAACCATTGCCAGTGAAATTTTTGCAAATTTATTGAACGTATATGCATTCAAGTATGAAATTGCTAGAAATTTTTGGTATACTTAAACGATGTTAGCCACCCTAAAACTATTTTAAAATGTTAAATTTTGGTTAATGGTGAGGTAATATTATTATTTTTACTGCATTATTTAACAAATTTCTCTTTAGTACTAACGCTTATGATTCTCATTGAAATATTTAGGCTTAAGAAAGTTCCTTTAGCTTTCAGCTGATCTATTCTTTCTTCCAATTTTCACGTTTCTTTTTAATGACTACATTGTAATTTAATTTCAAAAATATTTTTGCGGAAACGTCTAAGAGAAGAATAGTACAACTATAAATAATAATAATGAAAAAGAAAAAAAAAAAAAAGAAAGAAAAAGGTTATAGATGAATTTATTAAATTCAAAAAGCTGTTGGTTAGATGGATCAAATGAAACCAACATAAAAAAAAAAAAAAAAGGAAAAAAAAAAAAAGGAAGAAAAGTAAAGAAAAGAAAGAAAGAAAAAAGTCATAAAATGCTACTTGTCATGGATTTAGCTACCTTAAAACCATTTATATATTAAATTTTGGTTCCTTTTCAACTTACTTTTTATTAACCATTGTTAGTGAAATTTTTGCAAAGCTACTAAACGCATATGCACAAGTATGAGATTGCTGACCTATGTAACAATTTTAGCCACTTCAAAACCATTTAAAATGTTAAATTTTGGTTATTGAGGACGTAATGTTATATTTTTAGGGTTAAGCGCTCATTACCTCCCTTTGGTTTAAAGATTATATTTTTTTTTCATTTCGGTTTCATTTTGTATCGTAAATAGCACTTTGTTTATGGCTAAAAATAGACATGGTATTTCTGTCCATAAAATTAACGGAAATCCACGTGGCCATATGCTCATTTAAAAATAATAATAATAATAATAAACTAAAAAAATTATAATATTAATAAATGAAAAATATTTTAAAAAAGGAAAAAAAAAAAGAAAAAAAGAAGCTCATTCAACTAACAACCGATTTTAAAATAGTCCCATGAATTTTTAAGTGTACTAAAGTGACCCATCAAAATACCAAGGTGTGACAGAAATGCTACTTTTTCTGATAATACATTTATTCTTTTAAAAACTAAAATAAAAAAATTATTGAAAAGACCAAAAAAAAAAAAAGAAAAAAAAGAAGGTGGGGGGCTGGATTAATGAAACTGCATATATGTAATGACATTCAGGGCACACATCATTGTTTCCCTGCAACTAAGAAACTGGTTCTAGTCCAATAAAAGCATCTATCAAACAAAGCTAGACCTGAAATGGGCTCTATTTGTCAACATATTATGTCAATATTGTATATGCAACTATAGAACATGCAACTAGAGAACATTACATGAGGAACAAGTAGTAGAAATAACTCTTGACTTTAAAGGCTTAGGCCCCCCTCCCACCAAAAAAAGAAATGCTTCCCCTGTCTCTGGTTCCACCCCAATATCATTAAAAAAAAACACTCACAAACATCAACGACTAAGATTCAATACAAATTAAATTGCCACGCTGTAATCATATTTGGATGATAAAATCCCAACTTTCTTGTTTGGTTGCAAGTTGTCGATGACCAACGTGCAGTTTACATAGACTTTAATTCTCCTTAATTTAAAATTTCCGACCACAACATTAACCGGAGCATACACTGTTACAAGCAACGGTATCCTCCCTGTATGCCGGTTCTCCATAAGGGCTGCTTGCAGCCCTGAGCCAAACGGGCTTGTCCCTGCTAAGGCAATATTTATCATTGTTGTATTCTTTCTGGGTTGATAGAAAGCTGGGAGTTTCCCATAGCAAAGATTTGAGCCGGTGTAAGATATGATAATCTCGCTATCTTCACCGTAGATGAAGCTGATATGTTCATTTGGGTTTTCAGCTTTTACTGTTACCGCAAATTCAGTGAAGAGGCTCATGTCAGGCTGGAAGGTGAAAGCCTGGACGCTGAAGCTGTCTACTTTATAGGATGGAATTTGGGGCTTGTACTTGAATTGGAAGAAGAAAATAAGGGAAAGCAAGAGGACAGTGATGAAGAAGAGAAAGCAATAGCAGCAACACATGCACTTAAAGCAACTACTGCTTGACCTTTTCGACGGGTACCGGGGAACGTTACGCCGATAAGGAGGAGGCCGGAGGCTTCCATGGTTGTGTGAGAGCATGACATACTTTGGTGGTGGGTATGGATGGCCAATGGATTCCATGGGGAATGATGATGCTGATGATGAGGATAGAGGTGTTCTGGTGGACCCTTTGGTGGGCAAAGGCCATAAGAGTAGGAGAGAAGACGAAAGAGAGGCACTTCTTTTCCTCTTCTCCAATGAAATCTGGAGGGAAGATGGTTGGGAAGAAGAGAGAAAGTGTTCTTTTTTGGGGGGATGGTTTGCATTGGTTCAAGGGCATATTGTTAGATATGTGCGGACATGGAGGGCACATACATTGCGGGTCTGGATGTTTGTCTAACCGGGTTTCCAGGTGCATGGTCAAACTGGTTTTCTAATTTTCTACCATGTCTTGCTATATTTTCTTTTTTGGCATTCTTGCCAACTTGAACATGGTCTATTTTATTTTTTATTTTTTGTTAGGGAACCTCCCATTTCCTCTAATTTCTGTCCAATGAGTATATGACACCTGTTGAAAAAACAAAAATCTAAGGATAGCTCATTGGCCATGTCACTCGCATCTCATATTCGCTGTTGGGATTGGTATGTCCGAATTGTTAGTAATTTGAAAGATTTCGTATAAAGCTTGCCTGCCCAAATTAATTTTAAGCTGCTTGGTCACTTACCAGACATATAAGTTTCATATGAGATTCCTCACGTTACCTGTCCAAATTGTTAGCAATTCGATTAAGTGATTTCTGTGAATCATTATCTTCATGCTAAGATTAAGTATATCAGATCATTTTAGGCAACTTCAAGTGGGCATTAACAAGAAAGGGTTTAGAAGTTTCATCAGTCCCTTTTGATTGGCAACTGCACACGGCACACCCATCTCTGATTGAGTCGCTTCCACTAGAGCTACAGAGGGACAAAGAAAAATCATTCCCTTTTGATCCCCAAAAAATTCAAGCAATTGTAAAAGCCAAAAAGCTCTACCTCATAACGACAACCATGAAAAGAAAAACCAATATTCTCTCTCTCTCTCTCTAGAATCCCCACAAAAATCAGTCTGATCCTTGGCGCTGTGTGCATTCGACTTTTGTGTTTGTTTAATGCGCACAATTTTGACAAATCTATGTGCATTGTGCACATGAGAGTTTGGTGAAAGATTTCACAGACAACCTCCTCTCGTCTCTTTCTTGGTGTCCATATAAGCTTTTTAAACAAATTAGAGACGAAAGAGGAAAGGGTGAAAGAGGAAGAAGGCCCTCGCAAATGAGGCGGATAGGCTTGGATCGGAGGAGAAAAAGGGGTCATGAGGGAATCGATCCAGTTTGGCCCATCAGTAATGCTCATCCATTATAAGACTGAACATTGATTAGGACTACCGCTCATCTTCACCGCCAAAGCTCACAATTGATCTTGAGTTGGACGAAAAAAGCTTTCACGACTAAAAGCTCTTACTAACTTAATTTACGAACTTATAACAATGATTGATTGGACCCGCATTATAAAAGGGATCTGTGGATTATCTCTTTTGCACTGCAAACTCAGAGTATGATTATCTCCTTCGCACTGCAAACTTAGAGTATGACGGTAACACACGTAGCACTCTAAAGTGCTTGAAGATGGCTAATGTCCCATCAATCCCATCATTCAACTGTAAGCACCATAATTTGGCAACACATGTCATCAAGCCATACCAATGCTCTCACCCTAAGTCAAAAGGGTTAGGGAGGTAGTGGAATGAGCCATCATAGCGACAACCACCACAAAACTCCTATATAAACAACACTTAGCCAAAGTATGGGGGATTCAGGCCAACTTTTCCCAAGTATGAAATTTTTCTCCAAATCTTTATCACCTATTATCTTTGGATCATATCTGGCTTAAGCATTTGAGCTATCATCAGCTGGAATTTATCGGGAAGCTCTTTGCTTATTTTCCCTCTTCTAGATATAGTAGTTCGTTTGTGGGTGATCAAGTTTGGAGTTGCCCAGTCCCATCATACCAGAAACTGTTCTGTTGATACTTTTAATGGACTAATTTCCTTGAGCAACTATTCACTGAGTATCACAATTTCTTTATTGATGTCCATAAGAATCCAGATTACATCGTTACATAGAGAGAACTGTTTCTTAGTTGATAACACAAAACAGAACACCATAACGTAAAACAGAGCAACTACATCCTTAATAACAACCCCCAATGCAACGACTCTGTGATGGCTGAGATCGATGGCTTCTGAGCTGAAACTTCTGTCGTTCTAAATTTGCACCAAAAAAACTCAACAACATTTCCTTCGCGGCATTGGAGAGGAAGTGTATATGGACAAACGACAATTACTACAAGGTCTTAACGAGCCAATTCGCATGAACGACACCACCGACACCACGACTTTCTTCACCTTGACCACCATCTTCTTTAGTTTCCCAGGCCTTGATGATCTTCCCAATGTTTCCAATGGCGCCAACTTGTACGATTTCAGAAAAATCTGCCGTTTCTTGGCTCGGTCATGTTTGTAGCTTAAAGAATATTGCACTACGTTATGAGAAAGCTCTCTTCGGCCATGCTTATCTTCCTCACTTTGATCCAGTGGCTCATAACCATCGAATCCGCCGTTCAGAGACCTGGTGGCGTTGCGGATAAGGGTGTTCATGGCTACCTAGACACCTTATTGAACAAGATCTTGGGGTTGCTCACACACACACACTATATATATATATGTATATATATGTGAAGATGAAGTTAAATTTTTTTGTTTTTTTTAAATATTTTATTTTCTTCTTGATTAACACGTTTTTAAATTGGTGTTTGACTGTAGTTTTGTTCTTTTCGTTCCCTGTCCGGCTGGCGCTCATACACGGGACGGTAATTCTTGTATACATTATTATCAGTGCTATAAGGGGACACCTCAACCACAACACAGCTTCGAGCTCCCATTATTGACCTTTGACAAAAAAGAAAAACCCACGTATGGTCGGCCAAAAAGATATATTTTTCAACCCAAAGAAGATTCCTGAAAGAAAATTACAAGAAGTAGTTCTCAGTTCTGCTTGATTATTCCTCATACACTTGAGATTCATTATTTGTAAGAGAAATTACCATTAAATTTTAGACGGGTCTATGATGATCAGGAAGAAATTTTGGATTTTTTTTATAGGAATTGGCCATGTAAAAGATTTTTGAATAAGATAGCATAATGTTGAATGTGGATGAAAGTTGGTCCGACCCCCAAACTGCGTTGATCTAGAATCAAACTGTTCACACAACCTCTAGGGCATCGTTTGGAAATAGTTGACTTTCCGATCGAATAAGACTTTCCTACCTACTCCCATAGTGGTTAGATAACTTCTGGACTTGCATTTATTATGTCTATCATTGGTCCTGAGTCCTGAGTGTACCATCTTCTTAAGCTTAATGAACAATTTCATCCAATATATATATATATAACTGTGTAAACATTATGGTATATAACAATGCATTAAAAGCACTAGTAGAACAGTTACTTAGTAATTTTTTTCTGATCTCCGCTCCTAAGGTTATCACAGTTCGCCGCCCCTCCCCGCCACGCAACGCACCGCACCATCCCAGCATGCATGTGTGTTGTACACACCACTACCTACGTCACATTTTTTCGGTCCATGCGTCAAATTGTTGGCTTTCTCTTTTCTTCTAAACTAGATCTTCATAGTCGGTACCTTCTTTTTTCCGGTGGAGAATCCTAATTTATTGTAATTTCTGTTTTAATTTGGCGTCCAATTTTTTTTTTTTTTTTTTTTTTTTTTTTTTTTTTTTTTTTTTTTTTCCCGAGTATCTCTCTTACTGGAGACCATGGTGGTGCTTTACTATGACGAATCTGACCTAGCCAATTTAGGGGTGTACATGCGGGTGCGAATGAGGTTATTTGCAACATCCGCACCCACATCGGTCCGCAAAATGCGGATATCATTTTTTTACTATCTACATCCGCGCATTTATTATTCGCTATCCACAAATAGCTAATGAGCCTATTTTAAATATTTTTAAAAATAATCTTGACCGGTTTTTAGTCTTTTGGGTTTGTTTTTTAAATATAATGCAACATCGAAAATATGTAAAATCAAGAATATTCATACTAATAAATGCTTACGAAAAACTCCCTTATGTTTTTTTATCTATGATTCAATGAGCATAACATCAAGCTAGCAAACATTAAAAAAACATAAATTACAAATCCAAAAAAAAAAAGAAAAAGTAATAATACAAATTCGTAACATAAATTGTCAATATCTACTACTGAACATCTTGTGGTTTAGCATTTTCCCCCTTTTCCAAAGGAACGTTGTCGTCCAGGCTCAAAGAAATAATTTATAGGCAAGACAAAAAATCTGAGTAATGCTAAAAGTCTTTCTTACGTAACTCTTGTGTCCTTCCAAAAATGAAGTGACTTTTAAAATTACCATTGGACTTGTGATTTATCATTATTGAATTTTGATCAAATTGTGATTTTAAAAGCCATCTCATTTTTTGAAAGATACAAGAGTGACACATGAAAGATTCCTAAAATTACTTCCAAATACCCTCCTCATTGTATAATATCCATTAACTAGCTCTTTGTCCATGAGTACAATTCCATCAAAAGTTTTTGCTTTTGTGTAATGCCCCAAAAATTAAATAATTATATTTACTTAACGTGGAGTGTCACTTGTAATGTTTTCAAGCCAATTAACTTGTAATTACCTTAATCTACTATGCTACACTAATTATTAGAGTATACTATAGCAGAAAGCAGAATAAAATAATATGAGAATTCTAACTCTAAATCTTTAAACATAAATATGTATCATTAGTTATAGACTTGGAACCTCCAAACAGACATTTCTATAAAGTTAAACAACTAAATTTATCTAAGCAAACCTAACAATGCAACTATGCAAGCCATTCACTTAGCATCTCCATTCCAGCAAATTTCTCACTCTATGGCCTGGCAACCTGCTAATCTGCAAGACTGTACCAAGATGTCTGGTAGGTAGAAGAAAGTAACTGTGTAAGTCCACAACTCAATAAGTAGAAATATTATGAGATTGATTTTTGTAATGAGCCTTAAGCAACCGTTCATTACGTTCAATTTACGTTCATTACGTCTATAGACGTGGGTTTTAATAAAATGGTATGTGTTGTTTTCATCATCATGTCATCTGAAAAGTATGTGTTATTTTTTAAGAGGAGTTACATAGAAAGTATGTTGTTTCCATTATTATGCCATCTAAAATGGTATGTGTTGTTTCCTTTTGACGGTGGAGTTTCGACAACATTTCCTACAAACAAGCAACACAGATCACAAAAGTTCTGGAGATAGGATTTCTTCTTATATAAGCCTTCAGATGATGTCGCTACTAAAAGATGACCCATCTCGGCTCATATTTTTCCGGCGCTTGTGTAAGATGCGCCGTAAAAAAAATGTCGGTATCAATTATGATCATAGGTCCCTACAGATTTCATGTTAAACGGAACATTGAGAATAGGATGACCAAGTGTTAAACCTATGCCATAATTAGTTTATGGGTTAAATACTCCTGACCTCCATGTGGTTTAATGATTTTAGTTTTTGCCTCCTCTGGTTTGATCATTTCGTATCGTAGATGGTGCTTCGTTTATTGCTAAAGACGGAGATGGTATCTCCATCCAACTTTCGTCTAAAAATTGACAGAAGTCTACGTCACATGCCTTCAAAAAATTGACATGTGTCCCTATGTATAATTAAAAATAAAAATAATAAAAACTTTAAAAAATAAAAAACATTAATTTCTTTTTTTGTTTTTAAAAAAAGTTTTTGACAAAAAAAAAGAAGAAAAGAAAGAAAGAGGGGTTTTTAAGTTTTTTATTTGTAATTATGCATAGGGACACGTGTAATTTTTTTTAAGGCATGTGACATTGACTTTCGTCAATTTTCGAACAGAAGTATCATCTCCGTCTTTATCTATAAATGAGATACCACCTACGATACGAAATGAACAACGTAAAGCATAAAATAAATTAAGTCGTTAAACCACAAGGACCATAAAGGTATTAAACCCTTAGCTTATTAGATATAACGTGAGTACTTTTAGGGTAATACTGGTTTTACAATAAATTTTTTTCACAAATTAACGTGTAGCCCATAATCAATTAAATGATTAAGCAAAATTTTTTATCAGTTTATTTAATTAGTTAATGACTAACTTTTCACTATACACATTTAATTAATTTTCAAATTATGGACTACCACATCAGTTTAATTATTAGCAAATTGTAACAAAAATTGAATACCCATTTTTCATTGGCCAGGTAATATTTTTTTATATACCACATTTTTATGATACAAATATCTCAAAATGTTGATCCAACAATATTAACCCCAATTCTTAACCCTTTCTTTTTTTAAACAAGAACAGATCCAAGAGTTGATTGTGACTGTCACGTAGTAATAAGTAAGCTTAAGACCCGCAATTGGTATCCGGGTATTGGGCAGGTATTGTACATGTATAGGTCATTTTTCATTTTGATTGTATGGTATATAGTAGCGTACGACAGTAGCCAAGTGAGTGAACACCAAAACAAGTTCTGCCTGCGTTAGTGATCGAGAGCATCGATCGCATACAGAAGCAATATTAATGGCGGTCATACCGGACCACATAGCTAATTTATTAGCCTAAGCTTCAAAAGGTTGCAATAAAATTTACAGAACCCCTTTGCATTTATGGCTGGAGAGGTCACGTAAAAGAAGCTCTTTTAATTCAGTAAATTCTTCCACCACCATTATCCCTTTTCTTCTTCCATAGAACTACAAAAGCTTGAGTCCTGTGAGCAAGCTTCGTGTGCAACCTCTTTCATGTGACCTTCTCTTATCACTCACAGACCTTGCCTGTGATTTGCTTCAATACCGTCTGCTTTCAAGCTCCCCTTTAAATATACAGCTACTCCTCTCCTCTTCCCTTCACAATTAATATCGTTCTCGATCGATCTCAAGCTTTTAATTTCTTGCTCAAGAAAAACACACCAAAAAAAAAAAAAAAACACAAACACAAACAAAAAGAGAAAGATCATCGACATGAAGGGTTTTGTTTGTGCTTCTGTACTTGTCATCGTTCTCCTTTTTCTTCCAGAAGTTATGTCCCTGAGGCACGTTGGCCGGCGACACTCACGTACGAGATTCTCTCTCTCCCTCTCCTCTCTCTCTCTCTCTCTCTCTCTCTCTCTCTCTCTCTCTCTAGATTAAATTAAAATATTTGTAAAAGGATAAATATTGAAATAATATTAATTTAAAAATAGTAGTATAGGGAAGGTTTATGTAATTAAGTTTTCTTATAATTTTCTTTTTTTCCTATTATGTATCCTTATCATTCTCATGTTAAACAACAGGTGGTCATGAGGGCCATACCCACAACACAGAACCTAAAGCAAAAGAAGGGTTGGTGGGAAAACCCAACTTGTACTCGGAAAGAAGGCCAATATTGAAGCGAAAGGGACCCGATACGCTCCAAATTGCAGGGTCAAGCTTGCCGGATTGCTCTCACGCTTGTGGCTCATGCTCACCATGTCGACTAGTCATGGTGAGCTTCGTTTGTGCATCGCTTGAAGAGGCTGAGACATGTCCCATGGCTTACAAGTGCATGTGTAATAACAAGTCTTATCCCGTTCCATGAATCTTGGTTAATCCATTCAACCAAATGTAACATTATAGTCCTCATTTTTTTTTCCCTTCCTTTTTTACTTTTCCTTTTTTGAGCCCCTCCAATTAGAGCAGCCTAGGCCTTGCAAGGTAGCTTGTAATCAGAGAGTTTCTACTTGGTGAGTTGTTTATCAAAATTAACAAAATTCTAGCTTTCAAGTACTTCAATTTCTTTTGTATGGTATTTGGTGTTGGGACTTTATGTCTCTTCCTGCAAAGGCTCTAAAAACAGCCAGCATGTGGCCCAATATCGAGGTTCATAAAAGATTTGAATTTGCCTCTCTTAACACCGATTAGTTTTAAGTGAAATGATAGCTCACGATCCAATCATATAGTAAAATAGTCGGGAAGTTCCGAGATCATTATCGTAAAGGAGGGGTTGTTGAGACACAATGCCGCTTCTTGAAAGCGTTCTAAAACAAGCCTGATGGGCACGATGTCGAGAACCGTAAAAAATTTGAATTTGTCTTTCTTAACACCAATTAAATTTTGTTAAGTGAAATGGCAGCTCACGTTCTGCGAACGAATTGAAAATGATTGTTATTTTATATAATTTAAATGTCTTGTTTTGAATGGTATAATTGTTAATTGATAAAAAGGTAAGAATATAATATTCTTAAAATTCAAAAAGGTTATGCTTGGTCATACGTACACCTCTTAATAATGGTCCTTTTTGAGTTAAAAGGACAAAAAAAAAAATTTGTTTGTTAGTGTCAATGTAATAACTTATGGAGCCCATGTACAGCAGGCAGCAAAACGATGTGCAGGGAGTAAAATACTTAGTACTGCACTCAATGTCAACGTTTCATTAATATTTGATTGTGGGAGACGTTCGTACACTATTTACAAATTAAATGACAAACACAAGTCTTTTCTTTTCAAGAGGGACATCCGGTACGTACTGTCTACACTGCAATTAAGCATGTGAAAATGTCTTACCTTGTCTGGTTTTCTGAGTGTGCATGTGTGGAGTACTTAAGACCATGATATGGTTATCGCTCTAGTAACATGCTTTATTATTGAAAGAAGAAACGTTAGAAATTTAAGAACAAAGGCACGTGAAATAACTACATTAATCTACTTATTTCGGTTCATGTGAGGTAGTGGTGAAGCTAAGGGGTCGAGAGCGGGCATTTGCCCAGATGCCTTCGTTACCCACCCTTGCCATTGAGCCGCAAGTTTTCTAGGAGGAGCAAGACCTAGGTCACAGGTTGCCTACGTCGCCGATTACAGCTACAATGTTTTTGTTTGTTTCAAAGAGCTTCAACTTTTTGCCTTCAACAAGTCAAGAAGATGATGAACATTCACTTTTTTAAACGATGTGTGTTAGAGTATATTTGGATTACCCTAAAGTTAGAGATTTGATGAGAATTGTATTATCTTTAATAAATATTAGATTACCTTGAATTTAAGGATTTGATGATATTGAATCACCCTGAATTAAGGGATTTGATTAGGATTATATTTTATGTATAGGCTTTATAAATAGAGTCTTTTGTATTGTAATTAAACTCATTAAGGAATAAGAACAATAATGTAGCCCTTTGGGCTTTACCTTATGGACGTAGATTATAGATCAAACCACATAAAATCTTTGTTCTTATTTTCTTTATTTTCCTTTAAATTTTATATTTTTACAGCATTATCTTTCCTTTCATCGTAACAGAGCTGTCAGTGTCAATTCTGTGGAATTTCAATTTTTTTTTCCTCATCATCTGTGTTTGATCTTCACATATATTATCAGATAACAAATCCATCTATGAGTCTACAAATTTTTGTCTTTTTGTCTACTGTAGTCCTTTTCGATCGGAGACCATAGACACACAATTTTTATTTTTATTTTTTTTTATAAAAAAAAGAAGAAAAAAAAGGAGGTCCTAAACTACTAGTTGTACGTTTAGGGACTCCATCCAGGTTGCTTGTCAAATCAATGAGTTAAATTCTTTTGGAGCAGATTTCTTGCGGAGTTGCTGCTTTTGTCGCGACCTCCTTAGTGAAGAAAAACATAATGTAGATTTGGTTACAAACCGCAAAGCACATGCAAGCATTCAACGTGATCCAGCAAAATAGGGAATGCTAATCAAGGATGAAGATTTGATTGCTATTAATATAACAATTACACCTTGCGGCAGCATTGGCATGCAAAATTTCTTATATTTTGCTTTGTATCCATTAGTTGTCTCTCAATAATGTCTATTTTCCTTTGTAGTTCTCTTGGCTGCATGTGTAGGACGAAGTTGGAAAGCAAAAGCAAAAATAAAATAAAATCAAAAGATACTAAGTTGTCCATTTCAACCAACAGTGGCTCTCATTTTAGTCCATAGTTGGCTCTTATTTTAGTTTATAGTTGGCCCATTCTTTTGGCCTTTGTGGTATTGTTTAAAGACCCAGACTTGGCCCTGGCCTTTGTGATATTGTTTAAAACTTAGGCCAATTTCAGCCCATAGTTGGCTCTTATTTCGGCTCATAGTTGGCTCTATTTTGGCCTATAGTTGGCCCATCTTTTTGGCTTTGTTTAAAACCCATGCCCTTAAAATTTAAACTCCATCCCCAATCACCGTCGCCGACCGCCTCCAGTCATCGCCATTGACCATCGACCATCATCGATCTCTGTCATCTCCAAAAGAAGAAGAAGAACTTATTGCAAACTCAAGCTTCCAGAATCTTTGTATCTTGAGTTTGAGGGGGGATGTTAGAGTATATTTATATTATCCTGAAGTTAGGGATTTGATGAGAATTGTATTGCCTTTGATAAAGATTAGATTACCTTGAATTTAGGGATTTGATGATATTGAATTACCCTAAATTAAGGGATTTGATTAAGATTATATTTCATTTGTAAGTTCTATAAATAGAGTATTTTGTATTGTAAACTCATTAAGGAATAAGAACAACAATGTAACAATTTTTGGGCTTTACCCTGTAGACGTAAGTTATAGACCGAATCACGTAAAATCTTTGTTCTTATTTTCTTTATTCCGCTTTTCATTTTATATTTCTATAGCATTATCTTTTCTTTCAATGCGTATTGAAAAGAGTCACGAGACAGGCAGACAACTACTAATTTTGGACTTTTTCAAATAAGTTTATTGATCGAACTATGAAGTTTACTACAAAGATGCGGAAGGACTGGTTCTACCCAAATTAACAATCCAAGCAATATCAAATTAAAATTATTGAAGTAGAGAATATAAGCAACACACCCAAAAAGCAATAATTATCACAAGATAAGATTATTGAAAGATAAAGCACATTATCATAAAATCAATTGAACATCCACAACACAAGATTTTGTTGACAAAGTGGAAACCCTCTGAACCTTGAAGAAAAAAACCACTCCGTGGCATTTAAACCCAAAAAATTACTAGCAAAGAAGATCTAGTTTATAGACACTAGGAATACTTACAACCCGTTGTAAATCCTAGACTTTGTATGACAACAAGTTATAACCTGCTTGCCTCTAAGTTCGACAATCTTCTTCAAGTGTCTTTCCTCATCTATTTATCGGTAGAATTTTTGGCAGACGAAGAATGTGTATGGGTGTGGTTTGAAATCAAAAACAAAATCAACATATTAAGAGAGG
Organism: Alnus rubra; assembly: GCA_028654335.1. Taxonomy (NCBI): domain Eukaryota; kingdom Viridiplantae; phylum Streptophyta; class Magnoliopsida; order Fagales; family Betulaceae; genus Alnus; species Alnus rubra. The sequence goes on from JAJPGS010002095.1 coordinate 1,342,814, forward strand.
CATAACTCAAGGCTTTTTCCACATCGTCTCTTGGAATAACAATGGTAAAGGAAGGAAGTCTTCACAAAAATCAAGAGGGGGAAAACATCTATGGCTCTCAATGACAACCCTCTCAGCTCAGAATAGAGAAGTAAGGAACCTCTCTAGAGCCTTTCCCCTTTTAATTTTGTTCTTGGTGGTTGATGTAGGACGCTCAAATTAAATTCTGAGAGGCAATTGCTAAATCGTCAGACCGATAGCCCATTCTTGAGTGGTGTTTATTCGAGTAGTGGTCCCGATCGCCAAGACATATCCGAGAAGCGATTCCCAAGAGCTTCTTTTTCAAGGGTTCACGTAAGAGACGATCGCCAAGTGCAAGCAATCTCGAAAGGTGATTGAGACTGAGAAGCAAGATACGAGTAGATCGTATATAGCTAACGCATTAATAGTGCATTAATGACAAATATTCTAGAAGGGGAATCCGTGGCCGCCAAGGTGAAGATTTTATTTGCTTTTATAATTCAACACTTTATTTCCTTTTGGGATCGTAATAATTTCTTTTCCTTACTAGGATTAGGTCTTCGTATTTTACTAAAACTAGGTTTATTATAACTGTTAGGAGTAGGTTTACTTTGTCTTCAAGTAATGTTTTAGTATAAATATAAGAGTTAGTAGTATGTAAACTCAACTCTAATTATTAATCAAACTTGAGAATTTCTCAACATTCTGCTGAGTTTATTATTCCTTTAAGCATGCGAACTTGTTTTATCTTTTGATTAGAAGAGGTAGATGCTTCTAATTGTTGTTACCAAGTCTTTTCTGCCACGTCAGTGGTCCAAATGAACAAAGGGGGCACCTATTCTATTTATAGGAAGGGGAAGGGTAAGTTAAAAAGAGGCTGAAAAGCTGTTATGGAATACAAACTAGTCAGGGTATCTTGGTCATAACTTTGTATCCCAAACTTCAATTGATGCAAACTCAACGGCATTAAAAATCGCATGCCTAGATCTAAAACTTTGTTTTCCACAAGTTTTTTTAAATTCGGATGTTTGCTATGTCAAAAACGGCTAGCAAGATTTTGTAGATGCAGAGGCGCATGCGTCGTGACGCAAATCAAGCCTGTTGTAATGCCCTAAGGCAGAAACTTACTGCCTAGACGCGTTCAAAGCACGTCGTGACGCTCACATAACGCAAAGAACATTCCTAAATGATGCCAAGACTTCCAGATGATCCCCAAGTGATGGCTAGGTGATGTCCAAATATTGTATCTCTCTGCAACACATTTGTAAGTATGTTCAAGCCCATTTTAAGAGCAATGGGAGGAAAACTCATGGGATGAAACTAAGATAGCATGTTGCTTGGGTACATCATGATGGGCATCCAACGGGACGAGGCAATAGCTTCATTAGGATCTCTCATCATGTTCTCGTTGTGACGGGCTTTGCACGGGAAGGCAGGGGCTTCATTGGAACTTCTTGTCACGTTTCCGTCTTGATTGGCTTCCAACATAATCAACCAGAGACTTCACTAGAGCTTCACGTCACGTTCCCATTGTGACGGACTTTGCACGGAAGAAGGCTGAGACCTCTCTATGGCTCTCTTTCACTTGTTTGCTGTGACGGGCTTTGAATAGGACAACCTAGTAGCTCTTCAAAACACCCCAAACCCTTTACATTTCCATACTGAAACACTTTGTAATGAAATGAATTATACATAAGATTTTGCACTCCAAATGAAGCTAATTTCTAGAACCTAACAAAAATATTTGGGATGAGATTTTGGTGTTGTGGTGTGGTTGGGTTGTTGATGTTGTGGGTGAAACGGAGGAGGAAGATGCATTGGCCATAGGGCGATACTGTAGGGTTGTACAAGTGGGCGGTTATTAACCACAATTGACTGCTTTCTGCAATACCATATGCGAATGCGGATAAAAGTTTTAGAATAAGAATGAGGTTAATAACCACATCCACATATCCTTTTATAATATATATATATACACACACACACACACAAACAATACATACATATATGTAGACACGTGTATACACACAAACACTTAAAACAAATTCACCAAAATGACTTCGTTATGGACCTTTGGCAGTTCTCACACTCACACTGCATCGCAAATCTCTCATTATCTCAACCACTCTCTCTGTGTATGTTTCTATTTTCTTGATGAGCTCATCATGGAGTGTTTGTAATTTCTTTGTTATTTTTAAGTTGGAACGTGGAATCGAAATATAAATTTCATCTAAAACACTAATGCTTTTTTTTTTTTTTTTAAAAAAAAAAAAAAAAAAACCTAAAAAAAGCCTTAAACACTACAAACTTCAATTGTTTAAAGTATGACCTAATAGAGGTCCAAAAAAGGCCCGAAAGACTAATATAGGCTCCAAATGCCTATTATTTGATATTCAAATAATAAGTACTAACCGAATTTCAAAAATTATGCGAATAATGGTTAATAACCACGTGATGCAAACGTGGTTATTTGAAATTGATTACTACATAATGGGGATGTAGATGCTGCAGTTATTGCCAGTAACTACATCCATGCAATAATAAGGTGTTCGATGAGCAGCGGTAAAGGGAGAAGCTATGTTGTTCGACAAAAAGCTAGCTTCAAAGAGCGGTGGTTAGACAAAAACAAAACAAAAGACAGCGTTAATTTGTCGTTCTTAAGGCTCTGATATGATATAGATGGTAACTAGCTAGGTACGTTGGATACAATCAATGTATTTGCTAAAATGGCAATAGGTCAAGCTGCATGTGATTGTGAATGTGCTGCTGGCCGGTTCATTAAGCCAATCTTTCCAAACCACCTAAATAAATAAATATTACGGGACGTGAAAGGATGATATATTATATAAAAGAATAATAGTACTGTTCTTATAAGTTATAAATACCCATCATGATTCATGAATATGTGTCACTAATTTTGATTAGTATCTTATCTTAAACTCAAACATATAATAATGTTAAGAGATGCACTTATATTTTTTATATATCTTTTGTACATCTACGTATAACTAAGATTTAAACTCATTATTGAATTTGTGAGTCCAATCTAGATCCCATAAAAGTAAAGATAAATTTAAAAATATCATTTCTCTAATGTTAAACAATCAGCTCTAATGCAGGTGCACTCTATTGGCACGCGGGTGGATGGGCCAGGGAGAAAGAAACAAACAACCAAATTAAGAAGCAACCCCCGAGCGCTACGGTTCAGCCAGGTTTATAGGAAATTGGTTGGTTTTCAATGCCATTAGACAAAGAAAGACAAAGCATCCCCTCGACATTCATTCCAAACTCAATCCATCTGAACGGTTGTCTTTGTTTTGTATGCCAGAATCACTCTGGAAAAAAAGAAAAAAAAAAAGAAAAAAGAAAAGAAAGAAAAATGTCATTCTTCTTCTCCTTCAACCCCTCCTCTTCATCCTCCTACATCTTCTTCTTCTTCTTCATCTACCTGTTCCACTTCTGGCCCCACCACTTTCTCCAAGTGGACCCCACCTCATCAAGAAAAGCACCACCATCAAGATGTCTCCTTAGACGCCATAACAGGTACTTTTCTGTGTGCCTTTCTGTCTTGTATTGCATTCCTTTCTCTCTCTAGCTTTGTTCATGTCGGCGTGTGGGATTGTGGGGATGTTAGTTTTGTCTTGTATGTATGTTCTGTAGAGCAGAGACACCCACCTACAATTTTTTAAACTTTTTACGGCAGCAAAAGTGATGTAAAACAGTAAAAGTAGTCCTCTAATTGCGGTTTTAATTTTTTTTTTTCCTTTTAACAAAAAAAAAAAAAAAAACTTTCTTTATAGCTTCTGGGTACGCCTGTATTTATACAATATTTCAATTCTCTCTCTCTCTCTCTCTCTCTCAATGGGTAGAGAGGAAGAGTGAGGGAGAAAGGGGGGAAGCTTAAATGATGGGAGTTGAAAAATAGGAGAGCATGAGTTGGGTGCAATGATATGTCACCCATTTCTTCAAAAACATATTTATCTTTATGCCTTTTGCTTTCGGTTAAAAAGGGTGAAAGACTCATTCTTGATTTTGGTCCCCTCATGAGATTAAGGAGGCGTAGGCAATGCTTTCCTTCTTGTTCATCTCTTCACAGAGTAAACCCACACCACATTTCTCACGCTATCTGTCTATCAAGATTAAATTTTCAGGCCAACGTTGATGGTTTAGAAGCCTCTTAGAAGTTAACATTTGCTTAAGATGTGCCCTTGTTAATAATGTCTCTTAGTAATGCTTTTCTGCCCTCTGATTAAAATAGTTCTTAATTACAATAATCAGCTTTCCACTTGTTTGTTGCTTGCTTTTTTGCTTACAGCTTTGCAGTTCATGCATGAGCCTCTTTGATTTTTTCTTACTATGATACGATTGTTATGTTGAGACTCCTATTGATACACAATCTCTCTTGCTAATTTAATGGAAAAATTTTGCACCCTGAAATGAACATATTGATAGAAATTGACATTGCCTTCTGTTGTTGCTAGCTTTCTGCCTTTAATACCAACTGGGTTTTCTCATTTGGCATTTACTTCACGTCATGGCTTAGTTTTGGTTTGCTTTTTTCTTCTTGTGGGAGTTTTGAGTTGCTTTTTTATTTATTTATTTATTGAAATTCTAGAAATTCAGTATTCTTAGAAGTTTTGAAGCCATTTTTCTTTGTCATAAGCTCAATTATCCTTTGCGTTTGTGAGCTCTATTCACTGTACAGCGCATATATACACAATGTTTCTTAACCTTGCATAAGACTACTAAATTTGTTTTCTTCATACTATTTGGCTCATGATTGTTAAAATTTAGCAAATTTAGATAATGAATCTCAACCTATTGCACGAGAGCTGTCTGTGAGTTGGGCTAGTCACTCTGTTATATCTAATCATTTTGATTATGCATGAACTTTATCCTGAAAGGTGGTTTCAAATTTGAAATGTAGGTTGACGAGGATGAAATCTACTGGAGACAAAAGAAGGGTGATGGAGAGTTGGAATGGTCACATAGTTCCACTCATCTAATATCACAGTTGACTCAATGTTTTGGTGAGTAGGATTTGCTTTACTCTTCCTTTTTTTTTTTGTTTTAAATTTCCTTTAGTTAATGAACTAGTTGTCTATAATTTGTCTTAACAATGTCATATAATTTAAATATCTAATAAATTCCTGCTTTTGATTACCAATACATGCTAGGTTAATTCCAATATGCAGAGGTTAATATCACTAAGATTGTACTATACTTTAAAATGATTTGTCCTGGTAATCAGAATTTGTACTTAGCAAAAGTCCTGGAGCCTTATTCTTCTAAGGTAATGCATGCTGGCTTGAAATCTTGACCTCACGCATTCGGGGCTCTTGAAAGTGGATTTCATTTGACTAGAAGGTAATGTGGCATTCAAAATGAACTCAGGGGCCACAAATGATATTGTAATGTATGACCAATTTGGTTTGTAAGAATCTTTTATATTAATCAGTTAATGCAAGTAATTACTTAAAATTTGTCAGAGCAGAATATGTGGGTTTTGTTAACTATTGCTGTTCTGAAGAACATGTATTTGACATAACCAGTGTAGCCCCATTCAACTTGTCTCTCCTTTGTGGAAAGCCTATTTCTTATTGCTAACTAAGCAATGGAAATATACCTTTGATTGAAGTCTTACGATTGTTCTTTATAGTCCAACTTTTGGAAATAGTTTGAGTTTCTGAATTGTTCTTGATAGTTCAACTCACATAATTTGGGTGCAATCGTATGCATGATTAGTTTAAATTGTTTCACAGGTGTTCTTGACAAACCAAATCTCAATTTGTTTCTATTGATGATTCTTTTGTTATACCTGCCCATGGTTTGGTGGGCTTATGTGTAGTGAGAGGGCTACCTCTGTTGTGTAGCTCAGCCTCTGGTGGGCTTATCAACTATTTCAGCAAGCGACTTTTATTTTCATGGCTTGCTTGCAAGTTGAAACACGATATACTCAATTTCTGCACTTCCCTTCTCTGTCTCAGAGTATATAGCTTGGAACAAATTATAGAATGTGAAGTTACTAAGGTCAAGGGTCCAAGACCACCTTATAGTATTTCTGTCATTATGATATGATGTGACTGACCTATATCATTCCATTTGACAAAAATTCTCTTCTTGCACTGATCAGCATTTGGTGGTTGTAGCTAATGCTATGGTTGGACCACGATCGTGGGTAGGAGGACTCTTTACCCGCTCAGGCAACAAGCGTAATGAGAAGTTTATTGACTACCCTTTGAGTCCTCTTCAGGTAGATGAGAGACTGAAGTTGTTTTCTGCATTTTGTGATTAGCCAACCTTTGCTTTGATCTTGTGTTTATTAACAAAGGCAGCTCCATCTGTTCCATCTCTCTCTCTCTGTACATGATGTGAAATTGCTTATAGATTGTGGAGGTTCTAGCATGATTTCTGCATCCTCTGCACTTTTGACTTTTCGAAATCCTTTTGCTGTCCTTGCATGACGACTTTAGTTTGAAAACATCACACTGAAAGAATTAATGGAATTGGTTTTGCGTTCATTAAAATATTAATTCATACTTGTCAAGGATGGTCATTGCCATGATGTGAGCTGATATAACTTTAGCTGGCATTTTCAGCTTCACTAAACTGCAGTTTGTATTTGAACTTCTTAACAGGAACGAAGACTTCAGAGGTTCCAAGAACGATTACAAGTACCATTTGACGAGACTCGCCCTGATCATCAAGTATCTCTCTTCATGCTGTGGCTATTTCATTTTCTTCTTAGTGCTTTCTCCTAATTTTATCTTGTTGATGGGTTCAATGAATGCAAAATACAAATAATTCCGATGAGACTTTACGATTTGTTTTAGGTATCATCTTCCTTTCTGCTCCATCAACAAGAAAGTTGACCTGCATAGGCAAAACTATCTCTCTCTCTCTCTCTCTCATCTTCATTTACTGTTTCTAGAATTAGGTTTAAAAATCCATGATGCACATAGATTTTCATCTCAAGGACGTACAATCAGCAAATCAATTTCTCATTTTTCCTTTTTAAAATTTTTCCTGCTGTTTCTGGAGTGACTTCAGCTGTAATTACTTCACAATCTCATGTCCACATATTTTGCCTTCTCACGTGCTTTCTTTAATGGAAAGCAAATGGTTATAAGTTTTAGCCTCTTATCACTGTTTTCAATGCCATGTCCATGATCTCATTATCCTTTCATATCAACAGGAAGCCCTCCAGGCATTGTGGCATGCTGCCTTTCCAAATATTGCTCTCAAAGGCTTGATTTCGGAGCAATGGAAAGAGATGGGGTGGCAAGGTCCTAATCCATCAACTGACTTTAGGTAGAGTTAATATCTCTTTTAATAGTAGTTTGCCTTGCATTTTTGCTGGACCTTTTTCCATCTCTTATTGATGAAGCAACTATTAAGCATATGAATTGGGTTGAGAATCATGCAAGATGGAAAGAAATGTTGTCATTCATGTTTTAATTAATTTTTACGGATAGCCATTGTATTAACAAGAGAATAGGAAGCATCTTTCATTGCATGAATAGACAGCACATGAAGATGGATTAGCTCCATTGTGTTTCTAAGTGGCACTTGAGTCCATCTAATTCCTTGCTGCTGTTGAGATATTTGTATGATTTTATTTCTATTTTTTTTGGATTTCATGATACAATATTTCATCTTTTATAATCAATGTTGGTATTGGCTTTAAAATCCATGTGGTTTTGCTGGAGATATTAAAAAAATCTTGATGTGTAGCTCTTGGTTGTGTCGATATCAAAGAAGTTAATCATAAGAGAGGTGAAATTAATAGACATGAAATAAAATGAAAATTTTGCTGGCTCCCTGTTGGCTTCTTTTAACTGTAACTGTTTTGTTGCAGATAAATCAATAAAGAAATGAATAATGAAATTATTTAAGACAGTAGCTCTATGCTTTATTCTTGCTCTTACTGTTCTTTTCCCATTCAAAAGTATTTTAGCTCATAGTGACCTGCTCTTCCTAGGGGTTGCGGTTTTATTTCCCTTGAGAATTTGCTGTTTTTTTCCAGGACTTATCCGGTATGCCTTCTATTCTATTATTTGGCTCCTGAAAATTATACCATAAAACTATGTCCTGTTGTTTCTCTCACCTCTTGTTTATTCTGTGTGTTCCATTGTAGTTTCTGAGTTGTGTCTTTGCACTAAAGCTGAGTTATTACTGATCATATGACACATCAAAATGAAGGCATCTTTCCACAGGTTATTGTTCAAGCAAGAAGGGAGGCGATCAGACTGGGAATATCCATTTGCTGTCGCTGGCATTAATGTATCATTCATGTTGATTCAGATGTTGGATCTATGCTCAGGTTCTTACACAAATTTAATTATCATTTGATACCATTTTCTTTCATTTTTATGCCTCAAATTTAATTGTGCTCATTTGTGTACAGCATAAAAGAAAATGCTATATCTTCCTTCATTAATAGCATTTAATTGAGTATATTTTCCTAACACTCAGTTTAATCATGTAGGTTTAGGACTTTGATAAATGACCATTTTTTCACCATTTGGTATTTGTTTTGCCACTAATTCACATGATGAACCGTGCATTCTTCATTTTTATTTTTTTGGTCAAAGTACTTGTGTGTTCAATGACACTAGAAATTTAGAAGAAATATTATGGTCGTTCAAATCTTTGATTAATCTCATCTTCACAAGTCATTCTTTCTCTAAAGCCTGATCATATAATAATTGTACCAAAAAAAGCATTTATTAAAAATTCTCAATGGTGGTCACAGCCTATACTGGATCAGTATTTTGACTTCCTGATTCCTTTAAATGCAATCTACAGCTTCATCAAGTTTGAGCACACTCATTCTTTGCGACATTTTAAAACTGGGAAAATAATGTTGTTTTATAATCATTCTTCTGTTCTCTTTTGCAGTAAAACCACGATGTCTTCCAGGAATCAATTTCGTTAAATTATTAGGAGGTAAATCTACTATAGGTCGGATTAGGTGGCACTCAAAGGTCCTAACAGTTGGAAAAAGTCTGCCTTCAGGTTTTTTATTCTGACATTCAAAATGAGTTTCACTCATGATTTGCATGTTCTCAATTGCAGAAGATGCAGAAGCCTTTGATGTACTATACTGTATTGCTTTTGAAATGATGGATGCTCAATGGCTTGCGATGCATGCTTCCTACATGGAATTTAATGTACAACCTCTCCCTCTCTCTCTCTCTCTCTCTCTCTCAAACACACACACACCCACCCACACTGCAATGAAATTCTTAATATTTAAGAAGTTCAATGTCATTCCCAACAATTTGAGATACTACTACTCAGGTTTGCAGAAAAAACAGAATGGGAATAACCAAGTACTCTTTTCTTTCCCTGTGTCTTCTTGGGAACCAGAAGCACAACTCTCTTTTTCTGGAAATCGTTTCTGGGAACCTTAAATGTAGCTTCCTATTGCAAACGTGTACAGCCCTTTATACACTACATTGGAGTTTATATCATTTTATGCATACTCATGGAGTTTGACAACAGCACGACAGTATGCAGCCTGAGACATGCATATCTAGAGGTGCATGAAAAGGAAATAAAAGACAAAAATGGGAAATCGGACGAGTAGGAGAAGAAAGCATGGCATGTTGTGGAAGTATGTCAACCAAATCAAGTGTTTAGAACAATATATCTGGCATATAAAGTAATGCTGCATGAGCTGTCTGAGAAGATCCCCAAAGCAAGTGTCTACTTTTTTGTTTTATAAATTTCACAATGGCGAAAATGCCTCTACCCTTTGCCCCTAACAGGCATTGCCTCTTTCACCCCAAACAAGGTCCAATATGTCCTTAAGTGCCCTTTTTATCCAAGCAACTTGCTTCTCAGCATTTGTCTATGTCGTGTTTTACCAAGGAATAGTTCCAAATATAAGCTACATCCTGGAATAATTTTGGACTAGTTTCATTTGTTTCTTTTTGCTTGGCACCTCAGTGTAGTAATTATTTGTTGTTTCCACTTCTTCAGGAGGTATTACAAGTAACAAGGACACAGTTGGAAAGAGAGCTGTCTTTAGAAGACGTTAACAGGATACAAGATCTTCCAGCTTACAACTTGTTGTACCAGTAATTATGCATTTCAGCCCTCCAAAAGGAACAGAAATATTACACAGACTTTGATAGATTTGTTATGAATGCAGATAAGGGTTCACTTGAGGCTTATTGAACAACGAGTAGATATTCCCCTGATGTTTTCTATCTCAGTCTGTACACCTTATACATGCCATTTTTGGAGGTTTCATAGCTGAAATTTGTACTCTAAATGGACTTTAAATGAGTTGGCTGGATTTATAATGAACATTGTAACTCCGTAAATTGTAGTAATTCTTTATTTCTAGGTCAGCAATGGACAAGAGATGACAGTCTAATTTAGTCTCCCTGGAGCAATTTTCCTTGGCACTGCTGCATTAAGCATGGGAGGTTCCATCTCAAGACAAACTGGAATTCTAGGTCATGTTTAACTTTTGCTACCTCGATCTTCAGCAATAATAGTCAAAATGGCTATTAAAAAAGTACAAATTTCTACTTTAGCTATTATATTTTCTATATACTTTTCAACAGATTGTCTATTCTATCCTTTATTTTATGGGTTAAAGACCTTTTGGTACCTGTGGTTTGGAAACTTTATTTTTTAATACCTCAGTTTTAATTCGCATTGCAAATAGTACTCGAGTCTTGGGAAAAGGCGGATTTGGTACTTCCGTCAGTTTTTTTGTCTAAAAACTAACGGTATGCCACATGTCAACTCCTAAGAGTAGACACGTGTCGGGAAAAAAAAACTTTAAAAATTAATAAAAAATTGAAAAATTAAAAATAATAAAGTTTTAAAAAAAAGTACGAAATATTTTTTTAAAATAAATTAAAAAAAAGAAAAGAAAAAAAATTAGAGGGGTGGTTAGGCGACCACCAAGGGCTAAAACACCTTAATACATATTGTTTTTTTTTTTCTTGCCCTTTGGCCCTTGGGGGTGAGCCACCCCCAATGGCCATAAGGGTGGTTCGGCCACCTTTTTTTTATTTTTTTTATTTTTTTTTTCATTATGACACATGTCTACCTTTAGGGGTTGACACGTGGCAAACTGTTAGCTTTTGAACAGAAAAATTAACGGAGGTATCAATTTAGCCTTTTTTCAAAACTTAGGTACTGTCTGTGATGCAAATTGAAACTGAGGTATAAAAAAATAAAATTTTCAAATCACAGGTACCAAAAAAGCTTTTAACCTTTATTTTAATATTAAATATTGTTGTTCTTTATTATTTCTTTTTGGGGTAATTACCTTTTCCCCCATGAACTACCGAAAAATGCGCGATGCCCCCATGAACTACCAACTCGACTAAAATAGAGCATTCAACTACCAAAGACAACCATTTTCTTCCCTTCCGTCAGTTAGACGGGTTAAAAGAAACAGTCAACGGGTCATGTGCCGTTTTACATGGGGCATGTTGGAAGATAGTGGTAGTTCATGGGGGAAAAGAGGAAGATGTGGTAGTTCATGGGGGGAAAAGATGAAGAAAATGAGGGTAAAACATCGTGTGACGGTCACGTGACCCGTTGACCGTTTGTTTTAACCCCTTTGACTGACGGAAGGGGGGAAAATGGTTGTCTTTGGTAGTTGAATGCTTTAATATTAAATCATGGGGGCATCGTGCATTTTTTGGTAGTTCACGGGGGGAAAATGTAATTACCCCTTTCTTTTTTCTTTCTTTCTCTTCTTTGATCTCTTCCTCTCCTTCTCATCGCGAGACACCAGCTTCTAGGGGTGTAAATCCGGCCGGTTATAACCGGCAGGTAACCAGGAAACTGATTTGGTACCCAGTTAGAAATAACCTGTAACCGGCTCTACAGGAGCGGTTAGTGGTTTTAACAATTATATATACCCGATTATAATAAGTAACCGAGTTTATATATAAAATAATAAAAATATATATTTAAATATATATTACGTTTAGGTTTAAATATATAAAAATTAAAATAATAAAATTATGTTTTACACTTTTCTTTCTTTTCTTTCTGCCTCACTCTCACGCCTCACTGCCTTAACCGTCATCAACAAACCTAGCTTCACTGCTTCAGTTTCTTCACGTTCTTAGCTTCTTGTTTATTCAATCTTCATTCTTCAGTTCTTTTCTTTTCTTGTTTCTTCAAGTTTCTCAGTTTTCTTTCCGGCCGCCTCACTCGACACTCACTGCATTCTATTCTGTCTGTGCCTCAGCCGACGCCGTCAACGCCATTTGAGGTTTGGCTCTCTTTCTCTGTTTCTCAGTTTATTTTCTTTACTTTCTTTTCTAATGTTCTTCAATTCTTCATTTCTTCTCGGTGGCATTCTCGTCCTTGACGTCTTGGAAGCGGTGGAAGACTGGAAGTGGACAAACCCAAGTTGCAGATCTAGAGCAATAGGTCCTTCATTTCTCGTGAACCCAAGTTGCAGATCTGGAGCAAAAGGTCCCAGCGCTGGAAGTGGACGAACCCAGGTTTTTTTTTTTTTTTTTTTAACAACAACAAAGCCCATCATATTGGGCAAAAATAGACTCAGATATTTTTTTAAAATAGCTAAAAATATTTAAATAAAGCCCAAAAAATAGGCCAAATACCCAAAATAAACGGAAAAAAAATTCAATTTTTTAAAATTTCAGTACCAGACCCGGATGACCGGTACTAATCGCCAATTATTACAATCGGTTACTGGAGCCGGTAATCGCCAATAAGAGCTGCTACACTCACACCCAACTCCTCACACCTCGTCCCAAGCGATAGCTTAATCGGCTAGAGACCACGCCTCATGAAGCGGATGTTACTAGTTCGAATCTCCCTCCCCTTTTTGTGTGGACATGTCAAAAAAAAAAGAAGAAAAAATCCACACCCAAATTCCTACACCCAGTTTTTTTTTTTTTCGTTTTCTTTTTCCCCTCCTTATCTCCACTCCGCCTACTCCCTCCATCTTCCCTCTCCCTCCCAACTCCGGCAGAACGGATTCCGGCTGTTCTGGCCTGGGAAGGGCCGAATCTCGGCCAATCGACCAGGATCCGGCCGGGAAAGGGTCGGATCCCTGCCAGACGGCCAGGATCCAGCCGTGGGATTCGACCGTTTTGGCCGAGAAAGTGCTGGATTCCTGGCAGTTCTGGCCGGGGAACAGCTGGATGGGAGTCGGCCGTTCTGGCTGAGAAAGGGCCGGATCCCGTCCAGCCAGCCGGCACTCTTTCCGTCTTCGTCTCCATTTTCATTTGTCGACCGGAAGAGAGAGAGAGAGAGAGTTTCCATTTTAAAAAAGAAGAAAAAAAAAATCTGATGTGGAAATTCAACATCAGGGTGTGGGGAGTTGGGTGTGAGTATAGCATTTTCCATTGCCAATACCTCCAAGCCAAAGATCGACACCGCAATTGAACTCTGAATGGGTTAAAACTTGAGAAGGCTTCGGAAAGGCATTGGTGAGTATGGGCTTGTTGGTAACGGTGGAGGAAGACGAGCTCATCATGAATTGGAGAGAGAGAGAGAGAAAATAATTAAAAAAACATTTGTAGTGTGAACAGGGAATAGGCTATAGAGCTTATTCATATTTATTCTATAACAAAAATAGCCAATTTGCCTCATCTGCTGAATTGAGAAAAACCTTGATAATAGTAAAATTTAACTATTTTGGGCATTTGACTAACATGCTAGAGATGCTCTTACATGAAAAGTTTTGGAAACTTGGATGCGGACCGGATGATCAAACCCCTTTATTGTCTCTATTTGTCTTTACAAGATTGTAACTCACCTTTTACCTCTCCATCTCTCTTCTTGCTTCATCTATCTTCTTTCTGTCTGTCCCTCAAATCGTCAACTGATCCATCCTATTTCTCTCCTCAATTGGGGCAACCTTCCTCCCCTTGTATCCTATGCTTAATCATTGTCATGTTGGTCGGTATAATATCCGACTAGATCGACCAATGAGGAAGAGGTCAGTTTTGGTTAGATTACTGATCCTAATTATCAGTTAGTCAGTACTACCGCTAAATTCCTAATGTGTATGACATGGAGAAAGGTTGAAGATGACAATGGCTGAATAATACTGGAAATGCATAAAGATAAGAGCTTGTTCGAGATGCTCAATCTCCACTGATTATAGGTAACACAATATCTCTTTTCGTAACATTCTCCACCTCATGATCCAACCCATATAGGGTGGACAGTTGTCTACATACTCCAAAACTCAAGCTATGCAAACTTGCAAAAATGCATAATTGCTAAACATAAAACGCAACAACTGAAAAGAAGCTAAAATGATGTAGTAAAGATAATAAAGCAGTGGTGGATGCCAACTATACAATCGAGCCTTATCGTGTCTTCCACTTTGACTTCACCCACTTGCTGTTTTCTCTTGGTCTCACCATACACCTGCCCTTCGTCTCCTTCCTCTCATCTCTACTATCGAACCCAACCAAGCTATACTCATGTCTCGTATGAAGCACCCATAACAAGCCTCCCTCTTTCAAAGCACCTTGCTTATAAGGTGACGGTATTGGCTCTGCAACTTCCAAGGGCTCTCCCAAGTGTCGTTCTCGAGAGGAGCTCCCTTCCAACGGATCCAGACTTTTGTCACTGCGTTCCATTATTCTTGTCCAAGCGCCGATTGACAATAGAATCTGGTTCTCGGCGGATCTCCTCGTTTCCATTAGCAGGCGATAGTGATGGTAGAGGGGTGGAGTGTTGACGAAACTTCTGTTTGATGATCCTATGGATGCATTGGCCAGCATGAATTGAGTTGTTTCTTTTGGCGAACAAGGATTAGATTTGATTGCCTGTTAGGATGTTTAACCATTGGAGTTTAATAGATGCATACTCTCTAGCAAAGATTCAAGAAGAACTCATCTTAACCCCTAGAAGAAGTATTAAACCCATGTGGAATACAAATCAATTCCACACTAAGAGAAATTGAGTATCTACTGAGATAGAGGCTAATAAAGGCAATTTGTTTTAGCACAGAAAGTCACTACAAGGACAATTAAAATCTTTCTATACCGCTCCTATGACGAGTAGACAGTATAAGGGTGGAGAAGGCAATCTTAGAAAAGCGATGGTACCATTCTGAAAAATTCACAAACTTAGATTGAAGAAAGAAGGAAAAATGTTAATGTTATTCATGTGATGCTAAATGGAACAAAGGCCATGTGTGTGAGGCTCCAAAAGTTTTCATCATTGAAAGGATGGAGGAAAGGGGAGAACATTAGCTAGCTCAAATTTCTCCAGAGGAGGATGATCTGGGAGACATATTACTGGAAGAAGATCCTGAAATATTTCTAAATGCTATCACAGGAACCCCAACCCCAGAAACTATGAGAATTGTAGGAGTTTCAATGAATAATCAATTGATAATCCTTATTGATTCAGGTAGTACCCACAGCTTTTTGGATGCTAAATTGGCTGCTCTTATTGGCATTAAAATAATGGGCTTGATGCTACCAAGGTTTGTGTAGCCAATGGTCAAGAAATAGCAAGTCCTGGAAAGAGTAGAGATATGAATATCAAGATATAGGGTTCTGTTTTTAAGGTGGACCTCTACACTCTACATTTGGCTAGTTGTGATGTGGTGCTTGGAATTTAGTGATTACGCATTTTGGGGCCAATTCTGTGGGATTTTATGAGTCCAATAATGGAGTTTGCACATGACAATGGCAAGTGTCTGCTAAAAGTTTTACAAAAAAGGCCTAATTTGAGTTTGGAAGATGCTCATTCTTTCAAGTTATCCACAAAGGCAAAGGAGTTCTCTTACAGATAATGGGATCTAAAAGGGAGACTCATATGATGAATGTAAAGGAGTTAGTGCAGCATTGTGACCTCATACATCGTCTGGGTATGGGAATGAGGATGTGCTTTTATGTATATTCGCACACTTCTTGACACAACGCTTTTTAAGGGCTTAATGACCATGAACTTATCAGAACTTCCAGTTAAGTGTGCTTATGTAAGAATAGTACCAGGATGGGTAATCTCTTGAAAAGTCTGGTTCGGGGAGCCAAAAGCGGACAATATTGTGTTGTTGGTGATGGGTTGTTACAAGCATCAACATGAGCTAGAGGGGCCATTACAGGACATTCTAAAGGAATATGAGGATGTATTTTTGGAACCGAAAGGGTTACGACCAATAAGATTCCATGATCATTCCATTCCTATCATTGAAGTGGCGTAGCTAGTTTCGGTGAGACCTTACAGCTATCATTTTTACCAAAATGAAGAGATAGAGAAGATTTTGAAAGAGTTGAATTTTGGTGTGACTAGACACATCCAAAGCCCCTTCTCATCTCCAGTTCTGTTGGTTCGAAAAGCATATGCCACATGGAGAATGTGTATGGACTATAGATCATTAAACTAGGTAACCATTAAAAACAAGTTTCCTATACTTGTTGTAGATGAACTGCTAGATGAGTTATGGGGCCAAAGTCTTCTCAAAGTTGGACTTATGATCTGGATATCATCATATCAGGATAGTAGAAGAAGATATTTCCCTAAGATTGCTTTTCGTACTCATGAAGGCCACTATAAGTTTTTGGTAATGCCGTTTGGGCTTACCAAAGCTCCTTCTACCTTTCAAAGCCTTAAGAACCAGGTTTTTAAACCTTATCTCCGCAAGTTTATCCTAATTTTTTTTGACGATATACTAATGTTTAATAAGAATGTAGAAACCAGGTAACCATTAAAGATCACTAAACCAGGTATAGGAATGTGTATGGACTATAGATCACTAAACCAGGTAACCATTAAAGACAAGTTTCCTATACTTGTTGTAGATGAACTGCTAGATGAGCTATGGGGGCTAAAGTCTTCTCCAAGTTGGACTTAAGATCTGAATATCATCATATCAGGATAGTAGAAGAAGATATTTCCTTAAGATTGCTTTTCGTACTCATGAAGGCCATTATAAGTTTTTGGTAATGCCGTTTGGGCTTACCAAAGCTTCTTCTACGTTTCAAAGCCTTATGAGCCAGGTTTTTAAACCTTATCTCCGCAAGTTTATCATAATTTTTTTTTGACAATATACTAGTGTTTAGTAAGAATGTAGAAACCTACAAAGGTCATTTGCAAATCACTTTAGACATCTTGAGAAGAGACAAATTGTTTGCTAAGAGGTCTAAGCGTCGATTTGGTTGTAATGAGGTAGACTATTGGGGACATATAGTTTATGAGCTATGGTAGATTGGTCCTTTCCCAAAGTCTTGAAATCCTTAAAGGGTTACTTGGGCTTGACAAGTTACTATCGCAAATTCATTCAAGGATATGGCTTTATTGATGCACCTTTGACAGCAATTTTTCTTGGGATGATACTACAAGATAGGCTTTCTAGAACCTCAAGAATGCAGTTACTCGAGCACGGTGTTAGCCTTACCTAACTTTGCTTGGCCATTTGTTATGGAATGTAATGCCAGTGGTTTAGGGATTGGAGCAATATTGATGCAAAACAGGAGGACAATCGCTTATCTCAACAAGGCATTGAAAGGAAGGGCTCTTCCCATGTCAACTTATGAGAATAAGTTATTTTCCTTAGTAACAGCCATCCAAAAAAATAGAGACCGTACCTGTTGGGCAAACTTTTATTGTTAGAATTAATCAATCGAGTTTGAAATTTTTGTTGGAACAAAAGAAGTGGATCTCTAAGCTATTAGGATATGACTTTGAAGTAGAATACAAGAAAGGTATTGAAAACAAAATTGCAGATGCTCTATCCCGCTGAGAAGGATGGGAAGAGGAATTAAGCCTATCCCTCTTAGCAATACCTACTGTAAACTTGGATCTCAAATCAAAGAGAAATATCATAAGGATAGTGAGATGACGAAGATGATGGAGAGGTGACTGAACGATGAATTAGACACTTAGAGATTTTCTCTCAAGGATGGTGTATTATTCTATAAGAAGAAATTATATTTGGAAGGTTGTCAACACCTTAAGGAACAAGTGTTACAATTTGTACACAGTGACCCAAAGGGCTGGACACTCAGGTTATGAAAGAACTCTACATCGAGTTAAAAGATATTTTTTCTGGAAGGGCATGAGTAAGGATATTAAGAGGTTTATAAGGGAATGTAAAATATGTCAACAGAATAAACATGAGAACTCCTCACTTGCAGGACTCCTACAGCCTATACCTATCCCTACTAGAGTATGGTCAGATATTACTTTGGATCGTCTATCAAAATACAGTCATTTCACCTCTTTATCTCATACTTTCATAAGATAAGGGTAGCTCAACTATGCATAAACATCTTTAAACTACATGGGATGCCTACTTCCATAATCTATGACCATGATCCTACTTTTACTAGTGCTATTTGGAAGGAGATTTTTAAAATGCATGGTACGACCCTAAAAATGAGTATTAGTTACCATCCTCAAACAGATGGCCAGATAGAGATTATGAACAAGTACCTACCAAACTATTTTAGATGCTTCACTCAAGATAGGCTTGAACAATGGAGTTCTTGGCTTCCATGGTACAATACGACATGGCATGCTTCCATCAAGATGACTCCATTCGAGGCAGTGTGTGGCTTGCCTCCCCTTGGTTAATCACTTATGTACCAGGCACAACCAAAGTAGAAGCAATGGATGAGGTACTTCATAGCCGTGAGCAAATTTTAGTCTTGTTATAGCAAAATCTGCAGCAAGCACATCGAAGGATGAAAATGTATGTTGATTTCCGTAAAAGTGAAAGAAAATTGGAGGTTGGGCAGCAAGTTTACCTTCGTCTTCAACCCTATAGGCATATATTAGTAGTGACTATAAAAGCCTTGAAGTTATCTCCACGATTCTATGGCCCTTTCGCGGTGATCCATAAGATAGAAAAAGTGGTGTATGAGCTTGATTTACAATTTTCTGCTAGGATTCATCTAGTTTTTTCATGTATCTCAAATTAAACCCAATTTGGGTACAGCTAATTTTGCCATTCCCAAGCTTCCACCAGTTGATTTGAATGGCGTAATCCAGCCTGAACCAGAAGAAGTGTTGGCTCGTAGAAGTTGCCCCAAGAACAATCTTTCCATCACAAAGCTATTGATTCGATGGGTTGGCCAGTGATGATGCCACTTGGAAAGAGTTCCATGCATTGAAGTCATCTTATCCACACCTTGTGGGCAATGTGTTTTGAAAGGAGAGAGTAATGTTAGACGGCTCGGTTAGTCAGAGAAAGGAAAGGAATAAGATTAACGAAATGAAGAAGTGTTTGAAATGAAGGAGACACGTGGAAAGCAAAGTCGAAAGTGATAACAACTGTAATCACAAAAAAACATTCTAGAATTCGTGTGTTTTATGAAGAAAGGAGTGTGTTTTGGTATAGTTAAACGTGTGTTTTGTTTGCTAAAATT
Source organism: Alnus rubra (assembly GCA_028654335.1). NCBI lineage: Eukaryota > Viridiplantae > Streptophyta > Magnoliopsida > Fagales > Betulaceae > Alnus > Alnus rubra. The sequence goes on from JAJPGS010002095.1 coordinate 1,362,166, forward strand.
GCAACTGATTTCATAAGCAATTAGGCGGTAAATGTGTAAGAGAGATGAAAGTAGGGGAGAAGGGCATTGAATTTGTGTAATGTTCATGTTGAACTTTGGAGGGAAAGGCTCCTCGAAATGCCTTGTTTGTGCATAAAAAAATTCATACTATTCATTCATCTTCCACTTACATACCTTCATTTCATCCATAATTCATATACAGAGTTGATTTGTTACAGAACGCAGTGATGGGTTATGTGTGATGGGTTGCTTAGGAGTCAAGCTTGAGGAAGCTAATCGGGAGATTCAAAGAGTCATGCATTTGACGAGGCACAAATGTATAGGTAAGGATGTATATGAACCGAGCCGAGCCGAGCTTTGCATGTTCGAACTCAGCTTGACAAATTTTTAGTGTGTTCGAGCTTGGCTTGAGCTTTATGAAATTTTCAAAATTTATGTTCGAGCTTGGCTCGTTTCCTTCTCAAGTGGTTCGAACTTAACTCAAACTTGATAAGTATTTATCAAATAAACGAGATCTGGCTCGTTTAAATTTTCCTTTGTTTTTGAAACCCCAAACAGAGAGCAATACTGCATTAGAGAGGAAACAAAACACACACACACACACACACACACACAAAATCGTCGATGAAATGAAAATAAGGAAGTGTTTTTCTTTATTTTTTATTTTTTTTCGATTTTCTCATGACTCAAAACTATGAAGGTGAAGGAGAAACATAGATTCACCAAAAAAATCATAGTGCCAATGAAATTTTAGGATAAATAACTCTAAACAACCTACGAGATTTTTGGAGAAATGACTCAAAACTCAAAGTTCTTTCTACAAAAAAGTAACCAAGTAACAAAAATAAAATGAAATATTTTATACAAAACATATATGCCCATAAGATGATGAAGCATGCAATTTTGCGGGTGAGCCCAAGACAGGTTGTCGTCGTCATGAGAGAGGCTTCGAGATCTAATTGTACAGAGAGAAGATGAGAGAGGTTGGGAGAGGGGTTGAGATTCTTGAGAAAAAGCTGCTGCCGGTGAGGGTTAAAGACGTTTGTGAGAGAGGCATATCAAATCTTATTGAATGTAGGGTGGGTAGTTGAGAGCATTAACTATTTGAGTCTGTCGAGTTGAGAAACCGAAGAGTCGAAGACGAAGAGGTAAGTTGCGTGGCAGCGTGAGAGTTGAGACTAAAGAGTAAAGAGTAAAGACTTGAAGTCGAAGAGGTGAAAAACAAAATATCTGAAAAGCATCAAATTATTTGACCGTTGGATCTTCATTAATGTGATCCAAGCCACATGATGCTTTTCAAATTTCGATACATCTTCTTATTTGCTCGAGGACTATTGGAATTTGGAGTCTTGGAGAAACTAGAAGATTTGCTCGAGGTCTATAGGAATTTGGAGTCTTATCTTTTATTTCCAAGTTGGATCCTTAAGTTCAAGTTGTTCAACGTCAACCCATCAAGATTCTAAGTCCTAACTTCTAACTATATATATTAACGTGTATAATATATATTCTAACTTCTAAATATATACGAATTATACTTATTACTTATACATTACTAATTTACTATTTAAATTAACGTGTATATATACACACACACTAAAACATACACCCTATATATATATATGAACGAGCCCATCGAGTTGAGTCGAGCTTCCACGAGCTTTGTTCACGAGCCGAGCTGAGTATTGGCATGTTCAGCTCATTTATTAAATGAGCTTAAAAAAATGTTCAAGCTCTATTTGTTTAATAAACGAACCGATTCCGAACCGAGCCTAAGTATGTTCACAAGTAGCTCTGCTCCTTTACAACCTATGTACAAGTGTATGTGGCATCATGTAGTGTGAGCTAGGGAATATTGGAGGACAAGCTTGTAGCGCCCCAGATTTTAAGACATAAATTATAATGGTTTAAATTAATTTTAAAACATTTTTTAATAAGGAAAAAGAATAACTACGATTATTTATGAAAATAAATGTGTATTTTTGTTTTTAGAAACGTTTATAGTTGCAATTTGATAAAATCTCAAAAACAGACCTCAAACTTTGGAATAACGGAAACAGGGTCAAACGAACTCCATTTTGGTCGATTCAAAAACTGAGACGCTCGTTTTGAAGTCCTCTAGCTTCCCTCCAAATTTCATGATTTTTGGATGTCGTTAAGGCCATGAAAACATCCGTGAAAAATACAACCCCTGTTCTGGACAGAAATTCACATTATTCATTAATGGGCCATCTTTGAACTTAACCCAACCCATTCCAATTGCTATCCACAAACCCAACCCACTTATCACATGTCATCTGCCCATAGTCATGATTATTACATGAGTCATCACCCAACTCAACATGTGAAAGACCTATTTTATGCCTTAAGAATGCCATTAATTAATGTGTTTAATTATCCTAGCTAGATGATTAAATATGATAGTGAAAGATATGATGATTCAACACCTAGTGCAACCTTCCACTACATTTATTCCCTCCCCCTCTTATGATGAAAGAATAAAAGATGTCTAGGATAGAATCAAGAGTAATCATGAAAAGAAAGTAGTCTAAAGATATTTGGGTTTAACTTGTCAAAGTAAACCAGAAACTTTGATTGACCAAAACTAAGTCATAACGAACTCGGATCGAGTTGAACCAAAAAGAGAAAGTGTTCGTCTTGATGTCATCTATCTACTATCAAAATTTCACGATAGGAATAGATTTGACCATCAAAATGTTGCTTGGAGTAAGCTGGTCTCTATTTGGACGAAAATTCATATATAGCATTATTTAATACTTCCTTTAATTGGACAACTCATCACCCACTTCCTCTAATGTGTGCACTCATCACCACAAGTGTTGCCCACATCCCACATCTAGAATGCACCACCTTATTAATGATGAAACCCATGTGCCTTGGAGATAAGGCTAATATGCACCAATTCCCATCCATTAGATCAAAATCTGTCTACTTGATCCTAACCATTCATTCTCTTATAAATAGAACCAAGGTGGAAGATGCAATACCCATTAAGCTTCACTCACTCACACACCTACAACCAAGAGAGAAAATTGTGAGATTTGTGTAGTTTTGTGTGGTTCAAGACTTGAAGTGTGTGCTAAGAAGTATTTTGGTAAGCTTCCAATCATTGGTTTCATTAATTTTATAGTTTAGGTTTTGATTTCATTACTTGTTTTAGGAATTTTTTAAAGACCCAATAAGCTTATGAGATAAAAAGAATTAAAATAAAAAGTAATATAAACTACTTTTATATTTCAATGTCCTCATGACTTTCATGAGTTGATCGTATTTATATTTATTTTACATTTCATGTCCTCATGACTTTCATGAGTTGATCGTATTTATATTTCTTTTACATTTCATGTCCTCATGACTTTCATGAGTTGATCGTATTTATATTTCTTTTACATTTCATGTCCTCATGACTTTCATGAGTTGATCGTATCTTCTTTTACATTTCATTGTCCTCATGACTTTCATGAGTCGATCGTATTTATATTTCCTTTTATATTTCATCGTCCTCATGACTTCCATGAGTTGATCGTATTTATATTCCTTTACATTTCATTGTCCTCATGATTCTCATGAGTTGATCGTATTTATTCTTATTGTCCTTATGATATATTTTAATCCTTCAAGTTCATATTTGGTAGCATTAGTCATATAGCCTCGTCACCAAATCATGAACCAAGGTTTTAAGATTTGTTATGAGTGATCGTCTCAAACATAATGAAGTGATGGATAATAAATATAAAAAGATGAGGGTCTATAAACAATGATTTGTTTGATAGATGATTGATATATATATTATTGTATGGATGGATTTATATGCAGGAAAGAAGTCTAAGGAACTACACGAAGAAGAGAGTAAGTATGGATGTACTTACTGAGGAATGATTCTATGTTTCATTAGGACTGTGTGGTGTGTGTTTATTGCATGTGTTTGTTCATGCATTGCATGTTGTGTCCAATTAATAAAATGGCTGAGGAGATAGCCATCAACAAGCTGATGTAGTAGCAACTGGAAGGAAGGCTAATCAGTGGACCCAGGGGGTTCAGAGTGACCCAGGGGTGTCCAAAGTCCTAATATATAACTAATCCTGGGACCGGTAGGATTTCAGTAAAAACAGGTAAGACTTTAAGTGGGAGGCAAAGGACGTGAACGGGTTCAGATAACCTAGAACGAGAGGTCTGAAGAAAGATGATCATAAAACATCAAACTAAATGGTTACTACGATGCATATTCATACAACCCTCGCATTTGCATTCTTTATGAACTATTATTTGTTTGATGGTAACTTAGATATGAAAATGGATGACTCACTTGTTTGTCTATGCAAATATGATAACGCCATATTTGCATAGTTACTGATGCAGATCTAGAAGAGGAAGGCATGGACTCATATGCCAGTTTTAATGGTTTTTGAAACCATTACTGAAGTAATATGTGCTAGCTTAGAAATTGCTAGGCATATTTATGTGTGCTTTATTTCAAGGTTTGTAATAATTATGACGATGTTTTGTTTGGTGTATTTTTATGTTGTATGTTTATGTGCCGTTTGTGGCACTTATTTTTAATGCACCTAGTGTGCAAATAGCGTGTAATGATAACCTAAGCAACTTTTAATTAATGTTTCGAGGTATTTCAGTCAGCTCTAACGTGTTATGCTATCAATTCCTAAGTCTTTAGAAGAACAAAAATATATTCCGCTGCGAGAGTTATCTCTGATGTAGTAACGTCATGTGGGAACCGGAGGTTTCTGCTTACGAATTTGCTGGCCCAAATTCGGGGCGTTACAGTACTATTGCGGAATAGGAGAATTCCATAAGGGTTGCGTTTTAATTGTAACAATAATGGGCTTTCTATTTAGTATTTAGTAGATGAGCTGTAAGTAATAAAATGGGCTCTGGGTTGTTAGCACAATTTGGCTATTATAAATAAGTCCAAATTGAGATAGTTGAAAGGCAAGAAAAGACTTGAGCAAATTTTATTCTCTTTCAATGGAGTCCCAAGGCACGTCGAATACCCTTGTTCATTCAATACAGTATTCCTCTCTTCATTTTAATCATTCAATCTTTCATAAATCTACCATTCCATTACCATTTACTATATCAACTTAGTTACAAATTTTACACCATGTTAGATAACCATCGCATTACATAGATCACATCCTTACAGTATTCTACCGAGAAAAAACCAAGAGATAATTAAAAAAAAAAAAAAAAAAAACAAAAAAGAAAAGAAAAGAAAAAAGGCCCTACAAACTACTAAAGAGTACCAAAAATGTTTATTTTGTCGAAATATTCTTATAATACCCTTGCACGTGTCATATATTTAATTAAAAATAATAAAAATTTAAACAATTTAAAAATCAAAGAAAAATTATCAAATTTTGGCCAATGGAAGTGGCCGGCCACCCTCATATTGGCTAAGGGGGTGGCTCAACCATCCCATGGTCAGTTTGGAGGTGGCCAAACCACCCTCATGGCCCTTGGGGGTGGGTTCAACCACCCCCACAAGGCCAAAAAGAAAAAGAAAAAAGAAAAAAAAAAGTTTAGGGTTCTGCCCTTGGGAGTGGCCAAACTACCCTCAAGGGCCATGGGGGTAGCCGGCAACCCCCACCCATTGGCAAAAATTGGGGTGGCCGGCCACCCATTAGCGAAAGTTTGAATTTTGAATTTTTCTTTGATTTTTAAATTGTTATAATTGTTATAATTTTTTAATTAAATATATGACACGTGGCAAGAGTATTATATAAATATTTTGACAAAACTGATCTTTTTGGCACTCTTTGGTAATTTGGGATTCATATTAGTTCAGGTGGTTACTTTAAAAACAACTAGTTTGGGGGGCTTTTTTATAATTATCCAAAATAAAAGAAAAAAGAAAAAAAGTACTTAACAAGTGGTACCAGCTTCCAGCAGGTCCTACAATGGCAGAAGGAACATGAGTAGCCCAGATGCAAAACGACCTCGACTCAATGAAAACATTGATGGCTTAGCTTACAGAAAGTATGTAGACCCTGTTAGTAGCACAACAAAGAAGTTTAGAAATAGAGGAAAATGAGCATTTACAAAGTATCATGAAGGAGAAAGTCCTGGAGGGAGCAAAAATTATCATACCAGATCTATTCGGCTACATTTTCACAAATTTGGGGGAAAATCCTTCAAGTTGGATCTACAAAGTCAACTAATTCTTTGAATTTCACTAAACTCAGGTAAAGGTACAAAATTCTCATTGCTTCATTTCACTTAGAAGGGGAAGCTTTAATTTTGTTTCAAGATGCTGAAGGAAGTGGATTGTTGAATACTTGAAATCTTTTGTTAAAACCTTGCTTATTAGGTTTAGCCCACTTGAGATGATGATCCTATGGAGACCTTAACCCATTTCAAACAACCAGAGTGGCACCTTAAAAAGCTCAGTTGGAAGCCCTTTCCAATCGGTTGAGGTGCCTTTCGAAACAATACAAACTTGATTATTTTTAAAGTGGATTGAGAGATGAAATAAGGCTGCCAGTTAGAATGTTAGCCTCCTTAAATCTTGGTACAGCTTTGATTTAGCTAAGATTCAAGAAGAATATGTTAACAACACTAAGTGAAATTTTAAAGAAGCTGGATTTGGAAGTGAGAGGGGGAATTTCAAAGCTTATGGGAGGCAGAAGTACCCCTTCGACCAGCAAAGGGGCAGAACCATTTCCCAAATAAGGAGGATGGCCATAATTCTTTGTCAAGAATCCTACAAGTAGCCTACCTAGTCAAAGGTTTTCACCAACCCAAATGAAAGAAAAATGCCTATGCTATTATTGTGATGAGAAGTGGAATCCTTCTCATGTGGGCATGACCTCCAAATTGTATCTCATGCAAGATCCAACAAATAGACAAGCAAGAGAAGGTTTATTTTGACTTTACTAAAGGAACTGACAAGCACTTAGAGCATTCTCACCAGCTTCTTTTGACTTTCTCTTAATTTTGGAATGAAAATTACTTTATACTTCCCTATCCAAATACATTCCATAATAATTTTCCTTATCTTTTTATATACCAATTAAATATTATTTCTTTACAAAATATAAGTTCCCTACCTACCCCCAGATTTTTTACAAAATTTCAACACAATCCTCAATGAAAGGCAAAGAGATAAGAGATGAGAGAAGAAAGATAAATATTTTGTATTAAAATAATGTATAAAGAAGTTATAGGAAAGCTAGATCTTTATTTTCCCTACGCATTGGGTAACACTGTAGCATACCTAATGTTTAGGAAAACTATTGTAAGTGGTTTTTGTTTTTGAGATTTTCTCTATATTTAAAGAATTGAAGCAACTTTAGAGTAATTGTTGTGAATGACTTGGACTTAGACCAACCTTCTGAAGGGGCAGGTACATTCTAAGCCTAGCTACTTGAGCTTTGCCTAAAAATTAACCTAGGCTAGAATAGGGGATGTTACACTTTGCACTCATGAGCATTTTATAATTGACCCAATCAATATTGGCAATTCATCTTCCCAACGTGGGATAAACAACATAAATTTTGGGGGGTCACATATGCGGTGCAGCTGGGTCATCACTCATTTATCAAAAATATGTACTTTTTAGGGGTTAAAACACCTAGGAGAGAGAGTATTCTTGCACTTTGGAGGAAGATCTTAAAGTTGAGTAGCATAGCTCGTGAGAAAATTAAATACATGCTGAGAACTGGTAGCTCAATTTCATGGTCGTATGACAATTTCCACCTTTTAGGCCTTCTTGTCTAGGAGTTTGGAAGAAAGTCTGTGTTAGGATTTGAACAACTTCTATGATCAAAAGGCTAAATATGCCATATGGTCATGGCCTCATGGGCATTAATCTACTGATTTTGACTTCTCCGAACTCCCCTACAGATATATAATACATAGCACATCAACATTAAAACCTCACAGCTACAAAAAAGAAAAAAGAAAAAAATCTCACAGCTTCAATCTACGCTTAATTAGGAATAGCTTTGATTAGCACACCCGACATCAACTTCCACCAAGCAACTTAAGGGGCCAACAAGCTCTCTAATTTTTTTTCCATACTCTAAGAGTATAATACTTAAATAACTGGTTACTGTTCTCTGTTTATTTTATTAATAACCATTTTCTCTCTCTCTCTCTCTCTCACTCTATATCGACAAAAAGAGATGGTGGGGTGGTTGATACATATACTGTGGTACGTAATTTACGTAAAATATAGATTTTGGACAAAAAGCAGAGGCAATAGAGAGAAGGGACACAAAAGAATCTGGACTAGTGGTTCGGTCCTTGATGTGTTTACAAAAAATTATGGGGTTAAATATTTCTTTGCCCGTATGGTTTAAAATCTTTATTTTTTGTTTTTAGTTTATTCATAGGTGGTACATGTGTTATAGGAAAACATGAAAATGGTATCTCTGTCAATTTTTCCGTCCGAAACTGACTGATATTCACGTCAGCAACACGTGGCACCATTAAAATTACGACATGTGACTGCCTTTTTTTTTCATTTTTTTTTTGAGATTTTTTTTAAAATAAAATAAAATAAAACAATATATATATAGGCGTGGCTGAGCCCCCCCTTTGGACCACATGGGGGTGGCCGAACCACCCCATGGCCCTTGTGGGTGGTTCGGCCACCCTTAAGGGCCAAACTGGGGGTGGCTCGGCAACCCTTGTGGCCCATGGGGTGGTTCGACCACTCCTAAGGGCTAAAGTAAAAATAAATAAATAAATAATTATGTTTTAGCCATTGAGAGTTGTCGGCCACCCCAAGGCCAAATGGGGGTGGTTCGGACAACCCCGAAAATGGCATTGTTAGCCACCTCCATGTGGCCCAAATCAGCCACCCCTACATTTTTATTTTTTTTAAAAAAAAAATCCTCAAAATAAAAAAAAAAATTTAAAAATATGGCAACCATGTGTTGCAAATTTAATGGTGCCACGTGTCACTGACCTGAAAATCCATCAGTTTTGGAAGGAAAAATTGACTAAGGTACCATTTTTGTCTTTTCCTATATCACATGTACCACCTATGAAAAAAAAAATGAAAACTAAGGGGACAAAAAATAAAGTTTTTAAACCACAAGGAACAAAAACGTATTTAACCCTAAATTATGCCCTTATTACTTGATGCATGTGTTTACAAGACAAATAGCTCCTCTTTATATATTCTAACACACAGCTATATATATATATATATATATATATATAGAGAGAGAGAGAGAGAGAGAGAGAGAGAGAGAGTAACTTTAGTTTGGACTTGGCATAAACCAAGCCCTTTATGCCCTCTAATAGAAAAAAGACACATCAGCATATTACACCAAATGGATCAAAACCTCCCTTTCTCGAACAATTGACAAGCAAAGCTCCCTTTACTACTCAATCTGCAAAGCCCCCTTTCCCGTTCAATTTGCAAGCACTCAGTCACTGCCCATTCAACAGCGGTGTTTCTCTGATCTCTCGGTGGCTTTTGAATCTTGAATGGGGAAAATGAGGTTTTGTGAATGAGAATAACTTTTTCAAATTCGATGAGAGTCCAATGTTGAAAAAGCCGGTGGAGTGGTTTGGCCTGGGCGGTGGCAGTGTGGTCCTGCACAGGTGGTACCGGAGTGGTCCGGCATGGGCGTTGGCGACGTTTTTCGGCTTGGGCAGTGCTGACAACGTCCAGACCCACATCGGAGGAGCAGCATTCGGTTTGGCCTGGCTATGGCGGTGTGTTCCCCCGGGCGGTGGCGGCGTGGTTCGACACGGGCGTTGGCAACATGGTCCAGCCTGGGCGGTGCCGACAACGTCCGGCCTGATTGTGGTGGTGCAGATTTGGGGCTAGTGGAGGTAGCGTCCGGCCTAGGCAGTGCCACAGTGGGGCTTCGGATTAGGGGCGGTGATGGAGTGAAATTTTCTGATTTCTTCAACGTCCACTTATCGTGATTTAGGGGTTTTTTGTTTTTTAGAAAGAAATAATGAGAAGATGTAAGAGAGATTCGGTACATCGGCAGCATTTCAATTTTTTGGTTTTTATTGTTTTTAACTGATGTATCGACTGAACAGACAAAAGGAGCTCTCATATATATATATATATATATATATATATAATATATCAAAAGACTTTTAATTGTGGGAATCTAATCTTTTCTATTTTAATATATGAACTAGCTAGCTTTCTTTGTCCCTCGTCTAAATCCACTTTTTTATTTTTTTTGAACACCGTCTAAATCCACTTTATCGTAGCAATCAGGTCCATGTTGGAAGCCATTTCAAAGATTAATGGCAATGCAGCTTTTCAATAAATAATGCAGTGGATCAAGAAAGATTTGAGCGACGAAAGTTGTGTCAAGATCATTTTGAAAAATTGCCGAAAAGCAATACCAGAAGAGACTGCAAAAGTATTATTATAGAAGTTGTGTTGCAGCCAGAGGATTAATGGTCTGTTTGATGTGCAAGACAATCTAGTGGCCACTAGCGCCGCGAGTCATGCGGCTACTTACTGCACGCCCCAGTGGCCTCCATTGTTTTTTGTTTTTATATTTCTTTACATAACAAAAAGCAATCTCCACATATGAAAAAACTAGAATGTATATGAAGTCTTCTTTGAATATACGTATAGAATGATTAAATTAAAGGGTTAAATAGTCTATTGGTACTTGAGTTTTACGTGTTTTTAAATTTAGTATTTCAATTTTGTTTTATATTATAGGTGGTACCTGAATTAGGAATAAAACCTCATTTGGTACGTTTGTTAGATTTTTCATCCAAATTTTAACGCATCGCGTGTCAACCACTGAGGTTGACATGTGGCACTATATAAAAAAATTAAAAAAAAAATTGCTAGGCTTTGGCCCTTGCCAGGCCGAACCACCCCCATGGCCTATGGGGGTGGTTCGGCCACCCCCAATGGTAAACCACCAAATCTTTTTTATGGGGCCGGCTTAGGGGTCTAGGGGATGGTTCAGCCGCCCCCAAGGGACCAAAAATTTAAAAGAGGTACCAAATAGGTTTTTATTCTTAATTCAAGTATCACCTATGATACAAAACAAAACTAATGTATTAAATTTAAAAGTAAGTAAAACTCAGGTATCAATTGAGTATTTCAACTTAAATTAAAAATAAAACTTCAAATTAGGTAAGAGTTACAATGATTTAAAATTTATAAGATGATTCAAAATGGGTGATATACCGGAGTATAATTCCACTCCAGAAAAAGATAAAACTCCACTATAAAAGGCAGTAAACCTTTAGTCTAGAAAATTTCCTGGGGCCTTTTGGTTTAAACCGACGGCAACCCACGTCATTCCTTCCACCATACAGCCGTGATCTCTCTTCAAGTCCTTTAAAGATAGGACACGCATTAAGTCGCGTCCCTTTTTCAGGGACGCGAGTTTCCTTGCTATAGCTACATGTCCGTTCCAAGTCGTGGGAGATACGACTTAAACGGTTAAACCAACCCACGTCCTCTTCAAGGGACGTGAGTTTGTTTCCTATCTCTACGTGTTCCACGTCGTAGATGGAAGAACGTTTAAAACAGAGGCCTTTTTTCAAGGTCGATCGTGACTGTGTTGCTATGTCATGCATGTGCGGTAAGCTTACTTACAATGTCATAGGTTGTGTATCGTTGCACCAAAATAGTTATGCTTGTACTGAAATTTAAAATACATAAGTGAAGGGGTTCATATATAGTCTCTTAAAAAGAAAAATCACGTGATCCAAAATTCAACGTTGCCTAAACATATACATCATCACAAGTAGCTGATGGCGACTAAAGTTATTGATGTCCAAATCTTGACCGTAGTAGCTGATGTCGGTTAGAGTCGTCGAAGTTCAAGTTTCGATTATAGTGACCGACATTCCAATTCAGGCCATAGTAGTCATTCTTTTTAGCGTTATGATGTTTAAGATCAAACTCCAACGTACTTGAGTTGCCATTGGGTTTGCAAGGATGTATGGAGGTAAGAGTTACAAAAACTCAAGAGACAAGAGTTACAAGCACTCAAGAGACAAGAGTTACAAGAACTCAAGAGTTATAAGATGATTTGTGTAAATTAAATTTGTTCTTTTTAATGTAGAAGAGATATGTAACGTTAGACTCTTTCTCTATACATAGAGTCTTGTATATAATCAAATAATTAATGAAAGATGTAGGCAAAAAAAAAACTTTGACGTGTAAACATAGACCATAGACCGAACTACCTTAACTCTCTATGCCTATTTTTTTTTGTTCTCAACTATTTTCTAAAGTCATCTTACAATCACTCTTCTCAAAACATTCACTGCAAAATTTACAAACAATGTCTCCATATATTAAAGTGCCTAAAGGCAATAATGCCTCGCATCTTGTTTTTTTACTCCATGCATTTTCCAATGGATAATGTACATCATGTTACATGCACCTGTCTGCAAAATTTACAATCAATGTCTCCATATATTAAAGGCAATAATGCCTCGTATCTTGTTTTTTTTCCTCCATGCATTTTCCAATGGATTATGTACACCATCATGCAGCTGTTAACTCCCACTTCTAGCTAAGAAGGAAAAATGTTAGGGATATCAAATCTTTTATCAAGAGATGGGTAGATGATGTGGAGCTTATTCATTAGAGATGATCAAAACAATTAACAAAAAAAAAATGCTACAAGTATCAATGAATAAGCTCCACATCATCTTGGTACCCATCTCTTAGTAAAAGATTTGATACCTCTAAAATATTTCGCTAGGGAGAGAGCACGCAAATGATACTTGACACGTAGAGTTAATTCTTCTATTTTCAATAACCATATTGGACAGCCCATTATCTGGCAAAGGAATCTATGACCCAAGCTTTCGGATCAAGATTCACGGCAATTTCTTTGAAATTGCTGGTTCCCAATTTTAACAATCCAGGTCATTCGTTACATCGAACTGCCTAGAAGATGACACATGTAAAACATTTTACTTTTCAGTACCCTTTGTTTTGGGCAAAAACCATTCGCCTGCGCGATTTATCTCACATCTCTCTCATTTCTTTTGCTCTCTTTATTTTATCCATTGCAAACAACCCATGCCACAATCAATCCAGAGATGAGCTTTTCTCTCTCTTTTATTCATTTTTTTTTCCCTTCCTTTTGATTTGATTTTTTTTTTCTTGGTTTATGGGTTTTTAAATTTTTCTTAGATATCTCTCCCATTCTCTGAAAAATTTTAAAGCCTTCCTTTCGATTTGATTTTAACAACAAACCTTCCTTTTGATATGATTTTTTTGCCGAAGAACAACTGATTTTCTTGAGTGATGGAGGGCTGGTTTGAGGCAATATAAAATCTTCATCACTCCATTTTCGGCTGCTCATTTTTCTCATTAGTTGCTAATTCGTTAAATCCATTCATAAAATCAGCCTGGGGAAGAAGACGCAAAAGAAATGGGGGATTGAGGTGAAACTTGAGAAACCCAGTGTGACGACCCTTTTTTTTATTTTTTTATTTTTTATACAAAACATTTCCATAAACATTAATATCTTAAAATATAAACGGATCTTTACAGTGGTACGACGATAAGTCGCAAAGCCAACATATGGTACATACCCCATAATATGTACCTGGTAAATCAGAGTATAACATCTATCTACTATGCAGCGAAAAACATAAACCTAATAGCGAAAATCACATTTTGAACATCTATCATAAATTAATCATAATCAAGACCCAATATTACATCTATCTATTTAAGTCTTTCCTCAAATTAAATACATAATATAAATGACTTTATACAATAACAAGTGACACAAGCGTCACAAGCCATAAACAAAACTCATAAAATAAAGGGCGCACATGGCCCCGCAATTACGACCGTCGCAGCGAGCTTCGATCATAATATCCCAGTACACATCTACAACACCATCAACTATGACCGGAGTACCTAGAGTCGAAGGAATATCATCTATACGGTTGTGGAGGTTTGCCACATCCGTATAGGTAGCATTATGAGCCCACCTTCTTAATATAAATAAATACACTAAGACCTCAGAGGTATACTATTCACTGAGTTTTCGCAAATAATCAACTTTTCATTTTTAGTCTTGTGTACACTAAATCAGCTACCAATTTTATGAACTTTCGTTTGAAGAACCCCCATAGCTGATACAGCAAACACCGACTAATAGAAAACCTTTAAAACATACTATGCAGCTGAGATTATACGTAGAAGTTCCATTGTGGGAGATAACTACATACATTCTCACCTACTATAATACTTTTATGATTAATGGCTCAATGCTTTTAAATCAGTTATGCAGATTATCTGAAAACAACTATAGGAGACCTGTAAAAGCATACACTACATATCAAATTATGAAAACATCACACTCATAAAAACAATGCTATGCATGCCCAATTGCCAACCCGATCCATAACCTATGCCAATGGGGACTCTGGCCCAAGGTTCTTCAACTACGTACCTATACCAATGGGGACTCTGGCCCAAGGGTCTTCCACAACCTATGCCAAAGGAGACTCTAGCCCAAGAGTCTTCAACAACCTATGCCAATGGGGACTCAGGCCCAAGGGTCTTCAACATCCTATGCCAATGGGGACTCTGGCCCAAGGGTCTTCAACAACCTATGCCAATGGAGACTCTGGCCCAAGGGTGTTCAACAACCTATTGCTCTATGCTCACAACTTTATATACTTTCAAACCCCATGCTCATGCTTTTGGCGCATAATGTTCTCACAAAACATCAATGTTTCAACCAGTCTTTTACACAGATCACACAATTATTATCTCAACACCAACAGGCAATAAAACTCTTTCAATCAATTCAAATCACACTTTTCATTCATGCATCATTTCATCAACATCATCACTACTTAAAACATCCAAAACATATTGTCAACATATTGTTGGTTCGGTAATAAAATCATATAATTTTGCAATTCCATAAAATACGTAAAAGTAATAGTTTTCTCAGTGAGTAGAATACTCACATTAGCTGCATTGGACTTATGACTCGAGCTCTACATTAGAGACAAGTCGAAATATCCAATCATGACACATTCCTGCAAACATTGGTAACATTAGACTATGCTATTGAACCAATACTCTATGACACAAACTTCCCGCATGCTCACACGTCGCGTAACCCGCTTCTAAAGCTAGCTAGGCAACCTAAACATAAATGTTAACCTAATAATAGTTTAGGACGTATTATTCCTTGTTGTTAATTTACTAAGTTAACCATATATATTTAACTCATATATATATATATATATATATATATATATATATAGACACACACACACACACATAGACATTCAACGCTTAAACCAAAGCCAATGATACACTAAAACACTTAGTGTACATGAATATGTGAATTAGGTACCAAGTTGCCTTGTTATTCATTATTAGATGTTAAGCCTTATGGTTCATTTATCCACTTAAGCTACCTAAGTGTATACGGTCCATATACATATATATACACACATATATGTATAGAATGCTTATCAAGCTAAGCATTATACTTAGAATCAATTTGTTATTAGTTCACAACTCATATGAGTTCTATTACGTCTATTCCGGTATCTAAATTGTTATCTATGTTTATTTGACTCGCTCATTAATCCTTGTATTTTCTTTATATCCATTTATAATTTATTTATTTGTGACACTATCCATTCACTTGTTTATCATTATTATCCATTTATCTTACTTAACATATTAACTTAACAACTCATATTAGATTAGGTTATAATTCCATTATAACATATCCGTTTACTAGAGGAAGCTTAAGGCGCAAACAAAGGTTTTTTATAAAAATTACATAGTCACATGCATTCCCCAAAACTACCTTCTCCAATGACCTTACACACAAGTCCAAGTAAAATCCTCTCAACCATGATACGAAACTCAACCTAAAACCACAACTTCATTTCAAACTCTCCTCCAATCAACCTTTAAGATTCCATACTAATTTCCTTAATTAGAAAACCATTCGGTGCTCAACTCTACACCAAAGCCCTTTCATATATCAAGTCTAACAATAGGGATACAAATTTGCCATTACTAATTAAATCAAACCGAAACAATTGAAACTATCGAAACTTCAACACTTTCAAGCCAATCAGAATTTCAACCAAAATACACCCATCAAAGCCCCAACTCACAGCCATAAATGCCATCAAAAATCACTCCAACTCAGCCCCCTTAAAATAAAACACCTAAGACAGCCACTGAAAGCTCAAATACCCCAAGAGAAACCACCCAATCGGCCAAGGCTGATAAATTACGGAAATTACATACTCAACGGCCAAAACAATCGAAACCCATCATCAATGCTAAGTATCAATTTCAAAATCAACAACAATTTTCAGCTATATTAGCCTGGCTTGTGGGCGTTTTTCCAACAGTTGTTGATTATTAATAATTTTATTGAATTCAGAATTTCTCTCTGTTTTTTGGGTGATTTTCTTGTTTTCTTCCTTGCAAACTACTTGTTGATTAGCCTACAGAATAATCGTTATTCTGTCCGGCGTCAAAATGTTAGGGATTTACCTCAAAAACACCCCATGACCAGTGACCCCATTTTCTTCTACTCATGGCCGGACAGCATCTCTTTCTCGTGGACGGGTCTCTCGGGTTGTCTGCATCACGGCATCTCCATCTCCTTCACGAACTCTCTCTCTCTCTCTCTCTCTCTCTCTCTCTCTCTCTCTCTCTCTCTCTCTCTCTCTCTCTCTCTCTCAGTTGTGGGTGCGTGATGAAGAAGAAAGGGGAAAGATGGAAATGGGGAGAAAGAGAGAATGAAAGGAAGAGGAAAGAAAGGAAGAAAGGGAGGGGGAAGAACGTGCGAGATAACAAAGGGGGGGGGGGGGGTTACCGAAAATGGGCATTGACCATTTCTTTTCCTTTCTTTGTTTTATTTGCTTTTTCCTTTATTTCTTAAATTAAAGAGAAGGGATAAGATATCCCGCCATTGCCAATCCTAGCATGCCATGTGGCATGGATAAGATTACATTTTTATTTAAAGCCTCCCACTATTCTAATTTAGGATATTACCCCCACAATATCAAGCTCTCTCATTTATAAATTATTAACTAACCCCTTCATATTTAATTCAAGTACAACTTACTCTACAATTAATTATTAATTACACAAGGACTTATTCCTACTAGTTTATTATTCTAATTCATTACTTTACTTTAAGTCCCTATTATTTAAATGATAAATATAATCATTTAAAACCCAATATTAGTTTCATCTTAATTAATTGATATAATTTATTAATCCTCAATTCTCTATTTATTTTTCATGGTCTTTACACCCAGATTGCCAAATCTACTGGAGAAGAGGAACTTAGATTCTTTCAAGATCTTGATCTACAAATGGGACAAAAAAAAAAAAGTTGGCAATAATTCCAATCAGATCGGTCTATTGTTAAAAGTATGGGCCTTCGGGTCAAAACCTACCCGTAAAGGAGAGACAAAAGAACTCTCGGAAAAGTCTCATTCGGGAGGCAGGTATAAATGTGACGTTATACATCGCTTGAGAATAGGGATGTGCTTATATTTATAAATACACCCTTCTTGACACAACGCGTTTTAAAGTAATAATGACCATGAACCTATCAAAACTCCATTGCCCAACCTGAGATGTGGGGAGCATGCACAAGACCATAAGTGTTGCCAACAGGCACTTGCTGGGACACTAAGAATGGGGTGAACCCATGAGGGTCGCTAGTAAGGATGCTGGGTCCCAAGAGAGGGTGATTGTGACGTCTCATATCACCTAGGAATGGGGATATGCTTATATGTATAAACGCACAATTCTTGACACAATGTGTTTTAAAGCTGTAATGGCCATAAACCTATCAAAATTTCGCATTTTAGCGTACTTCTGCGAAAGTAGTACCAGAATGAGTGATCTCCTATGAAGACTGGTTCGGGGGAGCTAAAAGCGAACAATATTGTGTCATTGGGGAATGGGTCGTTACAATTAAGTAGCCAAGAGGTATAATACCGAGAGGCAGATACCGAGCATCTATTCCCGAGAGGTAGATACCGAACAACTATTCTCGAGAATACAAGGCATGAGGTATAATTAGATTGCGTCCCGAGAATACATACATCCCGAGACTGAGATTCACGTTAGCCAACCAAGGCCTGGGACAGGTCAATCCTGGAAAATCAGGCATCAATCGCATCCCAGGAATTCCGGATGTGAATCCCATGAACTAAGGTAGACGTTATGGCTCGGAGATCGTGCTCAGCTCCTGAAAAACCGAGATTGAAGATAAGTCCTGAATATTCAGGAAAAGATCTCGCTTGGAGGATAAGAATGATGGAATCTCGAGAGATTTGGAGAAGAGATTGTGGATCCCGAGAGATTCGGGATCCTAAGCACTCTCCAACCGCATCAGAAAACTATAAATAGGCCCAAGCTCCAGGTATAAACTCAGACTAAATTTTGGTGAATTGAGCAGACTTTTTTAGCAAAAGCTAACTTAGGCATCGGAGCTCAACCTTGTGTTTGTTCTTTTGCAAAAATATTGAGGAGTGTTATGAGATGGAGGAGCACAAGTCATCACCCGAGTTGTTAGAGTCTTTTACGTTGCTTTATTGTTGAGTCCTTATTATATTGTTTTCTTATGTTTATTTTGAATGGTTTAAGTGTTTGAGTTATATTATGTTTTAGCATTCTTTCTTGTTCGAGTAGTCTTAGTGTTTGAGACTTAGTTTGTTTATTTATCTCTTAGCTTGGTTGAATATCATCACGTTGAGTATATCTCTGTGAGTTGATAGGTGTATGTTTTATTATGTTAGTAGGAGTCAATTGTTATTGGTGCATAGATGATTATCATCACGTGTTAGAGTCAAAGTAAGAATTAACCGACTTGTGGTTCAATCCTACACTATCCCGTAGTTTATTTAAAGAGAAGCAACGTGAATTAAAAAGTATCAAAAGAATTAATCCAAATCTTGTATTTGAAAAATGTCTAGGTTCCCTCAGAATCTAAGGTTTAAGTTCCCTCAAAATCTAACAATCTATCAAAATAGGTAGGAAGAAGAATCTAAATCCAACTTCCTTTCCTGTTGAAAGGCGAGTTACAAGATTCATTACGTATTCACATAACAATTTGGTATCAAAGCCAGGTTCGTCTCCAATGGCCAATCCACGTATAGACAGATTGGAAGCTCAACTTTCCAGTGGTATTCAATCTGTGTTAGAGAAGCTCATGAAGTAAAATTCAGATCAGGCCAAAACAATGGCCGAAAATTCCAAAAATGATGGCTGCAAATTTCAAAAATGTAAACGAAATCAACAATTTCTTATCTAAAACCGGGAAAAATCCTGGAAACAATTCTACATCCAAAAATCATGATAAGTCAATCCACCCTACGGAGAATAGTGGAATCGAGGAGAAATCCAATGAGCAAATGGAAGATATAAAGCTAAAATTAGTTGAATCCCAAGTCCTAACCTCAACGCTGCAAATCGTGTCAATTCCACCCACAGAGAACCCCAAATTCCAACTCCACATCCGTTACGGCCAAATTTTATTTGAAGATCCCTTTAGCAATCTCACAAAGCTACAACAAACCGGATCTATTAGGGAGTACCAATTATAGTTTAAACAACTCCTAAATTGTGTTGGAAGGATGTCTATTCCTAGCCATCGCCATTCACCAACAAAGATGCAAGATCATCGAGCCAAAGGATTGTGTTTTAACTGCGACGATAAGTTCGTTCTAGGCGATCGAGCCTAGTTTCAGCTAAGACTAAAATTGAAGAGGCTGGTTGAAGAGAAAGAAAAGTCACCTAAAGTATGTCCACAACGGAAACGTTTAAAATTGGCCCTACAGATGCCACATGGGAAAAATGTTGTGTTATGCAGCAGCAATTTCCACAATTCGTCCTTGAGGACAATGACTGTTTTAAGGGGGGTGGAATGTTATGAGATGAAAGAGCACAAGTCATCATCCGAGTTGTTAGAGTCTTCTACGTTGCTTTATTGTTGAGTCCTTATATTATTGTTTTCTTATGTTTAGTTTGAATGGTTTAATTGTTTGAGTTGTATTATGTTTTAGTATTCTTTCTTGATCGAGTAGTCTTAGTGTTTGAGACTTTGTTTGTTTATTTATCTCTTAGCTTGGTTAAATATCATCACATTGAGTATATCTCCGTGAGTTGATAGGTTTATGTTTTATTATGTTGATAGGAGTCTATTGTTATTGTTCCGTAGATGATTATCATCACGTGTTGGTGTTAAAGTATGAATTAACCGACTAGTGGTTTAATCTTACACTATCCTGTAGCTTATTTAAAGAGAAGTAGCGTGAATAAAAAAGTATCAAAAGAATTAATTCAAGCTTTGTGATTAAAAAGGTTTAGGTTCTCTCAGAATTTAAAAGGTCTAAATTCCTTCAGAATCTAAGGTCTAGATTCCCTCAACTTAACAATCTATTAAAATAGGTAAGAAGAAGAATCTAAATCCAACTTATTTTTCTGTTGAAAGATGAGTTACAAGATTCATTACGTATTCACGTAACAAGAAACTTAAGGAACAAGCTGTGTTCATGCCATACCGAAAATTGTATTAACAAACTTCATGCTTTTGAATGTAAAAACTATCGAGAGAGAAACTAGCTAGGTTTTCCTGCAGCAAGAAAAATACAGATCGGAGAAAAAGTTGGAAGAATGAGAAAGAATCTAAGAAAAACGTTAAAAACCCATAAACCAAAAACAAGTAAAAGATCGGAAAAAATCAGATAAGGAAATCAAAGAGAAAAAAAGAAAAAAGAGAGGGAGAAAAACTTAAGGAGCAATGATAGGTGGGGGACAAACATCCATCCCTATCACTCTCTTTTGATTTTTTAAATAAAAAAAATTATAAATTTGTTCTTTGATGTCACATCAAAAGATAAATTTTAATTTTTTTTTATTTAAAAATGAAAATATGGGTGATGGGGGATAGAATGTATCACTGCTCAAACTTAAGTCCGTAGATTGATTATGGTGCGGTGTCCTGCAAGGGTAATGATTCCTGGGGGACGTTTAACCGTCCCCCAGGAACCTTTTATATTAAAAAAAATTATTTTTAAATCAAAAAATTGTCTCTGATGTGATCAGAGACAACTTTTTGATTTAATATTCAATTTTTTAATATAAATGGCCTGCAGGGGGACGGTTGAATGTCCCCTGCATATCAGGCCTCTTCCTGCAATAGAGAGAGCCGGAGAACGAAGGAGAGATGTAAGAGAAACTTAGCAGATGAAGGATTTTTTTGTCTGAAACAAGGGCTGGGTTAATTTTTAACACGTCGCATGTTACAAACCGTTCAATGTAGCAAACGGTTTGGATTATCAAAATTGGAAATCCAGTTATTTCAAGAAATTGTCGGGAACTCGCATCCAGATTTGAAAGTGTCAACCTTTTCATTGGAACTTGGAAGTTTCAACTTTATTTTATTTTATTATTATTATAAAAAAATAATAATATTTTTCATTGCCTAAAAGCAATACTAATGGATCTTGCGAAATCTTGTTGATGTGATATATCGACAACAATGAGGCCATAATACCGTGATCCAGATTTGAATGTATCATTGAATCATCGATACCCAAAAATCAGTACGATTCTCCATAAGATCAGGGGCGGAGCCACACTGTGGCTTGGGGCCCAAGCCCCCCATGCCAAAGGAATTAAGATCCCCTCAAATTCTTTGTCCGAATTTGATACAATTCGGGCAGATAGTTGTGAGTGAGCATTTATGAGACCCACCTGACCAAATAAAAGTTGGGTTGCCCAACTGCTTATCCGGTCAGGTGAATCTCATAAATGCTTACTCACAACAACCTGCCCGAATTGTATCAAATTCGGGCAAAGAATTTGAGGGGATCCTGATCCGTCGTTTGGACCACTCACGCCTTGGCCCTTATTAATAATTGTCGACAGTTCTTCGTGACCTGACACTCTTTACAACGGCCATACCCTAATTTTTTTATTTATTTTTTTTTAACAGAATAGCATGTGCTACTCATAGATCAAAGCCCAAAGGGCATACATGGTGAGAAATGAGAAACAGACCCCTCACACTCTAAGCCAGAAGGATCTGACTTAAAAATAGCTGCCTAGCAGAATCACAAATTTCACTAGAATTACAATAAATCCCCTAACTAAAAAAATTCTAGTAAAACTTGAGCTACACAAAGGCAAACTGTACATAGAAACAAGGAAAAATACAACACAAAGGCAGAAAACCCTAAATAAGTTGCCGGCAGTGGAAAAGGGGGCTGATTCGCCGGAGTGACAGTGCGTGTGGGACACGCGCCGCATCCGGACGCACCCGGCCGAAGATCCGACGCCGGAGACCCCAGACGCCGCCAAGCACGGCCACAAAGTGCGAAGTGTGACCTGCACGCGCGGATAATAAGCAGAGACGTCCTGGCGCGTGAGGGCCACGAGCCGAACTCCGAGGACCTGCAAGACTGTATCTTCCAGCACCCAGGGCGGAACACGGCAGGGACCTCGGCTGGGTAGCGAGTGTCCACCGGGAGTCAAATGAAAAAGGATAAAAAATAGTAGAAAATAATAGTAGCACTAGGTAGCCACTAGCTACTAACTAGTACTGTTGCTTTCCAGCCAACCCCATTCGCCGCACCAGAACTTATCCCATCGACAAACGCCAAATTCTAATGAAATCACAAATCAGTAGACCCCACTCCCGGTCCTCTCTCCACGTGGGCTAACAGTCTGATCCAGCCACCCAATGCGTTTTGGTTCCAACCACATCCTATCCATCCTCACAAACCCCGACAAAAAAAATCTCATGCATTCAAATTTAATAGTAAATCGCATAAAAACAGGTAAATATATATATATATATGTCAATACAATCTTAAAAAACAAAACACCAACGGCACCGACTCCTTTCTTTGTTTTATTTGCTTTTTCCTTTATTTCTTAAATTAAAGAGAAGGGATAAGAATATCCCGCCATAGCCAATCCTAGCATGCCATGTGACATGGATAAGATTACATTTTTATTTAAAGTCTCCCACTATTCTAACTTAGGATATTACCCCCACAGGGCCACAATATAAAGCTCTCTCATTTATAAATTATTAACTAACCCCTTCATATTTAATTCAAGTACAACTTACTCTACAATTAATTATTAATTACACAAGGACTTATTCCTACTAGTTTATTATTCTAATTTCATTACTTTACTTTAAGTCCCTATTATTTAAATTATAAATATAATCATTTAAAACCCAATATTAGTTTCATCTTAATTAATTGATATAATTTATTAATCCTCAATTCTCTATTTATTTTTCATGGTCTTTACACCCAGATTGCCAAATCTGCTGGAGAAGAGGAACTTAGATTCTTTCAAGATCTTGATCGGACAAAAAAAAAAGTTGGAAATAATTCCTATCAGATCGGTCTATTGTTAAAAGTATGGGCCTTCGGGTTAATACCTACCCGTAAAGGAGAGACAAAAGAACTCTCGGAAAAGTCTCATTCGGGAGGCAGGTATTAATGTGACGTTATACATTGCTTGAGAATAGGGATGTGCTTATATTTATAAATACACCCTTCTTGACACAACGCGTTTTAAAGCAGTAATGACCATGAACCTATCAGAACTTCATTGCCCAACCTGAGATGTGGGGAGCATGCACAAGACCATAAGGGTTGCCAACGGGCACTTGCTGGGACACTAAGAATGGGGTGAACCCATGAGGGTTGCTAGTAAGGATGCTGGGTCCCAAGAGGGGGTGATTGTGACGTCTCATATCGCCTAGGAATGGGGATATGCTTATATGTATAAACGCACAATTCTTGACACAATGTGTTTTAAAGTTGTAATGGCCATAAACCTATCAAAATTTTGCATTTTAGCGTACTTCTGCGAAAGTAGTACCGGAATGAGTGATCTCCTATGAAGACTGGTTCGGGGGAGCTAAAAGCAAACAATATTGTGTCATTGGGGGATGGGTCGTTACAATTAAGTAGCCAAGAGGTATAATACAAGGCATGAGGTATAATTAGATTGCGTCCCGAGAATACATACATCCCGAGACTGAGATTCACGTTAGCCAACCAAGGCCTGGGACAAGTCAATCCTGGAAAATCAGGCATCAATCGCATCCCAGGAATTCCGGAAGTGAATCCCATGAACTAAGGTAGACGTTATGGCTCGGAGATCGTGCTCAGCTCCTGAAAAATCGAGATTGAAGATAAGTCCCGAATATTCAGGAAAAGATCTCGCTTGGAGGATAAGAATGATGGAATCTCGAGAGATTTGGAGTAGAGATTGTGGATCCCGAGAGATTTGGGATCCTAAGCACTCTCCAACCGCATCAGAAAACCTATAAATAGGTCCAAGCTCCAGGTATAAACTTAGACTAAATTTTGGTGAATTAAGCAGACTTTTTTAGCAAAAGCTAACTTAGGCATCGGAGCTCAACCTCGTGTTTGTTCCTTTGCAAAAATATTGAGGAGTGTTATGAGATGGAGGAGCACGAGTCATCATCCGAGTTCTTAGAGTCTTCTACGTTGCTTTATTGTTGAGTCCTTATCATATTGTTTTCTTATGTTTAGTTTGAATGGTTTAATTGTTTGAGTTGTATTATGTTTTAGTATTCTTTCTTGATCGAGTAGTCTAAGTGTTTGAGACTTTGTTTGTTTATTTATCTCTTAGCTTGGTTGAATATCATCACATTAAGTATATCTCCGTGAGTTGATAGGTCTATGTTTTATTATGTTAGTAGGAGTCTATTGTTATTGGTGCGTAGATGATTATCATCACGTGTTGGAGTCAAAGTATGAATTAACCGACTAGTGGTTTAATCTTACACTATCCTGTAGTTTATTTAAAGAGAAGCAGCGTGAATAAAAAAGTATCAAAAGAATTAATTCAAACTTTGTGTTTGAAAATGTCTAGGTTCTTTCAGAATTTAAAAGGTCTAGATTCCTTCATAATCTAAGGTCTAGGTTCCTTCAGAACTTAACAATCTATCAAAATAGGTAAGAAGAATAATCTAAATCCAACTTCTTTTTCTGTTGAAAGACGAGTTACAAGATTCATTACGTATTCACATACCAATAAGCTTAAGGAACGACCTGTGTTCATGCCATACCGAAAATTGTATTAACAAACTTCATGTTTTTGAATGTAAAAACTATCGAGAGAGACACTAGCTAGGTTTTCCTGCAGTAAGAAAAATACAGATCGGAGAAAAAGTTGGAAGAATGAGAGAGAATCTAAGAAAAACGTTAAAAACCCATAAACCAAAAACAAGTAAAAGATCGGAAAAAATCAGATAAGGAAATCAAAGAGAAAAAAAGAAAAAAGAGAGGGAGAAAAACTTAAGGAGCAATGATAGGTGGGGGACAAACATCCATCCCTATCACTTTCTTTTGATTTTTTAAATAAAAAAAAAATATAAATTTGTTTTTTGATGTCACATCAAAAAATAAATTTTAATTTTTTTTTATTTAAAAATGAAAAAATGGGTGATGGAGATTGGAATGTATCACTGCTCAAACTTAAGTCCGTAGATTGATTATGGTGTGGTGTCCTGCAATAGAGAGAGCCGGAGAACGAAGGAGAGATGTAAGAGAAACTTAGCAGATGAAGGATTTTTTTGTCTAAAACAAGGGCTGGGTTAATTTTTAACACGTCGCATGTTACAAACCGTTCAGTGTAGCAAACGGTTTGGACTATCAAAATTGGGAATCTGGTAATTTCAAGAAATTGTCGGGAACCCGCATCCAGATTTGAAAGTGTCAACCTTTTCATTGGAACTTGGAAGTTTCAACTTTTTTTTATTTTATTATTATTATAAAAAATAATAATATTTTTCATTGCCTAAAAGCAATACTAATGGATCTTGCGAAATCTTGTTGATGTGATATATCGACAACAATGAGGCCATAATACCGTGATCCAGATTTGAAAGTCTCAACTTGTTCATTGGAACTTGGAAGTCTCAACTTTTTTTTTTTTTTTTTTTTATTATTATTATAAAAAAAATAGTTTTTTTCATTGCCTAAAAGCATAATAATGGATCTTGCAAATCTTGTTGATGCGAGACATTGATAACAATGTGGCCATAATACATTTTTGAATGCAAGTGGCCGTAGTAGACAGTACGTAGTGCGTGAATGAAGGAGGGAAGATTTTGTCAAGAATAATGATTCATTCCAACTTTTTGATATAATTTTTATCACCATTCTTATGTGGCAAGGTGGTCTCCCATTTTATTTTATTTTTAAAACTCATAAAGTAGTAGGGGACTATCTTACCACATAAGTAAGGTGGTGAAAAATTGTATCAAAATGTGACAATGAATCATTACTCATATATTGATATTCTGGAAAGGCATGACGAGGAAACGCGGGAGACAAACAGAAACTGCTAATATTTGGTAAGGCTGTCATTGTTGATGTTGTCCTAATTAAGCAAGACATACAGTAATGCTAATTAACAGAGGTGACTATATATATATATTAAGAATCAGATTCCTTTCAATTCCATAAGAGCTAGCTGCGGGTTCAAAATCATGAAGAATCGATCATATTTGTTGGGGATAAATTCCACTCAACCCGATCCAAGGAGGACATAGACATTTAACAACTACTTCAGATAAATCAGAGAATTGGGATAAGACTTATGGTCCAATCAAATAAGAAGAATTATCAGATCAGAAGTCTAAGAAGATATCCAATTAGAAGTCTAATAAAAGATTAAAGTCCAATTAGAACTCTGACAGCAGTTCTAGATCAACAAGGAGCAAGAGTCCTAATCCAGGTTTGACTCCACATCTTTGCCTATAAATAGGCCCATACCCCAGGTATAAACTAAGACTCAATTTTATGCATAGAGCATTATTTCTCTCATAGAAGCTAACTTAGGCATCGAAGCGGGACCCCCGGAAGGGTCCCTAGGCTTTGTTGTTTTGCAGAGTTATTGAGAAGCGTGAAGAACATCAAAGGAACGTGCAGATTCACATCATACCGGAAACTGTACCAACAGTTTGGCGCCGTCTGTGGGAAACGATTATTCGTTCCTCATAAAAGAAAAATAAGATCTAGCATGGTGATAAACACACGTTCCGGAAGCCAGACCAACCGAGAGCCCATAGTCCGAATGGAGCCAGGTATTCAGAATAATTAGCAGCCTCCACCGAACCCTCCCCCGGGGGGTGGAGATCAAGATCGCATAGCAGCGTTGGAAGCCCAGATTGAATCCTTAACACAGCGGAATGCAGAGTTGCTGCGAAGGAGGCCGGAACAGCCCAATCCCGAGATGAACAGGGATGAGCGTGAGGAAGAAGATCACAACAGCAACATTAATCCTCGGAGGGAGGATGACCGCCAAGGAGATCTGAGCAGAGTTATTGCCGAGCTGGAGAGAAGGTGCACGTACATGGAGATGGAAAGAAATGACAAAAGCAGATCCGTAATGGTGGACAAGCTCCTAATGGGTACAGACTCACCCTTCACCAGACGGGTGGCAGACTATCAGCTTCCCGATAAGTTTAAGGTACCCCAAATTCTAAGTTATGCAGGAGACAGAGATCCCTTGGATCACCTAGAGAATTTCAAAGCTCATCTAGACCTTCACGGGACACCCGATGAAGTAGCATGTCGGGCCTTCCCTCTTACTCTTTCGGGGAATGCCCGAGACTGGTTCTGGAAGCTACCCCCGAATTCTGTTGATCAGTTCAAGGAGTTGTCCAAAATATTCCTAACCGAATTTCTAGCTTTTCGAACAAGGAAGAAGCCTTCGAGATATTTGCTATCATTGCACCAGCAAAGCAACGAAAGTCTTAAGGAGTTCATGGCTCGGTTTAACCGAGAGAAGGTAACGGTCGAAGATCCAACCGAGGATATGGTCTTTGCTGCCATTTATCAGGGAATTTCACCCGAGGAGCCTTTGATGAAGAAGTTGATCCGGAAGCAACCGAGTACCTTGCAGGGCCTCATGGATAAGGTAGAAGAATTCATTAATCAGGAAGAGACGCTGAAGTCTATGGCCAGTTCTAGACTACCCCAAGAGACAGCCCCAGAAAAGAAAAGGAAAGAATTCAGGAAAGCTGATGGGGAAGAGCAGAGGCAGGTAAAGAAGTTCAAAGATTACAACTTTACACCTCTCAATGCCGAGATATCAGAAGTCCTCATGGAGATCAAGAGAGATCCGGCGTTTCGGGAACCGCAAAAGATACCAGGTAATCCTCCTTATAGGAATGCAGGGAAGTATTGTGATTTCCATAAACAAGCAGGTCATTACACCGAGGGGTGCGTAACCCTAAGGTTGTTAATAGAAGAATTCATAAAGAATGGCAAGCTAGTTCGGTTCTTGGGAGAGCAAAGGAACCATCCAGGAAATAACAGGCCTCAGAATCATCAGAACTATCAGCCCCGAGACCGTCCTCAGCTAGACGAGAGGCATCAAGAGAATGCTCCCCGAGATGACATAGAAAGAAGAGAGGACCGAAGAAGCAGAAGCCCACAGCATAGAGAGCCGAGGCAACAACAGTATCTGCCCGTGATCCCATAAAAAGGACTCTCGGGAATTTCAGGCTTGCTTTTTATTTTTTAGCATTTATATTTGCAAAGAACTAGACTTTTATTTTTAATTCAGACTAGACAGAAAATTCCCCAGATTTTGGGAATAAGTATTTTCAGAATAAATGAATAAAGCTGACTTAAGCATCGGAGTGTTCCCGGTCTGGGGACCGGGAACCCGTTGATGTCGCTTCTTTTGCAGGAAAAAACTTCTCGGATCAGTCCTAGCCGGGAGCAAGAAGAAAACTCTCGGATCAGTCCTAGCCGAGTACAAGAAAAAAACTTCTCGGATCAGTCCTAGCTGAGAAGGAGCCTCTCGGATCAGTCCTAGACGAGAGCAAGAAAAAACTTCTCGGATCAGTCCTAGCCGAGAGCAAGAAAAAACTTCTCGGATCAATCCTAGCCGAGAAGGAGCCTCTCGGATCAGTCCTAGCCGAGAGCAAGAAGAAACTTCTCGGATCAGTCCTAGCCGAGAAGGAGCCTCTCGGATCAGTCCTAGCCGAGAGCAAGAAGAAACTTCTCGGATCAGTCCTAGCCGAGAAGGAGTCTCTCGGATCAGTCCTAGCCAAGAAGGAGCCTCTCGGATCAGTCCTAGCCGAGAGCAAGAAGAAACTTCTCGGACCAGTCCTAGCCGAGAAGGAGCCTCTCGGATCAGTCCTAGCCGAGAGCAAGTTTCTATCAGTCCTAGCCGAAAGCAAGAAGACACTTCTCGGATCAGTCCTAGCCGAGAAGGAGCCTCTCGGATCAGTCCTAGCCGAGAGCAAGAAGAAACTTCTCGGATCAGTCCTAGCCGAGAGCAAGAAGAAACTTCTCGGACCAGTCCTAGCCTAGAAGGAGCCTCTCGGATCAGTCCTAGCCGAGAGCAAGAAGAAACTTCTCGGATCAGTCCTAGCCGAGAAGGAGCCTCTCGAATCAGTCCTAGCCGAGAAGGAGCCTCTCGGATCAGTCCTAGCCGAGAGCAAGAAGAAAAACTCTCGGATCAGTCCTAGCCGAGAGTCTCGGGTCAGTCCTAGCCGAGAGCAAGAAGAAAGCATTCTCGGATCAATCCTTGCCTAGAGAGAGAAATAAAGAGAGCCAGGGGGGTCGGATTTAACCTTCGGGTTTTGCAGGTTTTTCAAGAGACAGGGAGAAAACCCTAGGAAAAATAAGAAGGTAATGGGGGGTAAGATTTAACCCTTAGGTTTTGCAGGTTAGCAGGTTTTTAGAAGGAGACAAAGCTCGGGTTTCCTTAGACATGGAATTCCCATTATTCAAGCAAGCTTCGGATAAGGGAATTGGGGGGTAACTGTTGGGGATAAATTCCACTCAACCCGATCCAAGGAGGAGATAGACATTTAACAACTACTTCAGATAAATCAGAGAATTGGGATAAGACTTATGGTCCAATCAAATAAGAAGAATTATCAGATCAGAAATCTAAGAAGATATCCAATTAGAAGTCTAATAAAGGATTAAAGTTCAATTAGAACTCTGACAGCAGTTCTAGATCAACAAGGAGCAAGAGTCCTAATCCAGGTTTGACTCCACATTTTTGCCTATAAATAGGCCCATACCCCATGTATAAACTAAGACTCAATTTTATGCATAGAACATTATTTCTCTCACGGAAGCTAACTTAGGCATCGGAGTGGGACCCCCGGAAGGGTCCCTAGGTTTTGTTGTTTTGTAGAGTTATTGAAAAGCGTGAAGAACATCATAGGAACGTGCAGATTCACATCATACCGGAAACTGTACCAACAATATTCATCTTCCACTAATAATGTGTGGATGCCTAGATAAATAAAAATAGATAACTTACGTACGTGTAGATGGTATCTATCGATCACTTCTAAATGATTTGAATGTAAATTAAGATTTGAATTTTTTTTAACTTGAAAACTGAAGAAAGTTGTTTGGTAATTAATAATATTAAGGATTAAATAAGTTTTTGCCCCATGTGATTTAACGACTTTATTTTTTGCTTTATGTGGTCGATCAATTTCTTATCGTAGATGATATTTCGTTTATGGTTAAAAACAAAGATAATACCTTTGTTCAAAAATTAATTGAAGTCCATGACAACCTTCTAAAACTGTGACACGTGTCCTATGTCTAATTAAAAATTAAAAAATTAAAAATAATAATAAAAAAAGCTTCAAAAATCAGAATTGGATAGGGATGAATCCATTAATATCCATTACATGAGATTTGTGGGTTATGCCCTTTAATTTAATGAAGTTTATAGACAACGTTGTCCACATGTACATGTAAATAAATTAATATGCCCTACTGGCCTGCCCCTTAGAAAAGTGGGATTGCATGCTAATCAATCACAGCTTTTAGCCTTTATATACAGGCAGCAAATTAACTTTAATCATTTGTGCATGTGTGTGAGAGTAAGTGAGAGAGAAAATGGAACCAAAAGAAACTCTGGCATTTGTACAAGGCCAAGCCGAAATTTGGCAACACATGTTCGGCTTCGTGGATTCTATGGCATTGAAATGTGCCGTGGAGCTCCGCATTGCTGACATTATACACTCTCATGGTGGCCCGATTTCTTTGCACCAAATAGCCTCCGGCATTGATTCCCCATCTCCTGATATCCCCTACCTTACACGTATCATGAGATCACTAGTTCGCAAAAACATCTTCACCGAGCATCATCCACTGGAGAGTGGGGGGGAGACAATCTACGGGTTGAACCCGGCGTCAAGATGGCTTTTGCATGATACTGAGCTGAGCCTAGTGCCAATGGTGTTAATGGAGAACCATTCGTGGCAATTGGCACCATGGCATTGCCTCGGCCAATGTGTCAAAGAAGGGGGCATTGCGTTCAAGAAGGCCCACGGCTGTGAGATGTGGGACTTTGCATCAAAAAATCCTGAATTCAACAACATCTTCAATGATGCCATGGCGTGTACGGCCAAGATCGTGATGGGGGTGGTACTGGCGGAATACAAAGATGGGTTTGGCAGCGTGGGGTCATTGGTGGATGTAGGAGGTGGGACGGGAGGGATGATAGGTGAGATTGTTAAAGCACATCCACGTATCAAAGGTATTAACTTCGATCTGCCGCATGTTGTTGCCACAGCACCAGAGCGGGAGGGGGTCTCCCATGTTGGAGGTGACATGTTTGACGCCATTCCTAATGCTGATGCAGTTTTCATGAAGGTATGTATTCAGTACGTAATCCATTAGGTTCCACTTTCTTTTCTTTCTTTATCCTTTTGGGTCTACTATTGAAGTTTTAGTGTTTTTTTTCTCACTATAATTGGTAATCCATTAGATCACATGCAATCAACTACTATAAATATTCTGAAAAATGTTCGACCCTCACCCCTTAATTAAAGGGGTCATACTTCTCAACTTTAACTCTTTAATTTTATATTGGGTTTATAAATTGTCTAAAAAATTGACAATTTTAATTATAAATGCTACATAAACTGTCATGTCAACTTGTAATAAATTTTTAATAAAAGTTGCAATACAACTCACAGTCCTAAAACATTATTGGAATTGTTTATTATTTATACACGCTTCAGTTTATAATACTATGTATGCTTGTTGTTGATAGCTTACTAGTAAAATATTTGATCACATCAAATTAATACAAAAATCGGTGCATGCAGTGGGTACTACACGATTGGAGTGACGAACATTGCATGAAGATTTTGAAGAATTGCAGAAAAGCAATACCAGAGAAGAGTGGAAAGCTTATTATTGTAGATATTGTCCTTGAGAAAGATGGCAATGATTTGTTTGATGAGACCCGCATGGCATTCGATTTGTTGATGATGGCACACACCACTGGCGGAAAGGAGAGGACTGAGCTTGAATGGCAGAAACTATTGGTGGAAGCAGGCTTCGGTCGCTACAAAATCATCAAAATTCCAACTATACCATCCATTATTGAGGCCTATCCCGAGTGATCGAGAGTGGCATGCAATTGCTGTTGTGAAGATCATGCCATGTACACATGGTTGATCACTAGCTTGATGCCTGGTTTTATTGTAAACGAACAAACCCAATAAAAAAAATAAAAATAAAAATAAAAAAGGGAACAGATATGGCATGAAAATAAAAGGCAATTATGTTAAATAATTGGCTTTAGTTTTTATATGGGAATGGGATTAAATGTCAACTAGACCAAACCCAATTTTCAGCCTTTTTTTTTTTTTTTCGGTCAACTTATTATTATGTTGGGCCAATATTGCTTGTTTTTTTCTTTTTTAAAAAACATTCGTATTGATTTCATTCATAAACGGGTAAACAACAAGAGCATAAAACTCTTAAAGATCCAGAGTAGGTAACTCTGAAATTACAATCTCTCTAATACTATTTGGATAACAATCAATCCAAACTCGATCTACGACAAAAAGAATCCCCTCTTTTGCAAGCATATGTGCCGCTGAGTTTGCTGCCCTTGGCGTATGACAAACCTTCCAAGTTCGAAAATATCGGAGGACTTCATGAATATCAGCCACAATGTGTCCATACTTTCCCCAATTTAATCCCAGTTTATTGATAGAATGTACCACTTGAAGGGAATCTCCTTCTACTATGATCCTGTCCAGCCCCCTGTTCTTACAAAATTCAACAGCTTACAAAGCTGCTATGGACTCCCCAACAACTGGGTCAACTATAAAATCCACCACCTGACTAGCAGCTGCATAAACCTTACCGTTTGAATCTTTGATCACCAACCAACACCCATCCTGCCATTTTTGTTGTCTAAAGCCACATCACAGTTAATTTTGTAAATACTGAAAGGAGGAGGAACCCATCTAACTAGAGCCGGTACTTCCCGAGTCGTCTGCAACGAATCAAAATCTCCCATTCTCTGCAGAGAATTTCGATAGTCGTTAATGAAAGTTGCAGAAACCCGTATCACATTGTTTGGGTGGGAAAACTCCCCATCATGAACAACTAAATTTCTCCTAAACCAAATGCGTCTGGCAATCTCTGCATGTACTTCAACCTCTTCCCCACTGCACCTGTCAAATAGATACTCCATAACTTCTGCAAAGGAATAGCCAGTCACATAGCTCTTTTGAATCAGCCTTCCATCTGCCCCCCAAACATTAGCCGCCGAAGGGCAATCCCATAAAATGTGCTTCGCCGCTTCCACTTCTGCCTTACAAAACAAGCAAAAGGATCAAGAGAAATACCTTTCTTTTGTAAATTATCCTTCGTTGGAAGGATATTTTGACATGCACGCCAAATAAAAACCTTTACGGGGTTTGGGACCTTCATTCCCCATATCAACTTCCACAAGTTTTGATCACTTACAGTTGTCGAACATTCCCCGGCCCCCGTGGTACCTCTTGCCTATCTTTCTCAATATAGTAGGCACTCCGAACGGTAAATTCTCCAATTGAGGACCCCCGCCATGTAAGCATATCAGGATGTCCATATTTGCTAAGAGGAATGGAAAAAATAATATCAGCCTCCTCCTTGGCAAAAACTGAGTTGACAAGAGCCTTGTTCCACCCTCTAGTCTCCCCATCTATTAATGTGCTCACCACTGCATCCTCCGGCAGAATCGTTATAGGTGACTGAACTTTAGACGTCATCGGGATAGGTAACCATTTATCGCCCCAAATTTTAACCAAATTACCATTTCCAATTCTCATTGCATGCCCTCTTGAATTAGATCTTTTGAAGACATAATACTTCTCCAAGCAAAAGAAGGACGACGCCCGAGAGAAGCCCCAAAAAAATCTACCCTTGGAAAATATTTTGCTTTTAGTATTTGGCCTGCCAAACTGTGGGGATTATGAAGAAGCCGCCAACCTTGTTTTGCTAACAAAGCTGTGTTAAAACACCTCAAATCTCTAAACCCCATCCCCCCATTTGACTTTGAGAACCCAACTTTTTTCAGCTCATCCAGTGAATCTTGGAATCATTTTCTTTATGCCCCCACCAAAACTTCTGCATCATTGAATTGATATCTGTACAAAGCCCCTTTGGGAGAAGGAAGATGCTCATGCTATATGTAGGAATAGCTTGAATCACGGCCTTAAGCAGTATCTCCTTCCCAACTTGAGAGAGAAATTTTATTTTCCAATCATGCAATCTCTTCCAAACCCTATCTTTAATATTCTGAAATTCCCGCACCCTAGATTTGCCCACCAGAGTTGGCAACCCCAAATACTTATCATATCTCTGCGTACTGGGTACCCCTGATAATCTTTGGATACATTCTCGAGCCTCTTGACTTGTATTTCGGCTAAAGAAAAGAGAAGTCTTTTCCTTATTAAGCAGTTGGCCCGAAGCTCTGTCATAACACTCAAGAAGGTTAGATAAACGTCCCCAATCTCTCGAAGTATCCCTGCAAAACAATTGGCTATCATCTGCAAAAAATAAATGGTTTAAACAAGGCCCCTTAGGTGATGTAGGAACCCCCGAGAGCCATTTAGAATTCTCAACTTGAGCTAGTAAATTACTCATTGCTTTCGCACATATAATAAAGAGGTAAGGAGAAAGAGGATCTCCTTGTCGAATACCTCGAGACGGTTGAAAATTTTCTGTTTTTTGCCCATTAATGATAACAGAAAAATTAACCGACTGGATACATTGTATTATCAAACCTCGCCATTTACATGCAAAACCCATTCTTCTCATAACCTCATCCAAGAATCGCCATTCCACTCTATCATAAGCCTTACTCATGTCAAGCTTAACCGCAACATAGCCCACTTTCCCCCAATGATGCGTTTGCATGGAATGCAACGTCTCATATGTAGCAAGAATATTGTCAGAGATCAGGCGCCCTGGAGCGCCCTGGAATAAAGGCACTTTGATTTGCTGAGATAATACTAGGTAAAACCCCTTTAAGCCTATTTGCCAATACCTTAGAAGTAAGCTTGTAAATAACATTACAGAGGCTAATAGGACAAAAATCTGAAACTGAAGTAGGCTTTGGTTTCTTTGGGACAAGCACAATATGGGTAGCATTAATATCCAAATCCATAACACCAATGCTGATAAATTTTGAAATAGCTCGACATACCTCATCTCCAACTGTACCCCAATTTTGTTGATAAAAATCCGCCGAAAAACCATCTGGGCCTGGGGCTTTTAGCGGTCCCATCTGTTGTAATGCTTGGCTGACTTCCTCTGGAGTACAAGGTTGCAGCAGATGCTCGTTCATCTCAGCTGTAATCCGGCTTTCCATTCCTACCAGACATCTCTCCACATTTTCTAATCGGGATGCTTGAAACAGTGTCTTAAAATAATCCACAAAAGCTTCCTCAATAGTCTCATGTTCTCTGCATTCCACCCCCAACCGGTTTTGGATTTGCTTTATCTGATTATTCTTCCTTCTTTGGTTCACACAAGCATGAAAATATTTTGTTTTTATCACCAAATTGAAGCCAATCTTGCTTAGCTTTCTGCCAACACTTTAAATCCTCCATTTCAATCAAATCATTTACTTCCTCTTTCAAATTTTTGATATTATCCATTTCAGACTCAGCTTCATCAACTTGGAGGTTACCAAGTTATTTTGTTTTTTCAGTAATCAAGCGGTCATTAGGATCAATATTAACTCTTCTCCACTGCTTGCAAACAGACTCTTCCCAATTTTTGTCTTCACACCCTCCCAAATATCATGGCTAGGAACTTTAACTCTCCAAACTTTATGAACCACTTGCTTAACCCCCTTTTTTTTTTGCCACCATGATTCAAACCAAAACTGATTCCTTCTTTTTAAAAAACTACCAACCGAAATATGTAGAGATACGTACAGGGGAGTGTGATCCGAACTTCTAGCAGGGAAAACTTCCACCGAAAGATTAGGAAGTCTCAAAGCCAAGCATGAAGTAGCCAAGACTCTATCTAATATTTCCTTAATAAACATGCCATCATACTTCTGGTTAGACAACGTGAATTTTGATCCAGAAAAACCCATATCAGCCAGTTTGCAAGTCTCCAACGTAGATTGGAACGCCATCATTTGAGCTCGAGCCCGGCGCGCTCCCCCTTCCTCCCCCCCCCCCATTTTTCTGCATCTTCAATTATTTCGTTGAAATCCCCCATGCATAACCATGATGAAGGTGATAACTTGGCTAAGTGTCTCAATAGGTCCCAAGATTCCTTCCTCCTTTGTACCTCCGGGTGTCCATAGAACCCCGTAAATTTCCGTGAGCAATCAAAAGCTTCAGAAAAAATCACTCCATTAATATGCCTCAGGCTATAGTTTTGAATTGTTACCTAAAAATCCTCCTTCCAGAACAAAGCCAATCCCCCACTTCTGCAAACACAGTCCACCACAAATAAACAGTCATAACCTAGTTTGAACTTTAAACTTTCTAACGGGGCTGTTTTTTGCATAGTTTCCATTAAGAAAACCATATCGGGTCGCTTCTCCTTCACCATCCGGCAAAGATCTTGAACTGTTCGGAGGTTCCCAAGCCCCCGGTAGTTCCAACTTAATATACTCATAATGCTTGGCGGGGCTGAATATCAGCCTCCGCCACAAAGTTGTCTGGAATTAATAACGTCCCACGTCCCTTCTTCACTGACAAAACCCCTGCTTTGTGTGCCTCTCCTATATCTTTTGGTCGTATTTCGTCATCTTCACAGATAAATTGGCCGTAGAGTTTTTGTCCTTCCCTACCCGTGTCTTCCTCCTCCGATCCAGGTTGTTTTCCTTACTAGGGAAATTGCACTGACGCGAGTTTCATGCACCCACATAAATTCCAGCAGGTTGAACATTTTCATCCAGTAGAGAAAGCTGGGCTGGGCCCTCTAATTCCTGTCTAAGATTATGGTGTTGTCAACATGCTCATTTCTTTTAATTTTTAAGATTATGGTGTTGTCAAGATGCTCATTTCTTTTAATTTTTTTGACGGTCTAAATTTAATTTAAATTTTTCATAAAAAAAAAGAGTAGTTAAAACCGGCCGGAATCTAAAAATTTATAACTAAAATTTAATGTAATATTTTTTTAGGACACTTGACCTAAATCCTTTCTTTTATGGTTTACGACAGGTTATGTGTAACACCCTCGTCCCATATTGAGAAGAGATGAATAGTTCACATAGAGTGAGTAGTTTATATAGATATTCATGGGTGCTAAGTCCCACATTGCCTAGTTACTAGGTGAAACTGGGCTTTATAATGGATTCTTGGAAAAGCTTCAAATTAACTAGTCCTTTTGGAGTGATAGTGCAGATGTGGCTAGCGCTTTTCCTTGGGTTGTTACAAATATGCAAAGCGAGCGCTCAATGACACAATACTGTCCGCTTTTGGCTCCCCGTATCAGACTTCCCAGGAGGTCACCCATCTTGGGATTGCTCTCGCAGCGGCTCGCTTAACTGCGGAGTTCTGATAGGTTCATTGCCATCACGGCTTTAAAACGCGTTGTGTCATAAAGGGTGCATTTATACATATAAGCACATCCTCATTCCCAGGCGATGTGGGACGTCACAATCACCCCCCCTTGGGACCCAGCGTCCTCGCTGGTGACCCTCATGGGATCACCCCATTCTTGGCATCCCAGCGAGTGCCCGCCGGCAACCCTCTTGGGCTTGTGCACGCTCCCACCATCTCAGGCTGGGCAATGGCTCTGATACCATTTGTAACAACCCAAGGAAAAGCGCTAGCCACATCTGCACTATCACTCCAAAAGGACTAGTTAATTTGAAGCTTTTCCAAGAATCCATTATAAAGCCCAGTTTCACCTAGTAACTAGGCAATGTGGGACTTAGCACCCATGAATATCTATATAAACTACTCACTCTATGTGAACTATTCATCTCTTCTCAATATGGGATGAGGGTGTTACATTATGTGTCATCATCTTTTCCAAATGAAACTTCGAAATCACATGTTGTTTAGCATTCTTGCGCCCCACAACCCCCAATAAAAAAAACTACATAAGTACATACACATTAGAAACCCAGTAATTTAAAAGTAAACTTGAGGAATGCAGGGAGCTTTAATTTGTCGGATAGAGGAATTCATTAGTTCTTTCACTTATTAAAATATTGAGATGTACATCCAAGAAATTTCAGTATTTATGTCATTTTCAAAAAGACTACAAACAAGGGAATAGGACCTACAAAAGGTGGGTGTCCTTTTTACCTAGTCACTTACAAAAGGCATGCAATAAGCCTTCAGTCTAGAAAAAATTCTGGAGGCCTTTTGGTTTAAAACGTGGTCGGGCAACCCACATCCACTTGGAGCAGATCAAGTATAATTTTCAGTTTGCTTTGTGTTAGTTTCTTCAGATTCAGATCCGGGGTTCACCGAATCAAGAAAATGATGGGTCAGTGAAGCAGAAAATTCACACTCAGATCTATTTATGGACTAACTGAGTGAAACCAATTAAATTGTAAAACCCGAGAACATCAAACTGCATACATAATAATCCTACTATTGATTTTGCCCAAAAACTCCACATGAGCAAACAAATTAACTAAATTACAGCTTGTAATCATTGGGGAACCATAAGGAGCAAAAATTTCACATAAAAATCAGATATTTGAAAGTTTAAATACATGGACAACAACCCCATGCAAGTTTCATGACTTAAAATAAACCATTAAAAATCCCATGTTAGAAAACAAGCTCAATTATGGCATCACGTGATTGAAACCTGCAAAAACCAAACTTTCGACTAAGATTCCAATGGAAGAATCTGAAGTAATACAAAGTAGAAGTAGCAAGAAGCAAACCAACTATCCTATACACCCATGACCCAATCCAACAGGTGCAGATCAGTTGAAA
This sequence comes from Alnus rubra, assembly GCA_028654335.1. Taxonomy (NCBI): domain Eukaryota; kingdom Viridiplantae; phylum Streptophyta; class Magnoliopsida; order Fagales; family Betulaceae; genus Alnus; species Alnus rubra. The sequence goes on from JAJPGS010002095.1 coordinate 1,401,411, forward strand.
AAACCAGAGCACTTTTTTTTTTTTTTTCATGTATATTCTCCAGCGTCATTCAGACCCAAGATTCACTAACATATATGTTCACAAATTTACAAACAGCTTTTAGATTTCTACTTCTAAGACTATATTAATCTCATAACAAAGAATCCAAACATCCATAGAATTAATCAAAACCAAGACTTGTAATTATCAAACCAAAGCTAACCCAATTGTTTTCATATCATAATCAACATGATAAACCTCAAAAACCATATCTTCCAAAAAAAAAAAGAAAAAAAGAAAAAAAAAGAAGCACTACCCCATTTCTCTGCTACTTATCTTCAATACCAATTACAGTACCAAATTCGAGCAAGAATATCACCTGAAATAACATGTAAAGACAACTTTAGCAACAGCAACAATATAATATCAACTTTGCAGGAAATGCTAAAAAACCAAATACTTAACAAGAAGTATATGAAATTTCCTTCAATAGGACATGATGACTGTGAATTCCCGAAGGTCTGAAACAAATACTTCGTATGATTAACATATAGGAAACTATATGTTAACATATATAAAAAGTTAAAAACTTGCAATATGGGACAAGAGTCAGACAAGAGCTAGACCCCTGTCTCACATACAGAACAACTCTTAAAAATTTGCACAAATCTAAACTAATTCAGACAAAACTCAAAATTAAAAACTCATTCGCATATAGAGACAAAGAGACCCAAAAAAAAAAATATTAAGGGAAAAAGACACTTTACCCCCATGATTTATCCACGGCCTGGCGATATACCCCAAAATGTACCAAAATTTAGATATGACCCTCCTGAACTTGCCAACGCGTGCAAAAAATACAATCCGTCCATCCGCCAGTTTGTTTGGACGGAAAGTCGGTCACATGCACAAAAAATGCCCCCGTCTCATCCAGTTTTCATACCTGTGCGTGCATTTGGTTTTTTATTAGTCCCGTGCGTGCCTTTGGTCCCCACTTAGCACTCTCGATGATTCTACACGAAGGTTGACCCACCCACACTTTGTCACCGAAATCCACACTGACAACGAAGGATTCTGAACCTCTCAACTCGAACAAGCATTCATAATCGCTGTTAAATAAAGGTCAATGCCTTTTTTTAAATGGTTAAAGTATTTTTTTGTAGGCAATTTGAGGGGTTTTGTTAATCTAGGGTTTCAGATTTGGGGGTTTTTGTTAGTTTATGGTTGACGGATTTGGTGTTTTTGTTAATTTTGTTTGTTAAGTCACATTTTATATATAGAAATTGACCGCGATTTGGGTATAAAAAAATGTTAGTGTTTGTCGGGATTTGGGGGTTTCGGTCCATGGGTTTTATAGTCATTCATGGTGGTCCCGATATGTCGTTTTTTTCAATATTTTGGAATGCTTGGACCAAGACAGTGATTGGAATAAGTTCTCTTTCCACGTGGCCCCGATCTGTAATTTTTGGCTAAGTTTGCTTTGCACTAGGGTTTGTCGGGATTTTGGGGTTTATATGCAGTTGGTCCATTCATAATGTATTGATGCTACTTTATATGCAATGGGTCTATGTGTATGGATGCTTAATAAATTATTTTGATGTTGGAGCATTATGTAGGACCATTATGTTGAATTATTTTATTATGTCTGTGCATTGGGCCCTCATGCTATTGACATGTGTTGTGTATATTAGTTGCAGTGCCTTATTATAATGGTCCCCTTGTCCCATTGATAATTTTTTTTTTTTTGTGCATGTGTAGGATGAAGTTGGTGTTTGAGATAAACTATGGTGGTAGGTTTGACAGAAAATATGGATGTATTTATGTGGGGGGTCAAGTGGATGTTCATCCGAATAATGTTGATCCGGATAATATGACATTTGTCTTGATTGAGTCTATTTTGGAACAATATGGGTACAGTTCAGGTAATTTGATTTACGTTAGGGACCCTACAAAAAATCTAATGGATGGTTTACAATTAGTATCCTCGGGATTTTAATGTGGCTTATACGGCTACCAAACATGTGGATACTCCTGTTGTAGAGCTTTATATTGTTTCTTTCCAAAGTAATGTAGGTGAGGATGGGGAAGATTGGAAAAATGATGAAGAGGGGAGATGATGGAGGTAGGGTTGATTATAACAATCCATGGTAGGATGATAAAATAAATGATGATAAAGATTTTTTTTTAAAGAGGATTATCTGATGGATAGTTTTGGCCCCTCAACAATGCCAGAAACAAATGAGGGTGTGGAGAGTGATCGGGAGGTGGGGATGGGCATGGGAATGGGGATGGTGATGATGGTACTGAAGTAGAGGGTGGGGGTGATGGTAATGGAGAGAGTGGGTGAGAATGGGGATATTTTGGGTGATGGTAATGGCGAGAGTGGGCTATCTTGTAACAAAATGACATCATTTGAAGATGTTGAGGTTGATGAAAGAGACTTTGACATTGGTAGAAGTGACATTCTATTGTCACCACCTGTTAGTGAAGATGAGGATGGTGGGATTTCATCTCACCATGATGTGGAGTTCTAGGAAACTGACCTAGGCAATCCAGAATTGAAGCTTAAAATGAAGTTCTCTAGCATACAACTTTTTAGAGAAGCTGTTAGGCAGTACAATGTGAGAAGGGGAAAGGATATAAGGTTTGAGAAAAATGAAAGAGCAAAGTGTGTAGTAGTATGTAGAGATCCATCTTGTGAGTATAGAGTGTACGGTAGACAGATGGCGGATGAGGCATAATTTGAATTGAGGTCCTTAAGACCTAAACATACTTGTTCTTGAGTATACAAGAGCTCAATTGTCAATTCGAGGTCGATATCAGATAAACTCTATGATAAGTTTAAAATTAAGTCGGACATGCCACTGCGAGTGATACAAGATGAAGTCAAGAGGAAATGGAATGTTGAAGTACGTAGGTGTCAAATGTAAAGAGGTAGGAAGAAGGCAGGGAAGAAGTTGTACGATAGTTTGGGTGAGCAGTATGGCAGGTTATAGGAATACTGTGAGAATTTAAGGCATATTAACCCAGGCAGCTGTGTAATGATTAAGGTTGAAAAACCAAACCCTGATTTGCCTTTTAAGTTTTACAGACTCTACATGTCTCTTGCAACCATGTAGAAAAGGTTCTTGGAAGGTTGTAGGCCTGTCATAAGCCTAGACGGGTGCCTTTTGAAAGGATCCTACAAGGGAATATTATTGGCTGCGGTTAGTCGAGATGCCAACAACATGTACCCGATTGCAATTGCCGTTGTAGAATCTGAGACAAAAGATAGTTGGACTTGGTTCCTGTAGTGCCTAGTTTCAGATCTTGGTTCACATGAGAGGCACACTTCTCATACATTCATTTTTTATCGGCAAAAAGTTAGTTAAATTAGTTACATAGTTTTAATATTATGATTTCTTGATTTTTTTTTCTACATAGAAACTTACCCTTTTGTACATTGGAATGATGCAGGGTCTTGTTCTAAGTTTTGATATTGTTATTCCAATGGCGGATCATCGAATATGCGTACGGCATTTATATGCCAACTTTCGAGATAATAGGTTTCGGGGGGCGGCTCTGAAGGAATTGTTGTGGAAGGCATCATCGTCTTATACTGATGTTGACTTCAGAATACATATGGAAGAAATTAAGAGAATCAGTCCTGATGCCTTTAACTACCTAGACAAGGTTGACCCCAGCGGATGGTCACGAGCACGGTTCAGCGAATCTCCCAAATGTGACCTCCTTGTCAACAATATCTCTGAATGCTTCAATTCATATATCTTAAAGGCTCGTGACAAGCCTATTTTGACAATGCTTGAAATGATTAGGAAGCAGCTCATGAGAATGTACCAACTTAAAAGAGATGGCATTAGCAAATTGAAAGGTAAGCTGTGCCTTAGAATTGTTGAAAAGCTTGAGGCCGGTTGTGAAGCGGCATCGGAGTGCCTTTCCCATTTTTCTGGTGATGGTATGTTTGAAGTGGAGCAAGGAAGTAGGCAATATGTTATGGATATCCGAAATAGGAAATGTGGATGCAGGAAGTGGAAGATGACTGGGATCCCATGTGCACATGCTCATTCTGCCATAACCTTTCATGGACATCACCCGGAGGATTATGTGGATCCATGTTATAGCATTGAGATGTACAAAAAGGCCTATGCTCCACTCATATATCCAATGCCTAGTGAGGAACAGTCGATACGAACTGGGCATGATATTTTGGATCCACCAAGACCAAGAGTTGTGCCAGACAAACCTCGAAAGGCTAGAGTAAGAGGTCTTGATGAGATGAGAGTTCCTTAGAATCCTTATAGGATAAGAAAGTTCGGATTAAAGGGTAGATGTGGGCTTTGCAAGGTGGTTGGACACAACACTATGACCTGTCCAAAGAAGGAGCAAGCATCTAATTAAAAGCAACCCGCGACAGAAGTTTGTTTGCCAACTCTACCCACACCAAGTGTTAGTTTCACTAAGCAATATGTTTGTATTGTATTTGATATGTTATTTGATTTGCAACTTTATTATTTAATGTGTTATTGATGTTGGACTTCAGACCCAAAGCATTGGATGTAGCAGTAGTTCAAGGGTAGGTGCACAACCAGCAACCAACAACCGATAGTCGAAAGGGAAGGGCACAACCAGCAACCAACAATCGAAAGGGTGTGCACAACCAGCAACCAAAAAAGTATGTGGGATTCAATTTTTGACCTAAAATTTACTTTAATTACTTGAGGATGATAGTGATTAATCACATGTGTTTTGGTTCTTAGAAGAGTTTAAGGACAATTACTGGTGATATACAGCAACCTGCTGCCCCACCTACTGCAACAGTTGAGAGAAATTTGGTACTTATCTTACTTTAGTTTAGTCTTTAAAATGCATCCTACTATTAAACTTATTTATCAATTTTCTTTGGACTAAATTTATGGCAGGAAAATGATCTTGTTGGACTTAGATTGCCAAGTTGGAACAGGCAACCGACAACACCCAGACCACCACCACCACCACCCAGGAAAGAGTCTGGCAGAATCAATAACATATTTTGGACAGTTCCAATTAATTCTCAACTTGCTGTTTTGATTGACCTGACTGCTAAGTCTTTTGCTGCTGGAGATATAAGATTGAAAGTAGTTGGATTGACCCCAAGAACCCCACAAGTTACTGACAGTGGTGTAGTGGCAACATCCTCAACAGCGGCAAATGGAAAAAGGATGGTACATTCCATTGAAAAATGATTACAGATTATGGAGTCAAAGCTGAAAAAAAGAAAAGGCCAAAATGGAAGCATTGATTTTTTTTTTTGACATGCTTTTGTTTTTTGGAATGTAATGATTGGTATGTGACCGGTTTTGTAATTGTTTGTTTTTTGGAAAGTTTGTATGTGACCGGAGTTGGACTTTTGGTTTGTGGGAAGTAGTTTATGGACATATTTAGACAGATTTGCATAGGCTTGGACAGATTTGAATCATGTAAGTTTGACTTGCAGATGTTGAAATGTTGTTTATGTAGATGGTCATGTATGTTTGGTAAATGCATGGTTTTGGATGCATGTTGGAAAAAATTTTGGGATGGTTTTGGTATACATGTTGGATAGATTTGGATAGGTTTTGGTATGCATGTCTTACAACAACTGGAGACTTTTGGTGTTTGATATGCAACTTTTTTTACACTTTTGTAGGTACATTTGATTATGCATTTTTGGACAGGTTTTGGTATGCATGTTGGACAAATTTGGACAGGTTTTGGTATGCATGTCTTAAAACAATTGGACACTTTTGGTGTTTGATATGCAACTTTTTTACATTTTTGTGGACACATTTGTTTATGCATTTTTGGACAGGTTTTGGTATGCATGTCTTCAAATAATTGGACACTTTCGGTGAAATTTATGATACAAAAAATTGCATATACTTTGGTTATTTGTGGACAGATTTGTTTATGAGATTTGGACAGGTTTTGGTATGCATGTCTTCAAACAATTGGAAACTTTTGGTGAAATTTTTGATACAAAAAATTGCATCTAGAAGTGAATATATGTGGACAGGTTTGGTTATTTGCTTCCTGATTTAAGCCTTACATCATTTTTGGACACTTTCAAAAAGCATCATCTTCATTACATACAAATTTGTTTACATAAACAACAAAGACATACAAAAAATGGATGATGTTTACAAAACAAAACCACCCTAAACAGCAACATCAACACATCACCATAAACACATACAAAAAATGGAGGATGTGTACTAAACAAGCCATCCTAACTAACATCACCCTAAATAACATCACCATAAACATATACAAAAAACGGCCTAAACATGACCATAAACACATCACCCTAAACCCTAAACAAAAGCACCATTGGCTTCATAGTAACAACATACAATAACGTCTGGAATCGAACACACCTTTCTATTCTGATCCAACCATAAACAAATACACAATTATCAATATCCATGTACATACAATTACTGTTTTATAAATCTTCTTCGATGCTTTGTATTTGATCTCCCAAATCTGGATTTCTTTACGAAGGGAAGCAATTTCACACTCCATATTTGCCCTCGACTTTCCAACTTCAGCTTCAACTACTAGTTGACATCGTTCGACTTCTTCTGTCTCCATCTTCGATTTCAACTTTTGACCTTCAGTTTCCACCATTGTACGACATCGTGCAGCTTCTTGAATCAAACTTATATGACATTCCCGCAAATGATGTACCGCTCTCTCTCCATGTGAATACATTTTGGGATCAACCCACTCCTAAAAATGACAAGCCCGATTTATCTGCAATACCAAAACAAAAAACCAGAAAAAATAAATGAAACAAAAACAAAAACCAGAAACCGATTTATCTGCCTCATTTTCTCAAAAAAGTACTCAAATTTCAACCCACACATACCTGAGCTTATATAATCAACCCACACATAAAAGGTACCATTATATAATCAAGTCATAAATAATCAACCCACACATACCCAAGCTTATAAATAACTCATATATAATTAATACTTAAGTAAAATTTCCTCAAATGTACTCAAATTTCTTCACCTTAGGTTCTAAAAGGCACTAAAAAAAAATTAAACTTAAAAAGGTATTCAAATTTCAACCCACACAAACTGTATTTTTACTGGACTACCATTATATAATCAACTCATACCCGAGCTTACAACACCTCAGGTTCAAACATTATTTCCTCAAATGTCAGGCTCCAAATTTTTTTTTCAAACCAGTACGCAATAAACGACATACCCAGCATAAAATATATACTTAAAAATCTAAATCCTAAATTATCTTGTAATTCTCGCATTTTATAAATCCTCTACCCAAATTTCATTCGGTGTAGGAGGTTAACGTACAGGCTACTGCCTCTCAATAACAGAGCCACTTTGCATTCGAATTTTCCCCACTCCTTGAAGACTCCGAGTTTGTTGAAGCAGTGCCCGATGGTTGCATAGAAGCAGTGCCTGATGGTTGCATCTTCGAGGAATGGTTCGAAAACAAGTCAGCAATGTTAAAAATCGGCAGCCCACTTCGGAAACCCTAGTTCTTGCACAACTGAGTGTGAAGGAGATGTGAGAAATATGGACACTCTCATTGTGAAAAAACCAAATGCACGCACGGGTATGAACACTGGATGAGACGGGGGCATTTTTGGAAGTTGAGATGTCTTAAACGATCATGTGTTGACTTGGTGATTGTGGAGCCGCTTAGGCTTGGTTTTGCCCGTGTCTTGGTAGAAGTGGATGTCAATTCTGAATTCCCAAAAGAGATAGAAATTCTAGGAATTGGTGGTGAAATTAACAAGGTTGGAATAGAGGAGATGTTAATTAGGGGGTTTTCACCTCATTCATGAACATGTTAATATGGAATGTGAGGGGTTTGAACGACCCTCCAAACAAAAAGAGGTTCAGCGTATTGTTCGGGCCAAGAATATTAGCATTGCTTGTTTGGTTGAGACCAAGGTGAAAGAAAGTAATGCTGTCAATATTAGTTCCTCTATGCTTCCAGGTTGGGATTTTTATTTCAACAATGAAAAGCATTATTTGGGCCGTATTTGGGTGTGCTAGAAAAGAGAGGATTTTGTTGTTTCTGTTGTTGATAAAAGTGATCAAAGTATTTCCTGCCTATTCTATTCTATTAAAGAGAAAGTCTATTGGTATCAAACATTTGTGTATGGTGCTAATAACCCTTTTGATAGGAGATGTCTCTGGCAACATCTTCACTCCATAAAGATGAGGGTGTCTTCTAATCCTTGGCTTCTTTGTCGAGATTTTAATGTGGTGCGTTGTTTGAAGGAAAAATGGGGTTTGGATTACTTGTCTTCTTATGAGTTGGAATTCGGGGATTCTTTGAATAGTCTGGAAGTGATAGACTTAAATTTTAGTGGTTGTTTCTTCACTTGGAACAATAAAAGTGAAGGCCCTACATTGGTTGCTAGAAATTTGGATAGGGTGTTGGTGAATGAGGAATGGATGTGTAGCTTTGGTAAGACCTGTGTAGATTTCCTTTTAGTGGAATTTTAGAGCATTCTCTTGCTATCATTTATGTGGATACTATGGTTAGTTTTGGCCCTAAGCCTTTTAAGTTTTTCACTTATTGGCTCGAAAATAAGGGGTACATGGACTGGTTATCTACCAGTTGGAATCAGAAGTACCAGGGGGGTCCCTATGTATAAGCTTTGCATGAAACTTAAAGTTTCACCTTATTAAAGTGCTGATGATATTTTGCTGATGATATTTTGCTCTTTTCTGAGGCTAGTTTGTCTTCTATTAAAGTTGTGAAGGCTGGTTTATTAGAGTTTGAACAGCTCTCTGGTTTATCTCCAAGGATGAAGTATGTCTCACTAGATGAATTACGAATGAAGGAAGGGAAGTTTCCGGTCCGCTACCTTGGGGTTCCTTTAATTTCCTCCAAGCTTTCTGCTGTGGATTGTAGAGTGCTGATTGAAAAGATCACACAACGTATTAATTCTTGGACTTCTAAGCAGCTGCATGTCTTTTGCAGGGAGGTTTTAACTGATTACCTCAATTCTCTATGGCTTGCAAGTTTATTGGACTAGCAATTTTATATTGTCTAAGAGTGTTCTAAAGGATATTTTTTTTAAAAATTAATTGGTTTTTGTGGACTGGCAAGGATGGTGAATTTGCAAAGGCCAAAGTTGCTTGGGAAGATATTTGTTTCCCTAAGACAGAAGGTGGCTTGGGGTTGAAATGTATAATAAAGACTTGGAATGTTTCTTCCATGATGAGGCTTATTTGGTCCTCGTTTGCTTGGTCTGGATCTCTTTGGGTTGCATGGGTTCAAGTATATCTTTTGAAGGGGAGGAGCTTTTGGAATGTAAGACTTCCCCAAGATTGCTCATGGACTTGGAGGAAACTTCTAAGAATTCGAGGATGGTACTAGGATTAGTATTGATGAACATGAAGTATGTTGTTATGATTCGGTGGGTGCAGATTCCAAAACCTTAGTACCTTTTATTTTCTTTTATTTATGTTTTCTTTTATTCACCAAAATCAAACATTTTTTGGAATTAGGTTAGGATTTGATTAATTAGTCATAAATTTTGTTTTCAAAAACATAATTCTCTTTGGGATCGACCTTGCACTTGCAATCCATTAATTGCAAACGATTCATACACTTGCGAGTACAATTAAAATTCACATCAAGAGCTACGGCTTGGGGTTGTACAAGTGATACTCAGTGTGTTTATTGCAGACATGGAATAGAGAGTCAAGATCATATGTTCTTCAAATGCAGCTTTGGCTCCCGAATTTGGCAAAATTGCATGCATAGATGTAAGAGATTGTAGTGTGTTTTATGCAGATTAGCTTTGAATTCTGTTGTGTATCATTTGTGGAGAGCTAGAAATGAGATTAGGCATCATGGTAGACCAAAAACTGAGGAATAGTTGTTTCGATTGATTTATTGAGAAATTCGATCCCGTATTTCTTGCAAGGGCAAATTCACAAAGACCAGGGAAAATGTTGCTCTTTTTTTAAAGTGGAACATTGCTTTTTCTGTTCTAGTTAAGTGTTTTGTTGGTTGTGAGCTTTGATTGCTTTTTTTGTTTGTTTTGGATTTGTTGGAAACCTTTCGTCTGTAAGGTGTTGTTTTCTTGGTATTAATAACATTCACTTATTCATAAAAAAAGAAAAAAAAAAAAGAAAAAAGAAAATGAGATTATTTTAGTTTCATTTTAAATATAATTGTATGTGCATAACAAATGATTCTTCGTAAATTTAATTGGAAGTCTCAACTTTATTATTATTATTATTATAATTATAAAAAATTAATATTTTCCATTGCCTAAAAGCAATATTAATGGATCTTGCAAATCTTGTTGATGTGATCGATAACAATGAGGTCATAATACATTTTTGAATGCATGTGGCCGTAGACATTACGTAGTGCATGAACGAAGTAATGAAGATTTTGTCAATATTCTGGAAAGGCTGAGAGGAAATACGGGAAACAAACAGTAACTGCTATTATTGTAGAAAGATTTTTTGGTGATAAGGCTGTCATTAATTGTTGATGTTGTCCTAAAGCAAGACATGCATGTGTGGATGCCTAGAAAAACAAAAATAGATAACGTACGTTTGGATATGTAGTATCCACTATCCATCGATCACTTCTAAGCTAACTTTTAATTTGCTGGACCAAACAATAATAAACGTTATAAAAGGAGTACGAGATATTTATTTCAATAGTAGTAAGATGTGATTGGTGTGATATAAAATTTGAGAATATTTTATAAAAAAGTAAGGGGTAATTATCTTTTTTCTCCATGAACTACCAAAAAATGCGTGATGCCCCTATGAACTACCAACTCGACCAAAATAGAGCATTCAACTACAAAAGATAACAATTTTCTCCCCTTCCGTCAGTCACACGCCGTTTTACCCTCATTTTCTTCCTCTTTTTCCCCTATGAACTACCACCATCTTCCTCTTTTCCCCCATGAACTACCATCATCTTCCAACATGTCCCCATATAAAACGGCACATGACCCGTTGACCGTTTGTTTTAACCCATTTGACTGACGGAAGGGGGAAAATGGTTGTCTTTGGTAGCTGAATGCTCTATTTTGGTCGAGTTGGTAGTTCATGGGGGCATTATGCATTTTTTGGTAGTTCATGGAGAAAAAGGTAATTACCCCTTAATTTTATGTTGAGTTTACAAGTCCTCTAAAAAATTGACAGTCCTAATTATAAATACTACATAAATTGTCATGTCAATATGTAAGAAACTTTTAATAAAAGTTGCAATACAACTCACAGCCCTAAAACATTATTGGATCACATCAAATAATACTAGTAAAATATTTGATCACGTCAAATTAATAAAAAAATCGGTGCATACACGATTGGAGTGACGAACATTGCATGAAGATTTTGAAGAATTGCAGAAAAGCAATACCAGAGAAGAGTGGAAAGCTTATTATTGTAGATATTGTCCTTGAGAAAGATGGCAATGATTTGTTTGATGAGACCCGCATGGCATTCGATTTGTTGATGATGGCACACACCACTGGCGGAAAGGAGAGGACTGAGCTTGAATGGCAGAAACTATTGGTGGAAGCAGGCTTCGGTCGCTACAAAATCATCAAAATTCCAACTATACCATCCATTATTGAGGCCTATCCCGAGTGATCGAGAGTGGCATGCAATCGCTGTTGTGAAGATCATGCCATGTACACATGGTTGATCACTAGCTTGATGCCTGGTTTTATTGTAAACGAACAAACCCAATAAAAAATAAAAAATAAAAATAAAAAAGGGAACAGATATGGCATGAAAATAAAAGGCAATTATGTTAATAAATAATTGGCTTTAGTTTTTATATGGGAATGGGATTAAATGTCAACTAGACCAAACCCAATTTTCAGCCTTTTTTTTTTCGGCCAATATTGCTTGTTTAAGATTCTGGTGTTGTCAACATGCTCATTTCTTTTAATTTTTTTGATGGTCTAAATTTAATTTAAATTTTTCATAAAAAAAGAGTAATTAAAACCGGCCGGACACTTGATGCAGGAGGATCCGAGTCTGATGACGCTGAGCTGTCAGATTGCACAATAATGGCGCTGAAATACCTGGAGCAAGCGGATCAGCGCAAAATTGGCAAGAAATCGTAATTTCGCCTAATTGGGGCAATTTTCGAGTGCGCTACAGTAATTTGGCTATAACTTTGGCTACGAGTATCCGTTTTGCGCATATGACCCCAATTCGGAAAGCACTCTTCGGCGCGCACGTCGTGGCCACCGAACTTTGCTCGGTGCGCCTCGTTTCGAGCCCCAAAATCCACTGTTTTCCTTGTCAAAACCCTAATTTTAGATTATTTTTTTTTCCATTTATGGTAACTTTTCGTTTATTGTTTAGGAGGTGATTCTGAGCCCGATTTGGGCCAGATTTTCGACAGAATACTTATTTTATTACGTATTTCGTTTTATTAGGGTTTTCGGGATTTTGCTATTTTTGGCAAAAATTCTCCTAAAACCTAATTTTCAGCTATTTAAGCCCGGCTTGTGGGCGTTTTTTTGGACAGCTTATTGTTATTGATAATTTATCAAAATTCAGAGTTTTTCTCTGTTTTGAGGTGAATTTACTGTTTTCTTCCTTGCAAACTACCTGTTGGTTAGCCTATAGAATAATCGCTATTCTGTCCGGCGTCAACACTTGACCTAAATCCTTTCTTTTATGGTTTACGACAAGGTATGTGTCATCATCTTTTCCAAATGAAACTTCGAAATCACATGTTGTTTAGCATTCTTGCGCCCAACAACCCCCAATAAATAAAACTAAATAAGTACATGCACATTAGAAGCCCTGTAATTTAAAAGTAAACTTGAGGAATGCAGGGAACTTTAATTTGTCGGATTGAGGAATCAATGAGTTCTTTCACTTATTAAAATATTGAGATGTATATATATTCAAGAAATTTCAGTATTTATATCCTTTTCAAAAAGACTACAAACAAGGGAATAGAACCTACAAAAGGTGGGTGTCCTTTTTATATATAGTCACTTACAAAAGGCATGCAGTAAGCCCTCATCAGTCTAGAAAAAATTCTGGAGGCCTTTTAGTTTAAAACGTGGTCGGGCAACCCACATCCACTCGGAGCAGATCAAGAATAATTTTCAGTTTGCTATGTGTTAGTTTCTTCAGATTCAGATCCGGGGTTCACCAAATCAAAAAAATGATGGGTCAGTGAAGCAGAAAATTCACACTCAGATCTATTTATGGACTAACTGAGTGAAACCAATTAAATTGTAAAACCCGAGAACATCAAACTGCATACATAATAATCCTACGATTGATTTCGCCCAAAAACTCCACATGAGCAAACAAATTAACTAAATTACAGCTTGAAATCATTGGAACCATAAGGAGCAAAAATTTCACATAAAAATCCGATATTTGAAAGTTTAAATACAATGACAACAACCCCATACATACATAATAATCCTACTATTGATTTCGCCCAAAATCTCCACATGAGCAAACAAATTAACTAAATTACAGCTTGAAATCATTGGATCCATAAGGAGCAAAAATTTCACGTAAAAATCCGATATTTGAAAGTTTAAATACAAGGACAACAACCCCATGCAAGTTTAAGGACTTGAGATAAACCATTAAAAATCCCATGTTAGAGTATTCCTAACAGCTTCCCTTCCCTTCCCCTTCATTTTCCCTAAATGTAGGGAATAAAACTACTTTTTACTTCCCTATCAAAAAATACCCCACAGCAGCTTCCCTTCATTTTTCCCTATATCATTAAAATATTATTTTGTTACTTTTACTTTAATTAAAAGTAAGAAAAGAAAGAGATAAAGTAAGAGAGAGATTATATTTTTAGAATAAACAATTGAATGGGAGGTGAACAGTGCTTCCCAATGCATTGGGAAGTACTGTTTACTTCCTAGGGAACAGATAATTGTAGGGAAGCTGCTGTGGGATGATTTTTTTGACTTTCTTAAAATTTTCCCTAAAATTTAGGGAACAGATCCCTTGTAGGGAAGCTGCTAGTAATGCTCTTAGAAAACAAGCTCAATTATGGCATCACGTAATTGAAACCTGCAAAAACCAAACATTCGACTAAGATTCCAATGCAAGAATTTGAAGTAGTACAAAGTAGAAGTAACAAGAAGCAAACAAACTGTCCTATACACCCATGACCCAATCTAACAGGTGCAGATTAGTTGAAAAAATTAGAGCACATTTTTTTTTTCCTGTATATTCTCCAGCGTCATTCAAATCCAAGATTCACTAACATATATGTTCACAAAATAACCAACAGCTTTTAGATTTCTACTTCTAAGACTATATTAATCTCATAACAAAAAATCCAAACATTCATAGAATTAATCAAAACCAAGACTTAATCAACATGATAAACCTCAAAAACCATATCTTACAAAAAAAAGAAAAAAAGAAAAAAAAGAAGAAGCACTACCCCATTTCTCTGCTACTTATCTTTAGTACCGATTACAGTACCAAATTCGAGCAAGAATATCACCTGAAATAACATGTAAAGACACCTTAAGCAACATCAACAATAGAATATCAACTTTGCAAGAAATGCTAAAAAACCAAATACTTAACAAGAAGTATATGAAAACTCCTTTAATAGGACATGATGGCTGTGAATTCCTGAAGGTCTGAAACAAATACTTCTTATGATTAACATATAGGAAACTATATATTAACATATAAAAAAAGTTAAAAACTTGCAATATGGGACAAGAGTCAGACAAGAGCCAGACCCCTGTCTCACATACAGAACAACTCTTAAAAATTTGCACAAATCTGAACCAATTTAGAGAAAACTCAAAATTAAAAACTCATTCGCATAAAGAGACAAAGAGACCCAAAATAAAAAAAATTAAGGGAAAAAGACACTTTGCCCCCATGATTTATCAACGGCCTGGCGATATACCCCCAAATATACCAAAATTTAGATATGACCCTCCTGAACTTGCCAAATGCGTGGCAAAAAATACAATTTGTTCATTCACCCGTCTGTTTGGATGGAAAGTCGATCACGTGTACCAAAAATGACCCCATCTCATCCAGTGTTCATACCCGTGCATGCATTTGGCTTTTTATTAGTCCCGTGCGTGCCTTTGGTCCCCACTTAGCACTCTCGAAGGTTCTACACGAAGGCTGACCCACCCTCTCAACTCGAAAAGGCGTTCATAATCGTTGTTAAATAAAGGTCAATGCCTTTTTTTAAATGGTTAAATTATTATTTTGTAGGCGATTTGGGGGGTTTTGTTAGTCTAGGGTTTCGAATTTAGGGGTTTTTGTTAGTTTATGGTCGACGGATTTGGTGTTTTTGTTAATGTTGTTTGTTAAGCCTCATTTTTTATATAGAAATTGACTGCAATTTGGGTATAAAAAAAATGTTAGGGTTTGTCGGGATTTGGGGGTCTCGGTCCATGGGTTTTATAGTATTCATGGTGGTCCCGATATGTCGTTTTTTTCAATATTTTGGTATGCTTGGACCGAGAGAGTGATTGGAATAAGTTCTCTTTGCACGTGGTCCCGATCTGTAATTTTTGGCTAAGTTTGCTTTGCACTAGGGTTTGTCGGGATTTCGAGGTTTATATGTAGTTGGTCCATTCATAATGTATGGATGCTACTTTATATGTAGTGGGTCCATGTGTATGGATACTTAATAAATTATTTTGATGTTGTACTGATGTTGGAGCATTATGTAGGACCATTATGTTGAATTATTTTATTATGTCTGTGCATTGGGCCCTCATGCTATTGACATGTGTTGTGTATATTAGTTGCAGTGCCTTATTATAGTGGTCCCCTTGTCCCATTGATAATGTATTTTTTTTTGTGCATGTGTATAATGAAGTTGGTGTTTGAGATAAACTATGGGGGTAGATTTGACAGAAAATATGGATGTATTTATGTGGGGTCAAATGGATGTTCATCCAGATAATGTTGATCCGAATAATATGACATTTGTCTTAATTGAGTCTATTTTGGGACAATATGGGTACAGTCCATGTGATTTGATTTACGTTAGGGACCCTACCAAAAATCTAGTGGATGGTTTACAACTAGTATCCTCAGATTATGATGTGGCTTATATGGCTGCAAAAATTGTGGATACTCCTGTTGTAGAGCTTTATATTGTTTCTTTCCAAGGTAATGTAGGTGAGGATGGGGAAGATTGAGAAAATGATGAAGTAGGAGATGATGGAGGTAGGGTTGATTATAACGATCCATGGTTGGATGATAAAATAAGTGATGATAAAGATGTATTTAAATAGGATTATCTGGTGGATAGTTTTGGCCCCTCAATAATGCCATAAACGGATGAGGGTGTGGAGGGTGATTGGGAGGATGGGGATGGGGATGGTCATGGAAATGAGGATGGGGATGGTGATGATGGTACTGAAGTAGAGGGTGGGGCTGAGTGTGGGGATTTTTGGGTGATGGTAATGGCGAGAGTGGGCCATCTGGTAACAAAATGACATCATTTGAAGATGTTGAGGTTGATGAAAGAGACTCTGACATTGGTAGAAGTGACATTCTATTGTCACTACTGTTAGTGAAGATGAGGATGGTGGAATTTCATCTCACCATGATGTGGAGTTCTAGGAAATTGACCTAGGCAATCCAAAATTGAAGCTTAAAATGAAGTTCTCTAGCATACAACTTTTTAAAGAAGCTGTTAGGCAGTACAATGTGAGAAGGGGAAATGACATAAGGTTTGAGAAAAATGAAAAAGCAAAGTGTGTAGCAGTATGTAGAGATCCATCTTGTGAGTATAGAGTGTACGGTAGACAGATGGCGGATGAGGCATCATTTGAATTGAGGTCCTTAAGACCTAAACATACTTGTTCTTGAGTATACAAGAGCTCAATTGTCAATTCGAGGTCGATATTAAATAAACTCTATAATAAGTTTAAAATTCAGTCGGACATGCCACTGCGAGTGATACAAGATGAAGTCAAGAGGAAATGAAATGTTGATGTAAGTAGGAGTCAAATGTATAAAGGTAGGAAAAAGGCAGGGAAGAGGTTGTACGGTAGTTTGGGTGAGCAGTATGGCAGGCTGTGGGATTACTATGAGACTTTAAGGCATACTAATCCAGGCAGCTGTGTAATGATTAAGGTTGAAAAACCAAACCCTGATTTGCCTGCTAAGTTTCACAGACTCTACATGTCTATTGCAGCCATGAAGAAATGGTTCTTGGAAGGTTGTAGGCCTGTCATAAGCCTAGACGGATGCTTTTTGAAAGGATCCTACAAGGGAATATTATTAGTTGCGGTTAGTCGAGATGCCAACAACATGTACCCAATTGCAATTGCCGTTGTAGAATCTGAGACAAAAGATAGTTGGACCTGGTTCCTGGAGTGCCTAGTTTCAGATCTTGGTTCACATGAGAGACACACTTCTCCTACATTCATTTCTGATTGGCAAAATGTTAGTTAACTTAGTTACATAGTTTTACATATTATGATTTCTTGATTTTTTTTTTCTACATATAAACTTACCCTTTTGTACATTGGAATGATGTAGGGTCTTGTTCTAAGTTTTGATATTGTTATTCCAGTGGCGGATCACTGAATATGTGTACGGCATTTATATGCCAACTTTCGAGATAATGGGTTTTAGGGGGTGGCTCTAAAGGAATTGTTGTGGAAGGCATTATCGTCTTATACTGATGTCGACTTTAGAATACATATGGAAGAAATTAAGAGAATCAATCCTGATGCCTTTTACTACCTAGACAAGGTTGACACCAGCAGATGGTCACGAGCATGGTTCGGTGACTCTCCCAAATGCGACCTCCTATATCTTAAAGGCTCGTGACAAGCCTATTCTAACAATGCTTGAAATGATTAGGAAGCAGCTCATGAGAAGGTACCAACTTAAAAGAGATGGCATCAGAAAATTGAAAGGTAAGTTGTGCCCTAGAATTGTTGAAAAGCTTGAGTCCATTTGTAAAGCGGCATCGAACTGCCTTTCCCATTTTTCTGTCGATGGTATGTTTGAAGTGGAGCAAGAAAGTAGACAATATGTTGTGGATATCCGAAATAGGAAATGTAGATGCAGGAAGTGGCAGATGACTGGGATCCCATGTGCACATGCTCATTCTGCCATAACCTTTCATGGACATCACCCGGAGGATTGTGTGGATCCATGTTATAGCATTGAGATGTCAAAAAGGCCTATGCTCCACTCATATATCCAATGCCTAGTGAGGAACAGTCAATACGGACCGGGCATGATTTTTGGATCCGCCAAGACCAAGAGTGGTGCTAGGCAGACCTCGAAAGGCCAGAGTAAGAGGTCCTGATGAGTCGAGTGTTCCTCAGAATCCTTATAGGATGAGAAAGTTCGGAATGAAGGGTAGATGTGGGCTTTGAAAGGTGGTTGGACACAACACTAGGACCTGTCCAAAGAAGGAGCAAGCATCAAATTAAAGGCATCCCGCAATAGAAGTTTGTTTGCCTGCTCCACCCACACCAAGTGTTAGTTTCACTAAGCAAAATGTTTGTATTGTATTTGATATGTTATTTGATTTACAACTTTATTATTTAATGTGTTATTTAATGTGTTATTGATGTTGGCCTTCAGACCCAAAGCATTGGCTGCAGCAGTAGTACAAGGGGAGGTGCACAACCAGCAACCAACAACCAATAGTCGAAAGGGAGGGGCAGAACCAGCAACCAACAATCGAAAGAGTGGTGCACAACCAGCAACCAAAAAAGTAAGTGGGATTCAATTTTTGACCTAAAATTCACTTTAATTACTTAGGGATGATAGTGATAAATCAAATGTGTTTTGGTTCTTATAAGAGTTTAAGGACAATAACTGGTGATATACAGCAACCCACTGCCCCACCTACTGCAACAGTTGAGAGAAATTTGGTACTTATCTTACTTTAGTTTAGTCTTTAAAATGCATCCTACTATTAAGCTTATTTATCAATCTTCTTTGGACTAAACTTATGGCAGGAAAATGACCTTGTTGGACTTAGATTGCCAAGCTAGAACAGGCAACTGACAACACCCAGACCACCACCACCACCACCCAGCAAAGAGTCTGGCAGAATCAATAACATGTTTTGGACAGTTCCAATTAATCCTCAACCTGCTGTTTTGATTGACCTGACTGCTAAGTCTATTGCTGCTGGAGATATAGGAGGGAAAGTAGTTGGATTGACCCCAAGAACCCCACAAGTTACTGACAGTGGTGTAGTGGCAACATCCTCAACAGCGGCCAAAGGAAAAATGATGATACATTCCATTAAAAAAGGATTACAGATTATGGAGTCAAAGCTGAAAAAGAAAAGGCGAAAATGGAAGCATTGATTTTTTTTTTTTACATGCTTTTGTTTTTTGGAATGTAATGATTGGTATGTGACCGGTTTTGTAATGGTTTGTTTTTTGGAATGTAATGTTTTTTGGAAAGTTTGTATGTGACTGGTGTTGGACTTTTGGTTTGTAGACAAATTTGGATAGACTTGGACAGATTTGGATCATGTAAGTTTGACTTGCAAATGTTGAAATGTTGTTTATGTAGATGGTCATGTATGTTTGGTAAATGCTTGGTTTTGGATGCATGTTGGACAAAGTTTTGGGATGGTTTTGGTATGCATGTTGGACAGATTTGGACAGATTTTGGTATGCATGTCTTACAACAATTGGACACTTTTGTGGACATATTTGTTTATGTATTTTTGGACAGGTTTTGGTATGCATGTCTTAAAACAATTGGACACTTTTGGTATGCATGTTTTGGTATGCATGTCTTAAAACAATTGGACACTTTTGGTGTTTGATATGCAACTTTTTTTACACTTTTGTGGACACATTTGTTTATGCATTTTTGGATAGGTTTTGGTATGCATGTCTTCAAACAATTGGACACTTTTGGTGAAATTTATGATACAAAAAATTACATCTACTTTGGTTATTTGTGGACAGATTTTTTTATAAGATTTGGATAGGTTTTGGTATGCATGTCTTCAAACAATTGGAAACTTTTGGTGAAATTTATGATACCAAAAATTGCAACTACAAGTGAATATATGTGGATAGATTTGGTTATTTGCTTCCTAATTTAAGCTTTACATCATTTTCATTGTTCCTGGTAGCTGCAGATACTCCAAACCCTAGCATTCTTTTTTCTTATTAGGGTTTTTGAGGGGTAGAGGTGTCATTTTGAAAATATGGCCCTAAACCCTAGTGTTCTTTAATCCTATCAGGGTTTAGAAGGGTAAATGTGTCATTTTGTAAAAGTTGGGACTAACCTAATTTTCTGCTATAAATACCCCATGCTAGGCACCACTTACAACATCCCAACATTATACATAGCAGCTGCTGGGTTCTTTGGCTTTTATTCTTTGTAAGTTTTTATTTTTATGTTTTTAATAAAATTTAGTATTTTCTTTTTAGTGATGCGTAGCTAATTTTTCAACTAAGGTTAATGATGAAACCTCACCTTTGATAATACTTTTATTCTTGTTATTTTATCTTATGCAACTTCGATATTATCAATTTATTGTTCAAATCCAATATTCAATTAATTGATTTATGTCTTTTGATTGAATGATTACTTATGAAAAAGTTAGATATTCAATGTCTTTCAATCGATGGATACATCGAATGATTTGGTTGAAAGATGATATCCATTGTGATTTGTGTGTCAAAACAGATACAATGGATGATTTGATTTCAATTGGGTATTCGTTGTGATTTGTTATTAAGTTTGATTCATTGAATGATTTAATATAATTTTTATGGAACCTTGAATAATGAATATGTCTAAATTGTTTGTCGGGTGTACGAATAAAATACAAGAATGTGTTATTTGATATGGTGAGGTGGATTCTAAAACCTTAGTATTTTTTTCTATTGATTGTTTTTAATCTAGTTTTTATTTAGTTTATTATTTTACATTATAAAATCCCAAAATTCGGAACTAGGTTAAGATAAAATTAGTTTATATAAAAATTAATTTTGCAACGCAATTCCCTGTAAATTCGATCGCGCTCTTGCACATACACTATATTGCAAACGATTCGTGCGCTTGCAAGTATTAAAATTTGCACATCAAGTTTTTGACGCCGTTGGCAAGGAATTGTTTGTTTGTGGAAATTGATTTTTTTTGAATTGATTTTATTTTTCTACTAGTTTAGGTAGATTTTTGTTTTATTTTTCTTCTTGCAATTTTTGTTTCCTTTTATTTTTGCTTTATTGTCTAACCAAAAAAGAAGAAGAGTGTTTTTGTCATTGTTTTGCAGCTTTAGTGATATAATCCACGGTATTCGGTTCGAGTACACCAATGCAAAGGGCACCACCTGGGGCAGATTAGTAGTTAAAACTTTGTGAAAAAACATTTATTTTTGGTCCATTTTGTGAGTTTTTAATTTTTGGTGTAATTGTTTGTGTTTCTGTGTTAATTTTTCTTTTTCTTTTTTATTTTTGGTTATTTTAACTTGGAAAAAAAAATTGCTAGTGTGGTCTTACGACGCTATCCAAGTGTCTAGGCAAGTTCTGGCTAGGAAAGTCTTGGGATTTAAGAGGTCCGTGTGACCCTCCTCACTTTCCTGGGAACGAACCTGGGCTCTTGCAAAATTTTGTCTATCCCACTTGCATTTTCTTTTAGCAAAAAAAAAAAAAAAAAAAAAAAAAAAAAAACTTGGTTCATTTCTTTTGTGGGATATTTGCATGCTATAGGGTGCGAGTGAAGCATGGATTTTTATTTTGATGATTATAGTAATTTTTCTGTACAACATGCTTCACCTAGTAGTAGGACACCTGCTCCAACCAACCACCCTTACAGTTTCAACCCACATGAATCATGTTCATATTGTTCTGATCCTTATCATAATGCTAGTAATTGTCCATCATGGATCCTGGGGACAGTTCTATAATTTTTCATATGAACAAATGAACACAAATTTCTCTATCCCGGGTTTCGATTCAAATTCTAATTTTTACAACCCGGATTAGAGCAACCATTCTGATTTCTCGTGGCAAGTTCAAGCTATGGGAAATTGTGCTCCCCAATTTCAGGAATTGCATCATCCTGAATATTTGCAGTTCGCAAACCAAGTCCTTAATCCTCAATCATCATTGGAAGATACGCTGAAGGAATTTATGGAGATAACTGGCCAATCCACCATGCAAGTTCTACAACCAGAGTCGACATTGGAGGATACGCTGAAGGAATTTATGGAGAAAACTAGCCAAACCATGCAAGAGCTTAAGAATGTCACCATGGTTGATAGCTCAGCCATTCGAGAGATCAAAGATGCCACTATGGCCAACACTTCAGCGATTCAAAGGTTGGAAGGACAACTTAATCATCTGGTTGCTGAGTTAAACAGAAAGGAGAAAAAAGAGCTTCAGGGTCAGTTGATGGCTACAGGGCACTACATGATTGATGAGGATGATTTCAGCGATTCTTATCATGAGCATGTCCAAGCCACCGCCACACTTGGGAGCGAGGTAGTTTTTGAGGAAATTGTTAATGAGCCAAGTCTGAAAGGTCTTTTTAGAGAGAGCTGTGATCAATTCGAATTCGACCTTGACTTGGTACCTGAGAAAGATGAGGCCTTATCGGATTCTATTCTTGAGATACGACCTGAGAATGGGGAAACCACTGAGATATCATTCCCCACCACATCTTCTTCAGCAGTTGAGAAGGAAGAGAAAGGAGAGCATTTGGAGTGTGTTGAGCACCTGGAGCACACAGCGCCCCCGCCAAATCCAAATACGTCCAATGACAAAGAAATGAGTACTCAAGCTCATTCCTTCATCACAATCCCTCTTGAGACATTTCGTGAGCCCCAAGCTTCAATTCTTCAATGTCTCAAAGAGAGCCATCTTGTGCCAAAACTGTCAAAGATCCATGCACACAAGGTCAAACATCTAGGAATCGTCATCCTAAGAAGATCCTTCGAAGCAAGCAAGTTAGCTACATAAGATGGCGAAACATTCCACCAGAGGTATATCAAATTCTTAAGAAGAAAGAGTGGAAGGGATTGGTTGGACATCCACATAATCGGGGAAGGCGCTGTAAATTTTCTTTTCCCTTTTACTTTCTGTACATTTGATTTCTTTCATTTTTCATTTTGTTTCTAATAGCAATTAATCTTTTGATGTTTGTTTCTATGAGAAAATGTTGCTGTTAGTTTTGTTGACAGGTGTGCTCGTGTTTAAGTTTGGGGGACACCCTGGCCTTTTTCACACTATGATATTTCCTTACTCCTGGTAATGTATTTCTATACTACACATTGAGGACAATGTGTAATTCAAGTTTGGGGGTATGGAAAAACACTTTGTCTGTTTGTTTGTTTGTTTATTTGTCCTTTTGCTCTAGAATTTTTTTTTTTCAAAAGATAAAATATTGTGCTAGGTTGTTGATTGAGTATGATTACATCACAACTGGTGATTTGTATGTCATTGGTTGGTTTAACATCTTGAACACTACATGTTATTAGAAATCTGAATCTTTTTACTCGTCTGTTGGATTTGAGAGACATCACCTGTTTGAATTGATTTTCATAGGCACATTAGCATAAGATCTGTGAGGTATGAAATTTGAATTGAGGAATGTGTATCTTGAGGTTTGTAGGTTGATTTGTTGATGAAACCTTGGCTTAAGTTAAAAAATAAAAAAATAAAAAATAATATAATTAGTTTGAGTTCTTATTGAATAATCAGACTTCTTGCATCACTAAGCATTGAGTGTTCGCATAAAAAGATGATAAATTCAATTTGGTTGATTGTATGGCTAGTTTGACTTCGTAGCCTTTTTAACTTGAGTAATTAAGCCCTTAGGGATGTTTTTACATCTAGTGTCTTAAAACCATCTGGTTTGGGAGTCACTAGCCCAACACTCATTACATAGGTCAATTAGAAAGCTTAAGAGAGTCAGGCATAGCACAACCTAAAAAAAAAAAAAAAAAAAAAACTTTTTGATTTAAGCCTTGGTTGTTTCATCTGATGAGATTCCTATGAATGTTTGGGTATACAATCTTTGAGAAAAATTGAAACCTCATGATTCTATGTTAATCTTACTTTGCACTTATTGAAGCATGTGTTGTCTCAATTTTCCAGCTACGAGTTGATTGATTTTTGACATCCTGATGATGTGATGTTCATTTTGTTAAACCTACTCATGATACCATATGTTTGTGTGGAAATATTTGCTTGACAACAACAGAATGCTTTAAAATGTTTGTGGGGAGCAGTGATTGGGAGGGGACCCCTAGCCAGCCCCCTTCCCCCCTTTTTAATAAACAAAACAAATATATTCAAAAAGTGAATTGTTTTATTGTTTTCTTTTTTCTTTTTCAATAAAGTTGATTTGTTTATTGAAAAGGGGGGGAAGGGGGCCGGCTAGGGGTCCCCTCCCAATCACTGCTCGTTTGAGGGTACCATTCCTAGCAAACCCTCACGAGACTTCACTCGTCCACTAGGGAGTCCTAGGAATTTAAAAGACTTGTTGCATACGCTAAATGCAATCGTCTCTCCCAGGACAGTGGACTTATGTTTCTTTCTTTGATTTTATTTTACATTTTGTTTTGTTAAGGGACTAGCAAAATGTAAGTTTGAGAGTATTTGATGAGTGCCAAATATTGTATATTTGGACCCCTTAATTTATATTTGCTAAACCTTTAGCTCTGTTATTTTTTAATGTTTTTGGTAAGTTTTTGTATTTTGGTATTTTGTAGATCATGGAGAGAAAACGGTAGTTTTAAAGTGAAAAAATTCAAATTTTGGAAGTCAAAATCGGATTGGATTAAATTTCAAGTTTTATACAAGTCATAGTATTTTGATCATAACTTTCACCTCAAGTATCAGATTGAAGTGAAATTAATAGCGTTGGAAAACTAATTTAAAATTATACAAATCATTGTGAAATAGAAGTTTCCTAATTCGAATGTCTGTTATGTCATAAATGCCCCACAATATAAAAACGCGAATTTCATTGTTCGTGGTGGCTGCAGACACTCCAAACCCTAGCATTCTTTTTTCTTATTAGGGTTTTTGAGGGGTAGAGGTGCCATTTTGAAAATATGGCCCTAGAACCTAGCGTTATTTTCTCCTATCAAGGTTTAGAGGGGTAGAGGTGTCATTTTGTAAAAGTTTGGTTTAACCTAATTTTCTTCTATAAATACTCATGCTAAGCATCACTTACAACATCCCAACATTGTACATAGCAGCTGCTGGGTTCTTTGGCTTTTTATTCTTTGTAAGGTTTTATTTTTATGTTTTTAATAAAATTTAGTATTTTCTTTTTATTGATGAGTAGCTAATTTTTCAACTAAGGTTGAGGATGAAACCTCACCTTTGATAATACTTTTATTCTTGTTTTTTTTTTATCTTATGCAACTCCGATATTTATCAAATTATTGTTCAAGTCCAATATTCAATTAATTGATTTATGTCTTTTGATTGAATGATTATTTATGAAAAAGTTAGATATTCAATGTGTTTCAACCGATGGATATATCGAATGATTTGGTTGAAAGATGATATCCATTGTGATTTGTTTGTCAAAATAGATACATTGGATGATTTGATTTCAATTGGGTATTCGTTGTAATGTGCTATTAAGTTGGATTCATTGAATGATTTAATATAATTTTTATGGAACCTTGAACAATGAATATGTCTTAATTGTTTATCGGGTGTATGAATAAAATACAAGAATGTGTTATTTGATATGGTGAGATGGATTCTAAAACCTTAGTGTTTTTTTTTTTTATTGATTGTTTTTAATCCAGTTTTTATTTTGTTTATTATTTTACATTATAAAATCCCAAAATTCAGAACTAGGTTAAGATAAAATTAGTTTATATAGAAATTAATTTTTATAACACAATTTCCTATGGATTCGATCTCGCACTTGCACATACACTATATTGCAAACGATTCGTGCGCTTACGAGTATTAAAATTTGCACATCAGTGGCCTATCATTTGGTTCCCTTATGTCATTCCTAAACATGCTTTCTTGATGTGGTTGGCTGTGAGGAATAGGCTCACTACAAGAGATAGTGATGAGTGCCAAATATTGAATATTTAAACCCCCTAATTTACATTAGTTAATTCTTTAGCTGTGTCTTAATCTAATGTTTTGTTTTAGATTTGTGTTTTTAATGTTTTGTAGGTTGCTAAAGGAAAACAACAACTTTAAGGTGAAAAATGAAAAGTTTGGAAGAAAACACACTTTGAGAAGACGTAGATGATATGATTATGTTTAACCAAATCAATGAAATGATTAAATCGAAATTTCTCTAATTGGAGTCAAAATCATATTGGATTAAATTTCAGATTCTGAACATATCATAGTATTTTAGCCATAACTTTCCGTTCAAGTATCGGATTAAGTTGAAACCAGTAGCATTGAAAATATAATTCAAAATAATACAAATCATTGTGAAATAGGATTTTCTTAATTCGGACATTAACTATGCCAAAAGTGTTCCGCAATATAAGAACGCAAATTTGGACGAATCCTATTCCGATTTGTACTATGATTGCTTCCAAATTTGACTAGGAGATTGAAGTACGATTTTTTCTGGGATTTCTAGGGCTTCTAGGGTTTGTTTGCTCCCTATAAATAGACTACTAAGCCTCAAGAAAAAGGAGAGAGGGAAGACAGAGACCTAAAATATTATTTTTTTTAGTTTAGTTTTTCTTTAGGTTAGGTTTTATGTTTCATAATCATGTGTAGTTAATTTCTTAATTAAGGTTGAGGATAAAGCCTCACCGATAAAGAATAACAATACTTTCATGTAAGTCTTTATTATCCGATTTTATTTGGTTTAATTTTTTCAATGTTTTACTTCTTTTCAATGTGTGGAATGATTCTTGAATATATTTTGTGATTCAAAGATACATTTGATAATTTGAGATAATTTCACATAATTGATTGCTTGATTTTTATTTATAAAACAATTGGATATCCCTTGTGATTTATCCTACAGATACACTACGGATACAATTGATGTTTTGATTTAAATTGAATATCTTGTTGTGATTTACGAATACACTTGATGATTTGATTTAAATTGGATTTCTTTTGTGATTTGTGTAAAAAATGGATACATGGGATGATTTTGATTAAATATTTTAAGAATAGTGAAACATACCTAAGATTTAATAGTAAGAACTTGAGATTAATATTGATGAATATGGAGTATGTTGTTATGATTCGGTGGGTGCGGATTCCAAAACCTTAGTACCTTTTGTTTTGTTTTATTTTATTTTATTTATATTTTCTTTTATTCTCCAAAATCAAACCCTTTTTTGGAATGAGGTTAGGATTGATTAATTGAGTAATAAATTTTGTTTTCATAAACATAATTCCCTTTGGGATCGACCTCGCATTTGCAATCCATTAACTGCAAACGATTCGTACACTTACGAATACAATTAAAATTCACATCAAGACTTACGGCTTGGGGTTGTACAGGTGATATTCAGTGTGTTTATCGCAGACATGGGATAGAGAGTCAAGATCATTTGTTCTTCAGATTGCAGCTTTAGCTCTCGGATTTGGCAGAATTGCATGCAGAGATGTAAGAGATTGTGGGGTGTTTTATGCAGATTAGCTTTGAGTTCTGTTGTGTATCATTTGTGGAGAGCTAAAAATGAGATTAGGCATCATGCATGGTAGACCAAAAACTGAGGAACAATTGCTTCGATTGATTTACTGGGAAATTCAATCCCGTATTTCTAGCAAGGGCAAATTCACGAAGATCAGAGAAAATGTTGCTCTCTGTTTAAACTGGAACATTGCTTTTTTCTATTGTGCATGGTTTAAGTGTTGTGTTGTTTTGTTGGTTGTGAGCTTTGGTTGCTCTGTTTTGTTTGTTTTGGTTTTGTTGGAAACCTTTCGACTGTAAGGTGTTGTTTTCTTGGTATTAATAACATTCACTTATTCATATAAAATAAAATAAAAAAATAAAAAAAAAACAAACAAACAAAATGAAAAAAACAAGAAAAAAAAGAAAGGAGGGAGAGATTATTTTAGTTTCATTATAGATATAATTGTACGTTCATAACAAATTGATTCTTCCGTAAATTTTATTGGAAGTCTCAACTTTATTATTATTATTATTATAAAAAAACTAATATTTTTCATTGCCTAAAAGCAATATTAATGGATCTTGCAAATCTTGTTGATGTGATCGATAACAATGAGGCCATAATACATTTTTGAATGCTTGTGGCCGTAGACGGTACGTAGTGCATGAATGAAGTAATGAAGATTTTGTCAATATTCTGGAAAGGCTGAGAGGAAATGCGGGAAACAAACAGTAACTGCTATTATTTGGTAAGGCTGTCATTGTTGATGTTGTCTTAAAGCAAGACATGCGGTACTGCTAATATATTAAGATTCCTTTCAATTTGATAAGAGCTGCGGGTTCAAAATCATGAAGAATCAATCATATTCATCTTCCATTAATAATGTGCGGATGCAATGGCGGAGCCAAGATTTTGGTTAAGGGGTCAAGATTAAAAATGAAGTTAAAAAAAATTTATTAAAAATATTTGTTAAATTTACATCGACACGATCTTGTTTAGAATTTGATTATAGCTCATCATTTTTGTTATCTATAGTCTCGTATAATTACAATTATATATTTTATATAATTAAAATATGAAAAAAAAACCATATATTCATAAACAATTAATTTATAAGAGCAATCTAAATATAAAAGCGTAATCAATGTAAAAGTTTGAATAAATAAAATAAATATCTGAAACTTTTCAAAAAGAAGAAATCGAAGAAAAAAAAGAAGGAAGTAATTTATCTGAATTATTGGACGGCATGAAGAAGAAAAATTTGACGGAATGAAAGAACTACAATAAGAAGAATAAGAATTTGATGGTCGTGCTATAAAAGATGAACTTGTTTTAGACTTCAGAAATTCTCAAAATTGCAATCGCAATCACAACTCAATGTCTTTGAATGTCCGTTTGAGTTTACGGTTTTAAAAAGTACGATTAAAAAATAACGATTTTAAAACGTGCAATTTAAAAATATAATTTTAAAAAACGCAGTTAAGTGTTTAGTAAAATAAAGAACAAAATAGTGTGTTTAGTAAAACACCCTTAAAATTGCAAGTTAACTTTTAAAATAGTACGTTTTTAATATAAAAAAAATATTTCATTGCGTAAGATTTGAAAATGTAATTTTTTTTACGTCTTCAAACTGTAATTATTTAAAAATTCTTTCCTCACAATTTACTTTTTGCATTTTAGTTTGCAATAGCAAATAGCAACTCAATTCCATGGCCCATGGTATATTATGTACTTTAGTCTTCAGCTTTTTTTTTTTAATTTTTCTTTTTACTTGAGTGGGTGAGTTTAGTGATTTACTGTAGTGTCTTGATCCCAATCAAATCTAGCGGTCAATTAGAGAGCCAAAAAAAGTAAATTGACACATGCCCCTTTTTTTTTTTAAAAAAAAAAAAAACAAAAAACAAACAAAAAAAAAAACAACAACTGGCAGTCGCTATAAAAACTGAGCGTTGGGCAACATTTGAAAGGCGTGGCTTTCTTTAAACACGCGTTTTCATCAACTAAACGGTGCGTTTTTTTAAAGTCATAAAAGTTCATCTTCCTCGTTCGTCTTCCTCGTCTATAACATCCAACCTAAAAACTGAGATTGTCAAAGAAAAAAATAAAAATGGCGGCGGGAGTCGTTCGCCCCTATTAGTGGCTGAGAGGCTGAGGGCAGTGCCCCTGGTGACTGGTTAGGGTGGGCAACCAAAATATTAGGAAGATTTCTACATGGGATAAGAGAAATTTTTGGAGGTTGAGGGGGGGCATTTGCCCCCTCTCGACCCCCCCTCCCTCCGCCCCTGTGTGGATGCCTAGAGAAACAAAAATAGATAACGTACGTGTGGATATATAGTATCCATCGATCACTTCTATGCTAACTTTTAATTTGCTGGACCAAACAATAATAAACGGTATAAACGGAGTACGCCAAATAATTGTGATAATTAGAGGATCTCTTATAATCTCTACTCCCTACAATTAATTGAGAAAAATAATTGTCCTAATTAGAGGCCTCTCTTGCCTAGCTCGTTAAAAGCCTTTTTGTTCAAGCAAGAAGCAATATGATATGTTTGGTATAGAGTTTTGTTGTGATCAGGTTTTTGTTTGAATAATAATAATAAGTGATTGATTTGATTTAAATTAAATTATATTTGAGTTTTTTATAAGTGAAAAGTGAAGAAAGTTGTTTGGTAACGCATGTTCCGCTTTGTGGATTCTATGGCATTGAAATGTGTCGTGGAGCTCCGCCTTGCTGACATTATACACTCTCATGGTGGCCCGATTTCTTTGCGCCAAATAGCCTCTGGTATTGATTCCCCATCTCCTGATATCCCCTACCTCGCACATATCATGAGATCACTAGTTCGCAAAAACATCTTCACCGAGCATGATCCACTGGAGAGTGGGGGGGAGACAATCTACGGGTTGAACCAGGCGTCAAGATGGCTTTTGCATGATGCTGAGCTGAGTCTAGTACCAATGGTGTTAATGGAGAACCATTCGTGGCTATTGGCACCGTGGCATTGCCTCGGCCAATGTGTCAAAGAAGGGGGCATTGCGTTCCAAAAGGCCCATGGCTGTGAGATTTGGGACTTTGCATCAAAAAATCCCGAGTTCAACAACATCTTCAATGATGCCATGGCGTATACGGCCAAGATCGTGGTAGGGGTGGTCCTGGAGGAATACAAAGATGGGTTTGCTTGCGTGGGATCATTGGTGGATGTAGGAGGTGGGGCGGGAGGGATGATGGCTGAGATTGTTAAAGCACATCCACATATCAAAGGTATTAACTTTGATCTGCCACATGTTGTGGCCACAGCACCAGTGCGCGAGGGGGTCTCCCATGTTGGAGGTGACATGTTTGACGCCATTCCTAATGCTGATGCAGTTTTCATGAAGGTATGTATTCAGTAGTCCATTAGGTTCCACTTTCTTTTCTTTCTTTATTCTTTACCCCCTTTTGGGTCTACTATTGAAGTTTTAGTGCCTTTTTCCAGTATAATTGGTAATCCATTAGACCAGAATCAACTACTATAAATATTCTGGAAAATGCTCGAGCCCTACAACTTATTTTACTACCCCCCTTTTTTTTTTCTTTTTTTTCTTTTTACAAACTTACATGGCAATATGTGAAAAGATTAAGCAGTAAAACTTGACACGTAAATTTTGTTATTAAGTGGATAATGTTGTAATTAAGTAGAGGTGGCAATTCGTGTTTGTCTTTGGAGTTCGGGTCGTGTCGATACATGTATATATGTAAGATTATATAGGTTCTGTTTTTTTTTTAAAAAAAAAAAAAAAAAAAAAAAAAACTATATAGGTTAATCCTAACATGACCCACTTAATTAAACGATCATACTCTTCAACTCTAATTTCTCAATTTCATGTCGGGTTCACGGATAGTCTCAAAAATTGACAGTCCTAAATAATTATAAGTGCCACATGAACATGAACTGCCATGTCAATTTGTAAGAAACTTTTAATAAAATTAAGTTGCAATACAACTCACAGCCCTAAAACATTATTGGAATTGTTTATTATTGATACACGCTTCAGTTTATAATACCATGCTTGTTGTTGATAGCTTACTAGTAAAATATTTGATCACCTGGAATAAAAAAATCGGTGCAGTGGGTACTACACGATTGGAGTGACGAACATTGCATGAAGATTTTAAAGAATTGCAGAAAAGCAATACCAGAGAAGAGTAGAAACCTTATTATTGTAGATATTGTTCTTCAGAAAGATGGCAATGATTTGTTTGATGAGACCCGCATGGCATTCGATTTGTTGATGATGGCACACGGCACTGGTGGAAAGGAGAGGACTGAGCTTGAATGGCAGAAACTATTGGTGGAAGCAGGCTTCGGTCGCTACAAAATCATCAAAATTCCAACTATACCATCCATTATATATTGAGGCCTATCCCCAGTGATCGAGAGTGGCATGCAATTGCTGTTGTGAATATCATGCCATCGCCACTGTACACCTGGTTGATTACTAGCTTGAAATATGCCTGGTTTTATTGTAAACGAACAAACCCAATAAATAAATAAATAAATAAAACAGATGGAATGAAAATAAAAGCTAAGGCAACTACGTTAATATATAATTGGGTTTAGTTTATATGGGATTAAATCTCAACTAGGCCAAAACCCAATTGTCATCCTTTCCTTTTTCTTTCTTTTATTTTTAACTTATTATTATATTTGGCCAATGTTGCTTGTTTAAGATTATCCTGTGATCAATATGCTCCAATAATTGATCCAACCCCATGGCCGGCCACCCCGAGAGGTTGGGGGTGGCCTACGAGCTAACCCCCAAAGGTGGTTGACAGATTTAATTTCCCACTCTCAATTAGTGTTCCGGGTGATGTTCCATTTTCTTTGTGGATTATAGGCTGAAAATTCGGATGAGCGATTCTGAAATCAGTTAAAATTTTGTACATTTGAAAAAGTTGACTTATCTAAAAACAAATGGCACGAGATTAACTTATATTTATATAATATTATGACTACTTAATTAGTTGGATTCTTTGGGTATATGTTGGTACGTAATTTTGTGAGGCTCTCTTGATTATGCCAAAAAAGAAAGAAAAGAAGCAAAAAGAGGCCATAATTTCACTTAATTATTGAAGTGTGATGAGAGCATTGAGTGGGTAGGTACGTGGTCATATTGTCAAGAAAAGCTTATTTAATTTGGCTTCTTTTAATAATTTGTAGGTCTTTAAATCATTAATTTGTGAATGAATGTCATCGTTTCATGTAAATAATATTTCTTATTAAAACCCTTTTAAACAATATTGTACAGCTTGTTTAGGTGGGCGTTTACTCATTGGAGCATTTTGAGCCTAGTAAAGTATAACCATTCTAAGACTTATCAATGGAATGATAAGAAATATATTTGAACTCAGACACTTTAGATAAGAGTTCAAAACTAATTGTAATCTTAATGCAGGGGGATTCGAGTTAGACGATGTTGAGCTGTCAAATTGCACATTGATGGTGCTGAATTACTTGGAACGAGCAAATCAGTGCAAGATTGGCAAGAAATCGTGATCTGGCCTAATTGAGACAATTTTCGAGTGCGTGACAGTATTTTGGCCATAACTTTGGCTACGAGTGTTCGATTCGCGCATATGACCCCAATTCGGAAAGCTCTCTTCAGCGCGCACTTCGTGGCCATGAGCTATGCTCGGTGCGCCTTGTTTTGAGCCCAAAATCCGTTGTTTTCCCTTCAAAAAACCTAATTTTAGATTTTTTTTTTCCATTTATGGTAACTTTTCATTTATTATTTAGGAGGTGATTCTAAGCCTGATTTTGGCCAGATTTTTGGCAACCTACTTATTTTATTACGTATTTCGTTTTATTAGGGTTATTAGGGTTTTGCTATTTTTGGTAAAGTCTTACTAAAGGTCGAATTTTCAACTATATTAGCCCGGCTTGTGGGCGTCTTCTAGCATGACTGATTATTGATAATTTTATTAAAGTTCAGAGATTGTCTCTATATTTTGGGATAATTTTCTTTGTTTTTTTCCTTGCAAACTACCTATTGAATAGCCTGCAGAATAATCATTATTTTGTTCGACTTCAATTGGTATCAAAGCTTCAGCAATTTCCTGAGACGAGTTCTTCATCAATTTCGATGGCTGGTGGCCGTCGTCGTGGTGGTCGTCGTCGTGGACAAGTTCCAAATGAGGAAGCTCCGCACCGTGATTGTAATGTTCAGGATGTGATGATTGGGGATTTACAGAGGCAAGTTGCAGAGTTAATCCAGTGCCTAGCGGCGCAGGATGTCAGCAATCGTGAGATAGAGAACTTCGATTCCGATTCCACCTTTAACAGCCCGTATCACAATCCTGCTCCATGCCGGGAGCACCGTGGTTGGGAAAGTCATCATAGAAGCTTTGGTTTCAAAGTAGACCTGCCCAAGTATTCTGGGGCGTTACAAGCCGAAGGTTTCATCAATTGGTTGAATGAGTTAGAGCATATTCTTGAGTATAAGGAAGTCCCCGATCACGAAAAAGTGAAACTGGTCGCCATCAAATTGAAGGGTAGAGCATCTGTGTGGTAGGAGCAGTTGAAGCGATCAAGAGACAGGCAAGGCAAAGCGAAGATTACCGATTGGGAGAAGATGAAGAGTCACTTCCTTCCTTTCGGCTACACTTAAGCCTTGTTTCAGCGACTTCACTCATTGAGGCAAGGCATGAGATCAATGGATGATTACACAAAGGAGTTCTATCAATTGGTTGCACGGAATGATCTATCTGAGACAGAAGAGCAGATGGTGGCACGGTATTTGGGAGGATTGTGACAGCCCCTACAAGATGCCTTTAGACTGCACTCGCTGTGTACCGTTTTTGAGGCCTATCAGAGTGCACTTTGTGACGTCCCACATCGTCTGGGAATGAGGATGTGCTTATATGTATAAATGCACCCTATATGACACAACGCGTTTTAAAGCCGTGATGGCAATGAACCTATCAGAACTCCGCAGTTAAGCGAGCCGCTGCGAGAGCAATCCCAGGATGGGTGACCTCCTGGGAAGTCTGGTATGGGGAGCCAAAAGCGGACAGTATTGTGTCATTGGGGGTGGGTCGTTACAAATGGTATCAGAGCCATTGCCCAGCCTGAGATGGTGGGAGCGTGCACAAGCCCAAAGAGGGTTGCCGGCGGGCACTCGCTGGGATGCCAAGAATGGGGGGATCCCATGAGGGTCGCCAGCGAGGACGCTGGGTCCCAAGGGGGGGTGATTGTGACGTCCCACATCGTCTGGGAATGAGGATGTGCTTATATGTATAAATGCACCCTATATGACACAACGCGTTTTAAAGCCGTGATGGCAATGAACCTATCAGAACTCCGCAGTTAAGCGAGCCGCTGCGAGAGCAATCCCAGGATGGGTGACCTCCTGGGAAGTCTGGTATGGGGAGCCAAAAGCGGACAGTATTGTGTCATTGGGGGTGGGTCGTTACACACTTGTTGCAGAGAAGTAGCAAAATAAGCGGCCAGTGGTCAAAAGCGATCAAGGCAATCTCCCAGTTCGGCCCCAAGAAGCTCGTCCTGTCCAGCCGCCAACGCATGGTCTAACCTTAATATTAAAGGTTTTAGGTATGGCGAATAGGGACATAGGGCTACTAATTGCAAGAAACCTACCAACCAGAAGGGCAAGAACCTCATACTTAAGGAAGACATGGTAGACTACATGTATGAGGAGATTGGAGATTCAATGTATGACGATGATGGAGATGAAGATGTACTGTATGGGGACGGCTAGGAGACTCTGGTCATTAGTAAGAGTCTTCCGACTCCCATGGGTGACTTCGGAGACGATTGGTTGAGAACCAATATTTTCCACACAACTTGCACAGTGGTCAACAAAGTCTACAAAATGATCATTGACATTGGCAGTTGTGAGAAGAGGCCAGAAACTGTAATTGAAGACAGATCATTATCCCAAGCCATACAAACTGTCGTGGCTCAACAAGGGGAGTGAGTTAAAAGTAGATAAACGTTGCCTAGTGTCCTTTTCTGTTGGCAAGAAGTATTTTGATAATGCTTGGTGTGATGCATTGTTAGGCAGGCCTTGGCAGTATGATCGCAGTGTGATGCATGATGGCAGGAAAAATACATATTCCTTTAGCATCAAAGGGAAGAAGATTGTGTTGGCATCACATCGGGAAGGAATCTATCCGGCCCTGGTAGTTGATAATACTAACTTGCTTTCTATGTCCAGGTTTTTAGTCGAAATTGAGCTTGAAGATAGAGTTTATGATTTACTGCCTTGTGGGAATAGTGCAGTAGATGAGACTCTAGATTTGCCACCAGAGGTCTAGCAACTACTAGAAGAATTTTTTGACCTAATGCCAGAAGATTTTCCTCCCAGACTACCACCTATGCGAGATATCCAACATCAAATTGACTTGAATTCTGGGTCGATTTTGCCTAATAGGGCAGCTTATCGCCTCAGTCCCATGGAAGCGAAAGAGTTATAGCGACAAGTGGTAGAGTTGCTGGAGTAGGGCTACATCTGTGAAAGCATGAGCCCATGTGTCGTTCCTGCCCTGCTAGTAACGAAGCAAGATGGTTCTTGGCGCATGTGTGTTGACAGTAAAGCAATTAATCGGATCACAGTAAAATATAGGTTCCCAATTGCCTGCCTAGATGATATGTTAGATTAGTTGTCCGGCTCTAAGGTCTTTTCAAAAATTGACCTTAGAAGCTGCTACCACCAGATCAGAATAAGGCCTGGAGATGAGTGGAAGACGGCGTTTAAGACTCAGCATAGTTTGTACGAGTGGATGGTGATGCCTTTTGGGTTGTCCAACGCACCTAGCACTTTTAAAAGTTTCATGCACCAGGTTTTGCGGCCTTTTATGGGGAAATTCATTGTGGTTTACTTTGACGATATCCTCATTTACAGCCCGACTTAGGCGTCACATTTTGATCACCTCCGTGCTATTTTCAGTGTGTTAAGGACAGAGCGCCTATTCGTCAACCAGAAGAAGTGTTCTTTCTTCACTACTTCTGTAACTTTTCTGAGTTTTGTTGTATCTACTGATGGTGTTCATGCAGATCAGTCAAAGATGGACGCAGTCTTGGAGTGGCCCCAGCCAAAGACCTTGCATGATGTCAGGAGATTCCATTGGTTGGCGTCTTTCTACCGCCGATTCATCAGGAATTTTAGCACCCTGATCGCTCCCATCACAGAGTGTCTCAAGGGACGTGAGTTCCAGTGGTCTGAGGAGGCAGAGACTAGTTTCCAACTAGTCAAGTAGAAGATGACAGAGGCACCAATTTTGGCACTCCTTGATTTTGAGAAGGTGTTCGAAGTAAATTGTGATGCATCTGGAGTTGGCATTGGTGGCGTTCTCCGTTAAGAGTGGCGTCCCATAGCTTTTTTAGTGTGGAGCTATCGGGAGCAAAGAAGAATTATTCCACCTATGACCTAGAGTTCTATGCCATCGTTCAGTCTCTGAAGCATTGACGTCACTACCTAGTATAGAAGGAATTTATTCTTATCACTGATCATGAGGCTCTGAAGTATATCAATGGTCAAGACAAGCTAAGCAAATGACACGCCAAGTGGGTGGCGTACTTACAAGAATTTACCTTTGCACTAAGGCACCAAGCAGGAAGTCTAAACCGTGTCGTAGATGCCATGAACCGTAGTACGATGCTCCTCACCACCATGAGTACTAGAGTTATAGGGTTTTACGCTTTTACTGATATGTATGCAGCCAATCCTTCCTTCGGGAAGATAATTTAGGAGGCAACAGATGGTAATCGTTCTGATTTTATTTTTCAAAATGGTTATCTGTTTCGTGGGTTGCAGTTGTGCATTCCAAATTGGTCACTAAGGTAGCAGATTATTAGTGAACTTCATAATGAAGGTCACTTTGGGCGGGACAAAACGTTGGCTCTTATCTCTTCTGATTACTACTGGCCCAAGTTGACTAGTGATGTGGCTCACTTTATGGAGAGTTGTTATGTGTGTAGAAGTCCAAGGGTGTTCTCACCAATGCAGGCATGTACACCCCATTACCGTTTCCTAAAGCTCCTTGGCTCAATGTCAACATGGACTTTGTGTTGGGCTTTCCCCTTACCCAACGGGCTTGTGATTCCATTTTAGTTGTGGTTGACAAGTTTTCCAAGATGGCCCATTTTGTAGCTTGCCAGAAAACCATGGATGCTGCTCGGATCGCCCATCTTTACTTTAGGGAGATTGTGCGTCTCCATGGTGTTCCCCGATCCATCACTTCAGATCGGGATACCAAATTTATCAATAGTTTTTGGAGGAGCCTATGGGGAAAACTGGGGACAAAGTTGAATTTTAGTAGTGCCTACCACCCCCAAACGGATGGTCAGACAAAAGTGGTGAACCGGAGTTTGGGCAACCTTTTGTGGTGTTTGGCAGGGACTAAACCGAAGCAGTGGGATTTGGCCCTGCCTCAAGCAGAATTTGCCTACAACAGATCAAAGAGCAAGACCACAGGAATGAGCCCATTCAAGATTGTCTGTGGTCATAATCCATCAATAGTACTGGACTTAGCTCCTATCCCACGTGTAGGTCGTTTAAATCCTACAGCAGATAAGCTGGCCGAACATCTTCGGGGCATCCATGAGCAAGTGAAACAGGCCATTCAGGAAAGCAATGCCAAGTACAAGGCTCGGGCGGACCGTCATCGTCGTTAGGCATTTTTTTATGTTGGTGATTTTGTGTGGGTAGTCTTAACTCGTGATCGATTTCCTCTTGGTGAGTACAATAACCTTAAAGAGCGGAAGATCGGACCTTGTGAGATATTGCAAAAGATCAATGACAACGCCTACAGGTTGCGTCTCCACAGTCATTTAAAGACTTCTGATGTCTTTAATGTGAAGCATTTGAGTCCTTGTTTTGCAAATTCCGATGACATTGCAATGAACTCGATGACGAGTTCTTTCCAACCCAGGGTGACTGATGTAGGGGGATCCGAGTCAGTCGATGTTGAGCTATCAGTGCACATTGATGGCGCTGAATTACTTGCAGTGGGTAGATCAACGTAAGATTGGCAAGAAATTGTGATCTGACTTAACTGGGACAATTTTTGAGTGCGCGACAGTATTTTAACTATAATTTTGGCTACGAGTGTCCGATTCGCGCATATGACCCCAATTCAGAAAGCTCTCTTCGACGTGCATGTCATGGCCATTGAGTTATGCTCAGTGTGCCTTGTTTCGAGCCTAAAATCCACTATTTTCCCTTCAAAAAAACCTAATTTTAGATTTTTTTTTCTATTTATGGTAATTTTTCATTTATTATTTAGGAGGTGATTTTGAACCCGATTTGGGCCAAATTTTTGGTAGCCTACTTATTTTATTCTATATTTCGTTTTATTAAGTTTTTGCTATTTTTGGTAAAATCCTACTAAAGGTTGAATTTTTAGCTATATTAGCCCAACTTGTGGGCGTTTTCCAGCGTGACTGATTATTGATAATTTTATTGAAGTTCAGAGATTGTCTTTGTATTTTGGGATAATTTTCTTTGTTTTCTTCCTTGGAAACTGCCTATTGAATAGCCTGCAGAATAATCACTATTATGTCCAGCTTCAAATCTAGTTTAGTATATATCATAGAATCTGTTAGCATACAAATAATTCATTCTTTTAGCATTGCGGAAATTGTATTTCATTCAATATGTAACTCCTCTTCTATATATACAAACAGCCTCTGCTCTATTCTACCAAGGCAGCAACAAGCAAGATATGAGTTTTTAATTATATGGTATCAGAGTAAAACAGACTCACGTCTCATTACCTTTTTTTACTTTTTTCTTTTTTTTTTTTTTTTTTTTTCAGACATCACCTTCTCATTTTCTTTCTACAATGGCTCTTTCTGTGAAAATATTGGAATGAAAGATTGAACATATAGGTATTGAGAGAAAAATTCTGAATCTCATTTCGTCGAACAGATTACATGCATATATAGGAAAGAATGCTATACAAGGGAAAGGAAAAGAGTACAGCCGCAGAAGATAAGAAAGGCAAAATAACAGAAAGAATCTATACAACAGACTAACAAATAAGCTTCTACAATCTTCTACTAAGAGCATCTTTTTATGGACGCAAGAGTTGCCATGAAGCAATCAAGGAGAGTGTCATATGTACAAAATAATCCAGCTGTGCAGCTGAGGTGTGTTGAAGGCATATTCGTAATACTCCCCCTCAAGATGAATATATGTTAACTAGATTCATCTTGGAAAGCAAGTATTCAAAAGGAACTCGGCCAAGAGCTTTAGTAAAAATATCAGCAATTTGATGCTGAGTATTAATGTGCATGGTTCGAAGGAAGCCTTGTTGGATTTTATCACGAACGAGGTGGCAATCGATATCAATGTGCTTAGTTCTCTCGTGAAAAACGGGGTTAGCTGCTATGTGGAGAGCAGCCTTGCTGTCACAAAATAAGAGAGCTGGGTGAGAGTGATCAATACGAAAATCACGAAGAAGAGAATATAACCAAGTGAGTTCACAAGAACAAGCGGCCATGGACCGATATTCTGCTTCGGCCGAAGAACGAGAAACGGTGTGTTGTTTCTTGGATTTCCAAGAAACAAGAGCGTCTCCAATAAAGACACAGAAGCCAGTAATAGATCGTCTAGAATCAGAACAAGCAGCCCAATCACTGTCACAGAAGGCTTTAACTTTAAAGTCCGAAGAAGCAGGGTAAAAAAGACCTTGTCCTGGAGAACCCTTAAGATAGCGTAGAAGGCGAGAAACAGCTGCCATGTGTGGTTGCCAAGGACTGTGCATGAACTGACTGAGAACTTGAACAGAAAATGAGATGTCAGGCCGAGTGAGAGTTAAGTAAATCAACCTTCCGATCAACCGACGGTATGAAGTAGGGTCAGGGAGAAGATCACCAGTATCTCGAGAGAGTTTGAGATTGGATTCCATAGGAAAAGAAGCAGGCTTAGCTGCAAGAAGACCACTGTCCTGAATGATGTCAAGGCAATATTTGCGTTGGCTAACAGAGATGCCTTTTGTAGTACAGGCAAGCTCCAAACCAAGAAAATATTTTGCTGTCCCTAAGTCTTTGAGCCGAAACTGAGAATTGAGATATGCAGTGAGAGAAGAGATAGCATCCAAGTCATTGCTGGCGACGATAATATCATCAATGTAGACAAGAAGAGCAATAAATGAAGTACCCTGAAGTCTCGTGAAGAGAGAGTAATCAGATTTTGATTGAGCGAAGCCATGAGTGATCAAGGTAGAAGAAAATTGAGAGAACCATTGGCGAGAGGCCTGTTTTAATCCGTACAAGGATTTGTTAAGTTTACAGACTTTGGACTCCCCCTAAGAAGAAAAACCAGGTGGTAACTTCATGTAAACCTCCTCATTCAAAGTACCATGGAGGAAGGCATTGTTGACATCTAGTTGATGAAGATGCCAACCCTTTGCGGCAGCAAGAGCTAGAAACAATCTGACAGTGGTAAGCTTGGCCACGGGAGAAAAAGTTTCAAGGTAATCAATACCTTCACTTTGGGTGTATCCCTTAGCCACCAAACGAGCCTTATACCTTTCGATTTGACCATCGGATTTGAACTTGACCTTGTAAACCCATTTGCAGCCGATGGGGGTTTTATGAGAATGAAGATCAACTAAGGTCCAAGTGTGATTTTCCTCGAGAGCGGTGATTTCAGCCTGCATAGCCTCTCTCCAATGTGGATATTTGATGGCTTGATGAAAGAATTGAGGCTAAAAAACAGACGAAACAGACAAGCTAAAACGATTGTGAGCATGAGAAAGCTTATTATAAGAGAGATAGGAAGAGAGAGGATATGGTATACCTGAGGAGGGTGTAGAATCTCCAGTTGAAGGAAGAGGAGAGTGGAGAGAAGAACTAGCCTGCTGACAATGAAAATCCTGTAAGTAAGAAGGGGGGTTTCAAAGTCTAGAAGACTTTCGAATATAAGGGGAAGATTGTGAGGTTGAAATAGGAGCAGGAATAGAAGCAAGAGCTATATCAGGAAAAGAAAAATCAGGAATAGAATTAGGCAAAACAAAACAACCATCAGCTGTGGGATTCAACAGTTTAGAAAAATAAGGAAAAACAGTCTCATGGAATATAACATTGCGGGAAATAAAAACAGTTTTAGTATGAAGGTTAAAAAGTGTATACCCTTTAACATTAGAAGGATAACCAAGCATGATGCAAGGGGTGGCTCTAGAATCGAATTTGGTTCGAGTTTGAAGAAGGGTGGAAGCATAACATAAGCAACCAAAAACACGTAAATGAGTATAAACAGGGAGTTTGTGAAACAAAACTTCATAGGGAGATTTGTTAGAGAGAATGGGGGTAGGAATGCGGTTAATGAGATGAGTGGCCGTGAGCACACATTCACCCCAAAAAAATAAAGGAAGGTTGGCTTGAAAACGAAGGGACCGAGCTACATTAAGTAAGTGTTGGTGTTTACGTTCGACAACAGCATTTTGTTG
The DNA here is from genome assembly GCA_028654335.1 of Alnus rubra. Taxonomy (NCBI): domain Eukaryota; kingdom Viridiplantae; phylum Streptophyta; class Magnoliopsida; order Fagales; family Betulaceae; genus Alnus; species Alnus rubra. The sequence continues at coordinate 1,443,418 of JAJPGS010002095.1, forward strand.
AGGGGTTTCCACACAACTACGTTGGTGGATAACCCCGTTAGAGGCATAAAAATCATTCATAAGGAATTCATTACCATTGTCAGTACGTAAACATTTTATGTGAGTATGAAATTGTGTTTCAACGAAGGTAAAAAAGGATTGAAGGATAAATCGAGTTTGTGATTTATGTTGCATTAAGAAAACCCAAGTATATCGACTATGGTCATCAACAATTGTTAGAAAGTATTGAGAATTATTTGTGGATTTAACCGACAAGGGACCCCATATATCACAGTGAATTAGATCAAAGATAAAGTTGCTAACAGAATTGCTATCAACAAAGGGAAGCCGTTTCTGTTTAGCAAGAGGACAAACAGTACATATATGGTTTGGATTAACTGAAATAACAGGAACAGATTTATGTAAAATGGCAAGCCTAGAAGATGATAAGTGGCCTAAACGATAATGCCAAAGATCATCAGATACATTGTTAATGGAAAGTGCGGAAAAAACAGATGAAACAGGGACTGGAGGATCACTGTGCAGCAAGTAAAAAAGGCCATCTCGTTCTTCACCCACTCCAATCGTCCCCCAGCTGATCAAATTCTGTATAAAACAATGTTTATGAAGAAAAATAAGGCAACAAGAGAGATTAGCAATTAATTTACTAACAGAAAGAAGGTTGAAAGAAAAGGAAGGAACACACAGCACATTAGTTAAGACTAAAGTGGAAGAAAGGCGTACAGTGCCGATGTGTGTGACTAAGGCTTTTTGACCATTTGGTAAATTGACATGAGAAGAGACAATGGCAGTTATTGTAGTCAAAAAATGAATGGAACCCATCATATGATCAGTGGCACCCGTGTCAATGATCCAAGAATGTTTGGGAGAGTGTGTGGATGCAATGTGAAATGTTTGAGAAGAATAAAAAACAGAATGTTTATTATTCAAACAGTGACGAAGAGAAGGAATGAGGATACCTTTCATCGTAGAGAAAAGATGATCTTGGTGGGGTGAAGTACCTACTTGGTGAGCAGAGGATTCAGAGGAGATAGGTTTGATCAAGGCCAGGAGCTGTTGACACTGTTCTGGTGTGATGTTCAGAGGAGAGAGAGGAGTCTCGGAATCTCGAACATTATTGGCTGAATGGAAGCTGCCACCTCCCTTGTTTTTGGTGAATTTAAAACCGGGAGGGAACCCATGGAGGAGGTAGCATTTTTCAACAGTATGGCCATGAAGTCCACAGTGACTACAGAGAGGCTTCTCCTTGCGCAGATTCTGAGATTTTGCAAGACGAACTGGTGAGGAAGGAGCTGCCACCGGAACCTTACTCAACAAAGCTGCAGAAGTGTGATTAAAGTAACCAACGGAAGCAGATGCTTCACGTTGGCGTTCCTCTTGAAGAACAAGGGAGAACACCTTGTTGATGGGAGGAAGAGGATCGAGGAGTAAAATCTGACCCCGAATGTGAGAAAAACTGTCATTTAATCCCATAAGAAACTGAAAAACGTATTCATGATGAAAATAATCATGAATAGTTTTCATTGATCCACATGAACAAAAAGGGATTGGACGATAATTACTGAGCTCGTCCCAAAAAGATTTGATACGGGTGAAGTAAGCTCCCACAGAGAGATCCTCTTGAGAAAGAGAAGAAAGGGATTTCTGAAGCTGATAGATGCGTGGACCATTTTTCTGGGAAAACCTTTCTTTTAAATCAATCCAAACATCAGCAGCATTTTCAATATAGATGACACTAGAGGCTATTTCTTTGGAGACAGAATTTAAGATCCATGAAAGGACCATGGTATTGTAGCGAACCCAAGCACGGGACTCAGAACCAGAATCATCCAAAGGTTTGGTAAGTGAGCCATCTAGAAAATCAAGTTTATTTTTAGCAGTAATGGCCATGACCATGGACCTACTCCATGTTTGATAATTTTCACCATCTAAAGGGAGAGAGACCAGGATAGACCCTGGACTATCCCCATTATGGAGATGATAAGGACTTGAAGGATCTTCATTAAAAGAAGAAGAAGAAGGAACGACGGAAGCCATTAGAGAAAAAAAAAATCAGAGGTGCTCTGATACCATGTGAAAATATTGGAATGAAAGATTGAACATATAGGTATTGAGAGAAAAATTCTGAATCTCATTTCGTCGAACAGATTACATGCATATATAGGAAAGAATGCTATACAAGGGAAAGAAAAAGAGTACAGCCGCAGAAGATCAAAAAGGCAAAATAACAGAAAGAATCTATACAACAGACTAACAAATAAGCTTCTACAATCTTCTACTAAGAGCATCTTTTTATGGACGCAGGAGTTGCCATGTAAGCAATCAAGGAGAGTGCCATATGTACAAAATAATCCAGCTGTGCAGCTGAGGTGTGTTGAAGGCATATTCGTAATACTTTCCTCCACTCTACTGGTTACATTCACCAATTTTAATCCTGCCAAACTCACCAGAGACAACTACCTTCTTTGGTTGCCTCAAATCACTCCTCACCTCAAAGGGGGGAACCCAAACTCTTTCATCCACCAAATACGGTGTTACCACCGTTCGTCCAAACCGGGCACATCTTCACTGGATCATGTAAGACCAACTGATTCTCGGCACCATCAACTCCAGTCTCTCTGAACAGGTACTCTCTCACGTTACCAGATATTCTACTTCCATGGGGGCCTGGTCCACTCTACACCGATTGTTTGCATCCCAAACACAGTCGCGCCTGATGCAAGTTCACTACCACCTATCTACTCTCAAGAAGGGCTCTTCCAACATTTCTGATTATTATCAGAAATTTCAAGGCCTCACTTACATTCTTGCCACAATGAACCAAACGTATATAGACTTTGAAATGATCTCATTTATTCTAGCCAGACTCGGGTATGAATATGATCCCTTTGTCACCTCCGTTACTACACAGGTTGAACCTCTCTCTCTTGAAGAACTTTATGGTAATCTACTTACCCATGAATCACAGCTAGAGCAAAATCAGTCTACAGCTCTTGATCTACCCCTTGTAGGTGCCAACCTTGCATGTCGGGGCTATTCATACCAAGGAAATCGTGGTGGCCATAGTAGCCCCAACAACACTTCCTCCGGCTGAAGCTATTCTCATAGTTCCTCCTCTAGATATCCACGAGGCAGGGGGCACGGATCTCACTCTTCCAGTCGTTGTCTTCTTGGGCGTGGTCCCTCAAATTGACCTCTATGCCAAATCTGCAACCGTCTGGGTCATCTAGCCACCACTTGCTATCAGAGGTTTTAATTTGACGACTCCAACACTGGCAAGTCTTCTCCACCACTTCACGCTTACTTCACTGCTCCTACAGGAAACTGTGATCCCAACTGGCCAGTACCCTGATTCAGGAGCTACCCACCATGTGACATTTGATCTTCAAAATTTGAATATCCGATCAGAAGATTACACCAGGTCTGATCAAATCCACATGGGTAACGGAAATGGTTTGTCAATTCACCATATTAGTGATACCCTCTTCTCTTCCCCAAATGCATCTTTTCTTCTTCATAATGTGCTTCATGTTCCTTCAATTACGAAAAATCTACACTTTGTCCACAGATTTACACTTGAAACTAAAACTGACATTGAGTTTATCTTACCCATTTTTTTATTTTTTATTTTTTTTGTGAAGAAATAGGGAACGGGGACAATTCTTCTTCAAGGGCTGAATGAAAACGGACTGTACAAACTTCCAACCACGTTCTCTTCGTCCCCCTCCTCTTGCACTCTCCCCATCCAGCACCTCTTCGCATCGTCACCTGTCTTCTTCAGCCTTAGTTGGAGAACGCACGTCTCTTCTCAACTGGCACTCCCGGCTTGGACATCCTACCTTTTGTCTTTGTTCTAGTATTATCTCCAAACTTCAACTACCTACTATTAAGAATAAAATGCTTTTGACTTGTCCTGCATGCCACATGTCAAAAAGCAAGCAACTTTCTTTTTCAGAGTCCACAACACATGTACATCATCCTCTTGAGTTGATCTACACTGATGTTTGGAGACCTTCTCCTATGTTTTCCACTACTGGAAATAAATATTATGTGTCCGTTTTAGATGCAGTGGGTACTACACGATTGGGGTGACGAACATTGCATGAAGATTTTGAAGAATTGCAGAAAAGAAATACCAGAGAAGACTGGAAAGATTACTATTGTAGATATTGTTCTTGAGAAAGATGGCAATGATTTGTTTGATGAAAGCCGCATGGCATTCGATTTGTTTGATGATGGCACACACCACTGGTGGAAAGGAGAGGACTGAGCTTGAATGGAAGAAACTATTGGTGGAATCAGGCTTCGGTCGCTACAAAATCATCAAAATTCCAACTACATATACCATCCATTATTGAGGCCTATCCCGAGTGATCGAGAGTGGCATGCAATTGCTGTTATGAAGATCATGCCATGTACACATGGTTGATCACTAGCTTGATGCCTGGTTTTATATTGTAAACGAACAAACACAATAAAAGAAAAGGAAAAAAAGAAACAGCTAGAGATGGCATAAAAATAAAAGGCAATTGTGTTAATAAATTTTTGGCTTTATTTTTTATATGGGAATGGGATTAAATGTCAACTAGAACAAACCCCATTTTCAGATATATATATATATATATATATATATTAATGTTTGGCCAATAATGCTTGTTTAAGATTATGGTGTGGTCAACATGCTCATTTCTTTCAATTTTTTTAATGGTCTAAATTTAATTTCAATTTTTTCATTAAAAAAAGAAAAAACGAAATTGAAATTAAACTTGAACATGTTGTTATGTGTCATCATCTTTTCCGAATGATACTTCGAAATCACATGTTGTTTAGCATTCGTGCGCCCCACAACCCCAATAAATAAAACTACACATTAGAAACCCTCTAAAATGTAAACTTGAGAAATGCAGGGAGCTTTAATTTGTTGGATTGAGGAATTAATTCTCACTTATTAAAATATTGAGATGTTTATATATAGTACCGTTATCTTATTCATCTCTTAATAATTTTTGTATAGAAATAAACAAAAGATGTACAAGTGAATAAAATCAAATATTTCTTTAAAATATTAAGGATAAAAAATTATTGACTCTCCCGAAGCCACTCTGTGCGTGCAAGATTTGGAAGTGATATTTGTAGCACTCTCAACCCTTAGGAATAGGGTTATTAACAGAATGTGCACAACATTTAATAAAATATTAATTAAATACAGAAGATTTAAAAACTGTTCATAAAAATAATTGCGAAATCGTAAAAATCTTAAGCATATATATATATATATAGAAAGGATAAGGAATATTACATACCTCCTACATGCTAATTGGCCGACCAACTTCTAAAATCCTTTAGTCTATATATGCAAGTACAATGTTATGAATAAATGAAGGACATTCCTCTACGGCTCTACCCATACTCTATCTAGCACCTGTGAAATTGCAACCTTTGTCATATATAACATGGGCTGCTTTATTAGCTTCCCTACTAAAATGTTGAATCGTCCAGTTACTCAAAACTCTTGAGCTTTATTTTGGTATCCTCTATCAGTTGGCTGAAACCAGACCAGCAAGGCCCTGTGCTTCTCAAACCCGACACCACGTTAAGAGAGTCACCCTCAAATATAGCACCTTGATACCCCATATTTAGGCATAAACCCACCGCCCGCCTGCCAAGCCGCAATGGCTTCAGCCACATCTGGATTGTCAACATGTTGCCACAACTCCAACACCCATATATCCGTTTCTGAGAAACACTGATAGAAGCATCCCAATTGCAGAGAATCTCATCTGCATGCGGTATTCTCCAGATTTTAGTGGGGACTGCACTGGATCGTCGTTCCTGGTCCACAGGGATATTGGCTTGAGAGTAAGCCTCCAGAACCTGCTTGACTTGCACTACTAATTGGCCTGGGTTGAGGAAAGTACCTTCAAAACAAAGGAATTTCGTCTCAACCAAATCTGCCTTACGACCGTGAGTGCCTCAACAAAATCTTCCTCCAACAATTTCTCCCTCAAGGCTTGCATTGAACAAACTCCCATCCATCATCAGCATGAACAACAAGTTTTTGGATTTTACGGCTGTACTCTTGCCATACTGCTTGTGAAGACGGATAGCCCCCTACTGTCTCCAATTCTAGCTTGGCATGTCAGCCCCATCTTTCTAAATCTAAATAAACTCTGATCCTACTTAGAAGTTGGCCATAAGTAAGACATGATTTTTCTTCCTTATAAAAATTCTCTATAAAAAAATAGGTTTGCGGTTTATTATGGTTCGACACCCCCCCCCCCCCCCCCCCCCCCCCCGAAAAAAATAATAATAATAATTCTTTATGTCAAAATAAATTTCTTTTGAAATTTCTAGATTTTTAAAACATTTTCTTCTGGAAAAAACACTTATTAGTCAATTATTACTTTAGAAGCTTCCAAAATTTCAGAACTTCTTAAAATTATTCCTGGGGCTTCTAAATTGGTGATCAATTAAAAAGATTAGTCAATTATGACCGTCTAGACCTTCTCATAATTAGTTTCCAAATTTTTAAGCCCAAAAGCACATAATCGGGCTTGAAAACATATTTAATTAGATTAGGCCCAAATAGCTATAAACGCCTCTTGAGGCCCATAACTTAAAATAAATGGATCAACTATATTGTATATCAATTTTAATAGGAAAAATTGTTAAATTGGTCACCGTGTTTTGATGTTTTAATAAATAAATCCATTAATTTAAATTGAAATGAACTTACAAACTTATATGGTATGTCTCTATAACAAAATCATCACTTTTATAATTATAATCATTTTTCGAGAATCCTTGTGAAATTACAATTTCATCTTCAATTAAAAAATACAAAATAAAAAATAATAATAATAGTAAAAAGGTTGGGAGGTGGTCGAATCACTCTATAGCCTTTGAGGGTAGTTGGTCACCCCCTTTGACTCATTATGGAGGTGGTTGACCACATTTAAAGGCCTATACTGTATATCAGTTTTAATAGCAAAATTCGTTAAATTGATCTATATGGTTTGACCTTATAGCAAATAAATTCTTGTGATTTCAAAATGAACTTATAGTTTCGTATGATATGCCTTTGTAACAAAATTATTACTCCATATAAATTTCGACAGGCCTCTTACAAAATTATAATTTTACCTTCATATAAATTTTTTTTTAAAAAAAAAAACAACAAATTGGATCAAAGCTGGCCGAACGACTACCAGCCACCCCATCTAGCCCGTTCTAGGGTGGTGAACCACCCTTAAAAGCCTTTGAGAAGTTGGTTCGGCCACCCCATTGCCTTTCGGGGGTGGTTCATGGGTTCGGTTTCATTGGATCATGGTAGATGTGGGAGGAGCGACCCAATTTTAGCTAATATTGTGAAAGTACAACAACACATCAAAGGTATCAACCTGGATCCACCACCTTCTATCCCTAGATTGGATAATTAGTAACGAAGATTGCATTCATACCAATGCTATTGTCAGCCTTGCAGGTTCGGACTCTTTATGGAAACTAACATGTTTTTATGGGCATCCTGAGCAAGGGCAGCGGGAGTATTCTTGGCAGCTACTCTCTTTTTTAAGCTCTTTTTCTCCACAAGCTTGGCTCTGTATAGGAGATTTCAACGAAATTGCTGCCAACTCTGAGAAGGTAGGGGGTCCTCCTAGGTCAGCTAATCAGATGTCTTCTTTCAGAAACACTCTAAACTGGTGTAATCTAGGTGATTTGGTGTGACATCCTACATCGCCTGGAAATGAGGATGTGCTTATATGTATAAATGCACAATTTATGACACAACGCATTTTAAAGCTGTGATGGTCATGAACCTATCAGAACTCCGCAGTGAAGCGTGCTTCTGCGAGAGTAATCACAGGATGGGTGACCTCCTGGGAAGTCTGGTTTGGAAAGCCAAAAGCGGACAATATTGTGTCATTGGGGGTGGGTCGTTACAAATGGTATCAGAGCCATTGCCCAACCTGAGATGGTGGGAGCGTGCACAAGCCAATGAGGGACGCCAGCGGGGACGCTGGGTACAAAGATGGGGTGATTGTGACGTCCCACATCGCCTGGGAATGAGGATATGCTTATATGTATAAATGCATCATTTATGACACAACGCATTTTAAAGCCGTGATGGCCATGAACCTATCAGAACTTCGCAGTTGAGCGTGCTTCTGCGAGAGTAATCCCAGGAAGGGTGACCTCCTGGGAAGTCTAGTTCGGGGGAGCCAAAAGCGGACAATATTGTGTCATTGGTGGTGGATCGTTACATTTGGGGTATAAGGGTTAAAGTACACTTGGAGTAATAAGAGGGAGACAGTGGTGTTAGTGAAGGAACGGTTGGACAGAGCGGTAGCCTCACCAAATTGGTGTGGTTTTTTCCTAGATGCTATGGTTGAGGTGCTTCCGGTTAGCTATTCTAACCATAATCCGTTGTGGTTGCAATTTACTTCTCCTATTTTTTTCTGCTCTGAGACTATTCAGGTATGAGTCTAGCTGGGATGTCTCTCCTAAATGTGCTGAGGTGATTCAACTAGCTTGGGGTCAGGGGGTGGAAGGGCAAAATTCTATGGAGGGAGCAAAGGAAAAACTTCTTTGTTGTCAATTTGCTTTGCAGAATTGGAGCAAAAATACTTTTGGAGCAGTTAAGAGGTCTTTGCAGTCCCTGACCAAGATATTGGAGAAATTACAAAGCCAGGAGCATCCTAGAAATTTGAGTCAGATTGCTTCTTTACAAACAGAGAGAAATTCTTTGCTTGAGATGGAAGATTTACGTTGGAGACAAAGGGAAAAAAGGAATTGGTACCAAAAGGGGGATAAAAAGACTCAGTATTTTCATGCATGGGCAAACCAATATTGAAAAAATAATCGCATCGCTGCAGTTTCTGATCAGCATGGGTGCAGGTGGACTAAACAGGATGAAATGGGCAAAGTTTTTGTCCAGTATTTTGAGCAACTTTTCTCCTCATCAGGGAGTTCTGAAATGGAGGAGTGCCTTTCGGCAGTGCATGCTAGGAAATCCCCAGAGATGAACGAAAAGCTAGCTGCGATTTTTTCCTCTGATGAAGTGGATCAGGCTTTGGATCAAATGCATCTGTTGAAATCCCCAGGGCAAACAATTTCGGCATCTGTTTTTATTAGAAGAATTGGGCTACTAGTGGAGTTGAGGTTAGGAAGGTGGTGTTGGATTTCCTGAATTGTGGTATTTTTTATCCTACAATTAATACTACTTTTATTGCTTTAATCCCAAAAATTGTTAATGCCACCTCAGTGACTGAGTATAGGCTTATTAGTTTGTGTAATGTTTTATACAAACTAATAGCCCAAGGGTTGGCTAACCAGTTGAAGCAGGTACTGCCTTCTCTTATTTCTATCAATAAAAGTGCTTTTGTATCTGGTAGACTGATAACGGATAATATGTTAGTAACTTATGAGGTTCTGCATACCATGGCTACTAGAATGAAAGGAAAAAAAATGTTTTATGGCAGTCAAGTTGGACATGAGCAAGACGTACGATCGGGTGGAGTCGCCTTACCTTGAAGCTATTATGAGGAGGATGGTTTTTGAAGAAAAATGGATAGGGATCATTATGTTATATGTAAGTAGTGTATCTTATTTTGTTGTCGTGAATGGCACTCCTTATAAGGATATTCATCCTACTCGCGGCCTTAGACAGGGGCATCCTCTCTCTCCCTATCTTTTCCTGTTGGTGGCGGAAGGACTAAGTTCTCTCATACCTCGGGCTGAGCTTGATGGAAGGATCACAGGGGTGCCTATTATTGCAGGGGGGATTAGGGTGAGCCATCTCCTTTTTGCCGATAACAGTCTTCTTTTTTGCAGGGCTACGTTCTCAGAATTGAGGAATCTTGCTTGGTTGCTACATTCCTATGAAGTAGCTTCAGGCCAAAAACTTAATGTAGCAAAAACTTTCATTTTTTTCAGCCCTAACACAGGAGAAGATTTCAATCCTTTATCTGCTCCTCAACGGGGATTTCTTCAACTCAGTGTTATGAAAAGTATCTAGGTTTACCAGCTTTGGTAAAAAGATCAAAAGCTCAAACATTTGCTGGGATCCAAAGCAAGGTTCGTAGAAAACTGGATGGGTGGAAGAAAAAGGTCCTGTCTCAGGCTGGGCGGGAGATTCTTATCAAAGCAGTGGTCCAGGCTATCCCTACCTACAGTATGAGTGTCTTCCAACTGCCGAAGAAATTATATTTGACGCTTAATTCTATGACACGACAATTTTGGTGGGGGCATAAAGATGAAACTAAAGGAGTGTCATGGATGAGTTCGGGGAGACTTGGGCAGTCCAAATTTCATGGTGGGATGAGTTTCAGGAATTTGGAAACCTTTAACTGAGCTTTGTTTATAACACCCCGTATTTTAAGAAATTAAATAAAATATCTTAAAATATAATTTAAGGCCTAATAATAAGACAAAAGAATGAATATGAATATTTATAAAAATAAATATTCATTTATTAAGAACCGTTTATAATTTTAGTTTAATAAAAGTTCAAACAGATCTTAAACTTTGGAATAACGAAAATAGGATCAAACAAACTCCGTTTTTGTTGATTCAAAATCCAGAACGCTTGTCCCGAAGTCCTCTACCTACCTTCCGAATTTCATAATTTTTGAAGTTCGTTTAGTGCCCAAAAATACCCACAAAAAATACTATATCTGATATGGACGAAAATTGAACATGAATAATTAATGGGCCCATTTTGAACTAAGCCCAGCCCATGTGGATCCAGTCCACATGATTTAAACAACCCTGTCCAGCTCACGTTGCAACCCAGTCCCAGCCCATCCTTCACGTAAGTAACAGCAACTTAAAATTCAGTTGGACATGGAGTTAGAAGCAAACTACCGGTTGGTTGATGATAGACGTCCAGATGCTGTGTTCCTCCTCATCACGTACGTTATGCATTACGTCACCCACATGACTCTCCCAACTTGCTACACGTCTATGATTTCCAGCCCTTGATCACATTTCTCCAAATTGGTCCAAGCCATCCAATTCATTGTAAAAGAAGGTGCTTCCCCCTTTGATTCACGCACAGCATCCTCTCTTCTTCGTTCTCAGTTTCTCTCTGTAGAAACTCTTCTTCTCTTTCTGTTTTCTTATTCGGCCAGCAGCATTGAAAGGTAGAAATCTTCCTCTTAAACTCTCTCTTGCTCACCTTCGGCTTCTCTTAATTCCCAACAGAAGAATTCTCACTCAAAACTCCTTAAACTCTCTTTTGATTCTCTTCCCTCTCTTCCTCTGTTTCGGCCAAGCAAGATAGGATATCCTCTCAGTTTCTGCCACACTCTCTCTACACTACAAAAAAAAATATTTTTTGCCACTTGCAATTCGCCACGTGTACGGTTACTGTACACGTGGCGAACTGTTAGCCACGTGCAAGTGGCCACGTAAATACACGTGGTGAATCCGGGTGACACTAATTGCACAATTGGCCGCGTGTATAATAATACACGCGGCTAACTGTTGGCCGCGCGTACATTAATACACGCGGCCAACTGTGAAATTTTTTTCTTAATATTTAATTCTGTTTTTTAATTTCTTTTTATTTAAAATATATTTTATTTTTTTTACTAAAATTCTCCAAAATTATTTTATCTAAAAATATCACAAAATCAAATTACACAAATTAATCAAAACAACAATATTTAAAAATTTGAATATCATGTACTAATAAATGTATTAGTTACTAACAACAGATACTTACACAACAATATTAACAAATTTGAAAATCTTGATCTAATAAAGTTATTCGTTACTAAAAAAAAAAAATACACAAAATATCTACAAATCTGGAGGACGTCGCTGCGGATCACGAGGTGCAGTCCCAGGCGTGAACTCGCCAACCGGCGATTGTCCCGCAAGAGATGGTGTAACGGGCGATGGAGTCCCGAGAGGGGATTGTTGACTCAGCAATTGTCCAACAGGCGACAACAGACCAATCGTTGCCGCATTACCTGCAAGTAATAAAAATAATTAACCTATATAATATTATATGCAAATTTAAACAAGTAATGAGAACAAATTAAAAATAAACCTAAGTGTATACATAATATGAACCATACCTGCAGGCGCACTACTAATAGACGACGTACTACCTACGTGTGCAGGTGAAGACTGCTGAGCACCAAGGCATACGAACGATAATCCTGTAGAGGACATGAAGGCCTTAAACTGTCGCATGCGCTGCTCCATGCTGTCAGCCCGCTCTCTCTCGGCCCGCACTATGCCCTCCAAACCGTCATTCCTCTCTCTCTCAGCCCGTAACATGATATCCATCTCCGCAATTTTGTGGGCAGCCCAATCCTGAGACGTGCCCTCGGCCGGTCCCCCCCGTGTGCGGGCCCTATACGAGAAACAAGTCCCGCGAACAGGAGTAACATTCGGCCCAACCTGCCGAACCCTACCCCCATACTCGGGTCGCCCAACTGCCTGCTCGTACGCGTCGCCAGGTGCCCAACACACCGTATCTGATGAAACGGGATCCGTGGCAGCAGGATCAGTGGACAAACTCTGTGTCATCGGCTCCTGTACGTCGTCAACATACAATACACTGGTAATTAATAAATACTTTATCACACGCATAACTAATAAATATTAATAACATAGAACAGTAGCATACGCATAGGTCCCGTGTCCGCTCGTTCAGATAAGTGTCGTCTTTCCTTGTGTGCGTCTTCACAAACGACTCGGCGCGAGTGGGGGGCGTGCCAGATGTAGATGCCTGTCGCCATACAGTATAAATATATAACAAACATTGGATATTCATTTAATGTTAAGAAAGAACAATTACGCACAAATAAGAATTAAAACATTTACATATTGTTTCATACCTCATTGTGATTAAATCTGGCATAACTTTTGGACCCCAGACTATGGGGGATGTCATTCTGCTCCCGCAGCCGCTTCATTCGTTCAGACCTCGCCTTTGCATTGAACATTCCGAAAAAAAATGTAAGAATTGACACACTTAATTACTTATGTGCTACGATTAAATGAACTGTTTATTAAAAAAACACAACATTATAATAATACATTCAAAGACCTACATACCAGATTTCTTTTTGTGCACCACTCGTGCAGTACGTCCTCCACATCCGTTTGGTCATACTTATCAAAAAACGTATCTGGCATTCTCGCACGTATTGTCAATGGCGTGTCACCGTCTCGAATATTTAGCTTGGTCCTCAACTTTGACTTCCACGAACGGTGCTTACGGTCCACATCACCCCAGAATTCGTTCTGTGCCAGACGCTGGTCGACGGATACGGGTACATAAAATTCTTGCTACACATTCAATTTAAGGATTAATTTTAGCAGTTCAACAAAAACTTAATCTTAACTTTAATTTCACTAAATACATATATTAGTTTCATACACATACCATTATGGCATCCCACATAGCCCACTTAATCTGCTTATCTACCTTTGCCCATTCGTCCTGCAAGTGAATGTGGGACCCGCTCCATAAAAGCTTGCCCGCAGCCCATCTATAACGATTGCATGCTCGTCCCACGGGTTGTGTTGCAGCATTGTACTGCAACACAACTTTCTTCCCCCTCGGGAGCACCCAATTTCTCTCTGGGTCCTTAATCACCTCAAAATAGATACTCTCGTCTGGGTTATACCCTAGTCAATAAATATAAAACGTTAATATATTAACACTAAATAACTTAATTATATTAATAAATTAAAAATTCAATTTAAATATTATACGAACTTACTAAATTAAGATATAATGATGTATAAAAATGTACTTACCCATCAGCCGAATATGGTTGATCGCTATGCGCTCGGTCGCTGGGTCGCCAAATGCTCCTCGCCTACCTCATCTGCCGGGTGAGGCTCATCATGATGATCGTCATCCGAAGGCATATCCTGGGGGACATAATGATTCAACTGATCAAGACCCAACATCACATCGTCCCCCTCATGGGGCATCTGGCTCTCCCCCACATTTGGATTCTGACTCTCCCCAAAAAGTGGCAACTGGCTCTGTCCATAAACAGGCACTTGGCTCTCCCCAGGTGCCGGGCCCTGGCCCCCTGCCCGTGCCGACATCTGTCCCGACCGCATAGCCCGCATAGGCATCCCCCCCCGCTGTGACAACGGGAATCTGTCATCCTGAGTCTCACTATCAGGGTTGACTGGCATAGGTGGTGTAAGGGGGTATGGATAGTACAACGGGAATCTGCTCGGATCATGACACTCTCGCGCCCACCATCAATCAATATGACCCGGTGAGGTGATCCCCAACTGCGAGAACGTCGGGTATGGAGAAGGAGAATATCCAGCTGAGCTCGTCTGGCTGGGATCTGACCTGCTCATCCCCGCCGTACCCGGGGGCAATGGTCTATAAACGGGGTCCGGGTGGTGTGGCCACGGTGTGGTATGTAGTGCCGCTGACATCGCCGGTGTGGACATAGGCGGGTATGGATAAGGAGAATATCCAGCTGCGCTCGTCTGCCCGGGATCTGACGAGCTCATCCCCGCCGTACCCGGGGGCAATGGTCTATAAACGGCGTCCGGGTGGTGTGGCCAAGGTTTGGTATGTAGTGCCGCTGACATCGCCGATGTGGATGTAGTCGTGCAAGGCACGGGTAGGCGTGGTGCACGATGTGCGCAAGTAGGGGGTCTCTGGTCCATCGAAACCTGGGAACAAAAATGTAGACAAATTATTTGAAATTCGTATTAGTTTTGATATTAAAAAAGAATATGCATATTATACAATGAGCTCTATGCAAAATAAGAAAGTATTTTGAGTTTAAGCCAATTGTACCAACAATAAATATAGCAATCATTGTATAACAGGAGCTTCAATCGGATCAATGTCGGGCCTGTCATGATCGAATTCATCATTCATATCATGCAGGTCATCAGTGGGTAGTACGAGCGGTACACACTCGTGATATGCATTATCTGCATCACTACTCCCTTCCCCCTGACCAACATCGTACACGTTGCGTGATTTAGTCCTCACGGCACAAACCCAGTTTGGGTTCCTTCAATCCTCGACATAAAACACTTGGTCTACCTGATATGTAAGCACGTAAGGCTCGTCAGTAAGCAGTTCTCCCCTGTGGACGAGGTGAGTGAAGTTGACAAACGCTAGGCCATAATCGTCGACTCTGAATCCTCTGTCCATCGTGGGGTCCGCCCAATTGCACTTAAATAGGACGTACGTAGTCCTATCGTAGTACTCGACCTCAACTACATCGGTTAATTGCCCGTAGTAGGTTTCGCATTCAACGGTTGGCACACATACGCCGCTGTTCTGAGTCCTCCTTCCCACATCATGGGCTAGCGTGCGGAACAGTTTCCCGTTTACCACGTACCTGTTATACTTCACTGCTGTCTCCTTCAACCCTCTACTGCGCATAACCAATTTCTACCCCAATTCCTCCCTACGTTGATCGTCAAGGCCATCAACCTATGTTATCATTTCATATATTAAAAGAATACATCGGTTAATAGCGGCATATTGTCGAACCCTATCTTAAAATCACACTGAACATAGGTAAATATTATATACCAAAATAACACTATTTCCTTACATATGCGCGGTACCACTCGCAGAACTGCTCATGATGTTGGGCTTCAATTAGAGCGTCTGTGATGCGACCCCTAACGCATGATCGCCTAATAGCGTCTTTGTGCATCCTACATTCAGCGGATATAATTAAAAAACTAATTATTATCAATTATATCATTTGAATCCGGTTCAATATGTAAACACTACTTACATCCGCAAATTGAGAAACTCTTCAGAGTTGAACACAATATAACGATGAATCTGATGCATCGTCAACTGGTTCAAGCTAACTCGCGTTCCCGCCCCCTTGGAACCATCAGGATTTCTCAAAGGTCTGTTGTGGAAGGTTGGTGCATTTTCTAGATATCTCGAACAGAACGTTACTAGCTCGGTCGCTATGTAACCTTCCGCAATGCACCCCTCAGGAGCCGCTTTGTTGCGCACATTCGACTTGAAACTCTCAAGACTCCTGGTGCACACACATAAACATTAAGGGCTTGTCACCGTTTAATGCCACGAGTTACATGAAAATATATATATATATATATATATATATTTTCTGCGAAATTTTACCTCTCTGCCGGGTACATCCACCTATATTGAACAGGTCCGCCGAGTCTACACTCGCGCACAAGATGCACGACCAAGTGGACCATGCTAGTAAAAAACCCATGAGGAAATACCTGTTCCAGCTTGCATAGTGTGATACAGACGTCACCCTGCAGTCGGTCCATCTCAGCTTGAGTTAGCTTGGTCGAGCATATGCCTCTGAAAAATGCTGACATCTCAACGATAGGTCTGACCATTTTGTTTGGCAGTGACTGACGCAATGCAATTGGTAGAAGCTGCTGCATCAGTATGTGGCTGTCATGACTTCTTAACCCTGAAATTATACGGTCCTTCATCCGAACACACCGTGAAATGTTCGAGGCATATCCGTCTGGACTCTCACATTTCGAAGAACCTTTAAAAAGCTTTCTTTATCCTCCCTGGACATCGTGTGACAAGCCGCGGGTATATATGTTTTACCATTTGCGGCGGTGAACGGATGCAATTTAGGTCTCAACCCCATCTCCTGCAAATCCAGCCGAGCTGCCAAGTTGTCCTTCGTTTTCCCTTTGATGTCCAAAATAGTGCCAAGTATATTGTCCATGACATTTTTCTCTATGTGCATGACATCAAGATTGTGTCGAAGCAAATTGTCCTTCCAGTACGGCAATCTAAAGAAAATACTTTTCTTCTTCCACACAACATCATCAGCACCCCGTGCACCCGCCTTCCGCTTCTTCCGTCTCGTCTTACCCGCGTTCTTATCCCCAAACGCAACTCCGTCCAACTGTTGGAGGATCTCGTCCCCACAAGGCACATCAGGAGCACATTCTAACTCCTCAGTCCCATCAAAAGTTCTTCTGTTCAGCCGCCACAGATGTTCAGTTGGCAAGTACCTCCTGTGTCCCATGTAACAAAATTTACAACCGTTCTTCAAATGTTTAGAACGTGTCGAATACATGCAACAAGGACATGCCTTCACACCTTTGTTAGGCCAACCGGATAAATCTGCATACGCCGGAAAGTTGTTTATTGTCCACATCAACTGAGCTCGCATATTGAAATTCTCCATCTTCGCAACATCTAGTGTTCGTACCCCTACATCCCACAGCTCCAACAGCTCATCAATCAGTGGCTGAAGGTAGACGTTGATATCCATACCAGGTGAGCTCGGTCCGGGGATAACCAATGACAGGATGAACGACGTCTGTTTCATGCACATCCAAGGAGGCAAATTGTACGGTACAAGCAATACGGGCCATGTGCTGTGGGATGTACTCATGTTCCCAAATGGATTGAATCCATCAGCTGTCAGTCCAAGCCGCACGTTCCTACTGTCTGCCATAAAATCTGGATGTAGAGTGTCGAATGATCTCCATGCCTCACCGTCCGCGGGGTGCCTCAATACGCCGTCCCTAGTGCGGCCTTCTGCATGCTATCTCATATTGTGCGCAGTGTGCTCCGACATGAATAACCTCTGTAGCCGTGGGATGAGTGAAAACCATCTCAACACCTTCACTGGACGTTTTTTCCTCGACGACATGAATAACCTCTGCAGGTATCTAGGTCTTTATTGTCTTTCCAGAATAACATATAGTCATTACGGCACGCCGGAATCTTCTCATACTCGAGACCATGGAACTGAGGAATTTCTTCGCCTCGTACGTATTAACCAGCAAGACCTCATTGCAAGGAGGCAATAACTGACTGACAAGCTCAAGAATATCAGAAAAAATCTTGTTACTAATACCTCCAATGCACTTCAAGTTGTAGAAATGTACAGTAGCACTCAATTTACTGTGCTTTGTACCGAGGTGAAGTGGCTTGTCGGCAATCTTCAACAACTCAAGGTACTTCAATGTGTCCCTGGCAGAGGTTCCTTCATTCACTTCTCCGGGCTGGCCAACATGATCGGTTTCACCTACTTCGTGCACGCCGAAGGCGTCACGCAACATGGCGTGCATGTCACCACCTTGTTCCAGGTCTCCGCCTTGTTTTGTGACTTCTACATGTTCAATGCCACGGGAAGCCGTATTTGTGACACTGGGATGGTCGTGACCCCGAACAGGAGCAGCAGGGTTTAGGGTAGTCTCACCGTGCATATACCAGAAACCGTATCCCGTGGACATTCCCTTCCCCCCAGTCAGGTGGGCAAGAATGTAATCTGGGGGGTGCCGCTGGTTATTCCGGCAGTACTTACATGGGCAGTAAATTTTGCCATCAGCAGCCCTACAGTTACGAACGGCGAATGCCACGAACGCTCTACACCCGTCGTTATGCTATGTCGTACCCCTAGGTGCTGACATCCACGACTTGTCCATATTCCTCTATACGTGAGTTAACAGTCTGAAACGAAATATGCTATTTGATTACAGCAAATAAAGTGCTTGTTTGTTTAATGTTTATTTTAAACAGTTAACTCAAAGTATCGTTTTTTCATTTTTTTTTTTTAGGGCTTAGGGTTTTTTTTTTTTTTTTAGGTTTTAAGGTTAGGGTTTAGGTTTTTAAGGGTTTAGTTTTTAGGGTTAGAGTTTAGGGTTTAGGTTTTAATATTTGTAGGGTTCAGGGTTTTTAGGGAGTAGGGTTTTAGGGTTTAGGGTTTAACTAAAATAAAATAGTAATAATAAAAAAAAAAAAAAAGATCTCGAACCTTTTTCTTTTATATTTTTTAATATTCTTCTTTCTTTTTTTAGGGTTTAGGGTTTTTGATTTTTTATTTTTAGGGTTTAGGGTTTTAGGTTTTTAGGGTTTAGTTTGTAGGGTTAGGGTTTGGGTTTACCTCACCATAAAAAAGTAATTAAAAAAAAAGAGATCTCTCTCTTTTTTATTTTTTATTTTTTAATATTCTTCTTTCTTTATTTAGGGTTTAGGGTTTTAAGGTTTCTTTTTTTAGGGTTTAGGGTTAAAAAGGTTAGGGTTTAGGTTTTTAAGGTTTAGTTTTTAGGGTTAGGGTTTTAAGGTTAGGGTTTAGGTTGTTAGGGTTTAGTTTTTAGGGTTAGGGTTAAAAAGGTTAGGGTTTAGGTTTTTAGGGTTAGGGATTTAAGGTTAGGGTTTAGGGTTTAGGGTTTAGGTTTTAGGGTTTTAAGGTTAGGGTTTAGATTTTTAGGGTTAGGGTTTTAAGGTTAGGGTTTAGTTTGTTAGGGTTTAGTTTTTAGGGTTAGGGTTTAGGTTGTTAGGGTTTAGTTTTTAGGGTTAGGGTAAAAAGGTTAGAGTTTAGGTTTTTAGGGTTAGGGTTTTAAGGTTAGGGTTTAGGGTTTAGGGTTTTAAGGTTAGGGTTTAGGTTTTTAGGGTTTAGTTTTTAGGGTTAGGGTTTTAAGGTTAGGGTTTAGGTTGTTAGGGTTTAGTTTTTAGGGTTAGGGTTAAAAAGGTTAGGGTTTAGGTTTTTAGGGTTCTAGTTTTTAGGGTTTGGGTTTTAAGGTTAGGGTTTAGGTTGTTAGGGTTTAGTTTTTAGGGTTAGGGTTAAAAAGGTAAGGGTTTAGGTTTTTAGGGTTAGGGATTTAAGGTTAGGGTTTAGGGTTTAGGGTTTAGGTTTTAGGGTTTTAAGGTTAGGGTTTAGGTTTTTAGGGTTAGGGTTTTAAGGTTAGGGTTTAGTTTTTAGGGTTAGGGTTAAAAAGGTTAGGGTTTAGGTTTTTAAGGTTTAGTTTTTAGGGTTAGGATTAAAAAGGTTAGGGTTTAGGTTTTTAAGGTTAGGGATTTAAGGTTAGGGTTTAGGGTTTAGGGTTTAGGTTTTTGGGTTTTAAGGTTAGGGTTTAGGTTTTTAGGGTTAGGGTTTTAAGGTTAGGGTTTAGTTTGTTAGGGTTTAGTTTTTAGGGTTAGGGTTTAGGTTGTTAGGGTTTAGTTTTTAGGGTTAGGGTAAAAAGGTTAGAGTTTAGGTTTTTAGGGTTAGGGTTTTAAGGTTAGGGTTTAGGGTTTAGGGTTTTAAGGTTAGGGTTTAGGTTTTTAGGGTTTAGTTTTTAGGGTTAGGGTTTTAAGGTTAGGGTTTAGGTTGTTAGGGTTTAGTTTTTAGGGTTAGGGTTAAAAAGCTTAGGGTTTAGGTTTTTAAGGTTTAGTTTTTAGGGTTAGGGTTAAAAAGGTTAGGGTTTAGGTTTTTAGGGTTCTAGTTTTTAGGGTTTGGGTTTTAAGTTGTTAGGGTTTAGTTTTTAGGGTTAGGGTTTAGGTTTTGAAGGTTTAGTTTTTAGGGTTAGGGTTAAAAAGGTTAGGGTTTAGGTTTTTAGGGTTAGGGTTTTAAGGTTAGGGTTTAAGGTTTAGGTTTTAGGGTTTTAAGGTTAGGGTTTAGTTTTTAGGGTTAGGGTTTTAAGGTTAGGGTTTAGGTTGTTAGGGTTTAGTTTTTAGGGTTAGGGTTTAGGTTTTGAAGGTTTAGTTTTAGGGTTAGGGTTAAAAAGGTTAGGGTTTAGGTTTTTAGGGTTCTAGTTTTTAAGGTTAGGGTTTTAAGGTTAGGGTTTAGGTTTTTAGGGTTAGGGTTTAGGGTTTAGGGTTTAGGTTTTAGGGTTTTAAGGTTAGGGTTTAGGGTTTAGGGTTTAGGTTTTAGGGTTTTAAGGTTAGGGTTTAGGTTTTTATGGTTTAGTTTTTAGGGTTATGGTTTTAAGGTTAGGGTTTAGGTTGTTAGGGTTTAGTTTTTAAGGTTAGGGTTTAGGGTTTACCTCACCATAAAAAAGTTATAAAAAAAAAAAAAAAAAATCTGTCTCTTTTTTCTTTTTTGTTTTTTAATATTCTTCTTTCTTTTTTTAGGGTTTAGGGTTTTTGGTTTTTTTTTTTTGGGGGGGGGGGGGGGGGTTTAGGGTTTTAGGTTTTTAGGGTTTAGTTTGTAGGGTTAGGGTTTTGGGTTTTTTTTTTTTTAGGGTTTAGGGTTTAGGTTTTTAGGGTTTAGTTTGTAAGGTTAGGGTTTTAAGGTTAAGGTTTAGGTTTTTAGGGTTTAGTTTTTAAGGTTAGGGTTTAAGTTTTTAGGGTTAGGGTTAAAAAGGTTAGGGTTTAGGTTTTTAGGGTTCTAATTTTTAGGGTTAGGGTTTAGGTTGTTAGGGTTTAGTTTTTAGGGTTAGGGTTAAGGTTAGGGTTTAGGTTTTTAGGGTTTAATTTTTAGGGTTAGGGTTTTAAGGTTAGGGTTTAGGGTTTAACTAAAATAAAAAAGTAATAAAAAAAAAATTCTCACTCTTTTGTAGGGTTTAGGGTTTTTAGGGTGTACGGTATTTTGGGTTAAGGTTTAGGGTTTATGGTTTTTGCTTGTTTTTTAGAGTATAAAGTTTAGGGGTTTGGTTTTGAGATTAGAGTATAAAGATTTTTGTATTGGTTTTGATTTAGGGTTTAGGGTTTATTGTTTAGACCATTGTTATAAATTGAATAATAAAAGAAATTATTATAAATGGTAGACGGTGGCCAAATTTAATTTTCTGTATCTATCCAATAATTGTTGGATACGATCATTTTATTATAAAATGATGGCGAGTTTACTTTGAAATGTTTTTTTTTTTGTTTGTAAAAAAATTACCTGAAAATGAACAATTAACCTTTTTTTTTGTTCTTAAAAAACCCAAAAATTGTTGAAATAGTACCGCATACTTATTTATATTTTATTGGTTTGCATCATTGATTTTATGATGAAGTTAATAAAATAATGGTGAGATTGTTTAATCTGTTCAAATGTTTTAGCATAAATTGCCACAAATAATAATCCCCACACCAATTCGTAGTACAGTAAAACATATTACAAAAAAGAAAAATAACACAACTGTACGAATATTTTCCATGCATAATGACCAACCACATCAAAACATATAAAATTACACAACAATAGATATTCAAACCCAACAAAATTAACAGCATTGCATAGACCATTATTAATTGTTAAATCCACAATTATTATATGAAACTATTAAAACAATTAGAAACAGATTTTAAACAAATTAATTTAAATGCACCAAGTTTATTATAGCCAAAAATAAAGAAAAAAAATTAATGCCAAAATTACTCACAAATATTTTTTTGGGGTGTATTTTATGCTCCTTAGCCAAAATGTACATGCATTAAAACATATTAGTCCCAAAATAATATCCCAAAACAAGTCCCAAAATAGCAATCACGTACAAGGCAGAGAGAGAGAGAGAGAGAGAGAGAGACACAGACCGGGAGAGGTTTCAGAGAGAGAGACAGAGAGAGAGATAGAGACAGAGAGACGGATGTAGAGAGAGAGAGGTCCGGACCTAGGGTTAGGGTTCCTACTGTGGTTCGGTTAGAGAGAGAGAGAGAGAGAGAGAGAGAGAGATAGTGAGAGAGAGAGCTAGAGAGAGAGACAGAGAGATAGAGACAGAGAGACAGAGATAGAGACAGAGAGACGGATGTAGAGAGAGAGGTCCGGACCTAGGGTTAGGGTTCCTACTGTGGTTCGGTTAGAGAGAGAGAGAGAGAGAGAGAGAGAGCTAGAGAGAGAAACAGAGAGATAAAGAGAGAGAGAGCATGCACCTATAGGTTGGTGCACGCGTGGTGTAGTGACGGCCGGAGAGGGAGCTGGCCGGAGAAGACAGCGGAGGGCGGTGGTCGGTGCGGACGTGCGTGATCAACGGAGACGGAGAGGGAGAGAGAGAGAGAGAGCTGAGTGTGAGAGAGAGAGCTGAGTGAGAGAGTGGATCGAGAAGGGTAGCTTCTAGAGGAAGCTACCCTTTTTTTTATTATTAAATTTTTTTTATTTAAAAAATAGTCCAGGTGGCGCACAGGAATTGTCCCGCGCAGGTCACCAGGCCAAAAATTGGCCGCGTGGCGTAATACCACGCGGCCAATTAGAGACGTGTATACTAATACACGTCTCTATCTGTTTTTTTTTTTTTTGAAAAACGAAAAATTATATATATATATATATATATATATTTGTATTTGTAAACGCAAACACAAACACAAACCCTAATCCGACCCTAAGTGTATGTAATATATATAGTGTTAAGGTTTACGTAAACTCTAACCCATAAAATTAAACCCTAAACGATAACCCTAAAACTAATTCTTAAACCCTAAGTCTGTGTTAAGGTTCATATATATATATATATATATAAGTCTTATATATATATAGGGTTACGGTTTTATTAGATTAGTATTCCATTAACGCAAATCCTAATTAGAGTTAGGGTTTACTTATAAGTATACCATATATATATGTAAAGTACTCAACACGTAAAACGTAAATATACTATAAACATATTGCACGTAGCCCATAACCCCTAACCCTATGTCTATATACTATATATAGTCATAAACCCTAACCCTAAGTGTATGTACTTTATTATGTTGCATATTTTTTTTTTGTTCCTCGCCGTATAATTATGCATATATATATAGCACAAATTTGGTTTAATTATGCATTTAGTACTCTATATAAACATAAACCTTAACACTAAGTGTATATACCTATTATATATATCTATAAACCCTAACCCTAAGTGTATATACTATATATAGCTATACTGTATATAGCTATATAAGTATACTATATATATATATATATAGCCATAAACCTCAATATTAGGGTATATACAAGTAACTATAAATGTATATAGTTTCGGCACGCCGTTTACATGCATGCATATATTATATATATGTATATACAAATATGACAAGATAGTTTTGAAATACAAATACAAATACAAATACAAACATAAACACAAACACATGCAACCCTAAGTGTATGTACTGTACAAATTGCTAAACCCTAAGCCATAAAACTAAACCGTAAACTATAAATTAAAACTAAATCCTAACTCTAAGTATATATTTATATATACTATACTAAACCCTGACCATAAAATTGAACCCTAAAACCCATAATCTTAACCATAATCTTAAGTGTATGTACTATATGTAAGCCATAAACCCTAACCTTAACCCTAATCTTAAGTGTATGTACTATATATAGCTATAAACTCTAACCCTAAATATATATACTATATATATAGTTATAAACCCTAACTCTAGGATCAAATGATAGTTCGACCAAGTTTTGAACATTGAACTGGATCAAATGATAGAGGCATGCAATTTTATACTTGTGTAAGGTATGCTATAATGATCGGGACCACAAGGCCAACACATTCAGATGGATGTTCTACGAACCCTAACCCTGAGAGTATGTACTACACATACAATAAATTAAGTCCTAACGCATAAACCATATTCAAGAAACTCAACCTGCATGTAAACCCTAAAACATAACCATAAGTACAATACATACTAAATATAGCACAAATTTATTGTTGGGGTATATAATAAGAATTTTTTATATAAATAAATTCAAAAAAATTTAAATACGAGTACTGTACAAAACTAATTAGTTTATAAACTCTAATTTGGTATAGGGTACATAGTAATATTATCATGTACATACTATTTGTGTGTTTTTTTTTAAAAAAAAAAAAAAAAAGAATTCCAAAAATATTTTTTCAAAAAACACCAGTTGGCCACGTGTATTTTTATACACGTGTCCAACAGAATGCCACATGTAATTTATACACGCGGCCAATTGTTTCTAGGCCGCATATGGCCACGTGGCCAGCAAAACATGCAGCCATCTGGCCGCGTGTCTACAGTAACCGGTACTGTAGACACGCGGTGATTTGCAGTGTTTTTTTGTAGTGCTAGTTATAGAAAACAAAAAGAAAAGAGGAAGAGAACAGCAACAACATCTCACTGTAAGTCCCTCTTCCTCTAGTTTTCTGTTTCTTTTGTCTTGGATGTGTGTGCGCGTGTAAGTGTAAGAAAACAAGTGAAGCAATAAAAAGAAAACAAAAGGAAGGAAAAAAAAGGAAGCAAAAGGAAAAGTTAGGAAGAGAGGAGAAACTTGCAGGAAAAAAAAAAAAAGTTCTCTCTTCTCAATGTCTCTCGGTCCAAAAAAAAAAAAGAAAAGAAATAAAAGCAAAGAAACAAAAAAGAAAATATAAGATAAAATAAAGATGTCTTTATAAAATGGATAAAAGGAAAAGGACAAGAAAAGAACATAGAAGGACCACTTTTCTCTCTCGTAGGTTCATCATATTACCTTTTTGGTTTTGTTCTTCTTTTGTAAAAGATAAGGCTCATGTATATATATAAAAATATATGTAAGGGAAGAGATAAAGAACGAAGAAAATATAGAAAAAGAAATAGGACTTAAGGACCACTCACTCTCTATGTGTGTGTTTTACAAGATATTTTTTTTTGTAAGTTTTAAAAGAACTTTGTTTTAATATTTTAAGATTATTTGTTATCAAGTTATCTAACGCTTTTGATGTTGCTTTTAAAATAGAGATTTTCATAGCAGACTGATTAAATATAAAAATATGTCGCTATAATGCCCGAGTAAAAAGCTACTATTTTACAAAAGCGTCGTTACGCCACCAAAATATTTTAAAGTATTTTAGGCATTATTAATACTAATGCCGTTATTCTGCCTGGATTTTATAAGAATAAAATAAGGTTATTATTCTATTAACTTGTTTTGAAACATAAAACTCATTATTTATATTTGGTAAGCTATTATGTTTATCTGATATAAAATAATATACATATATATATATATATATATATATATATATATATATATATATATATATATATATATTAATGTTAAAGCTTTTATAATGTCTTTTTAACTAAAATTGGTTTGTTTGAGGTATGGAGTGTTTGACTAATGATTAGGTGATTCAAGGGAGTTATTGTTTTTCTTTTGTGGGGGGGGGGGAGATTTTATGTGGTTT
Source organism: Alnus rubra (assembly GCA_028654335.1). Taxonomy (NCBI): domain Eukaryota; kingdom Viridiplantae; phylum Streptophyta; class Magnoliopsida; order Fagales; family Betulaceae; genus Alnus; species Alnus rubra. The sequence continues at coordinate 1,469,227 of JAJPGS010002095.1, forward strand.
AGGCTAAATGAGTTCATATTAAAATTCCTAAAATGTTGACGACTTAATCTACTAAGTGGTAATGTTGATTTATAAATATAGATATGTAGTATAATTTGGAGATCTATGGGTACATGTTATAGGCTATTTTAGTTTAAGCTTTAGGCTTCAAATCTCAGAATATTTCTCTAAACTTCTTCTTGCAATTTATTTAGGTAGAAGGTCGACCCTGACGCTAATGAAAAGTCCAGGTAAAGAGATACAACACCGAAAAACTCCCAACAAGATTTTATTACAAATCTTTTGAAAAAGTGTTGGGGAATTTTACGAAGCATTTACTTACGTGATTTTAATTATTTCAATGTCAAGCTTTTATTACTCATATGTCATTATTCAAGAATTTTGTGCATAAATTGCAGTTATGATTAAGAGCATTTCAAAGTTATGATTTATGTATAATTACAATTATGATCAAGAGCACTTCAAAGTTATGGACTATGCATACTTACGGTTATGAATAAGAGCATTTCAAAGTTATGATTATAGAGCTTTCCAAAGTTTATGATTTATAAATGAATACAGTTTTGAAGGAAAAGAACATCTAAAGTTTAAAATCTGCACATGACTATAGTTATGAAAACGGCTCATAACGGCTCTTACAATTTTAAAGTAAAGTGTACAGTTATAGCAGAGCCTACAATATTACAGAAAATGTTCATGTTCAGTAATTGTTTAACCTGGAGGCACTATTACAATTATGATCAGTACCATATAGGGTAGCATGGCAAACACACCGAAGGACGGTTACGCGAAGGTGTGTGCTACCGGCCGGGGTTGACCTTCACCTAGGGAAGTTCCCCAACTCGGCGACTCTCCCTTGTGACGACAGGCTGAGTCTATAGGTCCTTTGGACAAAGCCAACGTGCTCCGCTCACGGAAAATAGCTGTGTAGAGTCTATAAAGGGGTAAACTATAGTTACAGTTTTTAAGAGAAAATAAATGAAAAGAATTTACTTGATCATTTATAAATTTCTTATGCCATTACTCATGTTCCTCATTCACTTACTCATAAATTCTGTTTTAATTGTTAATTATAGCATGTTTTACTTCCATGGTGTTGTGATTGCCTTATTGAGTTGTCGAACTCACCCATTTTCCCTCATATCTTTTCAGATAATCCAGTAAGACGAAGTCATTTCTTTGTAATGGCGTAAACCTCGCTAAGAGCAATAAATCGTTGTAGACCGACCAAACCTTTATATTGTATAGTATGTCCCTTTTTGGAGTTCATGGCATTGTAAAAGAATTATTAATAGACATGAATAATAAAATAGGAAGTTACAATCTATATGTTGTAAATGTACGCTTCCATTTAAATGTTTTTAGCACTCAAGTTCGCATTTCTCCTTATATCCCAAAACGGGGGCGTGACATTGTTGGCCAAGCAAGGGTGGAGATTATTGCCATATCCGGATTCTTTAGTGGCAAGGGTTTTAAAGGCTAAATATTATCCACATGGTGATTTTTTGAGTGCTCAATTAGGTAGAAGACCTTCTTATGCGTGGCAAAACATTTTTAATGCTAAGGAGGTTTTGGAGGCTGGTTGGTTTGGCGGGTGGGGAATGGGGAGAAGATTAAAATATGGAGGGATAGGTGGCTTCCATCTCCCTCTCCTTATCTTTTCTTCCCTCTTCACCAAGGGTTGGACTTGGAAGCCTAAGTGAGTATGCTTATTGATTCCTCTTCGGGATGGTGGAACTTTCCTCTAGTCCGTAGCATTTTCTCACCTGATGAAGCAGAATAGATTTGCAATGTAGCCATTAGTCCACTCCAAAACTCTGATATTTTATTCTGGAACGGTACTCCTACTAGAGTTTTTTCGGTTGAGAGTGCCTACAATCTTGAAATCCAAAGATGGAGTCAATCAAAGGGGGAGTGTTCTTATGCTCGGGTGGAAGCAGAGGTGTGGAAAGGTTTATGGAAACTGAAGGTGCTGGCTGTAGTGACAAATTTTTGGTGGAGGGTGTGCCAACATTTGCTTCCTACGAAAGGCAATTTATTCTCTAAAAAAATAGTTCATAACCCTCTTTGTCCCTTGTGTTTATAGGAATCTAACACTCCATACCACATTTTGTGGCAATGTCCTTCCTCTATTGCGGTGTGGCAAGAATGTAGTTTGGAAAGTACAAAAGTATAGCAATAGAGGAGATAGATGGTGCAGGTTTGTTGCAGTGTTTATGGACTAAGCTTCATGACACTGAGTTGCTGGAAGCTCTGATTGTCACTCGAATGCTTTGGATGCGCATGAATAATTTTGTGTTTAGAGGAGAGTTGAGTTCTCCTTTCCAGGTGGTGTCACAAGCTAGGCAGGCTGTGGAGGAATTTCAGTACTCAACAGAGTGCACTGCTGGGCAACTTAGAGAGCCATCACGGTATGCCACTATACGGGAAAAACCTCAGCATGGCTACACCAAAATCAACTGGGATGCAGCGTGCAATCAGTCCTTAAAAAGATTGGGGATTGGAATTGTGGCACGGGACAAATTTGGCATGGTGGTTGCAACAGTGGCAAAAGTTTTTCCTTGTATTGGTGATTCGTTGACGGCTGAAGCAATGGGTGTGTGGCATGCAGTACAGCTGGGCAGAGAGGTGGGAAGTTCCCATGTGATCCTTGAAGGGGATTCTTTGGTGGTGGTTTATCTTTGCAGCGAAATGCACCATGTTGGAGTAGCGTGGAACAATTAATAGAAGATATACGTTCCGATCTGCAACAGTTTCACTCTTTCTTTGTTAATCATGTAAAAAGATAAGCTCATCAAGTCGCTCATCGTTTGGCTAAATTAGCTATCTCTCAATTGTTAGATATGAGTTGGATGGAGGAGTGCCCTTCCATTATTCAAGATGTTGTCTTACAGGATGTAACTCTTGCTGAGCAAGAGCGTTAGTTCTTTTTGATCAATAATATCCATATATTCTCCTAAAAAAAAATTAAAAAAATAAATTAAAAACATAAACCTCATATATTACAACCTACACTCTTAACAACATCAAGCGTCCCCCACATTGAAGGTCATGTGTTTGATACCGCTCCTAGCTCCAACACAATTTTCATAATGTTAATATGTAATTAGAGGTACTGTATATATCAATTTTAATAGGGAAAATTATTAAATTGGTCACCGTGTTTTGATGTTTTAATAAATAAATCCATTAATTTTATTTCAAAATGGACTTATAAACTTATATGGTAAGTCTCTATAACAAAATCATCACTTGTATAAATTCTAATAAATGTTCGAGAGAATCCTTATGAAATTACAATTTCATCTTCAAATAAAAAAAAAAAAAACACACACAAAATAAAAAGTTTGGAGGTGGTCGAACCACTCTATATATAGCCTTTGAGGGTAGTTGGCGACTCTCTCGGACTCATTATGAGGATGGTCAAGCACATTTAAAGGCCTATAAATTAGTGACGTGGAAAACACGTCACTAAATGCCCCTCCCTCTTTTTCTTTTCTTTTTGTTCTTTTTTTGTTTGTAGTGACTGTATATCAGTTTTAATAGGAAAATTCATTAAATTGATCTATTTGGTTTTACCTTGCAACAAATAAATTATTGTGATTTCGAAATGAACTTATAATTTCATATGATGATATGCCTTTGTAACAAAATTATTACTCCATATAAGTTTCAACAAATTTTTTTTTTTTTGTTTTTGGACAGGGCTCTTACAAAATAAAGGCCTTTGACGGGTTGGTTCAGCTATCCCATTGCCTTTCGAGAGTGGTTCATGGGTTCGGTTTTGTCGAATTATGGTAGATGTGGGAGGTGCGACCTAATTTTAGCTAATATTGTGAAAGTACATCAACGCATCAAAGGCATCAACCTTGATCCACCACATTTTATCCCTATATTGGATCATTAGTATCGAAGATTGCATTAAAATTTTGAAAAATTGCCGGAAAGCAATACAAAAGGAGCAAAAGATTATTATCGTTGGCCGTGTTTTAGTAGCCAATATTAATTGAAGTATGGAACATAAGACAATAGTATTCGATTTGGTAATGATGATATTCACCAAGGGTGGAAGGGAGAGGCTAAGATGGAAATGGAATGGAAGCAATTACTAGAAGAGGAGGCTTTCCCAAAATAAGATTATCAAAGAAGCTAGCTATACTATTCATTATCGAGCAAGAAGCAGAAGGATAGGTACAATTCCTGCAATCCACGAAGGCGAGTGTAGAGGATTGTGAGAGGCTCTCGATGAGGCCTACTACTCGAGCAGGAACCTACTTTCCCAAACACCTCCAATATTCAATTGTAGGAGATAGGAGATTGTAGGAGATTCCGATCCGAAGCTGATATGTTGCTATGAAAATTGCATTAGCACAATGCATAAAAAATGTAAAATAAAATGAAACTAAACTACCTATAATTGACATATACAAGACCGAACCTTATATCCTATATCAACTAATAAAGGGTTGAGTTTAATTATAACATTTCATATTTAATCTAATATGAGCTAAACCCAACCCAATCAAGGGAATACTTTAAAAAGTTGAGAATTGCCATCCCTTTGAAAAATATTGACATATTGATTGATTAAAATGGTATGCTGGATTGTTGGAAGATCCCTTAAAATTGTATCTTGGTCTCTTTCTTTACTTTGACCCAACCCCTATATTAAAATTGGGCCTTTTTAAGTCCACAGAGAAGAAGAACATAAAACTTGGGCAATAAGTCGGTCACTGTCCAGCCTCAAGCTTACTACTGCAATGACTCTGTCATCTCTCAGCCCAAAGGTCTTGTATATGAATATAATTGACTTTTTTGGGATTCTTTATAAATGGACTGTTTGAATTATATGTAATTTTGATAATCCTACAAAGAGGAGATTGTCAGGATCCACATGTCCTAAACAATTCAGAATATGGGACTCGCCTGTTCGGAGTAGGTAGGCCTCATAACCTCGTCTCCATATGCTGCTTTAACTGCATAGGGGATCCTCATCCAATATTCTTCCTCTTGAATGAAATAATGAATCTTTTTTGTAAATTCAATACTTAGAATCCATTTTCAAGTAAGAGAAAAGGGATCAAAATTTGAGACACCCTAAGAACAAAAGGTGTCAAAAAAGATATTAGGTATGTTTGTTTGTCAAAAGACTCAACATACTTAGGCCATATCAGGACACTCTTACCTCAAATCTTAGACCGATGAGTTACAAACTAACTCAGTCAATCGAGATACTGAGCTCAGTCGACCAAGTTACCCCAAACAGCAGCAATAGTCTTGCAAACTATGCCGAACCTCAATCTTTTGACTACTTTTCACATTAATGGGTCTTTAGACACTGTGTATAACATATATATAACAAAATTAATCAATTGAAAACGTTAAAAATTGTTTCACTTTCAAGTCTAAAACAAAAATCCTAATTTAATAAAATTGTCATCTTTATGTTTTTCTTTTATCTTAAAAATATTTGGACAGCATAACGTGCATAACCCGTATGCATGCATGCCCTTTTTTTTATGTAGTTTTATAAAAATACATTTAAAAACTATCCTACCGCAACTCAGGATAATCCAATTGAATCCACCCATTATCCAAAGCAGAATTTTTTATTTTTTATTTTTTTCTTTTTCTGAGAAAATTCTAGTCATTGGTTATTTTGCTTAAGTCAGCATTTGGATATTTTTATATCCAACAATAATAAATTTAAGGGTTAAACACTTTTTTAGTTCTTGAGTTTTGGAAACTTTATTTTTTTAGTTCCTGAGTTTCAATTTGCATCACAAATGATACCTCAGTTTTGGGAAATGACCGAATAAGTACTTCGGTTAACTTCTCCGTCCAAAAACTAACGGACCGCCACGTGTCAACCTCAGAAGTTGACATGTGGCACTATATGAAAAAATTAAAAATTAAAAATCTTTAAAAATGAATTAAAAAATAATATTAAAAAAAATTGAAAAAAAAAAAAAAACAAAGGGTGGCTGCCACCCCCCCTTGGGAACCATGGGGGTGGCCGACCACCCCCTTGGCCGGTCTGGGGTGGCCGAACCACCCCATGGGGGGTGGTTCGACCACCCCTTGACAAATAAAATAAAAAAATATTCAAGATCGGTTTTGGCCCTTGGGGGTGGCCGAACCACCCCATGACCGGCCAAAGGGGTGGCTCAGCCACCCCTTGTTTTTTATTTTTATTTTTTTTATTTTTAATATTATTATTTTTTAATTCATTTTTAAAGATTTTTAATTTTTAATTTTTAATTTTTTTATATAATGCCACGTGTTAACGTCTGAGGTTGACACGTGGCGGTCCGTTAGTTTTTGGACGGAGAAGTTAACCGAGGTACTTATTCGGTCATTTCCCAAAACTGAGGTATCATTTGTTATGCAAATTGAAACTCAGGGACTAAAAATTAAAGTTTTCAAAATTCAAAGACTAGAGAAGTACTTAACCCTAAATTTAAAGATTAATTAGAATATTAAGTCAATTTTGTTAGACAATTGTAAAATAAAAATACAGCATCTAACATTATTCTTATATTGTCTTAAAATCTCTTGTGGGCTCGATATTCGGTGATTATAATGCATACAATGAAAGCATATAATTAAATTTTGAGATAATTGCATCATTAGTCTATATGGTATGTCATAATTACAAATCACTCCTTATAGTTTAAAAAGTTCATGGGAGGTCCTTGTGGTAAACTATAATTATAAATCGATCTCTGGAGTCAAATTCCGTTAAATTTTTTGACAGATTTTGTTAAATGCCACGTCAGCGCCACATCAAACCAATAAGATGACGACATGTGTCCATCTTAATAAAAAAATATAAAAACAAAATAACAAAATAACAAAACAAAACAAAACAAAAAACAAAAAACAAAAAACAAAAAACAAAAAAACAAAACCAAAAAAGCAAAGGGTAGCCTAGCCATCCCCAATGGCGTGCAGCCACCTCCAGTTGCCTGGAGATGGCCTTCAGGCCACCCCGGGACCTTCTAAAGGTGGCCTAGTGGCCACCCCCAGAGATAGACAGGGGTGGCACGCAACCACCCCAAGTGGCCGGAGGTGGCCATCGAGCCACCCTAGTAGGTCCAGGGGTGGTCCGAAGGCCACTCCCAAGCCATTGGAGGTGGCTGCGTGCCACCCTTGGGCACTAAGGGTAGCCGCGCACCACCCGCGGCGGTCACTGGGGGTGGCACGCGGCCACCCCCAAACTTGGCCACCCCTTGTTTATTTTTATTTTTTTCTCCTTTTAAATTGTTTTTTAAAAAAATAAGTTTATTTTTTTATTTTTTTATTAAGATGGACACGTATCTCCATCTTATTGGTTTGATGTGGCGCTGACATGGCATTTAACAGAATTTGTTAAAAAATTTAGGGTTAAGTACTCTTCTAGTCCTTGAATTTTGGAAACTTTATTTTTTAATCCCTGAGTTTCAATTTGCATCACAGATGATACCTTAGTTTTGAGAAATGACCGAATAAGTACCTCGATTAATTTCTCCTTCCAAAAACTAACGGACCGCCACGTGTCAACCTCTGAGGTTGACACATGGCACTATATAAAAAATTAAAAATTAAAAATTAAAAATCTTTAAAAATTAAAAATCTTTAAAAATGAATTAAAAAATAATAATATTAAAAAAAACTAAAAAAAAAAAACAAGGGGTGGCTCAGGTTTGGGGTGGGGAGTGGTTCGGCCACCCCCAAGGGCCAAAACCGATCTTGAATTTTTATTTATTTATTTATTTATTATTTGTCAAGGGGGGTGGTTCGGCCACCCCAGACTGGCCAAGGGGGTGGTCGGCCACCCCCATGGTTGCCAAGGGGGGTGGCAGCCACCCCTTGTTTTCTTTTGTTTTTTCAATTTTTTTTAATTTTTTTAATTCATTTTTAAAGATTTTTAATTTTTAATTTTTAATTTTTTTTATATAGTGCCACGTGTCAACCACAGAGGTTGTACGTGGCTGCTTGTTAGTTTCTGGACGGAGAAGTTAACTGAGGTACTTATTCAATCATTTCCTAAAACTGAGGTATCATCTGTGATGCAAATTGAAACTGAGGGACTAAAAAATAAAGTTTCCGAAACTCAGGGACTAAAAAGGTGTTTAACCCAAAAATTTAATGGAATTTGACTTCAATAATCAATTTGTAATTATAGTTTACCACAAGGATTTCCCATGAACTTTTTAAACCATAGGGAATGATTTGTAATTATGACATACCACAGGGACCAATGGTGTAATTATCCCATAAATTTTACCAAATATGCATACAATAAAACATTTAAGTGAAATTTCACAAAACCTCTCTGAACTTCCACTTGACATAAAACTGCTCCCTCAAAATTTAAAAACTCTCAATTTCACCCATCAATCTTTGAACTTGTTGCAATGTCCCCTTTCCGTAAGGATTTAGCGTTAAATTCTAATGGCATTCATAAAAATGACGAAAATACACTCACTTTTTGTCTTTTCCCATTTAATAATATATTTAAAAAAAAAAAAAAAAAAAAGGAGACCCGTGAGCCACTAGACCCACGGCTGAGCGTTTGGTAGTGACCCAGTGTGGATCACCCGTGACTCGTGCTCGGTCACAAAGCACCCGCGCAGGGTCACAAGGTGATCGAGCCATGGGTCACCAAAACCACGGCAAGTTCACCACCAGACCCACGGCTGGGTCTGGTGGTGACCCCGCATGGATCTCAATTTTTTAAAAAATAAAAGAAAAATATTTAATGTTTTTCTAAATTTTAATTTGAAATTATGGATAAATTGAGCATTCTATAAAAGTTTTAGGGGCATAAAGATTATTTTATCCATTTTTACGTATGATTTAATGCCACACTCCAACGTAGGAGGGACATTACAACAAATTTAAAGATTGAGGATAAACTGGAAGTTTTTTTAACATTGATGGGGTAGTTTCAAGTCGAGTGAAAGTTTACGAGAGTTTTGAGAAGTTTCCATAAAGATTTAATAGTGAATTATATACACCAAGTAGATTAGTAGAATAAAGCAAATTCATTGTCACCTACAAAGTTTAATTACTTGATTATGCCCAATCAGAACGCACCACATTGGGGTGCCTAAATTGTATATGACACAAAAAAGAGTTACGAGACTCACCTGTTTTGAACATGTGAGACGCACACATGAAATAGTTTTGAACATGTAGACGAATTAGGATTCTTTACAATTATTTGTCTGAATTTTAAAAAAATTCGGCACGTTATTGTTAAAGAACACTTATGGGATCCACTTAACCAAATAAGTGGTTGGGCTACCTAATTTATGAGTAATGTTTCTTGCACAACTTTTACACAACGTTTGCACAATTCTAACTACTTTTTTTTTTTTTTTATCAATCATTAGATTTGTTTTCTTACATGTAGGCTCTAAATATTCAATGGTTGATTTAAAAAAAAAGCTTGTTAGAGTTGTGCAAAAGTTGTGTAAGAATTGTGCAAGAAACATTGTTCAATTTTTATTTGATCAGATGAATATTAAAAGTAATTTCTTATCATCACTTTTTTAAATTCAAACAAATAATTATAAAAAATCTTAATAGTTACGGAGGACTTATCAATGAACTTTTTATGGGGTGCCTAAAACCTAATCGTAGGAAATCTTAATTTGTTCCTAAATTGGAAACGTCATGCGCCGCCGTTTCAGAAAAAAAGTAATGAAAACTTTATGGGACACATGGCAAGTTGTTATTAAATATATGATGGTATCTACTACCTAGTATGTGAAATCCAGGTGTCTAATTGACCAAAAACCCTCCTGCCCATGTGAAGTCCCGCGTCATGTTTGTTGGTAGATGGACCGCAAAAACCTTTGTTTTAGTATTCAATTTATTACATATGGTTAGTGGTTGCATTTTTGCCATTTGGGTCACACTAGATGAAAGTGGTACGACTTTTTACATAATATATATATATATATATGTGTTGTTAATCTTGATAAGATGGTGGAATTGGGTTTCCAGCTGTGGTCTTTTTATTGTCAATGGGATTATAATTTACATCATTAATCCCACTAGCAAATTGCAACGTGTAGTGCACGTGCTTGATGCCTAATTAAAGCAAATCCAAACTTGGGCTTGGGATTATGGAACAGCTAGCCATTCAATTATTTTATTGAATTTTTTTGCCCCGCGCTAAAATGGTGGGGTTGAGACCAGATAAGGTTATTAAGCCTTTGATATATATATGATGCCAAAATTACCATATTATTATGCGATAACTTCACTTAATGTTTTAAATTTTTACTTTTTTTAGAAAAGATATCTAAATTTTAAAATGTTTTAATTTAGAGTATTTATTTTTTGAAAAGTTTCAATTAGGAGTCCGTTATGATTTTTCGTTAAATTCTGTCAAAATTCATAAAATACCATTGTGTTTATTTTTTTTTTTTAAAAATTAATTTTTTTTTTCAAAGATTCAGGCATAGGTATCTTTACAAATATCTTATAAAGTTGATGTAACAAGGTCTATTAGTCATTTTTTTTTTTTTAGTAATACTACTATATACCATATTTTTATCTTACAACTATCACATAATGTCGACATGGTAGTCTTGGCTAACACTTTTTTTAAAAGAAAAAAAAAATGAATTGTTATGCCAGCGTTGTGAGATAGACAGATAGTTGTAGGAAAAAAATATAATTTTCAGCATTATTCTATTTTTTTTTTCTTTTTTAACATAGTGTGTAGTATGTAGAATTTCTCTATTCCATATTCTCCTTTCTTTATAGAATAATGCTACTTTTCATAACCATTTTACACTAGTTGACGTGACATATTTTAAGTGACTTCTCATGTCAGGCTGTCAGCTACTTAAAAAAAATAAAAATAAAAGCAACTTAAAACACGTCATGTTATCCAATACGAAACGAGTATAATAAATGAGTGTGAAGAGTAGTTATTTATTATCACATGTTTTTAACACAAGCCTTTTCGTTTTTCTAAACGATAAAAGCTCTGTACACATAGTTTACCACAAGATTATATTATGCAAACAGACAAATAAATTTCGAACACTTGAGTTATCCTCCCCCTAAACACAAGGTGGAATGGCTCAAAAAAGAAAAGCTAATCACATATGCGCTATTACTCACAAAGGACTAGTCAAGTTGTAATTGAAGCTAAAAAAATAAATAAATAAATAATTCACTTACCACCTCTGATCTTTCATCACTTTTGCACTTATACCCATAAACTTTCAAAAAATGTCAATTTAGTGTATTCATCTTTCAATTTTTTTCAACTTCACCACTCTGTTAGAATTTTCCGTTAAATCCTAACGGATGAGTGTCAAAGTTTCTAAAATACCCCTCATTTTTTTTAAAGGGAAAAAAAATGAAGAAAAAAAATGTAAAAATTTAGACGTTGGTCAGGATTTGACGGAATTTATAAAAATACTCATGCCTGAATCTTTAAAAAAAAAATTATATATATATATATTTTTTTTTAAAAAAAAAAACAATGGTATTTTAAAAATTTGGACAGGATTTAACAGAAAATCATAACAGATGAGTGAAATCGAAAAGAATTAAAAGATGGATATACTAAATTGACATTTTTTAAAGTTTAAGAATATAATTGCAAAAATGATGAAAAATCAAATGTGGTAAGTGAAGTTTTCTCATTAAAAAAAAAAATCAAAAATCAAAAACCAAATTTGTTGTTCAAACAATAAGTTAGTCCTTGTAGCTTTTAATCACTCTTTCATATCGAAATTAGTTTAAACAAAATAAAGGCTTGCCTCTTAACTTCAAATTAATTGTCTTGGTCGTAAATAAGTGTTCATCAATATGTTAAAAAAAGAAATATGTTATATATATATATATATATGTTAAAAAAAAAATAATAAATAAACAGTAAGTATAGTAATGTTTTGACCCCTTAACCTTTATTAGACGTGGGTACAATTTTTAAAGAATCTTGCTTACTTTTTCTATGAGACGAAGAGTCACATCATATAATGAGAGTAAGTGTATATTTTTGTAAAATAAACACTTATTTTAAAACATATATAAAAATAAATAAAGACATGTAATTTAGAATTGAGGGGAAAAATATATGTTCGGTTTAATCGTGAGTGGCATCTTTTGACATTGCCATTTGATTTAAATAAGTGATTCGCATCAATTAGATCCTGCTTACGCCAAGAGCTCAAATGTCAAAACTCATGCAATCATGAAAATATTTCTTCCTTAGTCCTTAATCTAATTGGGACATGTTCTCTAAATTGTGACCTATTAGACTGAAAAAAAAACCCTTTTTAGCACATTCTCTTGCATACCATTTTTTAGGATAGCTATTTTCAGGAGAATCGCTCTCAAAGAAATAAATTGTGTATTTTCTAAAAAAAAAAAATTCACATTATTTTTTTTTCAAACCCAAATAATAATAATAATAAGAAGATTGAATGAATTATATAGTGAGCCACCCCTACGCCCTAACAGAACACCAGGGGTGGTCGCACCATCCCCATGGTTCGGGGATGGTTGTAGCCACTTCCGATGCTCATCGGGAGTGGTTTTGTCCACTCTGGGTGTTTTATTAGGGTACTGTTTGGTCATCTATTGGGGTGGTAGGCCATCAAAAATAAAAAATAAAATACAGTTGAGTATTTTAAAAAATTTGGTTCAATTCCAGTGACAACATATGTGTTGTGACCAAACAAAAAAGAAAAAAAAAAAAAAAAAAAAAGGAATGATCATTCTATTCCAACCTCTTATATACCCAATAATACTCATTTATATTCATAAAAGAATGTTCATTTTATGTACCAAAACGTGCTCTTAATCAATTATTATAAAGACTTATAAGGATTTTGGTCAACAAATGGACCGAGATTCTCTCATTGCTCAAGCAATCATCAATAAAATTTTCAAAACTGGTTTTAATTGAAATAAAACAATTATGAAATCATGGTCTATTGATTCATATATTATAGGGATTCCTTGGAAATATAGGTACCGTTTTGTTTAGATATACTCCGTTTTAGGGTATTAAAAAAGGAGGCTACTTTGTTTGTACACCATATTTTAGTTGCCCAAGAGGAATTATAGAGCTCTGAGTAAGTGGGAGAGTTAAGAGACGTCCCTTAATTTTAGCTAATTAAAGATTAGTGGGGAAATGGATGAGTGTACGTGCCATGATGGAAACAAAGGCTAAAAAGTGTGTCATTCATCTAGTGCTCCCAACACAACATCACATACACAGACAGACAGTTTGAAAAATTCAGATTGCATTATTAATCAACGAAATAGAGCAGATTACTATAAGAAAATAACATGCATCACATGACAGACATAGTTTGAAATTTCTTCCAACCAAACATCATCTATGATCTGTTTAATGGCGGCCTTAGCTAAATTATGTGCCGCAAAATTTGTCTCTACGGAAGAGTGTATAATTTACCAACTAGACAGTGAAGCAATAGTCATCTATTTGTTTTTCACTAACTGTCTAAATCTATTGAGGGTTCGGCCCGTAAAGTACAAGGCATTTAACACTTGAAATGCGTTGCCTTTGAGAATGATATTTTGCAAACCCAAGTCTTTATTAAAAACAGCGGCTTGGAATGCTACCAAAGCCTCTATAGTCTACTACAACCAGTAGGGGGTGTATATGTTGTGAATATTAATCGTCTGCATCTGCTATCTGCACATGGAGATGAGGATGAGGCTAGCAAAAACTATTATCCACATGTGTGGATGCGGATGAAGGTTTTTGTGTATGCGGAATAACCGCATCCACATACCCTTTATATATAATATATATTTTTATATATGTTATAGTTATTTTATTCAACACAACACAATGCCATCAATATTCACTTAAATGTGTTATATTTAGACAATTTATGTTTTTATATTATGAATATATATGTAATATTATTTTTTATGTTGGATTTGCAATTTATGCTCTCTTTTTTTTTTCCTTATTATATATATATATATATATATATATATATATATTTCCTTACTCGATTGTTATGCTCATTGAATCATAGATAAAAAAAAAAAAAAAAAAAAAAAAAAAAAAAAAAGAAACGTAAGGATGTTTCTTGTGAGCATTGATTACTATGAATATTTTGAAGTCATATCCAGCATCCTATTTTTTTCTCGGTTCTACATATTTTAGGTATTACATTATATTTTCAAAACAAGCTCAAAAAACTAAAAATCGGTCAAAATTATTTTAAAAACTTTTAAAATAAGCTCATTACATATTTGCAGATAGCAGATAATAACCGCAATAATCATGCAAATGCAGATAGTAAAAAAATGACGTATATATGGGTATAGATATTACAAATAACCACATCTGCACGTACTTCTCTAATAGCCGGTTTTAGGTTTCCCATTTTACCTGCAAACTGGACTGCCGCGGGGAGCGGAGAGAGAGAGAATTTTATCAACCATGACAACCTTCTTTAATATCAGCACACTGTTTTGCCGTCTTCTTTTATCTTATTTTTTTCAAAGCAAATGAAAGCACATCAAATTTTAGTTCCATTTAGAATGGAAGGAACGTACGTCGGCAAATTTCTCCCTTTTCAAGTCTCAAAACAGAACATTAATTTTTTTTTTTTTTTTGGCAAATAATTTTATTAGAATGCAAGATAGAGTTAATTAGTAGCGATTTGGTTTAACGATTTCAAAATGTGTGGTTTAAAAAATTAATGATTTCAAAATGCAGCGATTCAACCTATAAAATTAATGATTTCATTTTGGCCATTGGATGCTATGGCAATGGGACATCTCTCTATAGCTGACTGGGTCGCCACCATTGTAGACCCATTGGCCACCTTAAGCATTTCCGAGCCATATACGCATCTTTTTCAAATATTTGCTGTAGTTGTCTGCGTAACGATTAAGGGAAAAGCGTTAGTTACATTTACACTATGACTCCAAAAGAACTAGTCAATTTGAAACTTCTTTAGATACACTTATAAAGTCCAGTTTCACTTAACTAGTAAGTATATGTGAAACTTCATACCCATGAGTAATTTTATAAACTACACATTGTATGTGAGTTACTCATCTATTTCCAATATAAGACTGGAGTATTACAGTTTGTGATCTAATCTTATTCACCCCGAAACAAAGTGATGCAAGAGAAAATTAGGCATAAGATTTGAAGATTATTTTTTGAATAAGATTAACCCGAGAATGGAAAGAATCGTACAAAATATTTGAAGATTATGTTTAAAATAATAAATTTTACTTTATGTATAAGAATTTTACTTTGTCTCCAAGTTTACGGTTATGTTTTGTATTTTTATTTCTTTCTGTTTCTCCAAGTATTCTGCTTGGAGAATCCTCAAACTTTGCCTATATAAAGGCACGTTTGTATTATTTTGGAATCAAGTTTTGAATTATCAATTAAATTTTAAAGTCTCGTTTGGTTTGCGGAATAGACCCCAGGAATGGAATGACTATTCCATAGGAATAGTCATTCTTATGTTTGGTATGGGTCTATTCCTTGGAATACCTATTCCCATTGGAATACCCATTCCCTTACAAAGAGGAATACCTATTCCTCTAAAAAATGAGAGGAATAGTTATTCCAATGGGAATAGACTAGATTTTTCAAAAAAACACAATTATTTTTTATTCTCTTTCAGTTTCTTTCTTTTTTTTCTCTCTTCTTGAATTCTTTTTCATCTTCAATTCATAATTTATGCTGCGCGCTATCATACGCTGTCAAAACAATCTTAGTTCTACCTCAGCGTGACAAAGTGATCCATGAAGATCTCTCCCCAGAAGCTCGATCTCTCACTGGCCGGACAATTCAAGAAGATGGAAGCATGCATCAGCAAACCTAGAAGTCAAACGTCTACAAGATCACCTTAGACACAGCCATTCCGGACAACTTCTCGATCAAGACATGCATTTGGATAAGTTGAAGGTCAATCTTTTGTCTATCTAGCTTTTAGCACCACAAACAAATTAAAGCACGATAGCCATCTAATATTAAGTATTAATTCCAACATTTAGAAACCTACCAAAATAGCAACTTTTACGCATGCATGAGCTCCCGGATAGGCACACTCAAAGTCAACCCTAAGTTTCTTGCCAATGGCCAAAGCAAAAGTGCTACTTTATAGAGATAGCTTCGGAATAGCTAGCGCCATACGAGCTAAAAGGAAAGGGTTTTGGTGCGCTAGTTGGCTCGCAATACGGGAGGTTTCCATTTGATGCAAGCAACGTTCCACAAATTCCGATGTCTTCTTCTACTTCAATCCAATTTTCAATAGGTTAGGTAATTTCGTATTTATTTGTATTTATTTGTCTAAGTTCAGGTACATCGAGGTAGTACTATATAACTATATAAGTCACGTCAATATACCTCATTTATTAATATAAATATAAATTATTAGCTCTTTTATTGCGAATTGGGTTTAGATCGTATCGAGACATAAGTATTAAACTATATAAGTCAATATTAATATGATTTATTTAATTAAAAGGGTTAGACTTTTAACCCTGACCCTCTAATTTCATATTAGGTTCGTATTGAGTTTACGAGTCACGTCAAAAATTACCCTCTCTAATTCTTAATAGTAGTAATAGAAAGTTCCAAATATTTTAAATTTTTTTTAAAATAAAATAAAATAATTGATTTTTTAGGTCTTGAATTCAAGCCTCAAAATCATAAACTCTTCTTCATTTTTAATAAAAAAAAATGTATACCTCATTTATTAATAGAAATCTAAGTTAGTGTTAACAATATTAATTAAACTCTTAAATCTATCAATTTTTTATCGACTTAAACTTAATAAATAATGATTTAATATGATATAAGAAAGACTTTATAACTAATATACAAAAGAAATGGCTCAACAGCCTCAACCTGTTGGCATTTTCCTGATCCCGGAGGATTCCATTGTGATGAAGAGTATATATTACAGAATCCATAAAAAGTTGATAGTTGAAGATCCTCTCCTCCATCTCTCTCAGATCTCACTCATCAGTCTACAAAGAGTAAAAACTCAACGACAAGTAGCATTCACATAAAGCCGGCCCCTAACTGTAAGCCTGTCAATGAAGCTCAACGACAAGAAGGATCAACTACAATCCTCACACTCGAAGGCCTAAAACTCCAACCAAGAGCACAAAACCAAAGATCAAAAAGAAAAAGGATTTCAGTGGTCAACCCCTTTCAAGTGGAAGTGAAATAAAGTTTTGTGGTCTTAGCCACGTCTGATCCCCGTGAAGTAGTTGAAGTCATGGTGCAGGAGTTGAACCCTTAGTTGCTTTAGCCATGAATCTGCCACGCTCAAAAGTGACACCAGCCGCTCCTGGTCCCGGCCGCAATTGCCCGAGACCCACACGTTTCCTTGCATCTTGTAAGTGGCCAAACCAAATGGAGGAAGAGAGATTCCTTCCCCTTCCTTTCTCTTTCTTTCGGCGCACCCAAGCTCATCTTCAAGGTCCATATCTACATAGACAAAAACATGTCCCCATCGCGTATTTCGTAAGAAAAGATCGTTCGTATACGCAGCTTTCGACGAATATAAATAATAAAGGCACGGGCATGGAGAATACCTTGGAATGAAGATGAAAGGGTGTGGTAAGTGAGGAAGCATGTGGACAGGTCCTTTATAGTTCTTCCCATGGGAATGTGATAAATGGGATACCTGAAAATTATAAATGAGGAAAAAATTATTATCATATCTTCTGTAATTAATATTAAACAAGCAAATGCGTGTGGATATTATCATTTACTGGTTTTCAATGACAGTGATAATAACAACACAATACAAATCTTAATGTCAGACCAAGCTAATACAAAAACTTAAGGTATTATTAGGTTTAGAGAGAGAGAGAGACCAAGCAACTGCCATCCAGCTAGCTGGAGAAAGATCCACACTCCTCAATGACATCAATCCAGGGTACCTTTGAGCTAATCCATTAATCTGAAAGTAAGGAACCAACAAAATTGTCAATGGAATCTACATTTTTATATGATAAAGGGATTAAAGGATTTCCATGAGTTGAATGGTCATAATTATACAGTATTCATTAAGAAATTATCCACAGTAAGGAAAATTTAGTTTCATATTCAAGTCAAAAGTTTCATTCTATCTTTACTAGATGCCTATCATGAAAAGGATTTCATATGATTCTAAGAAATCCACTAATGTTCTCTTCATTCCCATGCTTACTCAGTCTTAAAGAGAGAGAGAGAGAGAGAACAGATGAAATGCTAATGAAATAAGTAAAGGTACCTTATCCATTAAAGGAACTCTAGCATAAGGAGTTGATCTCTCAAAGTACTCAAAATAAAGGTTGCCCAATCTATCATTCGAAGACCAAAGATTATCTTGCTCAGACCCTCCATCCTCTGAGGAACATCCATCACATCTCCATGACTTTTCGTTCTCGCTCTCATCGCTGCACGAATCGCTAAAGGAATCCCTCGTTTCATAGTCCCCGGACTCATTCTCTTCCCTGAAAAACTCATTCAACCTTATTGTCAACATTACTTGGTCCAAAACAGATACTTAAAATTAAAACAAATATTTTCATTGATCAAACTTGTAGTAAACAATATAATTCACATGTGAACTAATTTCCCGGCTAGCTTTAAAAAGAACATATTAATGACCCAATCAACAAACTTTGACGGACCCATATGGGTCCTTCGAGCATTTCAATTATACAACAAATGGAAGAATTCCAGCACCAATTATCCAGATAGTCAACAAACCAATAAAACTTCAACTACTCCACATGGGTTCCCAAAATTTTCAATTATCCAAGTCATTGAAGAACACTGGACCGTATCAAAACCAACATTTGCAAATCCAAGCCTAGTGGATCAAATTAGACAACCTTGGTGAAAGTTACAACTAGTATAATTCAGACTCTGGGACAAACCAATTAAAACAAAAGGAAGATTGCAAATGAAGAAGGATACCTCAAACCGTTTACAGAAGAACTGCTTGTGAAAATTTGTATTCCAGAGAGATAAGGCACATAGTACTGAACTAAGGTCTCGCCGTTGTTCAAGACGATGCGAACTCCGGCCCCGTATGCACTCCATTCATCATAACGATTCCAAAGGTCACCTAAGGTGAAATATTCAACTTTTTCTCTCTCCCATGGATGCCATAGACGATTAAGGTTTCTAATCTCAGTCTGTAACAAAAAAAAAAACAAAAAAACAAAAAACAAAACAAAACAAAACGATAAAATACATAGAATTAAAACTGAAATTGAAACAGATTGCTTGAAAACTACCAAGGAAATGGAAAATTCCAACGAAAAAACAAAAAGCATGGACAAACCTTGGGAAGAAATTGGGATTGGACCACAGGGGTTGTGCAATGGAGGAAGCATTCAAGGTTTGATTCCATTGAGGAAACTTTATCACAGATCATAATTCTTAGAGAAATTAGAGAGAGAGAGAGAGAGAGAGAGAGAGAGAGAGACAAAGAGAGAGAAAGTCTTAGTTCTCTCTCCTAACCCTGAAAACAAAGGAAACCCAGGAAACAGAGATAAACAGAGGATAGAGAGAGAAACGAGAGAGGGAGAGAGAACTTGTCGGGATTTGATTTCCCTTTTAGAGAGAGAGGTATACAAAAAATTGGTCGACAAAGACTTCTATTTTTTGACGTTTTGACAGCAAATTTCACGGGAACTAAAAATCTATCTCTTTCCCTCACGCGCACACGCACATAGAGTGTCTTCGTTGGCAATGTTGCCAATTCCACGACCTTTCCGTACACCGGAGAATTCGAATCCCAGCAAATTGTTTCCAAACAGAAAAACAATAAAAGGAAATGGTCGTTTTCCTCTTCCTCTTCCACTTTTTCTTTTTTTTTTACCTTTTCAACCAACCTTAAAGAAACCTCAACCTCTGCTTTGATCAAAATTCAAGGTACGCACTAATGGTAAAACGTCGCGACGATTCAGCGCTAATTCTTCAAGCTAAATCAAACCCAGAAAGCAAAACTCTGAGAATTAAAGAAAAAGGGTCCGAATTTTATGGATTTTGAAGGAACAAAGAAAGCGTGGGAAAATGAGTGGAAGTTTGGGAGAAGTAACGAATTGCTTTCTTTCAACAGAAACCCATGTTTTCTGGGGAAAAGATTGGTGGCCTCTCCGAGTTATAACGTCGGAATCGAAGGTATTTTGTAACGGAAAATAAAAAGGAATCAACTTTCCCGGAAAAGAGAGGCAGAGCAAAAACAAACAGAGGTACTGAGAGAGAGAGAAAGAGAGAACTGAAATATCCAATTGGAACAGAGCTTTGGGGTTCTAGAAAGAACGATTATGTAGAGAATAGAGAGAGAGAGAAGAGAGAGATTGAGGGAGAAAATTTCGATACCCAGCAATAATTAAGGCATCTGATTATTTATGGGACTCATTTGTCTCTTTCAGAGGTCTCCCCTTTGAAAGATACTTCTATAAAACTTTTTTTTTTTTTTTTCTTTTCTTTTTCCTATATTCTTCTAATTTGTTTGTATTTTCTTTTTTTATTTGCTTTTTGGTTTTGGAAATATAAATGGGACTCATTCCATGACTTGCACGGACAGTAGCATGTGATGTTTGAATTTTTCATTCCTCAAGTTATAATATTCAACCGAATTTGGTGAGATATTAAATTCTTTTATTCCACTCTTATCTATTATTTATTTGTGTACTCAACTATATTACAATATAATATATAATTAATCTAGAGATACAAAATATGAGATTTGACTCTTCTCTAACTTTGTTTGTTTTTAAAAATCCCGACCAATTATAATAATGTTTTAAATAATTATAATCCATTTATTGCTTGGTTATACTAAGCTACATCATAATTCCAATAGTTTCATCCCCATATGCTATATTTTAATTCGTAATTGGTATATATATATATATATATATATATATATATAGTAGCTTTGAGTGGAAAAATAGGTGTAATCACTAAAGCATCAAAGGAACAAGTCAACAAGATTTACGAAATCAACAAGTAGAAACTCCAATACAAATGAATATCCTACCAATAAAACAATATTTCCACTTTTAATCTCAATATCTTATCTTTATAATTGTAATTTTCATGTGGTACAGCTGATAAAAATTGTGATATCATATGTATCGTCAGTATTGAGTTGGAGAATCAAGCCTGCTTTGTACAATGAACAGCCTACATACGTGTTCTGAACGTTCAAAGATAAAGTTTGAAATGTGAACGAGGTGTGATTTGGGTGCTCTATTTCTGCCTATTACGAATGCAGCCAATCTCCATCAAAAATTTTGGAGATTAAGATTCTCAACAATTAGATTATTGAACTAGCACTCCAAACCGAAACATATGAGTTCTACCGACTCGTATGTAAAACGTCTAAATTGTGTTCAATTCAATAGCCAATTGTAAACCTTATCAGTTTTTGTGCATAACAAGCGTGATGAAATTAATTAATTAAAAAAAATGGGGGTAGGATAAAATTAATTTAATTTTTACATTGTCTAACCCATAAACCCACCCACCGGGTAATAAACCAAAAACAAAAATACGATTTCATGAATAACCATGCCGACAAAAATAGATAAAATAAGGATGTAAAAACAATAATAATAATAATAAAACCATTAAATGTAAATTCTATACTATTATAATATAATAGTACCATTTTTAGGAATTAACTTAGAGTAATAGCTGTTTAAAAGGACAAAGAAAGGTTGCAGTTGGCTTGGCTTGGCACGTGGGAAACCGCGTGAACCTAACACACAGATATATAATAAACGACAGCGTAGAATGTGTGTTCGTTTGATATACGAAAGCAAAGAAAGAGGTTGACATGGTCTGTGTCCCTCTGACAACGCCAACCAAGACAGACAGGAAGGAACACGTGGATATCCAACACGGCATGGCGCAATATAGTAAAACCCAAGTGTTTAGATAGCGTTGCAACGTAGGGAATCGAGCCTCGGGTGGGGCCCCGACTTTGACCAGTTGTTTCCTTGCTTTGCACGTGGTGATAAGCTTGATAGCCATCTCAGCACAACATTAACAAAAGAATATTGATTCAATTCCACTTAAATATACAACTTTTTATCATCTTGTCTACGTGGCAAGGTGGTCCTCCACTACTTTTTGAATTTTTTTATTTTTTAAAAATAAATTAAGGTGAGGGATCACCTTACCACATAAATAAGATGGTAAAAAGTTGTATATTCAAGTGGTAGTGAATCATTACTCTTAACAAAAATATCAAAACAAAAGAAATTAAAAAAAAGGCTCAATATAAAATAAGAAAATAAAAGCTATTTGGCCTTTTTATTGCTTTTTTTTTTCTTTTATAATCCAAGTGCTTCAATAAAAATTACAGCAAAGAAAAATATAAGATTGGGCAACCTAACAAGAACTTTAAATTTTAGGTAAACAAAAAATAAAAGGGAATGCAGCCCTAGCCTATATGTTCTTGATACAAAGACCCAAAAAAATGGTTGACACTGAAGGCGATTCGGTAAGGTGCACCACGAATGGCGCAGCCAAGAGGTGCAACAAGGGCGCTCAGCCTCGAAAGTATATTTATTAAGAGCATCCTAATAGACCTACCAAAACAGCTAAAATGCTATTTTGGTGAGTCAATTTTGTGAAATGGTCCAAAATGAGTTTCCAGCAACCTCACTCTCTTCCTTTTTATTATTTCTCTCTCATGCATTACACACAACCTCCCGTTTGAAATAGATTATTATAATGGAATAATAACAGTGGATAGTTATAATGATGAGTGTGCTGGAGGTGCTTTAAAAAAGAAGATTGCTAAAATAGAGAAAAGTGGTTCTTGACTATTTTGACTAGTAAAATTTAGTGAGGCTATTAAAAATGATATATTCTGCACAAACATCCCACAAAATTGAAGTGGCAAGATCTAGTTACTATTAATTTCTTTTCTTTTCTTTTTTAAAAATAAAAAATAAAAATTGACTGATCCAAGAAATATAAGGATTGCTAAACGTAATTGTTGGTAGGCAATTGATTGATAACTGGATAATGCATGCTCATAAGCTTTGTTGTTGGTTTTGTATTCGCACGTTCACAGAATATCCAATCATAGTGAGAATTATTAAACATATTTATTTCATCTTCCAAATTATCCAATTGAGTGATGATTCATCCAAATTCTTATACAAGTCTAACTAATTTTTTTATTTTTTATTTTTTATTTTTTTATTTTTTATGATCAATCATTGGATTTGTTTTCCTATATGTGAGCTCTAAATATTCAATGGTTAATCTTAAAAAAAAGTTATTAGAGTTGTGCAAGAATTATTACTCTATCCAATCGCTTCAGGAGTTAGGTTGAGATTGTACCAATTTCTCTAGACTGAGCTCTTAATGAGAGAAGGCTCATTTGTCCAACAAGTTACAAGTATTTAGGCAATTCGAGACCTCTTCAAACACGTGGAATTTATCAGAGCCCTATCTCAATTAACTGTCTAAATTAATTACAATTCAAGCAGTCAATTTTAGACATTTCGGCCCTCAAGAGTTTTTATGGTAGCTATTAAAAAGGTAGCTATAAAAAAAAAAAAAAAAAACGTTTTTAATGGATTCAAATTCATGGTAGTGGATGATAATATATATTACTACATTACTATTTTGTATGAGAAAGTGAATTCGGTGGCCTACTGCCTCTTCAAGATGAGCAAAGACAACTAAATCAAACTGTTAAACTCAAACAAAGATTTTTTTTTTTTTTTTTTTCCTTTGATAAACCTTTACTTATGGAAATTGCTCTGAATTTATTGGCTTGGATTTTGAGGTATTTTCAAAATAGGTAGAAAATAGCTAGATTGATTGAAAGAGAGGTGCCATGGACTATTCAACTTTCACCCATGTATATATGTGCACCACATTAGCATAGGAGTTTCAAATGTTTCACACTTCTGCTCTTCAAAGATGATCAATGACAACTAAATCAAACTGGTAAACTTAAAATTAAAAATAAAATAAAAGAAAAGAGTAAAAAAGAAAAAAAGAAAAAGGTTTGTTTTTCTTTAATATACCTTTACTTATGATCTATTTTGGGTTTGTGATTTCAATACGTTCGATTTGAAACATGATTTTATAAACGCAGTAAAGTGTTTGGTAAAATCATAGTATGACCTTTAAAATTGAAGTTTAGCCTATAAAATTTGTGTGTTTTCAAAAGAGTACAACATCAGTTGTGATCTGAAAATGTAGATTTGCTATTTTTTTAAAATACACTTTCAAACGATATATTTTCTGCAATTTGGTTAAAGGTCGTAGTTTTAATATGCAAAATCACAATGTAAAACGCACTCTTAATCTTGTATCTTTAATATACTATCGAAATGCCCCATCGATTAAACATGCTAGAACTTTCATATACTTAACATTTTTTCTAATAGTAAAGATTTTTTCATATCAATTTCCTAAAACCCAATAATTACAAACTTAAAGGTGAATGATGAAGAAAATGACACTGCATAATGCATTTGCTAGATTGAATGCTATTCGGTGCAACTCTTTTTTTTTTTTTCTTTTCTTTTTTATGGGTAATTAAGAATATATTAAAAAAAATAAAAAAAATAAAAAACTACAAACTTGTGGCAGACCCCATGACAACAAGCAGGAAGGACCACTCAAAGCATGACAGAGAACCGACTTACAAAAGCCATGGGTCCAGCACAAAGAATTTCCTCCGACCTCGTAC
This sequence comes from Alnus rubra, assembly GCA_028654335.1. Classification (NCBI taxonomy): domain Eukaryota; kingdom Viridiplantae; phylum Streptophyta; class Magnoliopsida; order Fagales; family Betulaceae; genus Alnus; species Alnus rubra. Next base: position 1,493,940 of record JAJPGS010002095.1, read on the forward strand.
ATACATCAAGAATTTATCAAACACCTACCCACATTAGACGCTTAAAAAACCATTTATGAAGTAAGTTCCGGACCAAACAACAACATTGTATCCATACAAAGATTTACAACATTTTCTATTTTTCCTAGTAGACATTCTAAATTTCCTTTTCGTCAATTTCTTTTTTGTTTTTGAACAAAATTCATTCTTATTGAAAACTCAACAGCAGAAACTGGGATCATAATATAGGGCTTAATGTGGGCAATGTTCGCCGACCTGAAAGAGTGCATTCCAAATTTTATATCGATCCTCCGCTAAATGCCCATATCTGCTTATGTTGGGCATCTCTGCCTCAGTCTCGCACAATTTGCAGCGCGTCTCCTTCTAGACAAATATAAAAAAAACCCAACTCTTTGTTAAAAATTACTGCTTGGAGTGCCGCCCATGCCTCCAACCATTGTGAGATCAACAATGAGATGATGTGTGGCGCTGCGTCCAGCCAAGACAAAGCCCTCGCAATCTTGTGCAATAATGCCCACACCTACTAGCCCTTTTTTTACATCCATAGCAGCATCCCGGTTTACTTTGATGAATCCACTATCCGGTGCCTGCCAAGCTACAATCGATTGGTTTGCTCGTGAGTAGGGGTGGGCACGGGGTAGGGTAGATTTTTGCCATTTTTGCCCCCGCCCCGCAACCTTGCGAGCATAGACACTTCCACCCGTGAACCGCAAAAAATGAGTTCCATTTGTTCGGCACAGGTTGGTGCGATGCGGATTGATACAGGGCGGCACGGGTTTGGGCGAAGAAGATGAAAAAACAAAAATATCTATCCAAAATCCTAGATTGAAGACAAAAATAGAGAGAGAAAGATAAGAAGATTACAAATGTACTGGATTATCGTCAACATCGTTGATGCAATGCGACTGCGAGTCATCAAACTCTCTTTCAGCTTCGGTGGATTTGAAACGTGGAACGGGAAAATGGGTAGTCAATGAGTTAACAAAAAAAAAAAAAATTAGCAATCAACAAAACCCAAATCCAAAATCCGATATTTCATTATGTGTTAGAATTGAGGAATTTGACATGTTTAATTAAATATGTCAGATTAAGGTTGACCTATTTAGTTTTATACCCATGTCTCAACATGATCCAAACCCGATACGTAAATACGAATTGTTACTCCTACTTAAAACACGCTATGTTATCCCGTATAAAATAAATATAAAGAGTAGCCTCACTCTTTGAAAGTCCAACTCTTCAACCCCACAATGCTTTCAACTAAAGAGGCAGTGAAGGGTTTCAACAATTCCTAACTTCTTTAACCTTGAGGAGGTAATTACTCCAAATATATATATATATTATATATATTCTAATAAGAAGTATGCTTTCGTTGTATCCCAAGATATCCAATAATTATTTGTTTACGCTAACTTTCACACCACAAATGAAAAGACTTCTCTTGGAAGGATTAAGGGAGAGTCCAGACAAATCTCTAAATCTGAGAATGGACAGCACTTTACCTCTTCCAATCATCAGTGGCCATAGAAATGTCTAGTTTCATTATATATCCAAGATCAGATTTCCTTTCATATCCTCTAGCCCTTTAAGATAAGAGGCCCTACAGTAATACAGCAATCCCATACTCCCCCACCCAGAGGACCCATCTATACTATATTTGTTTGACCCCATTGCAGAATGCAGATACAATAAAGCTTGAAAAAAGAAAAAATTTCAAGCTACTAAAAAACTTTGCCCCACCTCATCAATGTCTTGTCTGCTCAACACTACAAATTAAAAAGTGATCGATGCCGAATTCTTTGAAATTTATCTTCCCAATATTTCTTGTCCAATGCCATTCAAGAAAAGTAGAATTTTGGAGACCTTAAAAATTAGGAACCCTTTTGGGTTGTACTTTTCCAATTGATTTTTTTTTTTTTTTTTTTTTTTTTTTTTTTTAAGAATCTGTATATATAGTGCTAAGTCATTTTCAATGCTAACATATCCTATCCTCAGAGACTCATAAAACATTATCTTTGAAAATTAATCAAATTTAAGAAATTTTTGGGAGATAAGTAATTAAATTGCCCAACCAAATGGGTTTTCTATCTTAAACTCACAACCTATTGTCTTCAATAAGTAAACAAGTCATAGATCATGTTTGGATGAAAGAAATTTCTAATTATATTTGTGACACTATTTTATTAGAGCAATTTGAGCTATTTCATTGATTAAGCATTAAAAGCTATTAATTTTCTTTAAAAAAAAAGGGTAAAGCAAAGAACTTAATCTACTTCAAGTTTGAACCAATACAGAGTTAATTAATTACAGTTGGATTGAATTAGAGAGTAGGTAGATTGATCTGATCTAGATGCAAATTCAAGGAAAAAAAAAAATTAACGGTGCCAAAAAAAAAAAGGACAAAAATTAGTTACAAACTGGTTTGTAGCCAATTCTTACAAACCAGATCGATGAAGTAACATATGTTCGTAAAACATGTGAGAAGTACATGCTATTAAAAAAACATGTGTTTCTACATGCTACGAGCATATATCACTTTAGTAAATTGGTTTGTAAAAATTAGCTACAAACCAATTTCTAGCTAATTTTTTTCCAAAAAAATAATCATACCATATTTAAAATGTATGAATAACTGTGGAGAGAGAGAGAATTCAATATCAGATCAATTATATATAGGATCTGTCTAATTAGTTCCAATTTTTAAAGAAATTTATAAAAGAAAAAGGGTACAGAATGCACTACAAAACATGTTTTAAAATCATATTTTTAGAGAATTATTGTTAAAAAAAATTAGGTTGCCAAATAAGCTTAACAAAAATAAATTTGTTGAAAATATCATGTATATGAATTTTTTTTTTCTTTTTTTTAATCTAAAAATAGGTTCTAAAAATCATTTTTGGTTTTCTTATGACCACAAAATTTATTTTTAAGAACACAATAAAGGTGGCCATACATTTCTTGATTTTAATTCAATTCGATCTTAATTGCATACCAACTTTTTTGTCATTTTCCAAGAAAAAGTTGCACACTAATAGAGTAATTATAAATTCTCATACAACTCATACATTACTGAATTGATGTGACAATGTCTATTAATTTTTTTTATTTTCTTTTATAATAAAGACAATTTTAAGGGCTAATGGCCAAGTTAAGTAGGAGTTGAATAAAAAGCATCGCTCCAAACGGGCCTTTAATCATTTCCATCTCTCACATGATACACGATCACAAGCCAAACAAGTCCTTAACGTAGGGTGTAGGTGACATATTGTGAACACGAACATGATTACGAAGAATTCGGCAGCAATTTGTAAGTGCTGGCAGATTGTACATTCATTATATGGGCCCCCTAAAAATTAGTGGCACTTGAACTCCGTCTGGACAATTCTTACAATTACTAAAGTACTCTGTAAGTGCTGTGGATCACTCACCGACAAATAATAAGGCCCTCATAAAGTGCAAATTCACAGTTGCCTGCCAAGAGCGTAAGTGAAGGACAAAAAATTAGTTTACACAAATGAAAAATTGTATATTATAACAAATATAAAACACTCAAAAATATCAAATATAAAAAAAAAATATATATATATTATGAGGTGGCTTTTAAAATTATCATTTGATCAATTACACGCACAATAATAATTTTAAAAATCACTTTATTTTTTTACGAACACATTATGGACACTTAGTATATATATATATATATATATATATATATATATATATAATTACTTGGAATAATAAGACTAACGTGGGTGGATAAACTATAAAAATAAGTTAAAAAATAATAATAATAATATTAAAAAAAAACCGTTTGTGGATAAGAAAAATAGTGCCTATCTTTTATGACTTTCTATACATTTAGTGCAGTGAAAGTGACTGTGAAGATGGTACAGATGATGTGGTTGAATCCTGTCAACTAATTAAAGTTAGAACTGTCTACTGTCTAGCACATAGATGTCTCCACTTGGTAAAAGGTAGTAAAAGAAGTCTACACTTGATAAGGTAGACCACCAAACTAACCTAAATTGTCTATCACGGTAAAAAAAAGGTCAAAGGTATAAGGCACAACAGCAAGAATTATCGTTAAGTTTTTCACTAAATTGGATGAAAGATAAAAGCTTTATTCACATTGAGTTGAAAAAAAGAAAAAAAAATAGATTCAATTTATTAAACTGACATATATTTAAAATGAATGTAATTTTTACGTATATTTTTAATAAAATATTTGATTCTATTAAAAACAACATGTGAGAATTAAAATGTATATGGAAATTACATGTATTTTGGATAGGTATCAATTTACAAGACTAAATTAGAAAAATTTTATCTCACCTAATTTACAAAAAATAAAAATAAAAAATAAAACTTTTGTATGATGAAGAAAGTATTTCACATTATAAATTAGAACATTCATTTAAAAATTATATGTATTTTTAAACATATGTTAATTTAATAAGCTGATTAAAAAAAAATTTAAAAAAAAAAAAAACTGAAGAATGCTAGGAATATTGTAATTACAAAAAAAAAAAAAAAATTCTAGGAATATATATATGATGTTATGGTCAGCTGCGGAGCCAAGGATTTATTTTTGAAATGGCAGAATTAAATTAATAGAATTAGAATGTAATGACAAGACAATTTTATTTTTGCTCTTTTTATATACTATGTTTTTATTATATATATATATATATATATCGGTGTGCCCGACATACCAAGGGCTGGATTGGGCCTCCCCACCAACCATCTAGTGAAGGCTCGTCCGACTCCACTGCGACACTGCCCACAACCCGTTTGACCCCAAGAGTCTAAACGGAAACCCCTAACTTCAGCCTATAGCATAACATAGGAAGTAGGAGCTAGAGGATGGTTTTAAAGAGTGTCGACACACAAGTGTGATTCACTGAATTACCTCATTTCCATGTTGTGTAGCTCTTTGGGACCACTTTATATAACTTTATCATGTTGTGTGAGCCACGCCAAATAACTGCCTGGACCACACTTTTTTTTTCATATAAATATAAAATGAATTATCATAGTGACATGACGATAAGTCACCCAATCAACTTATAGCACAAATTTCATAACTTGTACTTGATATATCAGAGTTATATATATCTATGCAGCAGAAAATATAACTCTAATAAAACCATCATCTGTCAATTACAACAAAAGAACCATTTCATTATCTATCTGTTTAAAGCTTCGTTATAAAATTATTTACATAACAAAAGAATGGCTAACAAATACACGTGTCACAAGCAATACAAGTCATATACAAACAACTACAAAATAATGGATCATCCGAGTCCGACATAACTACGACCCATGCAAAGAGATTTTATTGTAGTATCCCAAATGCCAAACTACTGGGTCGCCGTCGCCATCAGCGGTACTTGCAACTAAAGCATAAGCATTTATACGGTCATTTTGTTAGCCACGTCTATATAGGTGAAAGTATGAGTTCACCAACTCAGAAGTATAATACACACTGGTTTTCGTAATGAGCCAATCTTTACATTCCTACCATATGTTTACAATCACGGCTAATTGTGGATTGATAGCTCTTATAAAATGTTTCTTAGCTGATAAGGTAAACTACGGTATTTGGTACACAAATCAATACATGTTTATTTATCTTGTAACTCATATATTCCTGTATACAAGCTTTCTAAACCTTTGGAGAAATACCGGCATACAAGAGTATCTAAGTAGTAGTTGACACTATGTCTCAGCCTTATGCGCATACAAGTCATCCGAACCTTTAAGGAATCCCAATATACGCACACTCCCAAACATGGTATTATAAGAAAACATTCAACGTAATGTCTCGGCTATATACACATGCATTTCTTCCGAACCTTTGGGAAATACATAGATACATACAGTCCAAAACTTTACATCTCAATAAATCAAACATTGTTATAACTCAGCTGCACATGCACATAAGACATTCCGAACCTTTGGAGAATTCGAATATACATGCACTCCAAATATACAACATTCCAACCAATTCAATCAATGTCATATCTCAGTCGCACATACATACATGACACTCCGAACCTTTGGGAAACTCATGTATTACAAGCACTCCAAACATATGTCATCTCATGAAATCTACTCAACGTCATTGCTCGAACGCGCATGCATACATGACATTCCAAACCTTTTGGGAATTCATGTATACATTCACTCCAAATACATGACATCTCATAGAATGCAATGCAAACTAGTCGAATATCACTATACATATAATTTTCGTCCCATACTAGAAAACATATGCATACTAATACGTCTAGTATGAAATCATTTTCCAAATCAAGTCACACATCACTATGCTATGTATGCTTTGAGTCCGTATCTTGTTCTTGACCCGCCAGACACGATTACACGATTAGCTCCTTTTTTTTTTTTTTTTTTTTTTTTTTTTAAAGTCAGGTCCAAAACCAAAAGGACCGAAACCGTGAAACCCTACCCGGATCAGTGGATCACGCATCACCCTGATTCACCCATTTCTTGTTTTCTTTTCGCTTCACGCCATCACCCAGTTGGGCTAGTGCCGCCAGTTCACCATCTTCAATCTTCATAAAGTTCACACCGCAACCCTCCTAAACAGCCGAGACACCTCTCGGAGACTCGGATCCTCCCCACGAGGTCCAGGGGCCCAAGCTCTCAGAGCCGCAAAAGCAGAGTTCTCAAAGCTGAGCTCCACCACGCAACCCTCCAAAACGGCGACATCTCCACCGGTTCTGTCCGGGCTTTCCCTTCGATCTCCACCAGCGTCGTCCCCACCGGCTCTTTCCCTTCAATTTCCACTGGCGTCGTCCCCACCGGATCTTTCAAGGTCCAAGCCAGTCGAACCTCCTAAAGGCGGAAGTGCTCGGTTCTAGTCATCGACTCATCAGATCCGGAGGCCTGGGCTTGCCAGCCCTGCTCGGCTGCTCCACCTCGTCGACGTCGTGTCCTGTGGGCTGTGGGGTGGGGCGGTCGGCACTGGGCTCGTCGACGGCGTGTCCTGTGGGTTGTGGGGTGGGCAGTGGGCACGCGTTACCGGGTTCGTGTCGTGTAACCCGGTTCACAACTGGGTCGTGTTCGGGTTATGGTGTCTGACCCGATTAATAATCGGGTCGGGTTCGTGTCTGACCCGATTATGTAATCGGGTCAGCCGGGTCGACACGAACCCGACCCGCTGACCCGAATTGCCAACCCTAAACTCACTAGTTGCAACGACCCACCCCCAATGACACAATATTGTCCGCTTTTGGCTCCCCCAAACCAGACGTCCCAAGCGGTCACCCATCCTGGGATTACTCTCGCAGAAGCACGCTTAACTGCGGAGTTCTGATAAGTTCATCGCCATCACGACTTTAAAACACGTTGTGTCATAAATGATGCATTTTTACATATAAGCACATCCTCATTCCCATTCACAGGCAATGTGGGACATCACAATCACCCCATCTTTGGACCCAGCGTCCCCACTAGCGTCCCTCATTGGGCTTGTGCACGCTCCCACCATTTCAGGCTGGGCAATGGCTCTGATACCATTTGTAACGACCCACCCCCAATGACACAATATTGTCCGCTTTTGGCTCCCCCGAACCAGACTTCTCAGGAGGTCACCCATCATGGGATTACTCTCGCAGAAGCACGCTTAACTGCGAAGTTTTGATAGGTTCATCGCCATCACGGCTTTAAAACGCGTTGTGTCATAAATTATGCATTTATACATATAAGCGCATCCTCATTCCCAGGCGATGTGGGACGTCACGCTAGTGCTAGGAACTACAATGTACTCTCTAAACTTACAGTTTCTGAGGCTAGGAGCTCCAACTCTTTGTAACCTACTGATTTCACCCACGAGGCTCCAACCTCAGGGCTTGTTCAACGCACATGATTTCATTATGGTAGTGTTCCAACACTAACTGTGCTTTGTGTTCACACTATCTCACATGCAGATCACCACAACTCATCCTCTTTTCACAATGCATTACTAAACATGCCTCATGTTCTTTCTTTTCAACAAACTATAAAAACTTTACTTTACTTATGGCTCATCAAACACACTATCAAACATGTCTCAATATCATTTCATAATCATCTTTCAAAACACATAAAACATTTCTATAATAAGCACAAGCACATATATTCATCCAAAAATAACATTGGCTCGACAATCAATCATATAAAATTCTTGTCATAAAAGCACTTCAAGTTCTCATGAGTAAAATACTCACTTTGGCTGCTTGGATCTTAGGTTCAACTATGGATTTCTAGTCAATACCTTGCGATGTATTTTCTGTATTAACACATTGCATGACATGTTAGAAATTCTAACTCTAAACTCACACTTAAAATTAAATTGCTCAAGAGCTAGACCCATGGAAAACCCATAGAATTTATAGGGTTCCATTCAACAACTTAACCACAAACAACACTAACACATAAGATAATCTTAGGGTTAGGTACTTAAAATCACAATTTAAACAATAACCCAAAAACTAGGGTTTTGAAAAACTTACCAAAATCTCACCCTAACGCAACCTGAAGCTTGAGGATTGTTTATGAAGCTCCAAAACACTCAAAACCTAAAGAAAAATGAAAATTAAACTCAAGTATTTCAAAAATTTCCACCAAATCTAGAGAAACTTGAAATTTCGAGTTTACCCCTCAAATCAATAAGTGAAAACGTAGATCTCTTCGCACAGATCTTGTTTTTCGGGTTGGATTTGAGTATGGGGGCTTGAATCTTCAAGAAATATGAGTTTTGTATCTAAACCCTAGAGAAAATGGTGAGGAGGAGCGAGTGGGGTACGAAAATGAGCTAAAAAGAAGCTCATTTTCAGTTTATATTGCGTGATGTTCGGACAAATTAAGAGACTGTCCGGACACGCGTCGCAGGAATCTACAAATGCAGTTTTTGGAACTGTTGTCCAGACAGGGGTAGTGGCTGTCCGGACAACACCCCCAAGGAATGAATTTTCCTTCCCTGCAACTTCCGTCCGGACCCGACATCCCGAAACTCTTTTTTATGTGTTTTCTAAGCGCTTTCTTGGTGTTTTCATTACACTTTACCTAATTAATCATTTTGTTAATTTAATTCAAATTTAAAATACCTAATTAACATCTTGGACATTACATCCCCTCTGCCCCTGCCCACGATATTTTCGGAAGAATCTCCCACATCGACAACAGAAATAGAGCGAAAGTCTCCAAAACCATATCTAAAAGAGGCAGAAATAGTAAGCCTATAAAAGGAGAAAGGGTAGCTTCCTCAAGTTTGCTTACTTTTTGTGACATCCCACATCGCATAGGAATGAAGATGTGCTTATATGTATAAATGCATCATTCTAAACACAACGCATTTTAAAGCTGAGATAGTCATGCTATCAGAACTCCACAGTTAAGCGTGCTTATGCGAGAGTAGTACCAGGATGGGTGACCTTCTGGAAAGTCTGGTTCGGGGGAGCCAAAAATGAATAATATTGTGTCATTAGGGATGTGTCGTTACAAATGGTATCAAAGCCATTTTCCAACTTAAGATGGGTAGAGCGTCCACAAGCCCATGAGGGTCGCTAGTGGGCTTTCGCTGGGACGCCAAGAATGGGGTGATCCCATGAAGGTCGCAAGTAGGGACGTTGAGTCCCAAGGGGGAGTGATTGTGATGTCCCGCATCACCTAGGAATGGGGCTATCCTTATATATATAGACGCACACTTCTTGACACAACGCGTTTCAAAGCCGTGATAGTCATGAACCTATTAGAACTACATCTCTCCTTTGATGTAGATGCTTTATCCCATGACTGATACCATTTGCTAGTTTCTTCCCTTGCCTGACGTAAAACATTTTCTTCACTTTTAGTGAAGATGTCTTCTTCTTCTTCATTAGTGACTTCAAAGTCACTCAACTCAAGATCCTCATCATCATCCTCATCTTGAGGCTGCTGTGTTGGCTGCCGAACTGACTGCCTCCGAGGTTCCTGGGTAGACTTCCGGACAGACTTCAGGGCTGGCTGCTGTACTGGCTGCTGTGCTGGTTGCCGGACTGATTGCCTCCGAGGTTCCCTGGTAGACTTCTGGACAGACTTCAGGGCAGGCTGCACAGTAGGCTGCTCCGTTGGCTGTGAACTGTGTTTTGGCACATCATCCTCAGAATGTTGAATCTCCACCTCTGAAGGAGTCTGAGAGAAAAGCAACATTGGGGACACCACTTCAATCGGGACCGGTTCAATTGGTTCCTCCTCTTCATGGTCCATAAATACATGCAACCTCTTCCTGTGACCATTTATGATCCCAGTTATCATATTTTCATAATCTTTGTTTGAATTTAGACTGTGTATATCTTCATTGCTTTGATCGTCGTACTTGTAGTACATTGCTAGTATGTCATTGTATCGGTAACCCAAGTACCCTTTTAGTACATTTGTAATGTCCCAACTGGCAAACTTGTTTGCATCCAGTTGTTGAATTTCCATAATGTCCCCTCCTATATACTCCATCCTGTGTCCGGACATGGACCCATGATGGTAAATGATTAGATCAAACATTGTATCCATTTTTGCACAAAGTACAAAAATTATGTTATGGAGAATTGAAGCAGCACTAAGTTAACAAGTAATTAGCACACTTTTAAATAGTAAATACAATCTAGGACAATGAGATAAATACATAAACAGTTCATTCGGCAGTATTTTAACAATGTCCTAACAAGTTTCAATGTTTTGTAAAATTATAGTCTTCCAATTATCAAAAAGTTGGAAGTTAATGAGCATATTCCAATTGCAATACCAGGCAACAAATTAGCACACCATATTATACAATCCATCTGGTATCCATTATTTAACAGGTGCTACCTAGTATTGAATGTGTGGATGAGCATCCACTTAATTAATAGAATTTGTATTCTTTGGTACTTAACTCTAACAAATTGGACCTATTAACCAAAATATTAGTCATTCATCACTAGTCACTTCTCATTATTTACTTCCCTTTCATAAATATTGATAAAATTAAACAACTAAACTAAGAGTAATAAAGCATAAACTTGCAATCATTTTCACTCACAAAAACAATAGAGTGCCTCCTCTGTTCCAAAAGAAAAAAAAAAAAAAAAAGCCAGATTGGGATGAGATTTGTCCTAAATAGCCTTTGTCAACTAATAATAGCATGTGATATATATACTCTCTTTATTTTAATCTTAAGTGTAAAGTAATGGCAAAATTGAGATGTTAATCTAACACAGTGCATTGGAGACCATATGACATACGAATTCAAGACCCTTTTATTACTTCTTATTCTAATCTAACACGGTGTACTGGGGACCACAAAACACATACGAATTCAAGACTTTTTAAGAAACATAATGTTAAACCTACCATACCCACATTGTCAAAACTAGCATCAATGAGTGGGGACCTTTTAGAGTCTGAGGGTTACTACATTCAACTTTTTGGAAGTTGGAAAACCTAAAAATTTGAAGCCCAGAACCCAATTCTTTACACATCATTCCCAACAATATCCAGAGAAGAACATGACAGAAAATGCCAAAAGCTACAACCGACAAAAACACACAAAACATAGTGCATTGGGGACCCTACATAAAGCTCGGCACTTTATGCTTTGCCCACAAAACCAAACTCATATATATATAAAGTTACCTAACATCCAACCCCAACACAAAAGATGTATATAAAGTTTCTTGGGTTTCCGCATATCACAAAGAAAGTTCATACAAAGCATCAAGAAATATCACATTCGGGTCTCAGAAATACCTTCTGTCTTTTGCTGGTACTCTGTCGCGAGTGGGTTCCGAGAAGGTTGGCCGAGTGGGTTCCGGGAGAAGGTTGGCCGAGTGGGTTCCAGGAAAATCAAACTGCTGCCTCCGACAACAAATCCGGCCTAAATGCTGGAACTAGCTTTGGGGGAGATTGAACGGGGCGAGAAGGAACGAAAGAGATTTGGGGGAGAAAGACGAACTTTTAGGATTTAGGGCTACAAATTATCTGAAGTTAAAAAAATGGTACTTTCTGCATTGAAAAGAAATATTTTTATTCTGTGTTTTTTTGAAAAGTCCCAATTTTTTTGAAAATTCCCTCTTAAGTGATGTGGCAGTGGAGAGAGACTGACGTTGATGTCTCTTTCTGGCTGAGGTGTGCACGGAGACAGGTGTCGCGCATGTACGCCGACACCTGTAGGATGACATGGCTGGACGTTAGTTTTGAACGAGAAATTGGACAGAGGTACAATTTCCGTCTTTTCATATACCACAAGTACCAAAATTTGATAAAAAGTAAAACTGATGGGACAAAAAATAAAGGTCATAAAGCACAGGGGGCAAATATGTATTTAATCCCAAAAAAAATACTACTAAAAAGTTTACCAAACACACCCGATACAATAGCAATACAAAGAACAAAGTGTCATTTGTCGAAGAAAAAAAAAAGGACTAAAGAGTGATATCCTTAATTGATATCACATAAATAAGTGAATTTTTTAAAAAAAGAAAAGAAGAAGAAGAAGATATTCTTTTTTCTTTTTTCTTTTGAGGGAATTTTACTTACCTCCTGAACTTTCACATAATTTTCAATGTTTCCATAAACTTTAAAAATTTGTAATGTGTGGCTCTAATCTTTCGGCCTCTTTCAAGTACCATATCGTTTAAATTTTTCGTTAACTTAATTAGACGGCTAGCATGTAAAATGTCTGTTCTACCCTCATAAAATTTTTAAAAATACAATCATACCCTTACGAAGATTTTGAAAATCGTGTGAAAGTTCAAGGGTAAGTGAAATTTCTCCATGTTGTTTTTATGGTTCAGCTTCTTTCAATTTCTTTTCTTTTTTTCCTCTCTCCAAAGACATTCCATTTCTTTTTCTTTTCTTTTATTTTTTCAATTTATTTCTATGGTTCTATCCACGCTGCGACAACACAACGCCGGAAAAGGAGGGAGCAGCCCAAATTTGGGGAGGGGGGTGGGGCTTAAAATTTTGCAAAAGCTACTTTAAAGTGTCTTTTTTTTTTTTAAGAGTTTTGGAGGAGTGGCTGCGGCCGCTGGTCCACCCTTCTATCTATGCCACCAGTAATCACAATGCCACCGCTGCCTAATTGCCACACTGCATCATCCGCACACAAATGGTTTGACTTTGCTTTTGAAAGTCGATCAATAAATCGTGTATATATTTACTCTAAATTCTATAAACAAGAATCTTTATATTATAGACAAACAACAATAAACATAATGTCATTCTTAGCGCTAATTCATAATGATAGACATAAGTGTTTATAACACCGAACCACTTATAATTTTTTTACGTGTTTTCTCCTTTATTTTGCTTCCACTTTATTATCTTATTTTAGATTTCTAGACATGTGAACGCTGAAAAGAATTGCAACATTATTTAAACAAATGCAAGTGGGATGTCAATTCATGCATTAAAATTGAAGATGATTATGTCGTACACCGGTGGTTGGGAGGTTGACGATAACAATTTTAAATATGAATTCGAAGTTATACTTGCAACTGTTTCTAGTTGGAGAGCTAATCCTCTCATCTATTCTGTATGGGCTCCAATTTATTAGGACTAAAATTTGTTTACTACTAAAAGTACAAACTGACCCTAACAATATTGCCAACCATTCATATATATATATATATATATAATGCATATACATATATGTTAAGATATATTTTTTCCGTACTTGAATGGGTCCATAAGATTTGTTTTATTAATTTGCTTTCTTTTGGGTAATCCGACCTCAAACCAAAACACCAACCCAATCTCCGATTGGGTGCCACAAAATTTCAACTCCAGTCACATCATAAGATTGTTCACATTTTATGAAGATGAATGGAATGTATTAATTTATAGTTTAATAATTTACGTAATAAGTATCATATGAAATTTTTAAAAATAATTGTAATAAAAAATGTAATACCTATAACAACATGATAGATTTTTTTCCGACTGGCCGAGGACGTTGGATTCCATTGATTTTTTTCATCCAACTAATTGTGAAGGTGGGCATTCAATATTGCACAGATTATCTCTTTGAATTTTTTATTTATTTGTTCCTTGGTAGCATTGATATAATTCACTTATTGCTCTAATCTATCTAAATATGAGTATGATATAACCGGCTTTTATTCCATTTTGTTACGCGCTCGACTTTTAAGCGTGTAACGAATTAGTTTGGGGTAGCTAGATTCGTTAGAGGGAATTTTGGCCTCACAAGCCCCCGGGCGTAACATCTATGGGGATTGTGATATGCTAAAACAAGGACTCATATGGGGGATTGGAGACGGAGCAATTAATTGTCGTAGCATCTAAACATATGCTAAAACTTGTTGCCAACTAGAGAAAATCTCACGAAAAGAGGTATTGTCGCAGCATCTTTCATGGAAGAGGATGCACTTCAAATAATGAATGTCGCAAGGTTCACAAGATAAAGTTGGAGCCGATTTAGACAACTAGTGGCGGACGTACACGTTTGCTTCGATGTGTAATAGAGAAGCTACTTCAACCGCACATGGCTTAGCCTGAGAAGTCGCTAAACATGTCATAGATGAGATTTGGAAGGAAGAGATTCCTCATTGTATTTGCAACCTTGTTGTTTTAGAGCAACATGCAATTTTTTCACTATTATGCTACAACAAGGACTCATATGGAGAATTAGAGACGGAGCAATTAATTGTCGTAGCATCTAAACATATGCTAAAACTTGTTGCCAACTAGAGAAAATCTAACGAAAAGAGGTATTGTCGCAGCATCTTTCATGGAAGAGGATGCACTTCAAATAATGAATGTCGCAAGGTTCACAAGATAAAGTTGGAGCCGATTTAGACAACTAGTGGCGGACGTACACGTTTGCTTCGATGTGTAATAGAGAAGCTACTTCAACCGCACATGGCTTAGCCTGAGAAGTCGCTAAACATGTCATAGATGAGATTTGGAAGGAAGAGATTCCTCATTGTATTTGCAACCTTGTTGTTTTAGAGCAACATGCAATTTTTTCACTATTATGAATGAAAGCACCATAAAATAAAAAAGTAAAAAAATAAGAAAGTGAATAAGAAACGTCGTTCTTACTAGCTCATCTATTCTTATGGAACTACATTAAATTCTTATATTTTAATTCTTGCTCCTTTTTATCTATTGATACTTTTCTTATAAGTGGGCTATGAAGTCTATTTAGTTTATCAAGCTTGTCAATGTTGAATTTAACCTTTTAAGTTTTCTAGCAAAAAATCCTCTCTTATTTGACCAAAAACGATTCCTTTCTCTTTTCGATCTTAAATCGACCTATGCCTGTTATTGGAAATATGACGAACTATAGATGATCACCAAGAGTCAAAATCGAGACTAAATTAGGTAACCTCACATTAGAAGTTGTTTAATATATATATATATATTTTTTAAGTGACTGATTGAAAGGAAGAGCTCACGGTAAGAAAATGAAAGCACTTTCTCAATAGTCAGTTTTAAAAAAATAATATATATATATATATATATATCAAATTTAGTCGTTAAAGTTTGATGCCATTTCAATTTCGATAATTAGATCTTTAAGTTTTTCTCTAATTTTAAATAGGTATCTCCGTCAACTTACGGTCCCATTATTTAATAGTATGCTACATTAGATCAATTAATAAATTTCTTGTAGCAGGGTTGGCCGATCACCTCTTTTTTTTTTTTTTTCAAAAAAAAAATTGCTTTTAACTTTTTTAATTTTTTTTATTCATAATATATTTATAAATTAAAGTAATTGTGCACGTGACACGTATAATTGGCACATTACTTGTCAAAGAAGAGGCACGTGGTATTAATTGATTCATCTTACATGACATACCGTTATTAATTAGACGGTAAGTTAACGAAAAAAAAACCTATTTGAAATTATATAAAAATTGAAGGATCTAAATGTTTAAATTGAAAACCTAAGGACTGAATTGGAATTGCATAAATATCTACCAACCTTTTTTTTTTTTTTTTTAAAGCCAAAATCTTTGTAACGCTCTTCCAGAATATGCTTCAGCAGAGCTTTGCGTAGGTATATTCAAAGCATGAATAATAAAATTTCAACCTTTTGTCAATTAATTTCCTCCATTTCCGGGTATAAAAATTTTGTCCCCCCATTTGAAGGGATTATATAGGGTAAAACCCTTTTTTATGGGGGATTATAAAGTAAATGACCACGACCACTTTATACAGGGTTTGAATGTATTTAACCTAAATTTTAATGTCACAACTTTTGTGCATTATACTATTTTTTATATCCATTTTATATTGGTCGATTTGGCGTGTTTTAAGTAACTTCTTATGTCAATTACTTAAAAAAAAAGAAAAAAAAAATAAGTATAACATGTCACGTCAACCGATGTGATAAGTAAGTGCAAAAAATAGACGTATTCCTTTTGTCAAATTCGCGAGTTCCATTTTGGTTTAAGAAAAGGGAATAACGGGGTGGAGAGTCCGAGTATGACACCCAAAAAAAAATTATATTAAGTGGGTGGATTATAAAGATGTTTATATTAATAAGTTTTACATTAATTCATTATTATGTGCGACTGTATTTTACAAATGATTCTAAGAAACTTCAATTGCAATTTTCACTAATTAATCATTTTAAAATAGAAGAGAAGTGTACCAAAATATGGTGATAATCTAAGGAAAAGTGACACTAAGATTTGGTGAATAAAGATTTCACTGATAGAAGAAAAGTGTACCAAAATATGGTGATGATCTAAGGAAAAGTGCTATGAAGTTGATACATGCCACCCTATTATACACATTTTAATAGAGAGGAGAGCTTCCATTACATGTTTGCCCATTATTAACTTCAGCTACATTTGATTAGATTTTTTTTTTGTTTTTTTTTGTTTTGAACTTTGATTGTCAAATTTTTTTTTAAATCTTTTAGATTTTATTGAAAATATTAAGAACAAAAATATTTTTGGTAGGTTGAAACTCACCAAAAATCTTCCTTAGCACCTTCAAAATAGAACAATAATATGGTCCTCCTAAGAAAGTAAAGGTTAGACTAGAATTCCATTAATAATCAGTTTCTTCTATATTTCTCATCATTTTTAATTCTTGATTTCCATGTTACTTTTTATTCTAATTAATTATTTAGGTCTGCTTTGACGAGCAATCCCAATGACTTAGACTATTCTTTTTTAGTTAAAATAACTAACCATTCCTTCAAAAATTCTCTCCATCCTATAAGCAAAAAAACATTTTTTTTTTTATGTGGGTTGACACTATTTTTTATTAGTTTCCTTTCTCTCCCTCTCTTTTTTTAAGATTAATTTCTTGTATTAATTCCTCCTTCAATTTCTCTCTCTCTCCAACAAAGAATACCCATTTCTCTCTTTCTCTCCACATAGAATGTTGAAAAATATGACCGTTACAATTAAACACTCGTCACGGCATCATCTTGCTGAAAGTTCACCTCATTGGGCACAAAAGTCATGAATCAGAGAGAAGATAAGATCATCTCGCTGACAAGTTCATGCCGCAGATGATTATCCATGAAAAAATTACATCGATCAGTCAAGGGTCATCTTCTAAAACTTTGTCTTAATTACGTAATTAACTTGGATCTGGTCAAGAACGTCTACAAGTAGTAGTAACAAAAGCTTAGGAATATATATATCCGTAACACCGGCCTGTTTGTCGCATAATCTCCGGAAACTTGCAAAAATTTCCAAGCTTTTGGTTAATTGGCCATGTTTATCGCCCCCGCAGCTGGCCGACACTGCCCAAACATATCACCTGGGTCCAACATTAGGTACCATGTTATGATCAATTTTAGTACAAACTCACTTATAATCCATTTTTAATTATCTTTCTAATTGACTTCTTGGATGATTGACAAAAACCAGAAATATAAAAAACTGTCTCCATCTTATCTTGTCTTCCTCCACATCCAAGTCAAGAAAAATGTATCAAGACCACTTTTGGGACTTTAGGGTTGCAATCCTACATAATATTGGATGCATAATAAATGACAAGCATTTTAAAGACTTTGGACCCAATAATATAAACTCACATGGCAATGTCCAATAATATAAACTCACATTGCAATTTACATTTTATATATATATAATGAATGCCACATGATTGTCTATATTTTGGTGGCTAACGTGGTTATACATGAAGACGCGTGTTTGGAGTTTTCTGTGCAAATATAAAGTTTAGAGTAATATTATATACTACATTTTCGTCGCTCAACTATCTTATAATGCTAAGCTGAATTAAGTTTCCTACTCCTTAATTTAAAAGTGCTGTCAAAGTCTGTCCCCAAGAGATAGCTCAATCGGTTGGGTACCACGCCTCATGAAGCGGAGGTTACTAGTTCGAATCCCCACTCCCCCCCTCTTGTGTGGACATGTCAAAAAAAAAAAAAAGTGCTGTCAAAGTTCAACTTGGACTTTGATCCTTTAGTAGACATATGATCTGATCTGATCCGAAAATTTCGGAATCAGATTTGGATAATGAGTCCTATCCCGATTCTACAGGGAATAGGACTCCTGATCAAACTAGACATGAACTCAGATTATGACTCCTACTTCAATTCAACTTGGAGTAAAATCCTAATTCGAATTTCTTGGAATGACTAATACTTGAGTTTCCGAGACATCGCTCGACTGCTTAATGTCTATCTCTCAGGATAGGACTTCTCGAGAGTCCTACTATCTCATCCCTGGGCCGGTTAATTAGAATGGAATTATTCCCAACAATATATTTGTTTTGTAAGTAAACAATGACAATATTTACTTGTAAATTGAACAGTTTGCAAACAAATTCAAATTTATCTAAATAAATAAATAAATTGAGTTTGAACAAATTATCTAAGTCAGTCTATGATTAATTCAAACTCAAACAAATAATAAAATTAAACAAAACAAATTTTTATTAAACAATTAATAATACTGGACTCAATTAATTAAGTCCAAGCCTATGAGACCTAAATATTATAATCCTATTTTTATTTTATTATCTTCCTATTCCTTTTTTCCGGTGAAAGTCGTTCTCGCACACACATGAAAGTCTCTATAAAATTACTCAAGAGACAAGCTAGAGTTATAAGATGATAAATTAGATTTATCGTTAGTAACGTAAAAGTATAAGAGATCACTTGTAACAATAAATTAGTTAGGTTTATTGTTAGGCTTTGACGTGTGGACGTAGGCCATATGCTGAAATACCTTAATTCTCTATCTCTGCTCTAATTATTGAGACAAAAATTACAAAAACTCAAGAGACAAGAGTTATATATAAGATGATAAATTATATTTATTATTAGTAATATAAAAGTATAAGAGATCACTTTTAACGTTCAGACTCTTTCTCTATAAATAAACTATTGTATACAATCAAATAAATTAAAAATATATATACATAACAAAAAAATAGTTTCGACGTATGGATCGGATATACATCATATTCCGAACTACCTTAATTATATATCTTTCTTCCTTAAATCATGTGCTCTTACACTAACGACTTAACTCTATTTCAACTCGATCCGGAGATTTAATCAGCTGAACTAGTCAGCATCTTGGACATAATTATAATTTTCCCATTGCTAGAAAACAAAATCCTGTACCAAATTTAAGATTGAGGTCTGAACCCATTTTCCACAAAGAAAAAAAAGAAAGGGACAGAAATTTGTTGTCCTATGCTGAACGGTCAGCTTCTAATTGGATAAGGTCAAGAATTAGCATGGAAGGATCCAAAAAAAAAAAAAATTCCCTCCACACTATCTTTTACAGCCACAATTTCAACAAACCTAGCTATTGAAAAACATTTCCCAGGTAACTCTTTCCTGGCATGTTTATCAGCAATCATTTCAATTCTCATCCTAATCAACAGTGGCCAACCCACTTCCAAGATAAGGCTATCATATTAATCATACATGAAAAACTAATTCACAATTTACAATTTTTTTACAACTTGTTTGATACTTGTTTGTATGTGATTGGAAAGTATTAAGTTATTTCTTTTAAGTGATTGGCGTGATTTCAATCACGTGCCGATTCATGTCAGCAAATAATATCGGTTTATGGTTCTCCCGCTCTTTTTTTTTTTTTTTTTTCGGATCACAAGTGATAAAGATCCTCTCATGTAACTCTTTTTCCTATTTAATTTTTATTTTTAAAAAATTGAAGAAGAAGAAGAAGAATGAGGAGGGAGAAACTTCACTTATAACTCTTGAACTTTCACTCCTTTTGAAAGAATATACTTAAAATTTAAAACGTCTCAATTTTTTTCAAAAAGTTTCAATCTCAGTTCTCCGTTAGAATTTTCCGTTAAATCTCGTAAAAATTTCCAAAATACCCCTCATTTTTTTTAGAAAAAAAAAATATATATATATATATATATATATATATATATTGCTAGGATTTAGGTGTTGGCTAGAATTTAATATAATTTGTAAAAATACACATGCCTGATTCTTTGAAAAACTTTAGAATTTTTTTTTAAAAAAATAAACACAAGTATTTTAGGAATTTTGATAGGATTTAACAAAAAATTCTAATAGATGACTGAAATTGAAACTTTCTGAGAAAAAAAAAAAAAAGATATCCTACATTAAAGCATTTTAAAGTTTAGGTACCTTCTTTCAAAATGGGTGAAAGTTTACATTCTTTCAAAATGAGTGAAAGTTAAAGGTTATAAAAAAAAAAAAAATAAAAATAAAAAAAAATAAAAAAAATTCTTTCAAGCTGACATAGGCCCAGAGCCATAAGATTGCTCTTGGGCCTCTTACTTTAGACCAATTTCTTCTAAACCCAATTATAAGATTTTGGACCTATAACCGGACTCACCCTTCGCATAAGATTTTCCAGTTCATTGGCCGCAATTGGAAATATTTCAAGGCGTCTCTTCCCCACAAGAAGTGCACACAGAGATGATTTTGTCAATTTCTCATTACCTCCTTTTTCGTTTTCAGAAAAATCAATGGATATCTGAATATTTTGCAAACAACTACTTTAGCATAAATTTTAGGAAAAATTTTAAAAATTGTTAATTTAATGTATCTATTTTTTCAATTTTTTTTTTTTTAATTTCACCGCTCAGTTAAAATTTTTTGTTACGGAAGAGTGTCAAAATTTCTAAAATATTCCTCCTTTTCTTAAGAAAAAAAACATTGCAAGAATTTAGGCGTTGGTCAAGATTTAACAAAATTGGCATTTTAGAAATTTTGACAAAATTTAACAAAAAAAAATCCTAACATAAGAGTGAAATTGAAAAAACTTGAAAGATTAATACACTAAATTGATACTTTTTTAAATTTAAGAGTATGATTGAAAAAATGATGAAAGATCAAGAGTAATAACTTAAAGTTTTTTCCAAAATTTTATTTCTTTCTGGTGGCAATTTTCATTAAGAAGAAAGGCAGGAGATTAAACATAGAAAAAATGAATGGACAAAATTGCAAGATTGCAGAAGAAATCCACTTACCGAAGCAATCTTGTTCATTGATGTTGGGGATAAATTTCACTCAACCCGATCCAAGGAAGAGATAGACATTTAACAACTACTTCAAATAAATCAGAGAATTGGGATAAGACTTATGGTCCAATCAAATAAGAAGAATTATCAGATCAGAAGTCTAAGAAGATATCCAA
Source organism: Alnus rubra (assembly GCA_028654335.1). NCBI lineage: Eukaryota > Viridiplantae > Streptophyta > Magnoliopsida > Fagales > Betulaceae > Alnus > Alnus rubra. The sequence goes on from JAJPGS010002095.1 coordinate 1,515,572, forward strand.
TTAGAAGTCTAATAAATGATTAAAGTCCAATTAGAACTCTTACAGCAGTTCTAAATCAACAAGGAGCAGGATCCTAATTCAGGTTTGACTCCACCTCTATGCCTATAAATAGGCACATACCCCAGGTATAAACGAAGACTCAATTTCATGCATAGATCATTATTTTCTCCCAGAAGCTAACTTAGGCATCGGAGCGGGATCCTCGGAAGAGTGTGAAGAATATTATAAGAGCGTGCAGATTCACACCATACCGGAAACTTAACCAACAATTGATTTTTTTTTTATTATTAACAAGAGATATCCAACGAAAAAAAAATACTGGAGGTAAGCCAAATCCTAATTTAGAAAGCATGTCAACCATTGTAATCGTCACTTTTTTGAACCCTCCCAACGCTATCCCCTAGCCAGTGTCCATGGTGATCACTGAGGTGAAAGAAAATTATAATGGAGTAATTCACTTATAATTTTTTTTTTTATCACTTTTAAAAATTATATCCAAATTTTAAAAATTATTAATTTAGGGTATTCAACTTTTAATTTTTTTTCGATTTCAACCATCCGTTAGAATTTTTTATTAAATCCTGTCAAAAATCTTAAAATACCCATTTTTTTGGGAAAAAAAAAATTGCTAGGATTTAGTTTTTGTTAGAATTTGGCGGAATTTGCAAAAATACTCATGCCTGAATCTTTGAAAAATTTTATAAATTTTTTTAAAAAAAATAAACATGGGTATTTTAGAAATTTTAATAGGATTTAACGGAAAATTTTAATAGATGGTTGAAATTAAAAAAACTTGAAAGATAAAAACTCTAAATTGACACTTTTTAAAAATCGGATACATTTCTTTTAAAAGTGATGAAAAATGGATTATAAGCAAATTTTTCCAAATTATAATTACAAGTGGCAATAAAGAAACGGAAGGTTAACCAAAAAAAGAAAAACAACTGGATTGGTGCATTATTTTGTGAACGATATTGGTGCATCCTGGCCCAATCAACAATGGTAGTAGAATACACATATTCCTTGAATAGGATTCAGGATAAATACTTGCCAGTATTGCTAGTAATTTAAGTAGGTAACGGGGGACATTTCATATGGAATCACTTATTCAAAAGTAGATAATTTGACAGTTTAAAATTTATTTGAATATGTGAGACCCATACGAGATCTCATATTATTTACTTGAATGCGATATATAGTAATTACCTACTCAAATTGCTAGTAATTTGGACAAATAACATGAGAGATTCTATATAGAATCACTTACACAAGTAGATGACCAATAGGAGTGAAAATGTGAATGCGAGTACGATTATATATTAGCAAGATCCGTATCTGCATATGCAAATAATGGGGTTTGATATCCGCATCCGCATATGCGAATAGCGGATGCGAGTGGTCATTATTCGCTTGTATTTTTGCCCCTAAAATTTAGAATATTAGTGAAATTCATTATGCGCAAATACTGAGATTGACAATCGACATAGAGCAAATGTCTACTTCTCAAAACATGTCTCTCATAGGGTTTTCTTTGTCAGTGGAAGAAACTCTACAATTTATTTGCAAAATATTAATTCCCCCTCATAGTTCACAAAAGTAAACCTGATTGTGTGACTCAAATTCGAACAATGTAAAAACTCAATTACTTAAAACGGGATCTTCAAAAAAAAAAAAAAAAAACCTAAAAGAAGAAAAAAGAAAATGCTTCTCTGCATTAACGAGTCCCTGTTTATCTTCCTCTCAACAAGGCCTTCTCCGCAGCGTCCATCTCTTCCAGTATCCTCGCCTTACGCTTCGCCGGTATCGGTGCCGTTGGGCCGAAACTGATATAATGACCGGAAACGGCATTGATCGCTGAATATATGTCCCGGAAGGAAACCCTGCCAAGCAAAGCTTTCTCCCTCCGGTACTTGGCCACCCAAGAATTGGAAGACTCTCTCAGCTCGGCCACCGCAGCAGCCACATTAGGGTCATTCTTGTCCATATTGATGGTGCTTCTCACCTTGGTGATTACTTCTTCCGTCTCTTTCACGTACTCTTCGTCTGAAGCAGCCAGCGCTGGAGTGACCGGAAAGAGACATGCCGGAGAGAGGATAATCGTGGCTAGTGATAAGAATTCCCGGCGGCGAGGTTGATAAGCGGCGGTGATGGTGGTGGTGGATTTGGGTTTGATGGGAGAGAGTGGTGTTGGTTTGGAGGTGGGAGTTATTAGGGTTGATGATGCCATTGCCATGGTTTGGCTGCAGAGGGAGAAGGAGAGAAATGGAGGGAGAGACTGTGTAGATGTTTTTAGATAGGGAGGGGAACTGGGTTTCTGCCACGTGGTCTTATCACCTTATCTTAGTTTTGGGTTTTATGGATGACAAAAGACCCAATAAGATTGAGATTTATTTGCTTCAAGCTTTGGCTGCCACCTGGACTGTTAGAGAAATTACAGCCTTCAAAGGTACATGGCATAATTCTTCCTTTTTTACTATGATGTTTGGTTCAGTCTGCTAGTATGCTAATTGCTATGACCATTATGATGTTAAAGTTGTGGGTTGAAATCGTATGGTCATTTATTTTCTGGCTTTGGTTCAAAACTTAAAACGAGGAATGTTATGTTCTACATTCTCATTTTATTGAGTTAATTTAATAGTATTTATCAACTTTTAGATCAATTTTTTTAAATAAAAATAAATAAATAAAGGACCGATGATGACGCAAGACGGAATGAATTTTCATAAAAAAAAATAAAAACCAATAAAAAATAAAAATAATTCTTACGTTAATTTAAAGTTTCACCAAAATAATAATAAGAAGGAGTTGAATCAAAGTCTCACCACCAAAAGATAAAAGAAATCATATTTCAAAACAAAATATCTATTTTTTCATTCATCATAATCAAGACGGAGCCATTTAGGAGCTTGGGGACCCAAACCACAAGGCTTTCCAAAAAAAAAAAATTAAAATTAAAAATTTATTCCTATTTTTTATATTTTTTTTAATTCCCCTCAGCCCCCTCCTCAAAAAAAATTTCTTTCAATCCAAATAAGTACAAAGAGCATTTAAATAGACATTGAAAATAAATCATAACTCTCATGCGACTAACTTTTGGGCTAAGCTCATTATTACATACAAACTCTTAAAACATAAATTAAATACTAATAGCGATTATAAAATAACACCGGGTCTTTAAATATAAATTTTTAAATACTAATAAATTTAAAGACTGAATACTCCTTCCTTATTCTACATCAGATGAGCACTATCACATTGACCTAATTAGATAGAGGCGTAGTATTTAGCAATACTCAGACTTCAAAAAGTAATGTTACTCTTCACACCTATTTATTACACTTATTTCATATCAACTGACATGATGTATTGTAATTGACTTTTTTATGTCAATCACTTAAAAAAATACAAAAAAGATAACAATTTAAAACACGCCACATTAATCTGTATAAAATGAATCTGATAAATAAGTGCGAAGTTTAGCATTCTCCAACTTCAAATTATATCTATGTTGAAGTCCAAAATAACTGAAACATGCACATTTTGGTAGGCTTGGCAATTTGGGTTTACGGGTTGGGTTCGTGCCAACCCGACCAACCCGATTATACAATCGGGTTCAACACGAACTCGACCCGATTATTAATCGAGTTGAGTTCTTAAACCCAAACACGACCTGGGTAACCCGTGAAGAAGAAGAACTGAAGAAGGCAAGAAGCGTGGCCCAGTGGCCGAGCCCACTACCAGCCCAGCGCTCAGTGATTACAGCACTGCTCATCGAGTCATCGCCCTCGTTGCGCTTTTCCTCACGGGCTTCTTCTACATCTGCTCGCGTTGATTCTGCGCAAACTCTGCCGCCGAGTCACCGCCTCTTTCTCCTCGAACTCGCTAAGAGCCTGAGACAAATCGCGTAGTCGATTTAGTACCGGCAGAGCTAGAATCATCAGCAAGTCCACTCCTTTGCACAGTTTTGACCTGGTTGGAAGATCCGACAGTAGAGAAGAGTCAAAAGACGTTCAATCTGGAGGAGGGGTCTGGAAGATCGACGGTCGAAGACCATGACTCGTGTATAGAGGTGACTTAGGAGTCAGGAGGCGTGGCTGCGTGAAATGAAACGGTGAAAGAAAGGGAAAGCTGAAAAGAAAAGGGATGAGGGTGTGGGTGCGGGTCGTGCGGCTACCAGGCTAGGGTTTTTTTTAAAAAAATAATAATAATTAACAGGTTATAATTGTGTCACAATCAGGTCGACCCGATTATGACCCGAACCCGATTACCCTAAACCCTGTATTTTCGTGTTGTGTTCGTGCCGGATTTACGGGTCATGTCAAAAATTGTCAACCCTACATTTTGGGAACTGGAAGGTTGTAGAAAGAGCCCAAATAAGAAGTGCATCAGCATTTGGGCCTAAAGGCTAAAATGGTTCTTTGCACTATGAACTACTAGCTGAACCCTATCTACATTCTCAACAAAGAAATTCCAATTGTATAGAGGGCGATTATATTCTGGGCCAGAATGGGAAGGGCTTAGTTTAACCCCTGTAGTCTCGAGCAAAAGGATTAAGGAAAGCCTATTATGGTAGGAGAGATGAGGGTTCTATCTATAATTTAAAAATTCTTTCTTTTATTTCATTTTCACTATAAAGAGAAAGAGAAAATCATAAAAAATTAACTGGAAATTTTTTATTTAGAAATTTAGTAAATCATTTTACATAAAAATTCAAAATGCATGAGGCATATGAATACTACATGCCTATTGTCTACAAAGGAATAGATTTGAAGGTGCATCCTTTCTAAATTCTTCACTTTGTAGCTTTTGGTCCATTTCACTTTTCAAATAGGGACCTCTTGTCCAACTCAACATGACTTTTAAGAAAAATGACATAATATTGTTGTGTATAACATTTACACAGTTATTCATATTGGTGGGACCCACATGCATGGGTCCCACTCAATGTGAGTGGTTGTGTAAATATTGTGCCCCATCAATGAGTAGTTGTATAAATATTGTGCACTAATAACTCCTTCACTCTTATTCAGGGGCGGAGCTACCCCTGGCCTTGGGGGGCCTGGGGGGGTCTCCCCAAAAAAAAAAAAAAAATCCTTAAAAAAAAAAAAATTAATTAATTTTACCCCTAAATTTTGTTATTTTTATAGTTTTGGCCCTCTCAAAATTTTTTTTTCAATTTGACCCCCCCAATTCTTGAATCCTAGCTCCGCCCCTGCTCTTATTTCTGTTAATTTTTTTTTGTTTTGTTTTTTATATATATAAGTAATTCTGTTCAGTTTTAGTTCTACTTGTATCTTTTTATGCACATGCAAGGCCACCTACTGCCAATCTCTTTACTTAAGATATTTGATGATAAAGGTGTACATTCTTCATAAAGAAGCTAAGGTTAAATTTTTTCTCACCCCTTTTAATGATGTTATTTTGTACTCATGCATTAGAAAATTATAATTGTCTATATCTTTTTGACTGGAAAAACAGGGAAAAGCAAGTCTTGTTGTTAGTCCTTTGATTCTTTAGCAGCCTCGAGATAATTTATATAGAAAGACTTAATTATCATTCATGCATCATTACAAAATTTGTATAAATTATTAATAGTTAATATCTATCTTTTCAGATGAGATAAGGGTTAAATTCCACTTTAAAATATTGAAGAAAAAAATGAAAAGAAAAAAATATGAGTATAATACTTAAGCAGCCAAACCAAGGTATTAAAAAAAAAATAAAGTTAGAAATTACACTTTTATTTCAATTTGCTAACGTTGCATTGTCAATCAACCATCATCATTATTATTATTATTATTATTATTATTATTATTATTACTAATGTTATTTATCACACAATTATCATACAATGCTTAAGTGGCAGTCTCAACCAACTATTAGTTTTTTTTAACAACTATTTGATCTAAGAGTCGGTTGAAACTGTCACGTCAACATTATAGAATAATTATGAGATAAAAATGTGGTTTATAGAATTACATTTTTTTTAACAGAAGTTGATCTAAGAGTTTATTGACATTGTTACATCAGTAGAATGAGATAAAAGTATGATTTTTAGCATTACTCTAAAAAGTAGAGGCAACCGCAATGAACTACTATTATAAATATTTCAAATATATAATAGTGTATATGTTGCATATACAGTAATACCATATATTATACCCCATTTCGCTTTTATTTCAATGGGCCGAAGTTAAGATGTCCATCAACTCTTGTTTTTTTTTTTTTTTTTTTTTAACAATAGTTCATCTAAGGGTTGATCAACATTAGCACATCCAGGGGCGGAGCCAGCCTCCCCAACTTAGGGGGTCCAAATTGAAAGCAAAAAAAAAAAATTGGGAGGCCAAAATTAGAAAAAAAAAAAAAATTAGGAGTAAAATTTATTTATTTATTTTATTATTTTTTTTAGGGAGAGCCTTGGGGCTTCTGGGCACATAGATCAATAAGATCAGAGTGTGAAGCAAGTGTAGTATATAGTATTTTTCAATGCACTGCACGGATTAGGATCCTTTCAATTTCAAGTGAAATAGATATAAAGCATTTGAAGAAGAGACATGATATTTAGTACATGACATGAGATAATGTTGATTTTCACAGTCGCACCATACCAATTATATAATAACATGTTATAAAATTAGAGCAAATAAGGGAAGAAAAAGTTGTTGAAAAGATATTGGGTTGTTCCAAGCAATCCCCCAGACAAAACTAGTGTGGAAAAGAGATGAGAAGAAAAGATCTTTGATTTGGTGTGGCTAGATTTTAACAAACAATAGAAATATTAAAAAGCTAAAAGACATATGAGGAAAAAGCTAGTGGATGTTCCTGACTGTTTGTCCGCTTTACTACTCTTAGTGGAGAGCGTCAGATAATGTTTCAAAATGTTCAAATCAATATGGTACCTTCAAAAACTTAACAAATCAGTAGATGTCAAAGACAATTTTTTTTGTTTGTTAAACTTTTTTTTTCTCTCTCTTTTTCTTTTTTAGTTTAAAAATATAAAAAATTACAATTAACCTAAAATATAAAACCGTTAAAATTATTTTTAATTTTATGCTAGAGCAAAACATATTTTCAAACAAAAAATACATTCCAAAAAGTATTAACAAACGAACCGTGAATAACTAGTATCTTTAACTAGAGTACGAGTGTTCATCTCCTGGGAGAAGATTTTATGCTCCGTTTGTTTTAACGTAAAATGTTTTCATTGTAAAATAGTTTTAAGAAAGTTATTTTTCAAGAAAATATTTTTCATCGAAAGCATTTTCTGGTGTTTGGGGCGTTCGGAAAATCACAAATATTTTTTTATATTTTCATTCAATCATATTAATTTATAAAATCAATTTTTATTCACAACATATAAATATTAATGTAAATAATATAAATATCGCTGGTGACGAGATTCCGTCACTGACCAACAGGATTTCGGCTATTGTTGCTAGAACCCGGGATAAAGGCTAGAATCTGGACAGTATCATTGAAATCTGGGTTGGCCGAATTCCTGCGAAAGTGGCCGGAATCTGACCATTTGTGTTGGAATCCAGCCATTCCAGCGAACGGGACGGAATCCGACAACAGGACCGGACGTTTTCGGATTTTGGCACCAGCCAAATTTCAGTGATGGTCGACTACTAGAACGTGAAAGTCGATTGCGTAGTTTAAAAGAGAGTCGAATGCATCTGCCGTCTGTCGAATGATTTACGCTTTTCATTTTTCGAAATTTATTAAGTATTTTTTGTCAAACGGAAATCATTTTTTCAGCTGATTGTTATTTTCGCCTCCACAAAACACTGGAAAATGCCAAAATCATTTTTTATCAATCATTTTACGCTGAAACAAACGGAGCAATAGTGTGGAGGTGAGATCTTTTATTGGGTTAACAAAAAATATATATTATTATTATTTATTAGACTGTTATACGACTGTCTAATTGTACGGCAATTTGTTATATAGTATTTATCATTTAAAAAAAAAAAAAAAGAGAGAAAGAGAGAGATATTAACGACCAATCTTATCCGCTATGGTTATCCCGTCAAATATATATATAATAATAATAATAATAATAATAATAATAATAATAAAAATAAAAAATAGAGAGAGATTCATGTGGTTGGAATTTGCTTCTTGGCATAGTTGACTAAAGTCCAAAACTAAATTTAGTAAATTACCAGCCTCGCCCTTCTATGACATACACAAAAAAAAATAAAAAAAAATAAAAAAGATTTTCAAATTAAAATTTGTTGTCAAAGCACGGGCAGTGGCGTGGGGAAGGGTGGGGGCGGCCAAGCCCGCCTTGGTTCAATGAAAAATAATAGTATTTTTATATAATAAACAAATTTTTGTCCCCCTAATTTAAAATAATAACTCTCTCACTTAGATTAATTATTTTCTTTTATTTAGGTTCATCCTTTTCAAAACACATATAAAATACTCTATCTAAATCAAAGTGGTCCCTCCTCCCTTTTCTAATTCAAATAATGCCCCTCTCACTTGGTTCAACTATTTTTCCCTTTTTTTTCATTTAGTTTCTCTCTCTCCAAAAGTCATTCATTAAAAAAAAAAAAAAAATCATTTTCTTTTAGAGATTCCCTCCCGAAAACACAAACATAAAAATTAGGGTATTTATTTAAAAAAAATTTAAAAAATAAAAGTAGAATAGTCAATTGGATGATGCCGCCAAAAAAGTATTTAACATTTCTCTATTTGATTTTTTTTCTTTTAATATATATATGTCATTGTGTTATTTTACCGTCTAAGTTAATAATTTATTATCTGTCGTATGTCTCATTTCATATGTCAGCATCCATAGCAACAACCACATCAGCATCTCAATGCAATGTCACATTAGCAAGTACCAAGTTAATGTGAGTTTTAATTGTATTCGCAAGCGCACGAGTCGTTTGCAATATAATATGTGTAAGTGCGGGGTCGAATCTGTAGGAAATTGCGTTGCAAAAATCAATTTTTAATTAAATTAATCATATTTTAACTTGGTGCCAAATTTTTGGGATTTTTATAAAGCAAAATAATAAACTAAATTAAAATTGAATAAGAACAATTAAAAAAAAAAACACTAAGGTTTTAAATCAACATCTTCATATCAAGCAACACATTCTTGTATTTTATTCATACACCCGATAAACAATTATGTCTTATTGATTGTTCAAAGCCCAAAAAAAAATGCATAGTAAATCATTTAATGAATCCAACCATTAAATAAATCACAAACGAATATTCAATTGAAATTAAATCATTCAATGTATCTGTTTTAACAAACAAATCACAATGGATATCATTTTTCAATCGAATGATTCGATGTATTTATTGGTTAAAACATATCAAATATCCAACTTTAAATAAGTAATTATTCAATCAAAAAACATACATCAATCAATTGAATTTGGACTTGAACAATAAAAAGAAAAACGAGATTATATAAACAAAATAACTAGAACGTACGTTATCAATGACAAGATTTCATCTTCAACCTTTGTTGAAGATTTTAGCCTCTCATGACTAAAAACAACACGCTAGCTTCAATTGAAAACATAAAGAAACAAATTAAAATAATGAAGAAAGAAAGAAGAACAGAAACAAAATAACTTCAAATAAATTAAAGCGATAAATTAAAATGACAAAGAAAGAAAAAACAGAAACTAAATAACTTTAAATTAAAGGAAATATGAAAGAAGTATAAACTTACAAAAAAAAGAACAAGACAAGAGCTAAAACAATGCTATGAAGAAAATTGATACTCTAAGTGATGCCTAGCATGGGGTATTTATAGCAGAAAATTAGGTTAAACCCAATTTTTACAAAGTGGCACCTCTACCCCTCAAAACCCTAATAGGAGAAAATAATGCTAGGGTTTAGGGCCATATTTTCAAAATGGCACCTCTGCCCCTCAAAAACCCTAATAAGAGAAAAGTGTGCTAGGGTTTAGGGTGTCAGCAGCCGTCAGAGCATTGAAATCTCCGCATGCCACGTTAACCCTGATAATCACTCGAGCGACTATCTGGGTATGTCGCTCGAGCACTTGTGCGCCTTCCAAGTGATTGATTCTCTAAAGATGCTGCCACGTCAACCCTAACAACCAAGCTTTGAATGGCTCTAAAGACTTATTCTCCTGCTTCTTTGCAAATCCCACAAAAATACTGCAATTTATCTCAAAGTCCCGCAAAATACTAAAACACCAAAACTAACTAAGAAATTAGAAAATAACAAAGTTAAAGGTTTAACAAATGCAAATTAAGGGATCTAAATATACAAAATTTGGCACTCATCAAATACCCTCAAGTTTACATTTTGGTAGTCCCTTAGCAAAACAAAATGAAAAATTAAATCAAAGCAAGAAACATAAATCCGTTTTAGTGGGAGAGACGATTGCATTTAGCGTATGCAACAAGCCTTTTAAACCCCTAGGATTCCCTAGAGGATGAGTGAAGTCTCGTGAGGGTTTATCAGGAATGATACCCACAAACATTTTAAAGCACTATGTTGTTGTCAAAACAAAAACGTCCACACAAACACATAGTTCATATATCATGAGTAGCCTTAACAAGGTGAACATCACAATCACATCAGACATCACAAATCATTTAACTCATAGCTGGGAAATTGAGATAACACATGCTCCAATAAGTGCAAAGTGAGATTAACATAGACTCATGAGGTTTCAATTTTTCTCAAAGTTTGTATACTCCAAAATTCATAGGAATTTTATCAAATGAAAACAATCAAGGCTTAAATTAAAATGTGATTTTTTTTATTTTTATTTTTTGTGTAGGTTGTGCAATACTTAACTCTCTTAAGCTTTCTAATTGACCTATATAGCAAGTGTTGGGCCAATGACTCCCAAACCAGATGGTTTTAGGGCACTGGATGTAGAAATATCCCTAAGAGCTTAATTACTCAAGTCAAAAAGGCTACGAAGCCAAACTAGTCATACAATCAATCAAATTTAAATTTCGCATCTTTTTACGCGAACACTCAATGCTTAGTGAAGCAAGAGGTCTGGTTACTCAATGAGAACTCAAACTGATGATTTTTTATTTTTTATTTTTTTCAAGCCAATGTTTCATCAACAAATCATCCTACAAATCTTATGATACATATTCCTCAATTCAAATTCCATACCTCACAAAACCAATGCTAATGTGCTTGTGAATTTCAATTAAAACAAGTGAAGTCTCTCTAATCCAGCAAATGAGTCAACAGATTCAGATTTCAAATGATATGCAACGTTCAGGATGTTAAGCAAATCATAGTAAGATGTAATCACGCTCAATCAACAACACAGCAATTTTTTATTTTTTTTTTGAATAGGGTAAACAGAATTATCCAAGGTGTGACCAAGTTAGTTCCCAGGAAAGTGAATGGGGTCAGAATGACACTTTTAAATCCTAAGACTTTCCTAGCCAAAACTTTCACAGTCATTGCATTATTGGATAATGCCATAAGCTCTCTTTTTTTCAAAAAACATTTACATAAAAGCAACAAAATAACAGACAGAAACATAAATGTCTACCCCACCCCTAAACTAAAAAGACAAATTGTCACCAATGTGACCAGAAATACAATACCAATTGGGTGACGCAAGCCAAGTGTAACGTAGCAGAATGCTCCCCCAAACTTGAATGGCAGACACTTATCCTGAAAAATACAACAAAATCAAAACAAACAATCAAGTGACAAGGAAAATAATGAGGGCCACAAGCGTTAAGTTTTAAGTCTTCAGCCAGACTTTCCTCTGGAGACAACAGTTACTCTAAATAGCTCGAATCCTCCAATGGGGTCGTCTCAATTTTCGAACTCTTCAACTCTAAGAATGGTTTCAGCCTTTGTCTATTGACCTTGAAAGTCATATCATTCTTAAGGTCCTCGATCTCAATGGCCCCATAAGGAAAAACAGATCGAACAATAAATAGGCTCGTCCATTGAGATCTAAGTTTACGTGGGAAGAGATGCAACCGTGAATTGTAGAAAAGGACTTTCTGACCAAGTTCAAAAGATCGTCTTAGAATATTTTGTTCATGGGTCCTCTTCATTCATTCCTTGTATGACCTGACACAGTCATAAGCATCATTCATCAACTCTTCCAATTCATTGAGTTGGAGCTTCTTCTGTGAGCCAGCTTTCGTGAGATCGAAGTTCAGTTGCTTGATGGCCCAATAAGCTCGATGCTCTAGCTCCACCGAAAGATGACAAGCGTTGCCATAGATAAGCCGATATAGGGACATGCCAATTTGGGTCTTGAAGGCTGTGCGGTATGTCCACAGTGCATCATTCAAGTTCAGAGACCAATCTTTCCATGAAGAATTTACCGTCTTTTCAAAAATTCTCTTGATCTCCTGATTAGATACCTCCACTTGTCCACTAGTCTGAGGGTGATATGGGGTTGCAACCTTGTGTGTGATGAAATATTTCTTCATCAACTGCTCAAAAATTCTATTGCAGAAATGCTTACCTCTATCACTTATGATTGTTTGGGAAGTACCAAAATGAGCAAAGATATTGTCCTTCAAAAACTGAACCACTACTTTGTGGTCATTGGTTTTGCATGCAACAACTTCCACTCATTTGGACACATAGTCCACAACAACAAGGATATATAGATAGCCAAAGGAGTTTGGGAAAGGTCCCATAAAATCAATGCCCCACACATCAAAAATCTCAACAATCAGAATGGGGTTAAGATGCATCATATTCCTCCTAGAAATACTCCCTAGCTTTTGGCAGCGCTCACAAGAGGTATAGTAGTGTGAGAGTCACGGAACAAGGTAGGCCAATAAAATTCACACTGTAAAATATTTGCAGCGGTATTCTTTGCACTAAAGTGGCCTCCACATGCATGATCATGACAAAAGGAGATGACATTAGATTGGTCATGCTCAGGGATACATCTCCTAATGATTTGATCAGGATAATACTTAAAAAGGTAAGGATCGTCCCAGAAAAGGTACTTCACAATGGCCATAAACCTGGATTTATCTTGCCGCCCCCAATGCAAAGGCATGTGACCAGTGACAAGATAGTTTACTATATCTGCGAACCACGGTGAAGGAGTGTGAGCAATGTGCATCAGTTGCTCATCAGGGAAGGTCTCAGAGATGGGGGTGACTTCCTTAGTGAATTCCACAGTCAATCTAGACAAATGATCAGCCACCACATTTTCGGAACCCTTCTTACCCCGAATCTCTATATCAAACTCTTACACCAATAAGATCCACCGGATGAGGCGAGATTTAACATCTTTCTTAGAGAAAAGATACTTCAATGCCGCATGATCTAAGTAGATGATGACTTTGGATCCTAGCAAATATGATCGAAACTTATCCAAACAAAAACGACTGCCAACAACTCCTTCTCAGTGGTAGAGTATTTGAGTTGGGCATCATTCAGAGTCCTGCTCGCATAGTAGATGACATGGGGGAGTTTATCAATACGCTGCCCCAAAACAGCTCCAACTGTATAGTCTAAAGCGTTGCACGTGATCTCAAATAGTGCACCCCAGTTGGGTGGCTTGATAATGGGTATGGACGTCAAAATCTTTTTTAGAGCCCTAAATTCCTTCTTGCAATCCTAATCAAATATAAACGGGGTCTCCTTTACCAACAATTTGCACAGAGGCCTGGCGATTTTGCTAAAATCCTGGATAAATTTCCTATAGAATCCTACAAGGCCTAGGAAAGAACAAACCTCTTTGACCATACGTGGGGGTGGAACGTTGGAGATCAGATCTATCTTTGCTTTGTCAACCTCAATCCCACGATAAGAAATGACGTGGCCAAGCACAATCCACTGCTTTACCATAAAATGACATTTCTCCCAATTTAGCGCAATGTTCTTCTCTTTGCACCGTACTAAGACAAACGTGAGGCGGTGCAGACATTCCTCAAAAGATGAACCATAGACGGAGAAGTTGTCCATGAAGATCTCTAGAAAACGTTATACCATATCGGAAAAGATGCTGACCATGCACTGCTGAAAAGTAGCGGGTGTATTGCATAACCCAAAGGAGATGCGATGATAGGTGAACATTCCAAAAGGACAAGTGAAAGTCATATTCTCCTGATCTTCTGGGTCCATAGGGACCTAGTTGTATCTCAAATAACCATCCAAGAAACAATAATAAGCATGCCCCGCCAAGCGTTCCACCATTTGATCAATAAAAGGAAGGGAAAAATGATCCTTCCTGGTGGCGGCATTCAACTTGCGGTAGTCGATACAAACTCTCCATCCTGATTGAATACGAGTGGGTACCAACTCACCATCCTTGTTCTCCACTACCGTCCATCCAGCCCGCTTTGGCACAACATGAATTGGGCTCACCCATTTGCTATCAGAAATTGGATATATGATGCCTGCATCCAATAACTTGATCACTTCAGCCCTTACAACTTCTTGCATAGCTGGGTTAAGCCTTCTTTGTGGCTTCCTCGATGGTTTGGCATCCTCCTCCGAATGTATCTTGTGCATAACCACCGAATGGCTGATTCCTTGGATGTCTTTAATGGTCCAACCAATAGCCTTCTTGTGCTCTCTCAAAACATCTAGTAATTTCTCTTCTTGAGCATCAACTAAGTCTGAGGTTATAATTACTGGTAAGGATTCGGCTGGACCTAGGAACTTATACTTAAGACTGTTAGATAAGGGCTTAAGTTCCTTCTTGGGAGGCTCAGGAACTACTACCTCCTCTTCCTTGCTGCTCCACTGAAGAGCAAACTCTAACATGGCATTTGCTTGCTCAAGTAGCTTGTCCAAGTCCAAATCTTCTCCGAATTGAGCAAAGCTTGCTTCCAGGGGGTCCTCAATGCTTGCTTCATCAATAGTATCATCAATGATCTCCTCAAGCTCAATATTCTCTAATGGTTGTTTGCTGATATTGAAGATGTTCAATTTCACTGTCATGTTGCCAAAAGAGATCTTTATGACCCCCGTTCTACAATTGATTAGGGCGTTAGCCGTAGCTAAGAATGGTCGCCCTAGAATTACAGGTATTTGACTCCCTACATTCTAGACTGATCTTGTGTCTAGCACTATAAAATCCACGGGGAAATAGAATTTATCAACCTTAATCAAGACATCCTCAATGATTCCCCGTGGTACCTTCACTGACCTATCAATTCTCCCAACCCCAATTGTAGGTAAACTGAATAAGGTAGGAGATTGACACTTGCTCCAAGATCTAGCAAAGCCTTCTCTATTTGGCTAACTCCTATCATGTAGGAGATGGTCGGACATCCAGGGTCCTTGTACTTGATGGGCAGCTTGCATTGAAGGATCGAACTGACGTGCTCAGTCAAACATACATTCTTTGGGACATCGGTTCTTCTCTTAACTGTGATCAAGTCTTTCAAGAACTTGGCATAAGACGGCACCTGCTGGATGGCATCCAAAAATGGGATGTTGATCTGCACTTGCTTGAATACCTCTAGAATGTCCTCAAACTTCCCTCATTTCTTGGGCGTAAGCAATCTATCAGGGTATGGCGTCTTAGGTACAAAAGACTTAGGAGGATCCTCAATAGTGGCTGTAGATGGCTCCGTATCTCTCTCCTCTGTGCTGCCACTTCCTTGCTTTTTTTGTGTAGCATGGTTCTCTTCAGGAATAACCACTTGGTTGTCCACTTGTCTCCCAGACCTAAGTGTGACAATGGCTTGCACATGCTTTTGCCCTTGCACGACATTTGATGAACTTCCCCCATGGAATTGCAACTTCGGGTTGGGCACGGTTGGCTGGGGAGCTTTCATTTCTCTCTCTCACCCAGGTGACTAGCAATCTGCCCAATCTGGGTCTCCATCTTGGCAATTGCCTGGGTGTTCATCATGGTAGCATTCTTCATGTCATTGATCGAATGGCCTATAAGCTGCATGAAGGCCTTGAGCGAGTCTTCCAAAGTTTGACAGTGAGGCTGGCACTTGAGTGCGTGCTTGATATGTCGGTGCTGGCTGAGTTGAACGACCATGAAACCCAATGGGGTATTGGCTTTGAGAATGATGAGGGGCTCTTCCCTAGCCCATGGGTTGGTTTTGCTTCCACAAAAAATTTGGGTGGTTCCTCCACCCAAGATTGTAGGACTCGAAGAAAGGTCCTTGTGCTTGCTTCCTATAGTCGTTGAACGCGTTCACTTGTTCCATCGGGCACTCGACAAAAGCCGAAGAAGATGGATAACTTATCCAAAGTCTTGTAGGCTTCATCCCCTGTCAAACTCAAGAATGCTCCCCCATTCATAGACTCGATCATACTACGGTTGGATTGGGTCAATCCTTGGTAGAAGAATTGAAAGAGTCTCCACTTTTCATATCCATGTGGGGGGCATCTTATCAATAGTTCCTGAAATCTCTCCCAACCCTCTGAACTTTTCTCATCCTCCTCTTGAATAAAAGAACTGATCTCCTTTCTGTACTCATTCACTTTAGACATTGGGAAAAACTTATTATAGAACTTGTTCAACAAATTTTCCCAAGATGTAATAGACCCAAGCATGTTTGATTCCAACCATGCCTTGGCTCTATCGTGAAGAGAGAAAGGAAATAGTCTCAAGTAAACCGATTCCTCAGAGAAGTTCTGAAACTTGGATGTGACATAGATATCCTTAAACTTCTTCACATGGCTATAAGGATTTTCATGATCCAAGCCATGGAATGAGGGTAGGAGTTAGATGACATGAGGCTTTAAATCAAAATGGGTAGCATTGGTAGGTGGCAATACTATACACGAAGCAGAGTTTGTCTCAATACTATACACGAAGCATTGGTAGGTGGCAATACTCGGCTGTTCATTCTCTCCCCTAGGCTGCTCCACATTCATGTTATCTCCCATCTCAACCGATTCTCTTTCAACAGGTGCTCTACGCTTTCTCTTGAAAACCCTTTTTAGGTCGGGATCTAAGGGTAACAATTCTAAATTTAACAATCTCCGACCAAGCATACACAAAATGCCAAAACAAAATAAACTAAAATTTAACTAAAAGAAAATAAATAAATAAAGATGCAAGTGGGGCAAACAGAATTCTCCAAAAATCTGGTTCGTTCCCAGGAAAGTGAGGGCGGGTTACAAGGACCACTTAAGTCCCAAGACATTCCTAACCAGAACTTGCCTAGGCACTTGATGTAAGTTTTAATTGTACTCACAAGCACACGAGTCGTTTGCAATATAGTGTGTGCAAATGCGAGGTCGAATCCACGGGGAATTGTGTTGCAAAAATCAATTTCTAATTAAATTAATCATATTTTAACCTAGTGCCGAATTTTTGGGATTTTTATAAAGCAAAATAATAAACTAAATTAAAATTGAATAATAACAATTAAAAAAAAAACACTAAGATTTTAGAATCCACCTCACCATATCAAACGACACATTCTTGTATTTTATTCATACACTCAATAAACAATTAGGCCTCATTGATTGTTCAAAGTCCAAAAAAAAAATGCATATTAAATTATTCAATGAATCCAACCATTAAATCAATCACAACGAATACCCAATTGAAATTAAATCATCCAATGTATCCGTTTTGACAAACAAATTACAATGGATATCCTCTTTCAATCGAATGATTTGATGTATCCATTGGTTGAAACACATCGAATATCCAACTTTAAATAAGTAATTATTCAATCAAAAGACATACATCAATCAATTGAATTTGGACTTGAACAATAAAAAGAAAAACGGGATTATATAAATAAAATAACTAGAACTTGCGTTATTAATGACGAAGTTTTATCTTCAACCTTAGTTGAAGATTTTAGCTTCTCATGAATAAAAACAACACGCTAGCTTTAATTGAAATCATAAAGAAACAAATTAAAATGATGAAGAAAGAAAGAAGAACATAAACTAAATAACTTCAAATAAATTAAAATGATAAATTAAAATGACAAAGAAAGAAATAAGAACAGAAACTAAATAACTTTAAATTAAAGGAAATATGAAAGAAGTATAAACTTACAAAAGAAAAAAAAAAACAAGACAAGAGCTAAAACAATGCTATGAAGAAAATTGATGCTTTAAGTGGTGCCTAGCATGGGGTATTTATAGCAAAAAATTAAGTTAAACCCAATTTTTACAAAATGACACATCTACCCCTCAAAACCCAAATAGGAGAAAAGAATGCTAGGTTTATGGCTATATTTTCAAAATGACACATCTACCCCTCAAAAACCATAATAGGAGAAAAGTGTGCTAGGGTTTAGGGTGTCAGCAGTCGTCAGAGCATTGAAATTCGCTCATGCCACGTCATCCCTGATAATCGTTCGAGTGACTATATGGGTCGCTCGAGCGACATCGCGCTTGAGCAACTATCTGGGTCGCTCAAGCGACACCATACTCGAGCACTTGTGCGCCTTCCAGGTGCTCGATTCTCCAAAGATGCTACCACGTCAACCCTAACACTCGTGCTTTGAATGACTTTAAAGACTTCTTCTCCTGCTTCTTTGCAAATCCCTAAAAAATACTGCAATTTATCTCAAAGTCCTGCAAAACATTGAAACACCAAAACTAATCAAGAAATCAGAAAAATAACAAAGTTAAAGATTTAACAAATGCAAATTAAGAGGTCCAAATATACAATATTTGGCACTTATCACGATTCATTCTTTAAAAAAATGGGTAATTACTTTTTCCCCCCATGAACTACCAAATTTTGCGCAAAGTCCCCACAAACTACCAACTCGACCAAAATAGAGCATTCAACTACCAAAGACAACCATTTTCCCCCTCTTCCGTCAGTCAGAGGGGTTAAAACAAACGGTCAACGGGTCACGTTTTACCCTCATTTTCTTCCTCTTTTCCCCCCATGAACTACCACCATCTTCCAACATGCCCCCATGTAAAACAGCACGTGACAGTCACGTGACTCGTTGATCGTTTGTTTTAACCCATCTGACTGACGGAATGGAGGAAAATGGTTGTCTTTGGTAGTTGAATGCTCTATTTTGGTCGAGTTGGTAGTTTGTGTGGGTTTTGCGCAAAAGTTGATAGTTCATGGGAGAAAAGGTAATTACTCCTTAAAAAAAAATAAAAAAAAATCAAGTTGATTCTCTTTGGGGTTCAAATTGTGATCTATCTTGTTTGCAAGTCCTACCACCATGAAAATATCAACAAGTTACCCTTTTTTTTTCCTAACTGAATCACCTTAAGGTTTATCTAGGGGATTACGTTTCTTTGAAGGCTAAGGATGTTAGCTTGAGCAATTTTATGTTTGATTGAACACAAATGTTTAGAAATGTATTTTATGTAATATCCATTGTTTTTATAATCTCAACATTAATTGATTTTTTTTATGGGTTTTATTTATTTATTTTTCTATGAATGACTTAGCATTTGTTGAAGTTTTATTACATCGGTCTGCTAACATGTCAAATGAGACACAGTTAACCTTAGCGGTAAAGTAACATAATGACCTATTTTAAATTGGACAAAACTTAATGACTATATTCTAGAAATTGAAAACGCAATGACTCAATCCAAATCAAATGAAAATTTAGGGGCTAAATACGATTTTTTTTAATCTTTTTTTTTTTTAACAAGGAAAAACCTTCATTTTATTTTGTCCTGACTTGGGGAGTAGCTGCCTTAGCAAATAAACATACAATAAAACATCTCTTTATAATGAGTTCCACTAGAGGAGATGAGAGAGCAAGTTCTGATCTAAAAATAGCTATTACAGTTTAGTACTAAAATCTACCATGGCTGGTTACGGGGGTAAGTAAACAACAAAACACAACTTAAAAAGCCATAATATAATCTAAACAATACTGGCCGGCAAAGAGTACAGGGAGTCGCTAGTGACAGCATATGTATACCACGGGCCCTCACCAGAAGACCCCTCATCATCACAAGAACCACAAAAACTCTCGGGATCCACCGACTGCAAACTGGAGGAGATGAAGAACCAACACGTGCCAGCGAATGAATAGCACTTGCTGGCGCGTGCACATCAGTCTCCCGTGTATGGACAGCCGAGGAAACACATGCTTGGTTGCAGCAGAGGCGGAGGACGACGACGAACACCCTAGAGGTGTGCGTGACATGCATAGATTGATAGGGAATCATATATCTAACTTCAAAAATGGCTCGAAAATTGAGCTTTGCAAATTGCCTAGATCAACCCAACAGGAGATTGAAGCCCACAAACTCCAAATCCTCAGAAGGATTAGAGAAAAATACCTTCACCTATTGGTTTCACAAAGCGCCACCGAGAGCGAAGAAAGCTAGCGGCCCACGGTTCAGTGTCGGGCCGAACCAACAATGATAGAAAAGCAAGAAAAAAAGCCGAAAAAGCAATACAGGGGGTCGGGGGGCAAGCCCCCTCCCTTCAACCAAGAACTAAAGAGAGACCTAGCGGCTAGGTTTTCTCTCAAAGAGACGTAGACGTTAGGTTTTTTTTTTTTCCCTAATTTTTTTAAAAAATCAAGGCATACATAGAACTTTTTGAAAAGTTTTAGATATGTTGTCAAAGTTTCATATGGATTTTTATAATTTTTTCTCAATTTACTCTTAAGTAATCAAATTATCTTTCCATTTTTTTTTAATATATTTGGATTATTCCTTTAAGTTAATGTGTTGATGAATATATAGACATTCTTTATATATTTTAATTTTAAAAAATATATGGATGTAGTTAATAATGTGTTGATAAATATATACACATTTCATTGATTTCAAAATAAAAAAATAAAAAAAAATCGAAAACAACTAAAAAAATTTACTTAAAAAAAATAAATTACAATTTACAGTTTAAATAAAAATTAAATAATGTTTAATTGTTCTTTTACTTTGTTACTTATATTATTTAATATTTTTGACAATCAATTTTGTTTGAACTATTTAATAGTTTCACATTTTGGGTATTCAATTTGAAAGGCATTACAAGTTGACATGAAGTCCTTCTATGCAGGGTAGGAGGTTAATCTGTCTTTGTTTTGTACTTCAAAGCTCGTGGGCATCCAGCTGTGTAAAAGTTCTGGTCATGAAGGTGAGCGACAATTGTACTTAAAAGAAACAATTAGCTTTTGACAAAAGCAACAACAATGGCACTTAACCATTCAACTGCCACCCAATTTTCAACTCTTTGTTGTGAATGGCCTTCAATTGGGGGTGTTGGTGGGGAAAGACCCTCTTTTAGTCTCCATTTCTGTTCCGTTCGGTAATGCTTTCTAGAGGGTGTTTTTTTATTTATTTAAAAAAAAATGTTTTAATATAATATAAAGGTAAAAAAAAAAATTTTGTGTTTTAGATTATTTGCTATTTTTTTGTTATAAAAACAGAAAATAAAAAGAATAATGAAAAAACGTTGACAAAGAAATTAAGCTTCAAAATGATTCGTCGGATAAACCATTTTAGATGATTATTTTGTTTTTTAATTGTAATGTGACATAAATATAAAAGTTATTTTTCAATCTTTGTGTTTTGAGATGATTATTATTAAATTTTTTTGGTTGAAAAAAAAAAAAAAAAAAAAGTCACAAAAAATGTGAAAACTAGTCTTTTCGAAGTATTATAATCAAGATGCAAATTCTAATTTGTGGATATATAAATAATTTTGTTGTAGTGGTCAAGTCAATAATAAATTGAACAAAAGATTCCAACCATTTGGTGTCGTGTCGTGTCTATCTCATTGGCATGGCAATGATGCTGCTATCTATAGTGACGTTTGCGTTAGGACAAAAGGAACTAAATAAGTTGTCTATTCTTGACATATCCTTTATGGCTCCGGACAAAGATATCGATGTTACTACAGAAAATTGAGGAATATTACATGGTATGTTTTTTTATATATATATTTTTTTAATTAATTATTATATTGGTAGGATTTGAATAATTCTAAGAGGATATTAAGTGTCTATAAAAAAAAAATGAGATGACTTTTAAAATTATTATTAGACGTGTGATTGATAAAATAGTGATTTTAAAAATCACTTCATTTTTTTATAGACACTTAATGAACTCATGAACACATAATGTACGTGTAGAATTACTCGTAGGACTTACATGTGAGTTCTTGTGAGTCCTACAGATTCAATGATTAATTTAGAAAAAAGATATACAATAAATGTACAAAAATCATTTTTCATTTTTTTAATATCAAATGCTTCTCACGTGCTTTTTAATTGTATTATTCTAAGAAAATATGTGGTTTTTATGCTTAAATGACACGTCACTTTTAAAGGCTACAAACCAGTTTGTAGAAAATTTAATAATTTATGTTCAAATGGATGAAAATTTTCCTATAAATTGATTTGTAAAAAACTAGTATAAACCAGTTTGTGAACATTTTCATTTTTGCATCAAAACTCTTACAAACCATCCTTTAGAAGTGACATGTGTCATTTAAGCTATATATTTTAAAAAATATATAAAAATTTTATAAGTTGATTTGTATAAAATTTATTACAAACTGATTTGTAAGAAATCAATTGTATCAACTACCCGATTATCGTACATTAACTGGGCCATGCATCACAAGTGAATTCATTTTTATTTTTATTTTTATTTTTATTTTTATTTTTATTTTTTTACAAACAAATACAAATTTTTCTGTGGTGAGTGAATCCCAATCTCTTATTTGTAAAAGAAGAGAAATAAGGGTAGATTATAAAACCATTGGTAAATAGGCCAAGACTTATATGTGTTTAGTAAATTTTTTAATTAGTGAATTTATGTATGTTTTGATAAATCAATAATGGAATGATCACCATTATATTGATCACTGTCAGCAATTATTTCTTGAAATTCTTTAAAATTAAATAGAAAGCATTTAGAACAACAACAACAACAAAAATTAGAAAGCATTTAATGATGATGACTATCATTAATTTATTTCAAATCTTGTTTTGGCAATATTGTAGTACAAAATAGCATTTCTTTTACAAAATTAAGGGTGTGTTTGGTAAAACATTCATTATTCTTTTTTCTTTTTCTTTTTTAATGAGACATGCTATTTAGTACATTTTAGTCATTTTTCTATCATCCTATTTTGAAAAAAAGAAAAAGAAAAAAAAAGACTATCTTTTTTTTAATGTTAAGGAATAAATTTTTACAATGATCTTCCGCAAAAATGTGCGTTATCGTTATAGTTTTCTAAGAGCCTGGCATTTATTGTGAAAGAAAAAGTTACTTGAATTTGAAAACCGGCTTGTGTTTTAAATGAATATGATAAAAAAAAAGGAATGAAAGTTTAATGGTGCGTTTGGAATTGCGATTTCATAGATAATAAATACAATTTTAAACTAAATCGCAAACATAAACTATTTGAGAATTGTATTTTTAAAAATTGCGATTTAAAAACGCAAAAAATCTACTTTTTCAAATTGCAGGTAAGAATTTTGCTTGTTTGAAAACACGGAATTTTAAAGAATAAACTGTAATTTTGCCAAACATTTAACTGCGTTTTTAAAAATCACTTTTACAAATCGCAAATTTAAATTCGTTATTTTAAATTGCACTTTTTGAAATCGCAAACTCAAACAGACCCTAAAGCAAATAGAGGCTCACGTCACACACACAATATTGGTTGCTTGCTTGCTTAGGGGTGTACATGCGAGTAGATATTAACTGTCCGCATTCACTATTCGATATCCGCACATGCGGACGCGGTTAGCAAAAATCATTATTCGTATATGTAGATGCAGATAATAGTTTTAGGGTATGTAAGTGTTGTAATTAACCGCATCTGCATGCCCTTTATATATATATATATATATATATATCAAAATGACATCATGTTTTGTTAGGTATACGTTATATTTACATTAGTTTAATTGGTTGTATTACTTTTTTGTGTAACATTTAGAAAAAAAAAAAAAAAAAAAAAAGTAATGTGAAAACAATATATTTCAAAATGTTATGGCTTAAAAAAAAATTAAAACAAGGTCAAAATATTGAAAATCGGCCTAAATTATTTTAAATATCGTTTAAAATAAGTCGTAATAAAGACCCAAACAAAGCCAAAAGGCTAAAATAAACTTATTACCTAATATGCGGATAGCAGATAATAACTGTATTTGATAACCGCAAAAACCGGATGAATGCAATTAATAAAATATAATGTAGATTCGAATATCTAAAAGTGATATCCGCATTTTGTGGATACGAATGCAAATATTACAAAATGATCAAAGTTATGTTTATGTTAGAGCTATGGTGTTCTATTTTCAGGTTATAAAATAAATTTGTGGTTTCAAAAGTTAAATAAATAATAAATTTTTACTGCATTGTATAAGAAAATAGTAATAGCACCATATAAATTATACAAAATACCAAATATATTAATAATAAGGCTACAGAATCCCACACGCATTATGGAAGATGGGCACAGTCCAGAGACATCTAATCTTCGTTAGTGGTAAAATAATGAACACAATTAGTACTGTTTTACATACCATTAATTAATTTTATAACACGATGTACTTAATGTTTCATGGGATGGACAATTGGTATAATGTTGTTGTTGCAATCCTTGTCAGCACTATTGACAACACAATAAGGACTAATATATTAATATGGATGTCTCTCTTTAGTCATGAAGCCATTTAGACAACTCTACTCGACTACTCCTTTATATGTATCATGCACATGATCAAATCAATATACACACACTATATCATTATATATAGCGTAAATTAAAAAGTGAAACTTAAAATTAGATAGAAGCTGTATACATCCAATGAATGCAGTGTCCAATATTTTAACCATATGTCATGTCAAGTCAACTTATAATGTAACATGTGTCCTATATACGTAATTAATATTATTTGAAAATATATATATATATATATATATATATATATATATATATATATATATATATGAGTAGCTTGAGCCACCCTAAAATGTTCTTGGGAGTGGTTTGGCTACCCTTAAATGGCCAAAGAGTGATTTCGGCCACCCTCATTTGGTCAGAGTCACTCCATAATTTTTTTTAATAATGTTAACGAGACATATATGACACATGACAGTTGCTAATTGGTCTGACATGACGTGCAGTGCCGTTAAAATATTGAACGGAAGTACCATATACATTTATTGAATGTATATAGGTACCATCTGTGCAGGGGCAGAACTACATGATTGGACGGGGGCTTCTTGTCTTCCCTAATTTATTTATTTATTTTAAAAAGGAGACACCCTTATAACTCTTTTAAAATCAAAATTTTATGCCCCCCACCCCCCCCCCCCCCCTACCCCAATTTTTTATTTGTTTTTTTTTTTTTTTTTTTAGTTTTACCACCAAACCTAAAATACTAGTTTCACTACTACATTTGTGATAGTTTTTAAATCTGAAGGGTCTATTTGGATATCATGTTAATCCACAAGTACTTGAAACGTCTTTAACCCTAAGTATTTTGCCAAATCTGAAGACTCATGTTCTTTTTTGAGCAGTTGAGCAAGAGAGAGAACTCTCTAAAGAGATTTTTTTTCTCCCTTCCCTTATGTGTTTCCTTTCCCCCCTCTCTTTATACTGGGAGTGTCAATGGGAAAGAGAAGGCTCCCTCTTCCTCTTTCTTTCTTTTTTTTTTTTTTTAATTTTTTTTTCTTTATTCTTCTTTTCTCCATTTTTTATCTGCAACTTGAAAACTAGATCTGTCACGCTTCTCTCCCCTCCACTACGTAGGTGCCACCCTTTCACCTTCACTGACCTCCATTGCATTCACCGATCCCCTGCCCTCGCATATGCACACTACGCGCTGCCCTAGCGTGCGTGTGTTGCATGCACTGCCACTCATTTTTATCTCTCGTGATAGATCATCACCAACACTTTCTTTTCTTACTGGATCTTCCTAAATAGTATCTTTTTTTTTTTTATGCCTATGGAGGGCCAGATTCAATTATAAATGTAGATAAGGTGTCTACCAAGCCTAGTTCAGCAGATACCTTCCTCAGCGGACGTCGTGTGGTGCTTTCTTTGGCGGCTTTAATTTGGTCTAGCCATTATCAATGCTCATTTATCTGTTGTGGTTATCAAGTTTGCTTATTGTTACAATAGGTGTTGTTTCAAGTAAATCCGCATATGGACTCACTACAAAAAAATTGTTTTTTAGTGACGTACATTTAGTGACGTGTCAGGAGGTTTAATATGTCACTAAATTTTAGTGACTTGTGATTAGTGTCCTGTTTGCCATTTTAGGCGACCCCTTTCTTGGCTAGTGGGTCAAGAATCTAACGGTTGGCCATTCATTTGGCCTCTTCCCAATAGATTTTAGGTTTTGTTCGACACTGTATTGCTTGTACTGGAACCTAGCTTTGTTGGGATACTCCACCCTTCTTTTTCGTGGGGGTGATTTTGTTTTTTATTTTGTTTATATTATTATTCACCTTCCCCTTCCCAATTCCCTTTGTTTGTACTTGCTTAGAAAAAAAAAAAAAAAAAAAAAAAAAAAAAAAAGAAAAGAAAAATTTGCCAATCTGAATTAGATGTCATCAAAATTTCTCAAACAATACATTATCGAGTGGACAAAGTTTTCCTTTAATTTGAGTTTTATTAAACTAACATTTGTCTTTAAAACATGTGATTTTCACATGTATTTTTAAGAGAATTAACAAAATATGTAATATTTGTCATTAAAACATATAATTTTCAGATGCATTCCTATGCTTTAAAAACATATGTTAATAGACTAAATTGAAAGAAAATTCTATCAATCTTCAAATACTATATCGAGTTGTCTGTTGACATTGTAAGGTCAAAAAATTCCCTTGATTATGGCCATTTATGGGTCTTACCTCTGCATGTAAAACACGATTTATGAGACAAACTTTTCTGGCCACTTCCTCCATGTTGATGCAATTTTTTGGTCCGGTGACGTGGCATCATCAGGGACGTCCCCTTCGTCCGCGCCTTGGCCTGCAAAACAAGAAAGGCCTGCCGGGGGTTGGCCGGCGGAGCCTCCTCCGACGATCAAGTCAGCCGAGTGTTTACATGAAGAGGGGAGAGAGAGAGAGAGAGATAGATTCTGCTTTAATAATTTTGATACTCCCTTTTTATACTCATGTATGCCATATGCCTATTTTGCCCTTGTCAAGCACGAAGCTCTGTGCGGACGCCTGATATCTTCTCTGACTTGATTTGACTGGTTTCATAAATATTGAAGGCTTCCTGCGACCAAGGTCATCGTCCGGGGACCAATCCTTTCCGATGTCCGAAATCCCACCAGGAGGGCAAATCTGGCCCCACCTTGGGTAGGGAAGGAATATTCCTTAACACTTACCCCCCAATTCTCCTATCTTTGGTATAAAGGTACGGAGAATTTGCCTGATGAAACCTCTGTTATTCGACTGACTCATCGACCATTCCTCATCTAACTTGCATAATGCCTCCTTTGGTCTCGTGAAAACTTGAACATTTCTCTGACTGCCGTTCCACGCGACTCCAGGCCATTTATGGCAAGTAATCAGGAATTTATTTCCATCATAAATTCACCATTAGTTAGGCTCACCTAACTCCCCGTAAATTATGCGTGCATTGATTGTCATTATCTTCCTATTTATTCGTCACTTCCTTTGCTAGAAGGTCATTGGTCTCCAGATTGCCCATTTGAGTAGATCCTCCTTTCTTCTTATCCCTTTCCCGGAGATCGGACTTTCCCCTTCTTTCTTTTTGGACTCTCCAGATCTTCTCACAATGTTCTTCATTCCCGGTGCGGTCTTCACGATCGAGCATATTCACAAATCCATTAAGGACGGTTTTGGTTTAGAAGTTCACCACCGTGAAGCATCGGCTCTCCACGGCGGTTCTATCGAATGTGCGATCTCCGGCTTTAGGCGTACAGGGGTGCGTGTCTTCTGGCTTCACACCAACCTGTTCCTGTCCAGCCTACAGGAACTGTGCGGTACCCAAATTTTGCCCCAACGGCTCGTGGGAGCCCAGCTATTTAGGCCGTGCTTGGAGTTTGCGCAGATGATCCTTTCAAGATTTTTCAGGCAATTCCTCTTCGCTGTGTTAGGATTACTTGTAATCAAATGACTACCCTGTATAGCATTCTTTCGGGGTCGTCTGCTCTCTTCGTTTTCATGTACGTGTGTACTTTGAGTAAATCTAATTAAATATTCTCCTTTGACGAAAGTTACGCCCTTATGACGTGAATTCCAAATTAATCTCTAATAATTTCCTCGGATTACCACCGAAATGAATGTCTCATAAATCATAAAATTACGCCCGCACAACATCATGCCAAGCATTAGCATTATGCTTCCCCGGACAATGATTCCGATGGCATTTTAACATATCCACCGTTCCCAATAGTCGGAAACCTTTCGTCGGGCCATTAATTTCTTTTGGTAGATGGATGCCCATTAACCGGCACGCCTGAAGTTCGGGGACTGCCAGAGGCGCAGTTGCCATTTCCATTTCTTCAAAGAAGAGGTAATCACCCCAATTTCCCTATTCGACTTCTGGGTCGTTAGACTGGAAATTTCTCGTCCTTGATATAACCCCAAGCATAGATAGCTCCCGATGACGGACGAGCTGCCATAATTAATTCTGTCTTTGATATCGGCAAATTAACTAGTGTCATCTCCTGCTGTCATCACCCCCCTGTCCAAGATATTGGACATTTCTCATCACCCCCCTGGTCCTCTACCAAGAGGGGTGGTCCTTTGTCTGAGATCGGACTTTCCTCATCACCCCCCTGTCCTCTACCGAGAGGGGTGGTTCTTAGTCCAAAATTGGACTTTTCTCCTCACCCTCTTGGTCCTCTACCAAGAGGGGTGGTCCTTTGTCCGAGATCGTACTTTCCTCATCACCCCCCCTGTCCTCTACCGAGAGGGGTGGTCTTTTGTCCGAGATCGGACATTTCTCATCACCCCCCTGGTCCTCTACCAAGAGGGGTGGTTCTTGTCGGAGATATCAGACATTTCCCATACGAGCTTCCTTCCCATGATGATTTGTCATAGAGGTTGTGCTTCTCATTGTGATTTTTTACCGAGGTTGTGCTCTTCATTGTGATTTTTTACCGAGGTTATGCTCCTCATTGTGATTTTTTACCGAGGTTATGCTCCTCATCTCCAATTGTTGTCCCCATATCAGCAACTAGTCGAAGCTGTGAAACGCATCTCAGACAGTTTCTCGAAAATAACCCCGGAAATGTCCTCGGACACATCCTCGGACTCTCATTTTGTTTTGTTTTTCTTTCATGAACGATATATTATCTTGACTTCTGCAAGTTCATACAACATGTTCATTAATCTATCTCGGACTTTTCTCATCATCACCCCTGTCCTCGACCGAGAGGGGTGGCCCATCGTCCGAGATTGGACGTTCTTCATCACCCCTCTGTCCTTTACCGAGAGGGGTGGTCCCTTGTCCGAGATTGGACGTTCTTCATCACCCCTCTGTCCTCTACTGAGAGGAGTGGTCCCTTGTCCGAGATTGGACGTTCCTCACGAGGTCTTATACTCGTCTTCTTCCCTCTTTTCTTCTTTTTAACGAGGTTATTACTCCTCTTCCTTTAAACTAATCTGGAAGTTATCGGAAATGCCAACGGGATTTTATGTATTAAACATTCGATAACCAATCCTTTAAGCTCTTACCCCCCCAAAGCACTCCGGTCTGCGGGGAGCTAGCCGGAGTGATTTGTCCTGGGAACACAAAGCCTGTGAAAATGAATCAACGCCGAAAAACCAAATGCCGAAATTGGTAGGACGGTCTCCAAGTCACCCCCATGTCCGAAACCAGGAGGGATGCCAAGTCCGAGGTCGGACGTTCTCCCGTTAGTTCCCTATTAAGGGCGGGCTCCTTTCCATCCCCCTGTCCGGAGGTAGGGGTCCACCCGTTAGTCCCCTCGAGGGGGCGGGCTCCCTTCAATCCCTCTGCCCGGAGGCAGGGGTCCACCCGTTAGTCTCCTCGAGGGGGCGGGCTCCCTTTAATCCCTCTGCCCGGAGGCAGGGGTCCACCCGTTAGTTCCCTCGAGGGGGCGGGCTCCCTTTAATCCCTCTGCCCGGAGGCAGGGGTCCACCCGTTAGTCCCCTCGAGGGGGCGGGCTCCCTTCATTCCCTCTGCCCGGAGGCAGGGGTCCACCCGTTACTCCCCTCGAGGGGGCGGGCTCCATTTAATCCCTCTGCCCGGAGACAGGGGTCCACCCGTTACTCCCCTAGAGGGGGCGGGCTCCATTTAATCCCTCTGCCCAGAGACAGGGGTCCACCCATTACTCCCCTCGAGGGGGCGGGCTCCATTTAATCCATCTGCCCGGAGACAGGGGTCCACCCGTTACTCCCCTCAAGGGGGCGGGCTCCCTTTAATTTAACAATACTCCTAGAATGGGTCTTCAGGAGCTTTCCTTTTCGCTTTATTTGTTTGTGCAATAAAAACAAAGCTCCTGCAAAAATGCTATATAAAAAGAACAATAACTCCAAGCAGGAGACAAAATAGCATGAGCTCAAAGACCTGCTCCTTACATTTGGTTCCAGGGAAATAGCCTCTGTTGCTCAAAGTTTGGAGCTACCATAGCTCCTTGTTTTTTTTTTTTTTTCAAATATTCGTCAAGAGTCAGCAAGTACAGGAGTACGTGTTTAGCATTTACTCTTGGAATCATGAGATGATTAGAAATCCCAAGAATTACGCCCTATACGGGGCACAACAGTTAATTAATCATTAGTTTTTGTCTTCCGCCGGAGAGACCTTCCCAGGTCTGACACTCCGAGATTTATATACATATATTCATGTATTCCAATGATCAATATTTAATATCCAGAATTTAATAAAATGGAATAAAAAGAGAGAAATGGACTTATCTCAGCTCTTTCGGTCTCTGGAGAGCTTACATAGCCCCCCAGCCATTTGGATCTTCAAGCTCGAACTTTGATAGGTCACCACCCTGCTACAGAATGTGTCCGGGGTGACATGTGACCTCATAACTATGCCTGTTTTCCAAAGGAAGTGCACAGTAACTAGAACTTCCGAACACTTCCTTAATAACTGTTTTGTTCGGGGATAGAAGTCCAAACTTCGGGCGTGTCTCCCATGGAGTGCGCCAAATTGAGTCAACCTCTTCGAGCTTGAAGAACTTCCCTGATAACACTGAGGGACGAGTCCTCGGCTCTCCGACTCTTGTTCTTTATTCTTGTCAAAGTCCTCGAGATTCCACCTTTCCGACCATCCTCTTTCCTCCAGCAGCTCTTGAAATATTCCATTAATTAGAGAAGTTGTTCCCTGAAACCGAGAGCTGCTTCAAAGCTGACTATCCGGACAGATGGCTATGGCTGCGCAGCAACAGGAGTCACCAACCCGATTTATATAAAAACACCACCTTATTTTTTCTTTCGCACCAAGTAACAAAGACGCCATTAACTGCGATGATGCCCAAATGAGCCCAATCTGTTGCCAAGGTTGAAATGGGCGAACCACTTATCGGGTTGTCATCTTCCAACCAATATAGAATTTTTCTTCTTTGAAGAATCTGCACCTACCGGGAGTCCGGGCTCTCATCAACTAGCTGGAGCTATGAAACTCGTCTCGAGTAGGTTCTCGGAAATGACTCCGGAACTGATCTCGGGCACGTTCGTCTGAGGATCCCTCATCACCAGCTTTCGAACTCATGACTTGAACCTTGAAGCAAGGTAAGCAAGCCACAAAGCTACATGAGATCTGGTCAACTGCGTTCTCAAATAGTTGTCATCCGCGCTACTGTCTGTGTTCGGGATGAAAAGTAGCTCCATAACTATTTCTCCTTTTCAATGAAATTCGGAAGTGAGCTCAGATGGGGCCCCCGGCTTGCCCCACAATTACCCCTGAACTTTGTAGGGGATCCTAGACTTCGGAACAAACAGTTGAGCTCTGAAGAGTCTTCTGGGAGAGGTTGACTGGAATTTTTCTTCAACCTTGCTGAAGTCCGAAAATGCCTGACAGGTCCGTTCTCCCCAGACCTAGCCTCTCTGTGCCCGGAACCGCCGATCCTCTGAAACTAGTTGCGCACGTATGCTATTGCGTCCTTGCAAACTTTTCTCCTTCCATTTTGCGGTCTAACCTGTCCGGGGACCGCTAGCATTGCTATTGTCCTGTCTTTCCTTCTTAATTCCTGCCATCATCCGAGGTTCAACTTTATAGCTTGTTGGTTATCATCCTCTGCAATGGATAGTGCTGATCCAGCACCTTACTGTTCGCTTGAACTGCCGTTATGCCATGTGTCTCGCAAAAGGAATCCGGGGAACAACTGGAAACTGAATCAGGGGCTTCTGTAGGCACTGATCCGGGCTTGGGCTCATACACCGGGCACTTAACAATTTCCAATTTAATAGGAGCCGAATGAAGTAAAATACCGCAAATCCGGAATCAAAAACCACAGTCAGTTGTTCTTCCTCAGATGCTCCTTGCTTTCCTCAATCGGACCACGTATAACAGAACACGTCCCAGTCGGCTTGCTGCACTAGAGGTGGAAAGGCAAGCCTTGGGTTCGCCTCGATGCCAAGAAGCGCAGTCAGTAGAAGCCCTGCCCGCTTGATATTCTTTGGAAGCCGTACGATCTTCGCTGAGCAAGGGACCAGCCTTCTGGTTCTCTTCTGCCGACTCGACGGCGTCGTCTCCGGCAATGGCTGGGTGTTCGGGTTACTAATCCCGGCGAAGAAGCAGGGAAGGAGGGCGGTGACCCCAGAACTATGGTCAATGTGCGTCGAGCTGCTGGTGAACCTGCTGCCGGTGAGGACCCATGTTGTGTACTTCCCCTCCTTTCTAACTCTCATCATGCAGCAGATGAAGAACCTGCACAATCTGTTGTAGACATGAGTTTCCACTGCATGGCTCGTTTCTGCATGGCCCGAACCTCTGCATGCAAGCCCTTCACCGGGATCGGACGATACCTCCATAGGTCCGGGGACTCTAGCCGGTTCACCTTCTTTGTATGTGAGATTGAAGTGCCGATGCACCCACCTTTCTTCTGAAATCTAATCTTTCCTCTCGTGCCTGTGAATTCAGACAATTCTGATGTGCACGGACTGCTTCCCTTTCTTATGACATCTCTCGTCAATTCACAACCCTCCCCGGACTGATTTTCCTTACAAAGAGCTTTGTACTCTCCCTTCCTTGGGCAATGCCCTTAACATAGACCCACAAATAGCATCCTGTAATCCGACCTCCTCATGATAAGCTCTCCCAATCACCTTTAGCTGTTGGTGCCGAAGCACCGCATTGTATACCAGCTGTTCCCAGTAAGCCCCTTGTACCATCCTCTGAACCCCGTGGTATGCCTGACTGATTGGGCTGGTCGTTGGTCGTACGGCTTAATGGACTCCAGTTGGTGTGGGAGCCAGATTCGCCGGCTGGTGATGGTCCATTCCAGTAGCCGAAGAAGGATGATAACCCTCTCCGGTGGTCATGTGCCTCTCCGGAAAGTAATTTCACGGAATATTTACTGATACCTGCACTGGGATCTGTATCGCGGGCGCCGGCGTGATTTTCTTTGAAACTTTCTGTGCGTAGAGGTCTCCGGAAGCGTAAGCCCTAAGGTTGACATTCACAAACTCTGGAGCACTAAGCTCACCAGCCCCTGGGCCAACGCACTCGACAGTGGTAGCCCTGGGAGAGGCCAGTTGGATTTCCTTGCCAAATTTGCCGAGGTCCGAGGACCACCATTTGTGCTTGCTCTCAGCGGGGAGAGATCATTTCGAAGATTGAAAGCTCTGAGCTTCACCAAGCAGTTCATCACGCAGGTCAAGACCCGAGCATCCGTACACTCCAGGGAGTTGAGTCACCCCAGCACATTTCTTCCATGCCAGCAATTAATCTTACAAGTGGTTCTCAAGCAGCCACATCACCTCAAGCAAGTGGGAGATATCCTTCTCTTCTTCATGCAGATTGTATAATCCGGCCACCAGCAGGTCCGACGGTTACAGCACATGTAACATGTAAGGTGCCTCTCCAATCCGGGGGAAGAGACTAACAATTTCTATCGGCCCACTTCTCAGCCTATTATTCTTCTTTAATAATTCTCGTGAAAGCCACATCCAGACAAGCCCATACAAAATCATCAATCTGAAACAGGTTCGGAGAGTATTATAATAATCATGGCCCCCGGACCCCGTACACGACCTCGGATACGATCTCGGAAGTAACCCCGGACCTCGGAGACGTTCGTCATCTGACGTTGCTGCCACTGAGATACCCTGGACAAACTCACCTTTCATTTTCGTAGAGGTGATTCCCAACACAGTGACGATAGATCTAAAACCCAAAACTTGCAACTGCACGTTCGTGCGCTGAGTGAAGGCCAGTTTCGTAGCCCATCCCCCTTCAGTTCATGTAACATCATTTCATACACAGACCAACAAAGCCATGATTACGAACCTACTACAGCCTGTCTTCATTTTTGGACAAAGACCGGTCCCGATCCTGTTCAGTTAAATGCAAATTCATAATGGGCAAGTTTGGAAATGCATAGGATCGTGACGTACGGGCATTGACCCAAGCCACCGTCGACATATCCTCGAAGAGAAGGCTCTACATGGGTTTCACTGACTCCTCTGAAGCTCGTTACCTGGCACTCTTTTTCTGGGTCGAGATGAACGAAACCAGCCAGAACCCATCTAAGATTCACAGACCACCGTCGGGGCATGGGTGCTGCACGTACCCAAGTCCATGAAGCGTTCGCATACTGGTTCTTACCCTCCTCTGAAGCCCTCATTCAACCTTATTTGTGGCTTAAAGCATTTAAGCAGGTCATTGGTTCCTGAAGGCCGGGCCATGATCGGTCCATGCATCGATAAACATACAGGGTTCAAGCTTGGTGCATGTTGGACCGATGAAGACAACACACTTGAAAGGTCTGATCACTGGCGTATTTCTTTTCCTAAGCCTCTGGATTCGTCACCACCGACCACAGCGATTGAATAGTGAGTATCCGACATTGTTCCTCAGGTTCTACTTATTGTCAAGGATACATACGGTATCTCAGAGAAAGCCGAGAAAACCAAGTGAAAACAAGGGTAATATAGAAATTTCACCCTCACTACCTTCTAGGCACAACTGGTGTTATTGTCAGAGAAGCATGACTTTATGCAAAGTCCAATAAAGCAAAGGCTTATGTTCTACAATCTTCTTTTAATCTGAAACGTGGCCATCTCATAACCTAGCGCTTTTCACAAATATATTAAACATTAAAAGCTTTTCCTTCACACGTGCGAAAACACCATTGCATTTTGTAAGCTTTCTGGAAATT
The DNA here is from genome assembly GCA_028654335.1 of Alnus rubra. NCBI lineage: Eukaryota > Viridiplantae > Streptophyta > Magnoliopsida > Fagales > Betulaceae > Alnus > Alnus rubra. Next base: position 1,550,719 of record JAJPGS010002095.1, read on the forward strand.
ATGGGAGTCCTCATTCACCCTTTTTCGTCCGAGGTCGACTATCAAGAAATTATCTTCTTCCGTCGAGATTATAAAAATATCGTCTTGAATTTGAAATTTTCTAAAGCGAAGATACAGAGTTGCAATTGATTCAAACCATAGAAGAAGAGCAAGGAACTTATCTTGTCCACACATACAGATACGATTTCCAACAGAAAGACATACTGGGATGAGTTCCCATTGAAACATTGTTAATAAGTGCAGATCTGTCGCTTTTGAGTTCGAGTCCGTAACACTTGCGTCCAGATCTGTCAAACATAAACCCCAAATCTGCTCTATCCGCTCCCCCTCTTTGGATGAAGGGTGTTTCTGATCACCAGTCACCATTTTGGATTTTCGTTTTGGTAGGAGCAACCACGTCGTTCCCACAGACGGCGCCAAAGTGTTGATGCAATTTTTTGGTCCGGTGACGTGGCATCATCAGGGACGTCCCCTTCGTCCGCGCCTTGGCCTGCAAAACAAGAAAGGCCTGCCGGAGGTTGGCCGGTGGAGCCTCCTCTGACGATCAAGTCAGCCGAGTGTTTACATGAAGAGGGGAGAGAGAGAGAGAGAGTGATAGATTCTGCTTTAATAATTTTGATACTCCCTTTTTATACTCATGTATGCCATATGCCTATTTTGCCCTTGTCAAGCACGAAGCTCTGTGCGGACGCCTGATATCTTCTCTGACTTGATTTGACTGGTTTCATAAATATTGAAGGCTTCCTGCGACCAAGGTCATCGTCCGGGGACCAATCCTTTCCGGTGTCCGAAATCCCACCAGGAGGGCGAATCTGGCCCCACCTTGGGTAGGGAAGGAATATTCCTTAACACTCCAAAAATTGTATAGGGACAAACATAACGACATCTTAAGCAGTAAAAATGATAAAATTGCAGGCAATTTGCCTGTTTGCCTTTGTGTAACAATTACTGTACTAATATGAAAAGAAGAAAAAGGTGAGATGAGATAGGAAAAAGAAAACAAGATATTAACATGGTTCTATGGTAATAATTTATGTCTACAATAAGCAAAATCTAAACGGCTACTCCTTTTTTTTTTTTTTTGGACAAATCATTGTATTATATAACTCCAAAATTACAGATCCTGGTCCTGGGTCCCTCATTACAATGGCATATATGTTCGGTGGAATTTCTTCCAACCAAAACCTATCTATGCCATGGGTGGCAGCTCCTCAAACTAAACCATATGCTGCTGAATTGACTTCCCACTTAACATATACAATCATAACAGAGCGCATTAAGCCTAGTTCTCGATTGATACTCTCCACAAAGTGACCAAACCTGCTTAAAATAGGGCTCTTAGAATTGATCGTCTTCACAATGCTCCAAGCATCTCCTTCCAAAATTACATCCTAATAGCCCATCTCCTTAATGAGGATCACATCATTTAATGCCGCTATTGCTTTTGCAACATTGGGTTCCACATCAATTCTTTTGGTAGTGCTTCGGATTGCCATGATACATTCGTTACTGTCGTGTGCTACGATATCGATGCCTAGACGACCCTACTTTTTATTGACAGCAGCATTCCAGTTTGTTTTAATCTGTCATAAGGGTGGCGGTGGTATTATGGTAACATACAAATCATTGTAACTTGTGGTATTATATATAAAACCATAGTAATCCATAGTATTCTAAATAATCATATTGTTCTCAATGGGTAGCTCAATCGACTGGGGACTATGCCTTATGAAGCGGATGTCACTAATTCGAATCCCCCCTCCCCTCTTATGTGGACATGTAAAATAATAATAATAATAATAATAATAATAATAATAATAATCATATTACGTAGTATTCACCGTATCTCTATAATTATGCCATTCCTTCAAAGAAAAAAAATTAAAAAGTATATATATATATAAAGAAAAAGAAAAAGAAAAAGAAAAGGAGGAAAAAAAAAATAATCAGCCATGCCTAGCCACCATGGTTAGATCATTCTCAGCAACCGTTGTAGCTGGATGAAAGCCCAACTGCCGTAATTGGGTCATAAACCAGCTTTACTTTTTTTAATTTTTTATAATATAGGGATATATTTTCATTTTAATATCTTTTTGACAAAAAAATGAACGAAGGTCTCATATTTAAAATGATTATAAACCTTGAATCTTAAATTTGAAGACTAAAACTTAAAATCAGATAAAATATAGGAATGTTCCATCATATTTTTCCAAAAGATTAATGTAGGAAACACAACAGGATAAATATGATAACACACAAAACCATTATATCCTTACTATTATAATATAATAATCTACAATTTTCCAATGTTTTCATAATATTCTAATATCTATTACTGTTGGACCAATATTAACAATAGATTGCATGATTGCATTAAATAAACTAAAATTACAGGGTCCATGTGCATAAATGATTAGGGCACATTGACATGTTTACCTCTTACCCATATGTCCCCTCCTCTTTGGTAAGGTATTTGAGAGGAGCTGCCTTGTCCGATAACAGATCTATCCATGTGAGGCATTTTGTGAAGGTAGGAAGCCCTCCTCACAATTTCTCTGTTATTACTCATGTCTCATTCTTTTTAGGCAGGAAAAAAAACACAAAAAAAAAAAACAAAAAACAAAGATCCAAATCTTGTTTGTGCCTTGAGACATTAGGCATTAATATTCTCATTCGAATTCCTGTTATTCTTTATCCCAATAAGAAAGAGCGGAGATAATAAGAGTACTAGCAGCAGCTTCCTAACTATTTTCCCTATATTTAGGGAGCAAAACCACTTTTTGTTTCCCTAAAAAAAAATACCCCCCAATAGATTCCCTTAATTTTCCCTATACCAATTAAATATTATTTTTTACTCTTATTTTATTATTTTTTCTCTTTCCTACTTTTATTTTATTTTTATCAATTTCTTTTCTTCTCCCACTCGTCTTCTCTCTCTAGACTCTCTTGCTCTCGTCTTCTCCGGCTAATCTTGGATGAAAACCAACAAATCTGGTTCCACTTGCAGAAGAATGCCAACAAATTCCCAAAACCCACAAACATAGCAGAAGCAAAACAAAAACCAGCCCAGTCCTCACAATTGGGGTTTCATCCGAAGAAAGCCACAAAAACCAGCTGATCCGGTTGATTTCGTGTTCTGCTGCAGGGATTGGAGTCCGAGGACGTGAATACCAAGAACCCAAATGGGGTTTCATCCGAAGAAAGCCACAATTGAAGACCTGCGCCGATTGTGGTACGGGTACCTATAAGACCCCTCTCTGGCGAAGAGGCTCAACCGGTCAGGCCGTCACCAGAAGAGAAAAAGGTTGGCGAGCGGTTGCCCTAACAAAATCAGTTGCCCGTGGAGGTTGCTGATAGAGGGCTAGAAGTGGGGCTGGTTCGGCTGGTTCAGCCATGGCGTTCTTGTTGGGAAAGGAAGGAGGACGGGTGAAGTGCATGATTCAGGATGCGTGAAGGAGAGAGCCAGAGAGGAGAGAGAGATAGAATTTTTTTTTATTAAAATAAGGTATTGGCAAGCTACAGTGCTACCCAATACATTGGATAGCACTGTAGCTACCCAACCAAAATGTGTAAAATTAGGGTAGCTGTTGTGGGTCAATTTTTGGTGTTTTTTTTATCAAATTTTCCTTAAATATAGGGAATGGAACAATTATAAGGAATCTGCTACTAGTGCTCTAACAAATGAATAATAAGAAAAGCTCTCCTATCCGCACAAAGAAGAGGAACTGTTAAAGTGAACTGGGATACGGCGATTCATAAACAATCAGGTTGCATTGCTTTTGGAATAGTAGCTCGTGATTGTGAAGGTTTTCTTCTGGGAGCAAAATGTGTTCACCTTAAACTGTTAGTTGATCCTAAAGTGGCGGAAGTAATGGCAGCACTTCATGCTATTCTTTTTAGCAGAGAGGCGGGGTTTTTTGACGTTGTTTTTGAAGGTGATGCCCTTCAAGTGGTTCGTGATATCAATTCAGCCCCCCTTATAGCAGTCGAATTGGACATTTCATTGAAAGCATTAATCAAGAATTGGGCTGTTTCAGGTCATCTTCTGTTGTTTTTGTTCCTAGGGAATGTAATGTAGCTGCTCATACTCTTGCTAAAGAGGCTGTTTCCCGTAGGTTGACTGCTGTTTGGTTAGAGGAAACTCCCAGTTGTATTCTAAGTGCTGTACTTAGGGACCAAGGTGTTCCTAGATCCTAATTTTGGATCCTTTCTTATCAATTGAAGAAGATATCAATTTTTGTTCCAAAAAAAAAAAAAAAAAAAAAACTCCACAAGCGATATCGCTACTCAAGCTGAGTTCTATGGTCGAACGGAAAGCCTCTCTCACATTCTCCATTAAACTTCCCTCCAACCAATCTACAAAATATGTAAAATTAATAAATATGATGAACTCAAGCCTAAGGAGAGAGGGTAGCTTGGAAAGAAAAGAGAAGACAGCAAAGCTAGCACGGACCGGAGGTGACTGCGCGCGTTGTGGTGTTTGGGCAACTTTTTTTTGCTTTTTACGGTGGAACATTTAATTTAGCTCTGAGTGCCACGTCACTTTGCCCCAAGCCTGCGTCAGTTTGGCGTGCTTTTCCGTCTCTGGATCGAGGACGTTACCAATTTCACCCTCTCTAACCGCGCGTGTTCCGTACTTTCTTTTTTTTTTTTTTAAAAAAAATCCGGAATCATGGATTAGAGAAGTAATTAAGTTTACATTCAAAATGGTTGGAAATAAAACCCTTTAATCTCATATTAGTGTTTGCCGATTGTCAATCTGACTAATAAACTCAATATTATCCTTAAACGATAGTTCATTGGTCGGAGACTACGCCTTATGAAGCGGAAGTCACTAGTTCGAATCCCTCTTCCCTTCGTATGGACATGTCAATAAAAAAGAAAAAGAAATACACTCAATATTTATCATAAAATCATCAAGAACCATATGTAATAAAAACAAGGTTATATTTTTAGCACTAATACAATTACGTTTAGTACACGAATTCCATTCACAAAGATGGGAGATCAAAAGGGATTGAGATCCCCAATAATTTTATTGTAATGTGATGTGAAAGAGTTCTTATGGGTTCACATGTTTGAGCATGTTTTAGACAATGTACCCATTTATTTAAATAGGTAGACTCCATAAAAACACACTCACATTTGTTGGAGATTCGAATCCGGTCAAAATAGTTATGCTCTCATTGCTTTTTAAAAATCCTTGTATTTGTATATATTTATTTATTTATTGCACATATGATTATGTTTTGGAATTTCCTAGGGACATTCATACTTTAGCCCCAGGAAAAGCTATTGGCCATGTCATTACATAATCTGAAATTGAAAGATGTTAATTTTAAGGTTTAACTAGTTAATTAAATCAGATTATCCCGTCTCAATTATATATTGTCAACATGAATAACCAATAGTGATCAAACTAAAATTTAATGAGTATTATTTGATACATAATAATTATATAGTATTAATGAATTCTTAAGATGTGATCTCAGCTTTAAATATAAATCTAATAAAAATCTAATTGAAATCTTACCTCAATTCTCAAAGTCATAATATTGATTTTTCTAACACAAATAGGTCCATATCCTACTGTTCAAAAGATTCATCACAGAGGCGTGATGAATCAGAGAGAAAGGCATGAGTTTTTAACCTTTTTTTTTTGAGTGAAAGAGGCGTGACCGAAATATGAGAGAGAGAGAGAGAGAGAGGCGTGAGTTTTTTTGTGCGAATAAAATAATGTCAATGAAAGTGAAAGTGCTACCCAATTATATCTGAGAGGTGTTACTAGCTTGCTTAACATTCATTAGCACAATAATTATACATCAACACATATATTAGAGGTGAGATTTATGTATGTAATTATATATATATATATATATATATATATATATATGAAGTCTATATGCATGAATTCCATACCTAATGTTTATTGGTGTACAATTATTGTGCACATTATATGTGAGACCCACATGTATGGTCCCACACCTAATGTGTGTGTAATTGTTGTGTATATGAGTGGTGTAAAAATTATTATTCTATCTAATAGGTTTAATTTTTCTTGGCTCTCCTTTGATTTGGAGAATTCCAAGAGAGTTTGCTGCATGTGAGTTTTATTTTTGGGATTTGATTCCTGTACTACATCATCACAACAAGTGTACAACACCCTCTCACATGAGGGTGGACCCATACATTGGACTCCACCCTCATGTGATGGAGTATTGTGCACTTGTTGTGTTGGTGTTGTAAATTTAATAATTTTTTTTTTTACTTTTAGAGTTTTTTTTTCTATTTTTAAGAAAGGGATGATTTAAGTAATTTGTTACTGGTGCTCTAATACGTTTTTAACTTCTAATTGTGTGTTACAAAAATATAAAAAAGAAAAATTACCACGTAAATAAAAGTGGTAAAAAAATTTTCACTTAAAATGTCAATGTGTTATATCTCATCTTCATATCATTTGCCTTAAAAGACAGAGAGCGAGTCAAGAGATGGACGCGCCTTGAAGAGGGACGTGGTGGGGTTGCTTTTGGGGGTCATGAGATTGATGTATATCATTATTTTATTTCTCCCGGGAGTGCACGGCCAAATCTCTCTCTCCCTCTTTAACTTTCTACTCTGCTTTTGCAATTAATGCACAAAACCACCACCACCTCTGCATATATGTAAAATCAAACCAAACTCTCTTTCTCTCTCTTTTCTCCCTGCCAATCTGATCCCAATGCCTGAACTTGCCAAAACGCCAGAGGTAAATTGCTGCTAATACCCAAGCTCATACTTTTCAGTGATCACTATCCTCAATCTTTCCCCTCCGAAACCCACTTTTTCTTTCAAAGTTTGCATGCTTCATTCTGCCATTCGGTCCATTCCACTCGTCTTTTCCCTGTTTTCTTAACTTTTTTTTTTTTTTAAAGTTATTGCTATGTGTAATTGCTTACGGTTACTACTAATCCCAGAAAGCTTTTATAGTGGCATCGAGTAATGATGAATGATCTGCGTGTACAAGTAACAGCTTCTATCTTTATTTTATTGTCATTTTGGCAGTAACAGGAAATCAGTAGTGTTTTGTGTTTTCCGATGCTGTAGTTTGTCAAAACTGAAGCTTTTAGCTTAGCTAGACTGGTTGTGAGGAAAATTTTGAGTTTTTAAACTTTTAATTTCTATTGTGTACCTCTATAATTTCTCGGAAAGCAAACAGGAAATTCGGTCTTTTCTTGTTACCCTGTTTTACTTGTTTTTTATTTTTTACGAAAATGACGCAGTAATTGCTTGATCTCTTTATACTCTCTTTCTGGGTTTTCTTAAGTATTTTCTGGGTAACCAAACGGCACCTTAGAACTGGGTCTTTTTTCTTTGCTTTTGATTTCTTTTCTTTTAATTGTATAATCGAGAAACATTTACTTAGATCTCTTATGCGCTTTTTTTTTTGGGTTTCGTTCTTTGATACTGTTTGACAAAATCATACCTTTGTTTCGTCCTTTCTGCTTTTCCAGCTTTGCTTTTCTCTTTTGGGTTCTCTCTCTAGTGGGATTTTCAAAATTACTACACATTTTTTTGATCTCTCTCTCTCTCTCTCTCTCTCTCTCTCTCCCTCCTGTTAAAAAAGAGTCCACTGACCAATCTCCTTACCTGTCTAGGTGCTGAGAACAAAAAAGGTAAAACGAAAAGAATAATTGGAACCTTAATTATGACTTCTCTTCGTTGATGGGTTGTCAAGTTCAGTAACATTTCCTTACCCAAAAAAATAAAGAAAACCTTATCCAAAAAAGGTTCAGTTCAATTTGAAAATTTTGAACCGGCTGGGTAGTTGGGTTTTTTTTTTTTTTGAACACCTCTACAGTTATAAAACCATCTTAAAAGATTTCTTATCCGTCAAACGGAGATCTGGAGCTTTAAATATAGATTTAATGTGAAATTTTGTCACGGGATGCAAAAAGTTCTGCTCTTGGCTCTTTGTGTTGACCTGTTTTTTGGTGCTTTTGATGTGTTGAGCAGGAAAGGTGAGTTTTTTGAGAATCTGAATCGCCTGGATATTCGTATTCTTGTCTTGTTTTTATTTCTTTCTAAGCAATACTACTAGTAGTAGAAGCATCTTTCTTTGTGTTTGTTTGAGAGATTTGTTCCTTAAACCTCGCTATGAGGAGACTCTAGTTGCCTCTTGGATGTGCTATTTCGCCTTCCTTGGAAATTCCGTTGGCCTTAACTCATGCAGATGGATTTTATATGAAAAAGGCAAGACATTGTTTTATAGAAGGGCCTTTCATTTTTCCTCCTTGCGTGTCCTTTGAAACGTAGTTTGTGGATTAAGTTATAATAAATTATCACCTTTTAATTGTATCAATGTCAATCTTAATGGAGGACAAATGATCTGGACAGCCTTTAAGTATATTATTTTCCTTGTTCACATGGAATATCTTTTAATACAATTTGTTTGATTTGTTGAGTTTTTTATGCTTGTAGCCATTGCTGGGTTCTGTGGAATTATAGATTAAATTATTCAATAAACTAATTTTGTTTTGTTTTGTCAGTTGGTTTCAATGTCAATTCACGTAACTTCCAAAGGGTTATACATTTGACTAAGATAAAATGAGGCCAGTTTTCTACGTGGAGGTGTAAAGTGGCTTGTGGTTTGATGCTTGGGGAATCTTTGGTGTTCGGATGGTCTTTATCCTTGGTTGACCACTCTAGTAATCTCAGAATTTCATTTGAGATCTGTTCTTGCCAAGGAGATATTTCCCCTTATTCACAATTGATGTAATGCCATTTTTCCGGAACTGAGCAAATGGGGGCTTGTGTGTCAACTAGTAGTCGGAGTACTTGTAGTAGCAGGAGCAATGGAGATACAGTATCTCCCTCTTGTTTTTGTGGGCAAAAAAGAACTAGGAGAACGTTCTCTGACCACGTTGTTAGCCTGCAGCATTTACCATCCATACCGAACCGGATCTTTATGAATGGAAAGAGCCGTGCTTCTTGCATATTCACGCAGCAGGGCCGCAAGGGTATAAACCAGGATGCCATGATTGTGTGGGAAGTAAGTTCTGTTCCTTACATCGGAGTCTAAGTATATTTGGTGGTTGATTTCTTAATCTGGTTTGAAATTCTGCAGGATTTCATGTCCGAAGATGCGGTATTTTGTGGTGTCTTTGATGGACATGGTCCACATGGCCATCTTGTTGCTCGAAAAGTGAGGGATACCCTGCCGATTAAGATATTATCGTTCTTGCATTCTTATCAGTCAAGGCGGGATGGGTCAAATACAACTTGTTTCAAAGGGAATCTAAGATCAGATGGTGGAGATTCAGAGAAGGATTGTTCAGCCGAGGATAAATTGAATTCCATATGGAGAGAAGCTTTCTTAAAGTCATACAAGGCCATGGACAAAGAGCTGAGGTCTCATCCAAATTTGGACTGCTTCTGTAGTGGTAGCACTGCTGTTACTATAGTGAAACAGGTACACCCGAAAGCACTACCCACTCTGTCCCTTCCACTCGTTTTACTTCTTCTCATTTGCTTGTCTTTATAGGGGTCAAACCTTTTTATGGGATATATTGGGGATTCTCGAGCAATTATGGGATCTAAGGACAGCAATGATTCCATGATAGCAATCCAGTTGACTGTTGATTTGAAGCCTGATTTACCAAGTATGCCTCATATGATATACTAACCCGTCAATTTTCTTGACCATATGCTCGTTGTTTGCCCCTAATTCTGTTGATGTGATACAAATTGCTATAGGGGAGGCTGAAAGGATCAAACGGTGTAAAGGTAGGGTCTTTGCCTTGCAAGATGAGCCTGAAGTGCCTAGGGTATGGTTGCCATTCGACGATGCGCCTGGATTAGCAATGGCTAGAGCATTTGGGGATTTCTGTTTGAAGGAATATGGGGTGATCTCCATACCTGAATTCTCTCACCGAATACTTACAGAGAGAGATCAGTTCATCGTTCTTGCTTCAGATGGGGTAAGTTCTCCATTCTCTGATTCCTGCATTGGTTCTTTCCCCATTTTTTCTAATTCCTGTATGTTAATTCAGTTACCCTCTAGTAGGAAGAAGCCACGGGAAAGGGTAAACCTAGAATTTGACATTCCTAAGTTTTGAATATGGCTCACCAGAAACTAGGAAGAGCGAGTTTCTTTTTACAACATCCGTGGACTACATCCTACAATCTCCAAACAAAGAATAAAATTCATAAAATTGATAATTACTCTTCCTACTGATAATCCAGGGACTATGAGAGAAATTCAATTTGTGTTTGTACGTGTGTGTGTGTGTGGTAAATGGCTTCCAGAAACCAACATTCAAGTAATAGAATTAGAAAGAATCTCTCATTTCATCTCCAAGCATAAAGAGTTGGATGGACCTTATCTTGGCCTGCTGGATGGACCTTATCTTGGCCTAATAAACCAACAATATGAATCTTTAGACAGTGGTATTTGTATTAGGTGTCAGGTTGACCAGGCTGTATTGTCTCACAAGCACTGTAAAGTTTCATAGGTAGATTGTTATACGATTAACATATAACTAGGATAACATGTCGGTGAAAATTAGTCATTGGTTTGTTTTTTTTACAAGCCCTTACTAGTCCAAATGTTGATTTTCACCACGTCATCCCAATCATATTGTATGTCGGTCTATTAAATAGAATTTCTTGTAGGATTTTTGTGCTTGAGTGATGTCGAGCCAAAAATGAGTAGTTTCGTGCTCTTGATCTGTTGTATGGCTTCATAAAAATTCTATTATGTTGATTGAAACTATGATGATTTGTAGAAGTCATTTCTCATAAAAACTAGTGATTAATAGCTCGTGTTATTTCAGTTAGTGATATGAGATATGACATATTGCCATTCATATGGCCACAAATTGATTATTAGTTGAGTTGAAAAGAAGCAGCATATCTGTAAGATGGCCACTTTAGATAGTCAAACGCCATGGCTTTTTAGGATTATTGTATTGGTGGGGTTAAAGCGGTTGTGTTAAGGTTGCAGCTTACCATACATGACTTACCCTGTAGCATGTTTTCTTCACATTTTTGCAGAATTGCATAGTTTCTGATTGTGGGTGTGAAGATCGAACTGGGTGGGCTTTATATACACATATGTATATGCATCAGTCAGATGTGAATGCTAGTGCACTTGTGCACACATTCGCGCTCACGCATAAGAGCATAAAGTCACTTTATGATTGAATTGCTCTCTTTTTTCGCCTCCTCTTTTGAACGGTTCTAATTCGGTGTCATTACAGGTTTGGGATGTCTTGACCAATGAAGAGGTGGTTGAGATAGTATCAATGGCTCCAACCCGGTCATCAGCCGCAAGGATCCTAGTGGACTCGGCCGCTCGTGAATGGAAACTCAAATACCCAACTTCGAAGATGGATGACTGTGCAGTGGTTTGTTTATTTTTGGATGGGAAAATGGACTCAGAGTCTGATTATGATGAACAAAACTTTTCTTCTGCAACCCTTCAGAGCAATCATTCTGGCAATGCAATTGAATCAGACGATGGCCAGAAGTCCGAGCCATCTCTGCAAAGGAACTTTACGGTCAGGTCATCGGAAGAAAACGATACTTACGGACGACTAGCTGTTGAGGCCGAGGGGAATGGGGAAACAGTAGCATCTGAAGATCAAAATTGGTCAGGTTTGGAAGGTGTCACACGAGTGAACTCGCTTGTTCAACTTCCTAGATTTTCTGATGACAGGCCAAACCCTGAAGTTTTGTGATTTCTGTAGACATGATGGAAATTGGGCTGGTTTTGTTGTATTATTACCTTGGCTTTTGCACCTTACAAAATCCAAGAAGAAAAAAATTTCTTGGTTGGTGGCATTGTGTCCAAGGCTTTGTCTATGTACATTTGAAGGCACAGTGTTTTGTTCTCTTGTACTGGCAAAAATTTAGTGGGAATCACTTTCAACTTTCATCAAGGAATGATCTGAATCAGCATGGTTCCAGTTCCTGTAAAGATAAACACCCAACTGCTTAAAGTTATTTACATAATGCTGAAGTTGTATCGGCAGCAATTTCGTTTGAGTTTGTGATTTCAAAATTTATAATTTGTGATTTTAAAAAATTAAAGTTTGGCAAAATTGAAATCTGACTTGTAAAATTATAGTTTAGCCTGTGCATTTTTAAAAAAGTACTTATGGTTTGCGATTTGAAAATAATAATAATAATAATAATAATTTAACGTTTTAAAATCACAATTTTTTAAATATTTAATTTCAAACGGTTTTTTTTTTTTTTGCAATTTAGCTTAAAACTGTATTTTTTATCTAATTCAAATAATTTAAAAGTAACTTAGTGTTATCCAGCTGAAGCCAACAATTAGTGCATGAGCACTCTCGAATGATTCAAACGGAAAATGGAAAATTGGTCCAGGGGTTTGTAGTTGGGATAAATAATTTTTTAGAGCTTTGGAAAATAACAAATAACTCTTTGTGGTCCAACTGTGTAACACATAATTCATTCTGTAAAATTTCCAGCCATTTTTTCTCGGGAATATTATGAAATTACACATTGATCTTAGCTTCTCTTGAACGAATATCATGGTAGTGCTTAAGAGAGAAAGAAAGAGAGAGGAGAGGAGAGGAGATAACGAAATAGAAAAAAAAAATAATGAATGAATAAATAAATAAATTGAGAGTAAAGAGAATGCACTAATGTAAAAAGAAATAAAAATGCAAAAACAACCGTGTAGGGTCACTGCTTCTTGAAACGGATGAATTGTTAAGTATAAAATTTTTTATTTTTTATTTTTGAATTTTTGCAGGGGCCGTGGCTCCTTCTCGCCCTTTAGTTGATCCGCCCCTGCTTTCTTGGATTGTAACGACTTTGATAACAAATTTATCTTAAGATAGCAAGATAAAATTCATAAAAATTGCATAATTAAGGCTTATTAGAAACTTAAGATAGAAATAAATCAACTCCTACAAGAGAAAATTGGCTAGTCTTGGTTCAATTTGTCACTTGTGGATACGATCGATTACCTTCATTGAAACATATATGTAGAGACTGGTTGTCTAAGACTACCCATATAATTATTTTAAAATCAAATTTTTATTATTAGTGTTTTAATAATTTCGTCCTCCGACATCTAAAATTTTTGTTCCGCCCCTAACCCTATCTTTGTTCTGCAAAATGTGGTTAGAAGGGAGTGAGTTTAAAGAGATAAACAAGTGAAGGGATAAAGGAATGGAAAACGATTCTTCAACTACCATGGGACATGGAGGCAAGCTGTTATATAAAGACTTAAAGAGCTTTTTGAAGAAAGGCTTCATTTTCAAACTTTTCTAAAAAGACAATTTAGCTTTTTTAAGAGAAAAAAAAGTTAAAAGTAACATTGATTACCTCGTTTATCAATTATCATTTGGAATGGTCTCATGTTCTTCCTTATCAACTAATAATATCTAATTTGACTATATCTGCCTCTCCAATTGTGAAATTCATAAACTTAAATTGAAAATACACATGAAAAAGAGATTTTGAGACTAGCGAGTTTGCCTATCTTGTGAGATGTGGGGATGTTTTATACATTGCTGAAGAATTTTGGGTTTAACCTACTGGATGAAGCATCCAAAATTCTTTAATGTCATTACAAAAACGCAAAGCGCAATCAAATATACAAGGAGTGTACAAGAAAAGTGTCTAAGAAGGAGAAGAAAAAAAAAGAAGAAAATCATTAAAGCTAATCACTAAGGTAGCTAAGAACGCAGTAGTCCAATAAAACAAAGAAAAAAAAGAGAGATATTAGCTCCTCAATTGTCTTTTCTTTATCCTCGAAGTTTCTATCATTTTGTTCCCTCCATAAGCACCACAAAAGGCAAGAAGAAACCATTTTTCACACAACAACACTCCAAGAGCAACCACCCGTCCACCAACAAGCAAATAAATCAATCACTTGAAGCGGCATAACCCAAGACAAACTGAAGTGTCTGAAGATAGAATTCCATAAGGGGTAAGGATCCAAAGAGACTCCATTCATTTGGAGAAGAATGTGGTCCAAAGACTCTCCATTCATTTTGCACATACAATACCTATCAATCACAATGACATGCCTCTTTCTAAGATTATCCAAGGTAAGGATCTTTCGTAGTGCCGTCGACCAAGCAAAAAAAACCACTTTCAAAGGAACCTTGGTCCTCCAAATACTTTTCTAAGGGAAATGATCTTCCTCTTTGAAAGCAAGGACCTTATAGAAAACCAAAGTATCGTCCGCGAACAACAGATGTCAAATGTTAACCACCGCAAAGCGTCTAGATCCCATGGAGAAGTCTGATAGGAGACCTCTGTGGACAGTAGTAGTGATCAACTTATTTAGAGCCTCCATAACAATGACAAACAGAAGAGGAAACATAGGATCACCCTGCCTCAGCCCACGAGAGCTACTAAAGAAACCAAACGGAGTGCCATTCACCAAGACAGAGTAGAGCACCGAAGAAATGCAATGCGCTATTCAAGAACACTATTTCTCTCCAAAACCACATCTTTTCAACATATACAATAAAAAATCTTAGTTGACATGATCACCGGATTTGATACGACTATCCAAACACTCATTTGCTATAAGAACTGAATCAAGGATTTGCCTACCTTTCACAAAAGCATTATGAGGTTTCGAGATAACCTTAGTCTATTTACAAGAACTTTAGCAATGATCTTGTAAACTACACTTACGAGACTAATGGACCAAAAATCTTTCAGATCCAAAGCCCTAGACTTCTTCGGAATTAGGCAATAAAAGTGACATTAAGGCTTTTAACAAACTTGCTATGGGCGTGAAAGTCTTGAAAAACTCTCGTGATATGAGTCTTGATCACATCCCAAAATTCTTCAATTCTGCTTTGAGAAATGTGTAGTACCTAAATGTAGTTTTTTTTTTTTTTTGGGTAAAAAATTATAGTTACAATTATCTTGATAAAGTTACTAATTACTGCACTCAGTTCATTCAAATGGGTATTATAGAAATAGGACATCCATTTACTAGTAGCTTCGGGTTTCTGTCTCAGGATTAGCACTCTAATGGCTGCACTTTAGGGTACGATCAAACCCCTGAATTGAATGAAGAACATTCGACATAATATTGCTTATTTGAATATTCATGATCGTCGGTTTATATAGTAGTTTCACAATTAAGTGTGAAAAATGTTTCTAGTGTTATGCCAAGTTTCACTCAGAATATCAAGAGACAAAATTGAATAACTTTCAATTTTTAGATGTGAAAGCTTAATGTAAATTGATCAAAAGTGAAGATTTGTAGGGTTCCTCAAATAATTTTTGAAAATGGAATCACAGTCAGAGTATTGTAAGCAACATTTAGCACGGAATATACTAGTGCAAATGGTTCCGCCATGATTAGAGATCCTAAGAATTGGTACATTCCTAAAAGCCAAATTCAGTCTTGAATGAGAAGTCTCAAGTGGTTTGGTGAGGGGGACGACATAAGTTTGAAGAGAATAACTTTTATAAGGACTTGGCATAAACCAGGTCCTTTGTGCCCTCCAATAAAGAAAGGACACATAAGAAATTACACCAAATGAGAATAAAGAGGAAAACACAGAATTTTTACTTCTCACAAAACCCATTGTTTTTCCATTCAGATAAAATAATCCACATACCCACTGCCCACCCCACTGCCACCGTCGCCGCCGCCCTTTCCTCCATCAAGCGCTGTCGGACGCCACCAAATGTTCCCCTGCCACTACTCCAACAGGACCAAAACCGCAACGAAACTAGAGCCATTCTGGCTTATGTCTGGTTTACTTTTGGTTTATGGGAGCATCAGACTTGCGACAAAAGGTAGGAGAGGGAGGTGGCGGTGGCTTAGTGGGGTGGGCAGTGGATACATGGGTTCTTTTATTTTTTATTTTTTATTTTTATCACGACTAAATGGGGAAATGGTGGGTTTGTAAGAAAGAAAATCCTGTGTTTTCCTCTCTATCTAATTTGGTGTAATACATGATGTGTCCATTCTCTATTGGAAGGCAAAAAAGACTTGATTTATGCCAAGTCCTTATGGAAGTTATTTTCAAGTTCAAATCACCATGGTCACAATGCTAGGGGGCAAGACTCATACTCATTAGTCCTTGCTCAATAGTACTATGCCCTTGGAGGGGTTAGAGCAAAGCTATGGCTTGGCCCGTCTTGAGCCAGTGCATGCGGTCTTCCGCATTGCGGGTCCATCTAAGTCTCTCCTCATTGGTGCCTTAACGGGGCAAAGTGCTACTACGATTACACCCAAGTAGGGGGTTTCAACCTCTGCTTGTCCCCCTTACCCTTTTTCAAGTAGATGAGAACCACTTAAATTGTCACTTTCCTTTAATTCATTTCATCCTCACACAGATAATAAAATCAAATGTTTCTTCTAAGATGTAAAAAGAAGTAAAAATGTGCTGCTTGCTATCACAACTATGTCCTTTGTTTCATTCCTGAAACTATCCTTCATTTTCTACTGGACAGTACACAAGCTATCCATTGATCAGAAAGAAGGCTAATTAATTAGCTTTTATACCTCATGGCAAAACTATTTCCAATCATGAGGATTAAACCATCCAACTATATTTAAAGAATTAACTATTCTAGTTATTGATACTGAAGACTTGGTCCTATCAATAAATTTGAGATAATATTAGATGCATCAACATCCCTCTGTTTAGCATATTTGTCTGGGGGAAAGTCTAAGCAGCAACTCCAAAAGATGTTTTTCTATGAGCCAAAGAAAAGAAAAAAAAAATCATGATAACCAAATGGTCAAAAAGATGTGACATGGCTTTCAATTGTCAAACTTCATTTCTTGATGTAAACACTGAAAAAAACTCCCCATAATCAAATTCGGACAATCAATAAGTTAATCACAATAATTCTACATGGGTTACTGTATAAGAAAATTTTTACTGACTGCACCGAAAAGTACACATGGCAGAGGTTCGTTGGGATCAAATCCAGACAAGGAGTAGAAGTTAATAGCGAAAACAGATCTCAGATAATATCATTCATTAATTCCACAAAAGATTCTATCCATCACACAATACATGAAGAAAAGCCAATAGGAAAGAGACTAGAAGACAAAAAAGATAGTATCAAAATTTCTTTTATAACAAAGGCACATGATTCCTCAAAATCAAGAAATACATTACAACTCTAAAATCACATGATCTGAATCTGACCAAGCCAACTCCGGCAAGTGCCTTCCAGCTTGTAACTGTTTCGAACATTGCAGCCAAGATATGTCACACAAATTCCCAGCAAAAGAACTGTTTAAATGTGAAATAAAGTGTAATTATTAATGGATACTAATCATTTATTCCATACAATGTCAGTCAATGTAAAATTCTAGTCTCGTGTTAGTGTAAATGCCTCCTAAGGCTCCTATGTTAAACATTCAGTTGGCTCACAATAATCGTCAAAATGCTTTCTTAAACATTCTGTTCTCAGAATCACCCTAAAGAAAATATTTCCATCCATTGATTCCATCGTATTTGCAATTTTCAAGTACTTGAAACCAAGCAACAAAGGCTAAAAAAGAATCAAAGTTTTAAGCAAAGCTTCACAAAAAGAAAACAGGTAACATGGCAACATCGTCCTAACATGATTCTCATCCAACACTCGTCATGGTTTGAAGAATCACAAATTCTTGTTAAAAGCCATTTGTCAATGGGATTGTACCCGAATAAGACACCCATTTTTTTTACATCAAAGTGCAATTTTCAGATCAAAATGTGTACCAATGCAATGACTAAAATGATAATAAACACATACAAAATAATGTTCTCAAAGTCCAAGTATATTTCATATACAAACTCATAGTATATAACCAAGTATACAATATCATAAATTTAAATATTTCTCTTCTCTCCCAATTAAATTCTCAGTGAATCATCTTTACCCAAAAAGAAACAAACAAAAACCCATAAAGGGTTTAGCGAGTTAACCATAAAAATCACAGATAAACACATCAAACACAATATATATAAAAGAAGAAAAAGAAAAAAGAAAAAGGATTCGAGGTGGACCTGGCTAAAAGAAATATGGGTCGTCTTTAGGAATCAAATTCCAACGATCTCGCAGAGAATGAAGCAGAGGAACCCAAAGAATATGAGGAGGAAAAGGTAATCAACGACGACGAAGAGATTCGTTGACCCGTGATTCCTCTTCTTGTACTTGTTCTTCTTGTTGGTGGCAGTGGCCTTCTCGTCCTTGGGTTCGTCCAGCGCTTCCAGCTTCGCCATTGGGGTCAGGGATCTGGGGGTCGTAGGTGAAATTGATTTTGCAGATCTTGGGCTCTTTTTCAAAATACCGGTAAATTATAGGGTTTTTTTTTTTTTTTTGGGACTTTGTGTTTGGTTTTGCAATTTCTGTGTTCGCCTGGAGTATATTGGGCCTCAAGCCCACCGTATAGCTAATACGACACAGTTTTTTTCTTTCATTAAACTCTTTAAATTAAACGAGAAATGCAAATAAATTCATGTGATTACATCGATTTCCAATAAGCTTGTAAAAATATTTTTGAGAACTTATTATGATATGCAAAATATAAAATAGGTTTCTACCCCCAAATTTTGAATAATTTTTTTTTACGGAAACCATTAAATACTACACCAATACCAATTAAATCATTTCAAAAAAAAAAAAAAATACCAATTAAATTAATACACGTGTCACCATTATATATATATATAAAAAATACATACCCTTCTTAAACTATCACCTAATTGTCAGTATACCTTCAAACTAACAATTGTGTCAATGTCCTTCCTTAAACTATCAAAAAAATATCAATGTGCCCCAAATGACAAAAATATCCTTCATAAAACTATAAAAAAATTCTTAAAATTATATAAAAACAATTTTTTTTTAAAAAAATAAAATTAAAAAAAAACGAAAAGAATAAAAGAAATAAAAATCATTTTTTTTAAGATTTTTATTTTATATAATTGTCAGTTTGGGCCACCTACTAGGATTTTCAATTTTCTCTTATTGTTATTTTTAAAAAAAAAAAAAAAAAAATTGACTTAAAATAATTTTTTTTTTCAATCTTTCAAAAAGAAAATTGTTATTTTTTAAAACAAATTGTTTTTTTTTTTTGAATTTATAAGGACATATTTGTCTTATTTCAATTTTTTTGGGGTTATTTGTCTTTTTGTTGGCTTAAGGGAGGGACATTGACATTTTTTAGTAATTTAGGGTCCATTTGGGTTTGCGATTTCAAAAAGTGCGATTTAAAATAATAATTTTAAAATGTGCGATTTAGAAAGTGA
The DNA here is from genome assembly GCA_028654335.1 of Alnus rubra. Taxonomy (NCBI): domain Eukaryota; kingdom Viridiplantae; phylum Streptophyta; class Magnoliopsida; order Fagales; family Betulaceae; genus Alnus; species Alnus rubra. The sequence continues at coordinate 1,569,966 of JAJPGS010002095.1, forward strand.
TTTTTAAAAACGCAATTAAGCGTTTGGCAAAATCGCAGTTTAGCCTTTTAAAATATTGCGTTTTCAAAAAAACACCCCATTGTCTGCGATTTTAATAAGTATTTTTCTACGTTTTTAAATCGCAATTTTTTTAAAACGCAGTTTCCAAACGATTCATTTTCTGCGATTTGGTTTAAAATCGCATTTTTTCTCTACGAAATCGCAATTTCAAACGCACCCTTAGAGAGAAATTAACACAATTAGTAGTTTGAAGGGTAACATTAACAATTTGGTGTGAGTTTAAAGAAATATGGGTATTTTTCTCAAAATAAAATAAAATAAAAATTATAAATACACATTAAAAATAAAAAATTGGAACATGAGTAATTCATCCACCCCTTTAGGCTTTAACCAAATGGAAGGTGGCCCACCTGGTGTGATGATATGCCTCAAATTTAAGGCTAAAAGGTCGTCAACCTTTTTATCAGATCGATTCCATTCTGAAGTGATGGGGATGCCAAAAAAATGTAGGAATTGTATGGAATTTCTTCTTGTATTTTCTACCAACTGTAACATGAGCTCTAATTTACTTTACTGTCAGAAGGTACATCCAAGACGATATCATTTACACTTAAAAAAAAAAGCATTATTTTCGGTAACTTCACCAAATTTTATTCATCAAAGTAGTTAAAAATTACTTTTCTCTATTTTGGTGAGCCATTTTTTTAAAATTCATCCAACAGTCTTACCATTTTAACTATTCACTATCACTATTCAATTTAAATAATATTTTTTCAAATTTCTTTATTTTCTCTATTTAATCTTTTTATACAACAAACTACCGTACATCTTCATCTTGAGATTAAATCATTGCTAAGAAATTCACAGAAATTTTCATTTACTTCTCAATCAAATTCAAGAAAGAACGAAAGAAAAATAATAAATGAAAAAACCACAACGTTTATGTCAGGGACAAAAAAAACTTCATGCCCGTGAAATAAAGACATCATCGTGTGAGAGAAAGGAAAAAAATGTGTTGTGATCATGTGAGAGAGAAAGAAGAAACAAAATTGGTGAGATAATGGGTAAGTGAATATTACTCATCAAAATTGGTGAGTATTTTCACTCACTAAAACTTTTTGGTTAAAGTGATGAGGTTGCTAAGAGTGATTTTTTAGTGTTTTCATTAAATTGACTCACCAAAAAGTTATTTTAGTGAGGCTATTAGGAATGCTCTAAGAGTATCAATAGGCGTTCCAAGCACTAGGAATTTCTTGTTGTATCTTCAATATATATTGCTACACTAGTCCTTGAAGAGTTGGTATACATGGAGACTGAGATAAAATACATCGGACGTGGGGCAGATCTAAAATTGTTATGGCAACGTATATTAGCAACATAAACTAAGAATTGAAATTTGAAAAAAGAAATCAAGAAGAGGGAAAATAACAAATAGGAAAGAAAAATACCCTAACTACCCGAAATATGCAAACATATAAATAACTCTGAAAAACTAAAATTTAATTGATACTTTAAAACTTGATTTCAAAATAATACAGACATGCCTTTATATAAGCAAGTTTGAGCATTTTCCAAGCAGAATACTTGGAGTAAGAGAAAAAAAAAAAAATACAAAACATAACTGTAAACTTGGAAACAAATAAAATTATTGTACAGAAAGTAAAATATATTATTCTAAAAATAATCTTCAAATATTTTGTCCGATGATTTTCATTCTTGGGTTGATCTTGTTTAAGAAAAAATCTTCAAAGTTTATGCTTGACTTTCTCTGCATCAACATCTTTTACAAAACTTTATGATGTGCTGATCTAACATTTGATTAATAACAAATATTTGTCTCAACCTTAACACAATCCCCACCTCTTCCTCCAAAGAAGAAATTACAGAAATATGGACTTTTATTTATTTATTTATTTATTTATAAGTAATTACAGAGGTATAAACAAAGGCAGCAGGTAAGAGATTATAAGGGTCCATACTTCTTCACATTCCAATTGACAATCTCAGGCTTCAAGAAATAAGTGAAACATGGTTAATCACTCCTTGTGATTGCCTTAGAAAAGTTTCTCTTATTTCCACGCTTTAATTTCCAAATCATTTACTCCTGGCAATAGACCACAAAAAATACTGACATATATTAGCACATTAGGATGGAGGACATACATAATATTGAGGAAGATTTTTGTTTCAAACCAGGCCTTAGAGAGACACTGTAACAGCAGATAGTTATACCTTAGGAGGTCTTGATGAAGAAGCTGGATTTGCTTCAGATGATACGTCAGATATTCGTGCTGCCGATTTCTCATTTGAATAACTACAAAGGAAAAACTTATCCAGTGTTAGAGAGAGAAGTCTACAGCAACAATTTTAGACCTTAGCAAGTTACCATACCTAACAATTGGTTTGAAAATAGGAAAGAAATAAGAAGATTAAGCTAATTTAGGGCATTTATTGTGTAAACATGTCTAATGATGAACCATGTATCATACTATCATGTGGCCCTCAACACACTTCCAAAAAAGCAACAAAATAAAAATAAAAATGAAGGACCACTAACTTGACGTACTCCTGCTGATAGTCATCAAATGTGGCAGGAGAGACACAAGATAAACACAGATTTATATGCTATGTAAGAAATAGAAAAGAAAGGTAAATTATGTAAAGAGGATAGTGTCGCCTTACCAATACTAATTTGTATATAGTTTTCCTCCAAACTGAAGTAGAATAAATTATTCAAATCCAATCTATTAAACTATCATCCGTCTAAAACATAAAGATTCTGCTGAATCAGAAGCCAGAATAGATGAAAAGATAGGCATTGTCAAATGGGTGCAATGGCAACACATGCAAGCTTGTCAGTGTAGTCGTGCATTTTCCTTCTTCCATCAGTCAAATTTAGATATGACTACTAACAGCTTGGTATGTCATGGTATATAAGTTCTCACATATGAGTACTCTACAAGATACAATAGACATCTTTAGATACTTACGTTGAGAGTATGGTAACCCAGACGAGCTCCACGCAGTCCACCCAAAGAAGCCTTTGTTCAACAGGGACAACACCATAGGTTATCAGATGGGCAAATGGCCAAAGCTTCCACCCAGCCTGTAAAGCAAATCATAACAATAAAAGATGCTGTTCCTCACATATAAATTGAATACATGACTTGCTGATAAATCAAATCTATGTTGGACAGAACTCAAATGAATCAAATTGCATCAAACGCCAAAAACATAAGAACTGTAAGAACATCACTTAATAAAATTCTTGTGTTATTCTTCTTAGAACTTTCAATCATTTTTTTTTTCAAGAGGAAAAAAGGAAAAACATAAAATTTCTCAGTAATGCCTTTTCACATATTTACATTGGTCTTTAGGTATAAATGGACTACAAAGACCGCTCATTATAAATTGAAAAACAGTATCTCTTTCGATCTTTTAGTTTTCAAATCTTTTTTTTCTTAATACTCAAATGTGCTTTTTTAGCACTTAGACCTGGATAACACAAGGACTTAAATACAGAAGTCATTTTGAGCTTCCCAAGTACTGTCAAAGAAGGTGGATATTAGTTGCTCCAGTCTAGACCACACTGAACTGTTATAGAAGCTCTGTACGCATATAATCAAACTTCAAAATTTAGACAGTAAGTAGATCATATTGGTTTGTTACAAGGTTGAAAACTTCTAATAAAACTATCATCATAATTTTTTTACTTGTTCTTTTTACCTTTATGATAAGACTAATTGTGCCAGTGAAAGTGTGAGAGAAATCTAAGATCCGTAAAGAATAAAAACTAAAGAGCAACATTTACATGGGATATATAGGTATTAAATTAAGCCAAATTTAAGGACAGCAGATCCAATTTTTTTATTTAAAAAACTAGATAACAACCATGGCAACAAACTAGTTGTCAGACACAATCTAAAGATATTTAGAGCAGCTATAGAGGTAACCAGGATGGTTTCTTACAGTCAGCATGGGCCAAAATGTAGTCTTCAATTCATTAAAAATATTGGTTGGAGATTCAAAACGCAGGAACCCCAAAACCACAAAATAGATGCTGTTCCAAACTGCCGCCCACACCGTTTGGTCAAAGGCAACTTTGGCAGGGACAACCCACCAATCTTGGAAAGGAAAAAGAGCCTGGAAACCAAAAGTAAATGATTTCAGCCATTCACAGAAAATCAACAAATAAGCCAACTGACCAAATATGAACAACAATTATCACCTCACAAAATTGGTAGTAATAATGAGAAAGGGATCCGTGGAGACTAAACCCCACCAGGCCTGATCTGAACATACGCTTCCGGTCAAACTCAAAAAGAGGCTTTCCTTCAAAACACTGCAAATTCAGTAGGAAATAACAAGAAAAATTAGCAAAAACTCGTTTTCACCAAGATAGGTCATTTAAGATAATCTCCTTCAAACACATACTTGGGCAATCCAATCTCCTAGCGAGTACACGATCCCACTTATTGTCATTTTGGCTAAAACAGGGTTTTCTTTGAGAGCTTGTTCGTACGCAATCCAGTTGTGTTCAGGTGCATACCTTAGAACCTCATAAAGGGTCCATCCCTGAGAAAATTAAAACAACCAAGTTGGTCGTGACAGGAAAATACAATCACTGAAGAGGGAACATTGTTCTTTCTTAATGGAGAACAGAAAGAAACTCAATAGTAGTCCATTTCTTCATTCTTTTACAGAATTTATTTCCACAAAAACAACTTTCCACATAAAAAGTATATTTTAACAATATCCCATCAATTTTGATGATTGTTTTAGTTTGTCGATCTAATTTTTTGAGGAAAAAATCCTGTAATGTAAATCACCGCTTATGTCAAAAGTTTAAGCTGATAGGAAGAAGTAAATTTATTTTAAACATATGGACTCAAACTCCCTTTTAAAAAGTGATGCTTAACACATGAAACACTTAACTAAAATAAGAAGTAAATGAAAGAGCCATGGTTCGAATTCAGGACTTCTACTTTGGTACGATGTTAAATCACCCCTTATCTTAAAAGCTTAAATGGATAGAAAAAGGTAAATTTAATCATTTAATCAATACATTAACAAATATGAAATTGATTTCTATTATACCCCACTTTCTCATGCCAGAGAACATATTTAGGCTGAAAAACAAAAAACAAAAAATTATCCGAGAAACTAATTAAGCAAAAAATACATCACATTAACAAAAGCTCATATAATAAAACAAAATCTTGACAATTAAAGGCTGTTTCTTTTTCTGGGTAAGTGGATCTAAGGTTGTTTTAAGAGCCAAAAGAGAGAAATTTATAAAAGACTTATCAGAATATACGCAATCAACAATGGCAAAGCCAAGTCACACAAATACCCATCTTTAAAAGAAAGAAAATATAAGCAAAAACTTGATATACAAGGCCACTCACATGCCAGTATTCATTGTCAATAGTGAGCAACTTGGTGACAGCAAAGGTCCCAAATCCAAGCACAATAGTAGCATTAATAGCTTTGCTAACCAACCTATCATGATCATCATCTTCTTCTCTCTCCTTGGAAGAAGACACAGGCTGAAATTCTTCAGACCCACTGAGCAACAAAAGGCTTTCTTCGTCCTTAGCAAGATTATTCTTCACTGGAGCCACCTCTCTGTCCTCTGTGACCGACCCAATTACCCAGTTCCTTCTTTTCCGGGTTGAGAAGCTGAAATTGTTTGAAGGGTTGGACTTGTTGAAGAGTTGGGTGGAGAGGGCAGTTGAAGGGCAGTTGGGTCTCTTGGTTTCTGCGATGGATTGGGAGAGTTGAGGGAGTTTGTGGGTGGCGATGCTGCTAAGCGTAGCCATGGCAAATGTACGTTCTAGAAGAGAAAGATGAGAATTTCAAATCAATTTTGAATATTATTGTATGGGATCACGCGCAACAGATTCACAAAGAAAAGGGTTACAGATAGTATTGCTTTTTTTTTTTTTTCTTTTTTTTTTTCTTTTTTTTTTTTAGATACAGATAGTATTGCTTAACACGCTATCAAACCGACCCATGAACTTCATTTGATAAACGCTTCCCAACACTAATTTAACGGCGTGTCACGTTAAAGTCCACTCACAATTAGATACGTTGTTTCACGTGCTTCACTACTATTATTTAAAAAATAAAAACGAAATGAAATTTTATTAAAAAATAATATTATGGTGGCTTGGTCCACTTCCTATGGCCAGCCAAAGGATGGTCGAGCCTTCCCAAATGGTCCAAACCACTTTTTGATTATTTTGGAATGGTTTGAGTCACCTAACGCCAGTCATACTGGGTGGCCTAAACCATCCTCTTGCCATTTGAAAGTAGCTCAAGTCCCTCTAAGAATATTTTTCAAAAAAATGATATTAACGAGACATATAAGACATGTGGCATTTGTTAATTAGTTTGACATGTTAAATTATTAGACGAAAGTACTGTTTGCATTTATTAAATGTATACATGTACCATATGCGTTAAATCACATGTAACCGAAACGTCTTTAATGCTAAAGAAAAATAAGTCTATGTTTTTTTCTTTAAATTAACTTTGTTTTATGTTAGATCTTAAAGTTGTAATTTTATTTTATTTTTTTCCTTCTAATTAATACACATGATAAGAGTTATAAAGGATGGTCTTTGTCACTGATTCTTACATAAGAAAAGAAAGGACTACAAGTGAATTAAAATGCTTCCATAAATATCATGAGAAGTTGCCCATTTAACTAAAAGGTGTGCCCTTTAATTGGCATATTTGCTGACCTTCCATGCTGAGCTGTCGAGAAAGAGGACGAGCTTTTGCTGAATGTTTATAGCAATACTTGTAATATGCCATTCTTGTGTGAGAGAAGGATTGTTAATGCCCAAGATCACCACTAGGAAATCACCTTCCAATTTAAGGGGGTTTTAGCCATGAGAGACTGTTATGTTCATTGCTAACAAGGCTGCTTGTGCTTCACTCGAGCTGGCATCTTGCTGTGGTAGTCTTTTAGCATAGGCTGCTATTATATCACATTGATTGTTACTCACCATTGCTGCTACCACTGCAAAAGAGGATTTCATTGCCACATCAAAATTGACTTTTAAGATGTTCAGGGTGAGAAGTTGTCTAGTCATCAGGTTTAGGGACAGTGTTTTTCCAAGCATTTTTTATGAGCAATGTAGGTTTTGTGGAGTCTAGTTTAAGGATGGTAGGGATATCATGTTTTAAAGTCCTTGTGGATGATTTGGTTCCTGGTTTTCCAAATGATATCCAAAGTTACAGCAACATGAATTTGGAACTCATGAATCTCATCAAGTGGGATGGTTATGTGGGTATATGGATGGACGATCACTTTAATCCATTAGGAAATTGGGAGATTCTCAAAGGGTGGGGTGTCAAGGGGCTAATGGGAGATTCTCCAAAGGATTTTAGCTGTGGGGGTAGCCAAGGAGTATATGATGCATGGATTTAGGTTGAGAATGAAAGATGGGACATAAGAGCACCCCTAATGGCTTGTGTATTTTCATCTTTAGGCTAGAATGGATAACCAAAGTGTTAAAAAGAGACTCCATTGACTTATCTATTCAAACTCTAGAATAGATTTTACTTAATTTTGTAAATAGTGCAACTCTACATGTAGAGTTGCACTATTCACATATCTTTTTTTTTTTTTCTCCACCTTCTCTCTCTCTCTTTTTTTTTCTTCTTATTTTTTGTTTTCACTCCACGTTCTACATATATGAAGCATAAGTACTACCAATGAGATTCCATAAATATCTCAACTAGTTGTGATATTTTACTTGCACAAGTAAGAATATTCCAAGTTGCTTTACGTCTATTGTTTATCCCATCATTTTCATACTGCCAATGCCACTTATTCATTTGTTTAATCACTAGTAATAATAAAAGGATAATTTTTTTCTTTAAATTGGTATGATCGTTTAAAAATTATTGCGTTAGAAAAATGACAGATTTAACAAAATGACTGTTAAAAAATATGATTATTAGAAAAATGGTGAAAATGACCATAAAAAATTTGCATTAGAGAAATGACCGTTTTAACAAAACGACTGTTGACAAATATGACTATTTTTTTAAAAAAAAGGACGGTCAAAAAATACGATAATAAAAAAAGTAATAAAGAAATAATATAGAGTTAAGAATAGATAATCGTATGTATGGTGATAGGTCTTAAATGTTGCACATTCAAGCCCCTTAATTTGCTATTGTTAAACTCTTAGCCTCATTGTAATCTAACATTTTGCATGGTTTTAGTGTTTTTAATAGTTTCAGGTGGTTAAAGCAAAAAGACCAAAAAGCCCTCAGAGTTGAGCTTAAAACGGATGAAGGTTTCTGCCACAATCGAAGTCGATAGATTGACCAATTAAGTCGCTCAAGCAACTTGTAGATCGATCGACCAATCATGTCGATCCAACGACAAAGCGGCGCCGAAATGCAAACTTGCACGTTGCAGTTCTGAATATGGATTAAATGCATGGAAGCATGTCAGAGGCGTAGGGTCTAGACTTGGGCGGCACTATTTTCATCATGAGGATGCTTTCCTCTCTAGGAAGGAAAGGTCCTATAAAAATAGGATCCAACGCCCACTTTGTTTCGTCCTCTCTCTTAGTTTTTTAAACTTTAGGTTAGTTTTCTTTAGCAAAAAGAACAGAGTAACAAAACGTGAGGGAGAGTTATTTTGACGGTGTATTCGTGGACAGTGCATCATGGGGGATTGCTCAACAACATTAAGTAATCCAAGGACCGCCATGCATGGCTAAGCTTACCCTAGGGTTTTGATAAATCCTATCCAAGTATTAATGGCTAACTATGTTTTGTTCTTTGGATATTTTATTTGGGCATTGATGATTGTATAACTATGAGGATTACATTTTTGTAATTGATTTTAATGATTAATGCAATCTTAATGAAATGTTATCTTGTCTATGAGAAAGCTTTTTATGTTGATTATACTCAAATTATATTTATTGTTCAAAATATGATAAGTATAATGGTTATGCAATGGTATTATTTGAACATGCAACAAGACATTTTGATAGTTCATGCCTAGGATAGACAAGTCATGCTACACCTTAGAATAATGTAATTTAGGTAGATAATTTGTACTAATCCGAAGATGAGCTACGCTTAATCCCTGTTTGTTTGTAACCAAGTTAATGAATTTGATAGTCCATACTTAACAAAGATGGATTACACTTATTTATTAATGATGGTATTTTCTTGACACTTTGTTGTGTGCTAGACAACCACACACAAATAATATCAGGCCTAGAATGATTATCCCATGTTAATATGATAGCCATTGTTACGATGATAGCGGTGAAATCAATTCCCTAGTTTCCATCTCATTAAGTTCAACTTTAATTTATTTTCTAGCATTTAATTTCCGTTATTAGTTTATAAATTAAAAATCACAAAAACATCTTTTTTCTAAGGGATAAATTATGATTAATTTTTATTAAAGCTTGATAGACGCAACCAATACAATCCTTGTGGATCGACACCCTCAATATAGACACTATCTTACAGTGATTCGTGCTATTGCGAGTAGTATTATTATTATTAAAGTATAAAATGACCACATCATATGATGTCTTTTAAAACCCATTAGCTAAACTAGATAAAGTGGGTTTTGGTTAGTTATTCTAGATTGAATTATACATAAGCCATTGGGAGTGCTCTAAGAAGGATTCTTGGTCAGCTTGGGCTTTGAATTTGTGAATATTGATTTTGATAGGAAAGGCATCCTAAGCTATTTTCCAGAGAAGATGTTTCAGGCTTTGTTGGAGTTTTAAACTTTATAAGGCTTTCCAATCCTCTAGAGAAAAGGGACCTGAATGAGTGGGATGATTCTTTTGGTCTAATTTGATTGTGAAGTGGCCAGAGGTGGAGGAGGTCCAAATCCATTTATCTATGGAGGGCTTGGAGGTGAAATGGATTCAAAGAATATGTTGGACGAATGTGGTGTCAAAGAGATAAGTCAGCTTGTTGAAATCCCAGATCCTGGAATTGAGAAGAAGGAGATCTTAAATGTTGATTTGGGGGATAAGGGATTAAAGAGAGCCGAGTTGGACATGGGTTTAAGGCCAAGAAGGGTGGGAATCCATGGGACTTCCAAATGTTAATGTTTAGGTTAGAGAAAACAAAATAACCATTTTGAATATAAGGTTTTTGGTACTTAGAATACCCCTCCACAATGATTCATTTTGGGGACTTTGCAGTAAAAAAAAATTATTTCTATTGAGGTACTTTGTTTTGAGGGCTTTGGTCCAAAAGAGGTTGTCCAGACTTAGGATTTTCTATCCTATTTTAGCAAGATCTGTTTTAGGACTTGGTCCCTAAGGGATTTGGGCATGCAAATCTTCTCCTAAGCTAGGGTGGTGAAGTGATGGGTTTTAGACTTATCAAAGCCTCATCGTAACTTCTAAAAGATCTTGTCAAGGTCATGACAAAGGGTTTTGGGGAGGAGAAAAGAGACATGGTGAAGGTGGGAATGGATGAAGCTATACATTAGATAAGAGTGGTTTGGGCAACTTGGTATAGTACTTTGACTTTTCATGCAGAGATTTTATGAAAGATTTTATTCTTGATATCCTTAAAGACTTTCCTTTTGTTCTTCTAGATGAACATAGGGGGCCAGGGTATTTGGCTTTGGGATGGATGGGTTTAAGGCCAAATATAAAGTTTAATTCTGATTGGGTTGTAATCTTGCTATTTTTTCTACAGAGGATTGATGATTTATCAAAGTTGACTTTCTACCATGACTAGAGAGTGTGCTTGTTAAGGCATGATAAAATGAAGGTTGCTTCTTTAGTTGAGGATTGACATAAATTATTAGACCACTAGCAGTAGTTACCCTATAATGGTTCCCTTCCTTAAATATAAGGAAAATTTCATAAAAAACACCAAAATAGCTTCTACAGTAGATGCCCTATATTTAGATAACTCTCTTGAGTATCTACAGTAAATACTTAGGGAGTTATTGTACATACCCAATACAATATTTTAATGAAGAAAAACGTCTCTCACTCTCTGACTCTCTCCTTCACGGCTTCACAGCCTTCACGATTGATCCTCCAACGCTGCAACATGCAACTCCGGGTGCAACACGTCGTGCAAACAGAGAGTCTCCTGGTGGGTCTCCCAATCACCCAGAGGCTCTCCAGGTGGGTCCTGTGCCGACCTCCTCTTCGACGATCCCGTAAGAGATTCCATGAACAATGGAATGGTGGGAGCTTTAGAAACATAGGGCTCTGGGACGGCAGTGCTGTGCGGTGGCCCTAGAGCGCCCTTAAAAGGCTTTGGGACGGCGGCGCTGTGCGCAACACACTCAGACCAATTTCTTCTTTTTCCGATTAATGCAAAGTGAACATGGGTCTCTTTCCCAAAATAAGACGCTTATTTTCGAGAAGGAGAGAGCTGCAATGGTGATGAAGTATGGAGGGCTTGCACTTGACAGGGGGAAAGGGGGAATTTTTGCTTCTGTGTTTAAGTGTGATGATGGAGAAGACGAGAGAAAGAGAGAGAAGAAAAGAAATGAATAAAAAATAAAAGTAGGAAAGAGAAAAAAGAATACAATAAGAGTTAAAAAGAGTATTTAATTAATATATTGAAAGTTAAGGGAATCTATTGTTAAGTATTTTTTAATAGGGAAGTAAAAAGTAGTTTTGTTCCCTAAATTTAGGAAAAATAGTTGGGTAACTGCTACTAGTGCTCTTAAAATCATCAGCAAACAGTACGTGTGAAACAATAGGACTTTGTTTGGAAATTTTGATACCATGAACGGATTTTTGGGATTTTAATTTAAGGATGAACCTTGAGAGGACTTTAGTGCCAAAAACGAAGAGGAAAGGTGATAGCTGTAATACACTAACTAACTAATTAGTAGGGGTGGGCACGGGCCGGTTTTTACGGTTTTCCCATACCCGATCCTCAAGTCATGGGTTTGAAACCTATGATCCGCAACCCGTAATTTATATTGTTAATCCATTAGGTTTTGGGTATTATGGGGCGGGGCAGGTCTTTTCTGACCTCACAAGCCATCTATCAAGGAGAGAGAGAATGTTGTGAGATTCAATTTCTAAGGGAGAGAGAGAAACTTCGAGGTTGAAGAAGAATTAGATTGAAGAAGAAGAACTTGATGCAAAGTTTTATATCACTCCCCAATGCGCGTCTTTAATATCTTTAACACACTTTGGTTTGAACTTACCTAGTCTTGCGTTGCATCCAGCTATATATCACTTCCCAATGCATCTTTAAAATCTTTAAGTTTTTAACCCACTTGTTCTTCAATGCAAACTCACCCTCACCAATACGCCTCGTTTTACCACCAACTGTTTTGCACTCCATCCAGCTGGCTTGCACTCCTTGAGAAAACGTGTGGCTTTAATGAGTTTACCCAAATACCTTGTCTTCAATGCACAACCACATTCCTCAATCCGCATCATTTCGTCCACCAGCTAGCTTGCACTCCCACTCACCCAGTTGTCCTGCGTCTACCAATGCAGCTTCATTCCGTGCCACATGTGCCTCAAGAACCTTTTCATCCAATAAGCCTTCCAGATGCCCATGTTCTCCTTCAATCTCTTGTGGCCGCTCTGAAAACCTTCTCATTCGATAAGCAGTTGAGGATGAGGAAAATGCTAGGGGATGGAGGGAGGGAGGCATCCCCAAACGCGGGGGAAGGGAGGGAGGGAGGGAGAGAGGCATCCACATCAAGTTTTGTCTTTTGCCTCCATGCCCTTCCTCTATGACTAACTATATCAAGCCTACCAAAATTTATTTATTCTTTTGGATTCTTTTCTCTTCACTGTAGCCGAGCATGGCCAGCTTATTCTTCTCTTGTTTCTTTTATGAAGGGAGATAGCCGTAGGCTTTTGTTCTTTTTGAAAATTTCTTGATGATTTCTTATTGTATTTTTGGAACTATTCTAATAACTAATAATATTTTAAGAACAATTCTTTTACAGTGAACTGATACCATAATTTATGATATGATACAAGAGTTTCCATGACACCCAAAACATACATTCTCAATTATTGTTTCATAATTTTTTTAATAATAATAAAACACCTATAATCATGATCTAGGTAGAGACCAGGAAGCCGGGATGTGTTAGGTCTGATTCTATTTAGGAGGTGTATTCTAGCCTAAGGCTGACATAGTTAAGTTTTATTGATTCAGGTGTCTGATATTTCAGATCAGTCTTTGAGTAGCAGTATCGATGTAAGGGATCCTCTACCCCTTCTAAAATTATTTTATGTCATATTATTTTATCCATTGATTCTAACATATTTACGAATAATTGTTCTCGTTATGTATTTCAAATTTATATTGATGCATGAATGATTGTTTTAAACTAGTTTTGAGATGAAAGTTGTTGCTGGAAATAATATTCTTGAAATCAGCGGTTTTAAGAAAAGCTTTAGTTATAAAGGACTTTTAATTATAATAAATTGCTTAGTTGGTTCCTAAGATGAAAAGTTAGGGAAAAGTACACTTTACCCCCCTGATGTATTCACCTATTGGCAATTTGACACCCAATGTTTAAAAATTGGTAAATGACCCCCCTGATATAACCAACTTTGGCACTTAAAACCTTCCATCCACTTGATCTGTCAAAAATGACGGAAAAGAGGTCACGTGCTGCTCACCTGACCACTTAAAGGCCAGTTTTCCAAAATTATCCCTGCTCAAAACGGTGAGTTTGGCCAAGACACACCGTTTAAATTAAAAATCCATTTCTCTCTCACTCAACTCCATTTCTCTGTCTCGCTCTCTCAGAACACCATCACGGTGCAAGGCAACGCTGACCCAAATGAGAAGACCATCAGAACACCGGAATCTCAACCAACCAAAACGGCGACGTACATGACTACGATTCCACTATAAAACAGGGGAGAACAGAGTGAAGTACAAAAAGCCAAGAGAATTTTGTAGACACATGCATGTGCATCACAGGAGTTGGCTTGCAAGAGTTGCTTGAACTTATCGATGAGAAGCTAAGGATTCAGGATGAAAAGATGAAGGCCAATTAAGGATTCAGCTCTTGCAGAAGCTGTGCTCAAAACAGGCACCATACCCCGATAAATGAAGCTATGCTTCTGCTGGAGCTCCTTTGCTGTACTTTCACCTTTTGTTAGGACCAAAATTAGAGCTGTTTTAATGCAATGGGCTGTACTCCTTTGCTTTAATGCAGGATGCCAAAACTTGCTTGCTGGCACCACAACATGCTTGTTAACGCATGTTTTAGAGTGTTGTGTATTTTTTTGTTTTAAATGTGCTCCATGCACTTGCAAGCATATATGAACAAGAAGGGATCCTAGGTTTGTATAGAGGGATGGGCCCTAGCTGCATGAAGTTGGTCCTTGCCGCCGGGATTTCTTTCATGTGCTATGAAGCATGCAAGAGGATACTGGTAGAGGATGATGAGGAAGCATAAGATCGTTTTTTTGGAAGTAACAAAAATTCACATAATGAGTCTCTTGGAGAAAAGAGGGGGAAGTGAGACTCCTTTTTCATGTGCACCAGGTTAACTTAATTTTGTTTTGTTTTTGTTATTTATTTATTTTTTCACTCCGCGACTGGATTTTTTTATTTTTGTGGCTCAGTTCAAGTAGGTTTGTGAGGTTTTATATCTGATGTTTTTGGAAAATAAGAAATTCCAGTTTAGTGCCATCAATTTTCACCTTGGATACCACTTTCTTCCTCATGCTAGAAGACCATTTGCTTTTATGCTTGGACAGTTGGACATACATCATTTTGTTGTTATGGAGATTTGGATTTCAAGCTATTTACAGCAAATGTGAGTCCTTATAGAATTGACCTATCCGAAGTTCATTCAGACAGGTTGAAAATATCCAATCGCTTTCCTCAGCTTTTTAAATAGATAAAGGTTGGAGATTCTTTGGTATTGGCAGCTGAGTGTCAAGAGATGACCACTAACACGGGACCATTTGACATCTTAATACATTAGCAACTGCAGTTTCTGCACCACACGGGTGTGCAGAAACTACAGTTGCAGTTTCTGCAGAATGCAGTAAAACGGTAATCTCCTCAAGCGTACGCATGCATTTCTTGATGCCTAGTGCGCGTATAAGTTATGCCAGTCTCTAATACTATGCAATCTCTCTCTCTCTCTATCTCTCTCGGAGAAAACGGGGCGGTCAAACAGAGGACGTGGAACGCTAACCACCCAGTCGGTCACGATGTGTCTCATGCATGTCCTATTCTTGATATTGGTTTGCTACCCGGAATTGGCAACGTAGACATCCAACAATATCACATGCATCGTGGGGGTCTCTTTCCAGTCTATGCGTGCCATAGCAAGGTTCGGTGCCGACAGTAAACCTGCAGAAGATGTGACCAATCTAATGACCTATAGGATGCTGCAGTTCGGTGCGGGGAGGAGAACGGATTACAATTATTTATACATGTCTATTTTTTGGAAGTGGAGGATTTTAAAGATTATCGTCATACAATATGATGATCATATGAGCTGGGAACAACCTGAAAAGGAAGTGATATGCATTATAAATTTGCGAGGATGCCCTCTTTGGCTCTTTGATACAGTTAGTGTCTGGAAAAACAACACAACCAGTTTACTTAAGTTGTTTTTCTTATTAGCAAACTCAAAGGCAAGGTCTTACAGGTCACGGCGCGCCTTTTTTCCCAACATGGCAATGGCATGGTCGTGATCGCCGACATCCAAGGCCAATTGGGTCACCAAGTAGCCACATCCATTGGGTCACTATTCTTGAGCTTGACTTTTCACAGTTTGACCTATTCACCCAAACCACCCAATAACTTCGTCGAACTATTCTAGAGAATAATTGGGGCCTCCCCACCATAAAAATCGTCTACGTAGTCTTAGAAGCGCAATACCAAGGTAGAGATGAAGAACAAGTTCATCAACCACGCGCGCAATGTCTAGGACCGTGCGGTGTCACTCCTGCTGAGAATGAACCAGCTCTGGTACAAGTACATATACATGGAGGAGATGCTCGGCAACATCGCAGGCGCCAAACAAGTGTTAAACTCTGACAAAGTCTCCGCTTCCCTTCTCGAATGCAAGAGACCTTTGAGTTGCGCTTGTTTTGGAGGTCTGTAACGATGGCTTGGTGAACGACGGCGCGCAGTTCTAAGTATATCAGAGAAGGTATATGCGTTAGAAGTTACTGTGGGGTGCAACTCACCGTTTTGAGCAGGGATAATTTTGGAAAGCTGGCCTTTAAGTGGTCATGTGAGCAGCAAGTGATCTCTTTTCCGTCATTTTTGACAGATCAAGTGGACGGAAGGTTTTAAGTGCCAAAGTTGGTTATATCAGGGGGGTCATTTACCAATTTTTAAACATTGGGCGTCAAATTGCCAATAGGTGGATACATCAGGGGGGTAAAGTGTACTTTCCCCTGGAAAGTTATTACTTTCTGAAATTAATGAAAAAAGAAGTGTAAAAACCCTCACACACGTTGCCTCAAGAGTTACAAAGCATAGTGAAAAGAGTAAGAATAGTTATGAAAATGAGAAAGATTTTTATAAATGAGGAACGTGTGTGGAGGAGACTATTATTTTGGCCCTAGAGATATTCACAGAGATTCACATAGGCTTAAGCTCAGTACCGTTGCTTGGATGGAAGCGCAACCGCTGAAGGACTTGGAGAAGGCGGTAATTCATCCCTAGGTCATGCTAAGTGCACTTCAATTAATTAGCTGATAGGGCAGGCATGTGGCCAAAGTTTATCTGTCTGGGGTCGCATTGATCGCGTAACCCTAGTACATAGGGCGTAATAGTGTACATGGGCCCTAATATATGAGAAGTTTATTTATCAACCAGTAATTTTATGCTTTACGAAAAATGCCGAACTTATATTTTATATTATGGAACTATTTGATCTCAAGTGTGTTTTAATAATCGTTTTGAAGAAAATGAAGTTAACTAAACCGTTTTATAGTTGAGGGTGAACTTACTGAGCATTTCTCGCTCACCCCTTATTTTGTTTTGTTTTCAGGTTATGAGCAGAGAGACCTAGGCGGCCGGGATGAGATCTAAGCTAGTATTAGGATATTACATTTCCGTTGCTTTAATAAGTACACTCGCACGATAAATTTAGTTTTCTTTGGATTTTCATTTATTGTATCAAACATAATTACTCTTTTCGGAATAACCACTTCCGCATTTATTGAAGCTCTGAGTTTTAAATTTATTTTCTAGTAATTTATTTAATTTAGCATATTAGCTAGGTTATCTAGCAGACCTTATGAATCTTTACGGTTTGGGTGTATGAAAATGGACGAACCTAACCCTTAGCGGTTTGGGGGCGTTACATCTCTCCAGTAGAGGATGTCGCGGGCTACAGCAAACAATAGACAGCAAGGTGGGGGAAGACAGGGGGGAGAAACGTAGCCACCACGCGTTGGCTGGTGTGAATAACTCGCTGATGTGTGCAAGCCACGCTTCGGTATATGGGTGTCTGAAGGGGTCACGGTTGGTGTCAACGGAGGCGAAAGACGCCGGGGAGCATGATGGAGCGACGTGTGTCGTGCTAAATGTGGAGGAAGAGCGCAGATCTAGCTTTAAAAACTTTGACTCGAGATCCTAATCAAAGTCGGCGGAAGACACAGTGGAGGAGGGAGATGGCCCATGAGAGCTGTGTTGATGTTGAGGAAATAAGATAAAATGCCTCCAAATAGGTGGATAGGGTTAAAGAAATCTCAAGCAAGATAGGAGCCTCAAAGGAGGCGTTAGCAGAGGTGGAAAGGAAAAGGAGAGAAGAAGAAAGGGGTGAGGAGGGAGAGGGAAGCATAGAGCTTCCCTTTTCCCATGGTGTTTGGGTCTGGAGGCTTTTCAGAGAGGAGTTTCGGGAGAGATGGATATTTGGTTAGTTTTTACAACTTTATTCCTTCGGATTTCTCTCCTTTCTAGCTCAAGTATATGTGATAGGTCTAATTTAGCATTCTATTCACACTAGCCTTTGGGTCAATACTGACCCAGAAAATGAGAAATAGCAGAGCTCCCGGGATGGTCCCATCCTGAGAGATAGGTACTAAGCAGGCAAGATAGCAAGACTCTCTGGATAGTCCAATCCCAATAGGTATACACCAAATAGCCATTCCCGAGAATGCAAAGCAGAAGGTATAATCAAATTAGGTCCCGAGAATATAGACATCTCGAGATCGAGATTCGAGTTAGTCAGTCAAGGCCCGGGACAAGCCAATCTTGGAAAATTAGGCATCAACTTCATCCCAAGAATTCCATATGTGGATCCCATGAACTAAGGTAGACGTTATGGCTCAGAGATCATGCCTAGCCCCTGAAAATCCGGGATTGAGAACAAGTCCTGGATATTCAGGAAAGGATCTCGCTTCGAGGATAAGAAGGAAAAAATCCTAAGATATTCGGAAAGGAGATCGTGAATCCCGAGAGATCCGAGATCATCGGCACTCTCTAACCGCATCAGAAAGACTATAAATAGGCCTAGGCTCCAGGTATAAACTTAGATTGAATTTTTGCAATTAAGCAAGCTTTTTTTCTCAGAAACTGACTTAGGCATCTGAGCGAAACCCCCAGAAGGGTCTCTTCATGTTTGTTGTTTTGCAGAGATATTGAGGAGCCTAAGAAACGAGCTGTGTTCACGTCATACTGGAAACTATACTAACAATTATTATTTATGAATTAGTCATTTAACAACTTTTTTTGGTGACAATTTAACATTATATTGAAATTAAATAGTTTTTGCTTGCACGAAGTGTGAATTATCGTTATACTTTTAAGGGAAAACTACAATTTACTCTCATGAAGTTGTCACCAATTTGCAATTCTAACACCAATGTTTCAATTTTGTTAATTGCACCCCATTAAGTTTCAGAAATTTTCAATTTAGGGAATTTGTCCAAATCAACCGTCTAACTTAACGAAATTCTCCTCACGTGTCATGCAGGTGCGTTTTTTGTCCCCAAAAAGACGAAAATGCCCTTGTTCCTAATTTTTATTTTTTATTTATTTTTATTTTTT
Source organism: Alnus rubra (assembly GCA_028654335.1). Taxonomy (NCBI): domain Eukaryota; kingdom Viridiplantae; phylum Streptophyta; class Magnoliopsida; order Fagales; family Betulaceae; genus Alnus; species Alnus rubra. The sequence goes on from JAJPGS010002095.1 coordinate 1,588,965, forward strand.
TAAATGAGGGCAATTTTGTAAGTTCTGAACCAAAAAAGTCACATGCTGCGCACGTGGTCTCCATTCCGTCACTTCAGACGGCAAAAATTGACGGATTCCCTAAATTGAAAATTTCTGAAACTTAATGGGGTGCAATTAACAAAATTGAAACATTGGTGTTAGAATTGCCAATCGGTGACAACTTCATAGGGGTAAATTGAAGTTTTCCCTACTTTTAATTAGCAACTCCAATCTTAAAATTAGACTCGTCACATGATCGAGTGGTAATTTGTTTGCTATATAGCTTAATGAATACCACGCGTCAAAGATGATCCCAAAACTAACTTAAAGTAAGATTAAAGTAATTAATAATGCACAACTTAACTCCATATACATTGATTCAAGAAAAAGGTAGGCAGAATAATATTTATAATAACCTTAAATTACTTAATAAAAATAAAAATGGTATTTTCATTTTATTTTTAATCCACTTAGTAATTTTTTTTTTAGAAAACTTCACTTGCCACTCCCGATCTTTCATTACTTTTGGAATCATACCCTTAAACTTAAAAAAAAAAATCAATTTAGTGTATTCATCTTTTAATATTTTTTTTAATTTCAACTATCCGCTAAGATTTTTCATTAAATCTTAACAGAGTAGTATCAAAATTTAAAAAATACATATATATATATATATTGTTTTTGTTTGACATAAAGTTGGTTATATTTGGTACGTGAGACGACTATTTTATTAAAAAAAAAAATAGTTTTGATTAAAAATAAAAAAATATAAAGTGAATAGCTTTAAAATAGCTATTTCCAATGTCTCATTGCCTATTCTTAATAAAAGTTATTTATTTATTTTTTAATGGAATAATCATTCCCGATAATAAACTTAACCCTACTGTAATAATAGTTTTGGGCGTTTTTTATTTTTATTTTTATTTGTGTTTTGGAGTATTTATTAATGTTTTTGTATTTCTTTTTTTTAAAAAAAAAATCTAAAGTCCCATTGAAAAAGGTCCCACCGAGACTTGAACTCGGGTTACTGGATTCAGAGTCCAATGTCCTGACCACTAGACCATGGGACCTCCTTGCATCAAAGTTCAAACATAAACTTCAAAACTCTACCTACTGTCTTCAACTCTCATTCATTTCATTTCTCAAAGCTCAGTCATTCAACTCCCATAGCCCTGATGAGAAGAAGCCTCCTCAAACCTCTTCCCCATCTCTCTGCAACCCATCTCCATCTCCATCCTCCTCCACCTCTCCGTCCGTACAAAAATGGTTGGCGACTCCCACACCCCTCAAAACCGGGCCCCACATCACCTTACACCTCACATCCCAGGGGTGTATTCGCCACCTCTCTTCCCCCACCACCAGAATGGGTGGAACCCTTCAACGATGTCTCTGACATAGCCTCGACCCGCAAAAACCTCGACCCATCTCCTTGGGTGGCCCAAATTCTCAATCTCCTTGATGGGTCCTCGGCCATGGGGGCCAACTTGGACTGTTACTGCCACAAGTTCTTGATCAGGCTGCCTCCTAGCTTTGTTTCATTTGTTTTGCAGTCTGATAAACTTCGTGAGCAGCCCGGTATTGCTTTGCAGTTCTTTTCTTGGGCTGGTAAGCAAAAGGGTTATGCCCATAGTATTGAATGTTATGTGTCTTTGATTGAGGTTTTATCTTTATGTGGTGATGTCGATAGGATTGCGTGTGTTCTTAAGGAGTTTAAGGAGATGGGTTTTATGATGACGGTGTCAGCCGCTAATTCTTTGATTAAGAGCTTAGGGAGTGTGGGAATGGTTGAGGAATTGTTGTGGGTGTGGCGTAGAATGAAGGATAATGGGATTGATCCGGGTTTGTATACGTATAATTTCTTGGTGAACGGGTTGGTCAATTCGATGTTTATTGAGTCAGCTGAACGGGTTCTTGAGGTAATGGAAAGTGGGAGAGTAGGACCGGATGTTGTGACGTATAATACGATGATCAAAGGGTATTGTAAGGTGGGAAAGAGGAAGAAGGCAATGGAGAAGTTTAGAGATATGGAGGTGAGGAATGTGGAGCCTGATAAGATTACTTATATGACTTTGATGCAGGCATGTTATTCCGATCGAGATTTTGATGCTTGTTTGGGTCTTTATCATGAAATGGAGGAGAAGGGGTTGGAAATTCCAGGTCATGCTTATTGTTTAGTGATTGGTGCGCTTTGTAAGGATGGGAAGTGTGCAGAAGGATATGCTGTGTTTCAAAGTATGATTCAGAAGGGCTGTAAAGCAAATGTGGCAATTTATACGGCTCTCATTGATTCTTATGCAAAAGGTGGGAACATGGAACAGGCAATATGGCTTTTTCATAGGATGAAGAATGACGGTTTTGAACCGGATGAGGTTACTTATGGGGTTATTGTTAATGGCCTGTGTAAGGTTGGGAGATTGGAGGAAGCCATGGAGTACTTTGAGTTTTGTAGCAGTAATGGGGTTGTGGTAAATGCTATGTTTTTTTCTAGTTTAATTGATGGTCTTGGAAAGGCTGGGAGAGTGGATGAAGCTGAAAGGCTCTTCGAAGAAATGGTTGAGAAGGGATGTACACGGGATTCGTATTGCTTCAATGCCCTTATTGATGCCCTGGCTAAGTGTGGCAAAATTGAAGAAGCATTATCACTCTTTAAGAGGATGGAAGAGGAAGGTTGTGATCAGACGGTTTATACATTCACAATACTTATCAGTGGACTGTTCAATGAGCATAGAAATGAAGAGGCATTGACGATGTGGGACATGATGATTGATAAAGGTATCACACCAACTGCAGCTTCTTTCAGGGCTCTTTCAATTGGCCTCTGCCTTTCAGGAAAGGTAGCTAGGGCTTGCAAGATACTAGATGAACTAGCTCCAATGGGTATTGTCCCCGAGACAGCTTTCGAGGATATGATCAATGTGCTGTGCAAAGCTGGCCGCATTAAGGAGGCCTGCAAGCTGGCTGATGGGATTGTTGATAGGGGTAGAGAAATACCTGGGAGGGTTCGTACTATTGTAATCAATGCCTTGCGGAAAGCAGGCAATGCAGACTTGGCCATGAAGTTGATTCATAGTAAGATTGGGATTGGATATGATAGAATGGGCAGCATTAAAAGGCGAGTGAAGTTCCGGATTCTGTTTGACAGTTGAGTCTTCTGCTATATTTTTTGCTATGTAATCGAAAGTTGGCATCAGAGTGTCTACCCTGTAAAGATATGGAGCTGTTTTTGACCCATCCAGTTCATCCTTGTAGTTTATATATTCAATTAACAGTCAGAATTTCCCATAAATTTTTGAAATGCATAGTGAGTTTTATGAATTGTCCTCATTGTGGTGGCAGACAAGATTAATCAATAGTTTTCGTCTGCTTGGGGCTTCCATGTGGCTATGTTGAATATTCGTGTGATCTTTGGGTCAGCAATTCAGCATGGCTGGTATGGTTTCTTCCTTTATATCATTAAGAACTTGTAATTTTATATTTACTTATCAAAAAAAAAAAAAAAAAGAACTTGTAATTTTATACAAATAAACCATTAAAAAATGTATACTTAAGTGGGTTTTCGTATGGTATCTAAAGAAGACAATATTAGCTACTATTAGTTCTATGTATGTTAATGAAGTGGAAGAAAAAGCCAGCAGGATTTATTTTGACGAGGGCCAATAATTTTGTCTCCTTCCAGATATATTCTCTCCGTCTCTAGGCATGCTTCTGTGGGGGAAAGGTTGGAATCGACTGAACTTGATTGTTGGTAGTCAGAGAAGAACTCAGGTGCAGGTACTTTTCCTATTAATTATCCTGATGGGCACAATTGAGTCGTGGGTTGTTAATTTCTAACAGGCCTGTCATTTGACCAAGTAAAAGCTTTAGCTCTTCAATAAGTTAGTCCTGAATTGCAGAGGAGCCAAGTGAATTAACATATTAGATTGCTAGATGTGAGGTGAAATAATTTTTTTTAGAAGGTCATGTTACGATCCTTTGGCTTAAGTGCAATCTTTTTTTTGATAAGTAATGATAGTTTTATTGAAAGCGTAAGGCGCCCCTACGTACACTAGAAGTATACAACAGGAAACATCTAACTAGAAAGCGAAAAAGAAGCAAGAAATTCAGCAAAGCTGATAAATAAAGGGTACAAATAAGCCATCGACCAGACATACAAGGTATGAAGAAACAACTCTAGCACCTCCTCTAGGGAACTCTCTAGATTCTCAAAATACCTAAGGTTTCTCTCTCTCCAAATACACCAAAAAAGGCAAATAGGCACCATCTTCCACGAGGTAGCGCTCCCAGATCTCCCAGACTTCCACCAACAAGCAACTAAGTCAAGTACACTCCTAGGCATGACCCACGAAATACCAAAACGAGAGAAAATGTTGTTCCAAAGAGTTGAGGCTAGATCGCAATGCAGAAGGATATGGTCCACTGATTCCCCATCCCGCTTGCAAAGACAGCATCTATCCACAATAATTATGTGCCTCTTCCTAAGATTGTCCAAGGTAAGAATTCTGCCTAGAGCTGCAGACCAAGTGAAGAAGGCTGCCATCGGGGGAGCCTGAGACCGCCACACACACTTCCAAGGGAACCACGTACCTCCAGAACCCATCATAGAACCAAAATATGACTTCACCCCGAACACACCTTTCTTGGACGGGACCCATTTGAGACAATCAGCCCTCTCAAAGTTTACCTTGGTAGCGCCCAGCACTTGGAAGAAAGAGGCAAAAACATCGACTTCCCAATCATGAGTCTCTCTAATAAAACTCACATTCCATTGAATTGACCCACCCAAACTCTCCAAATTATCAGCCACTGACGCATCCTTCACCCTAGCAATGCCAAAGAGATCAGGAAACACTTCTTTCAGAATCGAATCTCCACACCACGAGTCATGCCAAAATCTAATCCTGCTCCCATCCCCCACCTCAAATTTAAGGAATTTGGAGAAATTCTCCCATCCTTTCCTAATAAACTTCCACACCAGAAATTCTCCACACCACGAGTCATGCCAAAATCTAATCCTGCTCCCATCCCCCACCTCAAATTTAAGGAATTTGGAGAAATTCTCCCATCCTTTCCTAATAAACTTCCACAACCCTACTCCAAACGCCCCAGCAACCTCTCGGGAGCACCAACCACCCCACAAACTCCCATATTTGGAATCCACCGCGACTCTCCACCAAGCATCTCTATCCATGCCAAAACGCCATAACCATTTACCTAGCAATGCTCGATTGAACTGAACCAACTTCCTAATGCCCATCCCCCCATTCGAAATAGGAGTACAAACCTTCTCCCAACTCACCAAATGGTATTTAAAATCTTCACCCATTCCACCCCAAAGAAAATCTCGTTGCAACTTCTCAATGCGAGAAGCAACACTCATCGGTATAGGGAACAAGGACATGTAGTACGTAGGCAAGTTAGAGAGCGTACTCTTGATAAGGGTCACTCTCCCTCCCTTAGAGAGATATAACCTTTTCCAACTAGCCAACCGTTTTTCAACCTTCTCAATAACTCCATCCCAAATACGAATAGACTTGTAAGGAGCCCCCAATGGAAGACCCAGATACATCACAGGCAAATGAGCAATTTCACACTCTAAAATCTCGGCTAACCTTCCCACATGAGCCACATTCCCCACTGGAATAATGCTGGATTTTACCAAATTAACCTTAAGACCCGATACAGCCTCAAATAAGAGCAAGAGACCTCGCAAAGACTGAATCTTTGAGGAGCTTGCATCACAGAAAATCAAAGTGTCATCAGCGAACAAAAGGTGGGAAATAGAAGCATCGCCCACTCTGAAACCATCCAACACACCCCCACTCACTGCCGCAGTAATCATCCGACTCAGCGCCTCCATAACAAACACAAACAACAGGGGGGGACAAAGGGTCTCCTTGCCTAAGGCCTCGCGAGCTGCTGAAAAAGCCATATGGTGAGCCATTAACTAACACCGAAAACTTTGCAGAAGAAATGCACCGAGCTATCCACGAACACCACTTACCCCCAAAGCCGCATCTCCTCAACATATACAACAGAAAATCCCAATTGACGTGATCATAAGCTTTTTCTAAATCCATTTTGCAAACGACTCCCGGCTCCCTTGATTTAATACGACTATCAAGGCATTCATTCGCAATAAGGATTGGATCAAGAATCTGTCTCCCTTTGATGAAAGCACTCTGGGATTTGGAGATAACCTTGTCCATAACCGTCTTCAATCTGTTGGCCAAGACTTTAGCAATAATCTTGTAGATACCTCCTACAAGGCTTATAGGCCGGAAATCTTTGAGAGACAAGGCTCCTGGAGTCTTAGGAATAAGAGAAATAAAAGAAGCGTTCAAACTCTTCTCAAAAACTTCTCTAGCATGAAACTCAGAAAAAACCTCCATAATGTCCAATCGCACCACCTCCCAACAATCTTGGAAAAAAGCCATTGTGAAGCCATCCGGGCCCGGCGCTTTGTCACCATTCAAAGCAAACACTACCTTTCTAACTTCCTCCTCCTCAAAGTCTCTCTCCAACCACCTAGCTTCTGACTCTAATATGGCATCAAAGGAAAGATCATCCAACCGAGGCCTCCAACTGTGCTTCTCAGAGAAGAGATCTTGATAGAACTGAACCACATGCTACCCTATCTCTGCCGGATTAGAAGAAATGGAATCTCCAATCAATAATGAATCAATAGAATTATACCTCCTGTTTGAATTGGCTATAGAATGGAAGAATTTTGTGCATTTATCTCCTTCTTTCAACCACCTCACCCTGGACTTTTGCCTCCAACAGACCTCCTCCAACAGTAAGCATCTCTCTAACTCACTGACAACCTCCAGCTTCTTATGAATTTCCTCCTCAACCAAAGCCCTACTGTCTTCCACTGTCTCAACCGCCTGAAGCTCCTCAAGAAGCTTCCTCTTGTTCCTCTCCACATTACCAAAGACCTCTACATTCCACGTCTTCAATTTCGATTTGAGGGCCTTTAGTTTACAAGCAAGAACAAAGCTAGGAGAGCCATGAAAAGAGAATGAATCCCACCATTGTTTCACCAACCCCACAAAACCATCCACCTTGAGCCACATATTCTCAAACTTGAACGGCCTCCTTCTTGCAGAAGAGTGAGCACAATCGAGGAGAATAGGAAAATGGTCAGAGAACAGGCGGGGAAGCCTCTTTTGAGACGCCTCATGAAACCTTTCTTCCCAATCAGGAGAGACAAGAAAACGATCAATTCTGGACCAAACAGGAGGATCACAGGAAATCGACCACGTAAAAGAACCTCCAACGAGCGGAAAATCCATAAGGCCCTGGTCAGAGATAAAATCACAAAAGTCTCTCATGGCAGACACACTGCCATCTCCAGATCTTTCGCTAGGGAACCTAGTAATATTGAAATCTCCCCCTATATACCAAGGCAAACTCCACCAACTCATGATCCCAGCCAGCTCCTCCCAAAGACCCCTCCGATCAACCCTGCAATTCGGACCATACACGCCCACAAAACCCCACTCAAAGTGATCATCAACATTCCTGAAAGAAACTGCAAGTGTGAAGCTCCCCACGCACACATCCACCTTTTCCACCACCCTCTTATCCCACATAATAAGGATACCCCCTGAAGCCCCACTAGCATCCAACCAGCACCAATCCACATAATTACACCCCTAGAGACTACGCACAAATTTCCTAGAAGGATCCTTAACTTTTGTTTCTTGGAGGCAAACAAGATCCACCTTCCAATCTCTGAGCAAATTGCAAATCCTTAAGCGTTTACTCCTATTATTCAGCCCCCTTACGTTCCAAGAAAGAATCTTCGGCTTCATGGCACTACTACTAGCCCCCTTGCCCTCCTCTTGCTGCTAATCAATCCGGAACCTTTAGCATCATAGTTAATAGAGCTCTCCAAATTCTTAATCTCCCTCTTACCTTTCGTGCGTCCTTTACCCAAACGACGCTCCACTTTCCTCTCCTCTTCTATACAAGTAAGGAAAGCTAACAATTGCAATTTATGCCCCACGAACGTCATCCCAACAATGGGGTAAATTTCGTTAGCACTCTGCATCACCCAGTCCGAGTACCCCAAGCCACCCAAGTCTAAAGAGTATGTATTGAGAGGAGAAACCACATCACCAGCCCCTCCCCCCTCCTTGAACTCCACCAAACCAGCACCCCCTGGAGTAAAGCTGCTAGAGGCCTCACCCACCACTCCAACCTGCAGACCAGGGGACACTGAGTCCACCATTGGCCCCCTCATCCACTCACAATCTTCCCCTCCAGCACTGCCAAGGCATGGAACAATCTCCATATCCACCGTTTCATGCCCAAACACATCCCCTGCCAACTCCCGAGACACACTCAGCAAATTCACACTCCTCAGCTGCGAAAATGTCGAGTCCTTCACCCTCACCAGACCACCCTCTAGACACAAGACAGGGGCATCACTACATTTCACCTGCTCCTGCTCCGGAAAAGACTTCTCCCCTGCTTCACCGGACCCATCTGTCATCTCCCCCTCCTTCCGCTGACCCGACCCCTCCATCTGCACCGCCTCTGCCACCTCCTGCATCTCAGAGCTACAGAGGGGCGAAAAGCAACTATCCAAGAGCCCGGACTGACCTTGAAGCTGCTCTGCACCTACACCCAGAGATGGATTCGATATCGGAGAGTCAGCGACTAGACTCTGAGGACTGATCAGAGAACCAATCCCCCGTGCGTCTGTCTCTGAGGCTACCGACACCAACGCAGATGACTCCCTCACCGGCGAACGCTGTTGGCCGTCGAGAGAGGAAGTGGCGGCGACATGTTCCAAAGCCTGAGCCCACTTAGAGGACGAAGCCCCTGGCGTGAAGGTCCCGGCTTCCAAGCCCTGCGTCGAAGCAGCCCCATGAAGAAGCACCGAACTCGCATGGGCCCAAGGGGGCGGGAGCCAGGAACCACCTTAGCCCTCCACTCCATAGCCTGGTCTGGACAGTCCAAGATTCCTTTTCCTTTGGAGGCCCTGGCTGATTTGGATACTGCACTGGAATTCGCTTTGGGCTTTGATTTGGATTTGGGCCGAGCCACTCTGAAACCCACCACCCGGGCCCTAGAAGAAGCTGCACGACCCAGACCATCACCATCAACCAAGGCCAAACCCTTCAGACAAAAGTCAATCTCCTTTTGCATCCTTTCTAACGACTCTCTGAGGGCACCCACATCGAGACTTACACCAGAATGGCTATAGCGTGCTGCAGGGAGAACCGTAGCTTCAGCTACACCATGCCTAATGTCAGACGACCTTCCCAACGCCACAGAGGGTCCAGCTTGAGCCGGTGTCGCAAACGGAGCCGTAACCGGAACCGGCGCTTTCTCACCCGCCGCTGCTCCTTTCCTCGCCATGTCCTTCGAAACCGTCTGCATGGGCACACGTTGCCGATTCACAGGGGCCCATGCATGGGAGTTCTTTTCCTCAGTACATATCCGCTTCGCCGGAATAGTCTCCAGAGCGTGATGCTCTTTCGCCAGACAACAAGCATCACTCTTCGCTGGGTAATGATCACCCTTCATCCCCATAGAGTTTTCGCTTACCCATCTCGGCACTCTAGCTACAGGGCCGGTAATCTCTCCAAAAGGTGCTTCCAGCGAGGATGAATTCAAGGCCAATACCTCAGCATAGCTCCTCCTCCCTCTATGTGACGCGGGGACCTCCGAATCATCCTTCCTGGCTCTAGCACCGGCTCTTAGATACTCAGAAACCAGGCGTAATTCCTCTCGAAAGCTTATCCAGCCTTTCCCAGCCCTCCCCTCCGGGATGAAGATCGAGTCCTTCCTCCGATTCCCATTAAATTCTTCTATAACCATGAATCCTCCATGTCTGTTGAATTGCCGTTGCGCAATGATCCGCGGGAATCCATGCCGAGACTGATCCCAAAACACCCGAGAGTCTGTCACACACACCAGGGACTCGAGGATTTTAAGCAGCCAGGCTAACTCCGTTCTATCCAACAATATCGACCTTTGTCTGCCCTTACAACTCTCCCTAATTCGAACCCCTGATTCCCCTCCTACTACCACCACTTCAAATTCCTTAGCTTCCACCGACCAGCTGCTCGAGAATCCCATTCTCAAAACCCAACTAACCAGAAGAAACTCTTAAGCGGTATGCAACACTAAGATTTTGCATGAATCACTCAAGTCATCATGTGTATATAAGTTCTTAAGCACATTCTTACAAGCTGATTTTCAAGGGTGAGTTTTACATAAAGTTTGTATCATTTAGTATCAGAGCTAGCCACCATAGTGAGTATGAGATCATATGCAATTCGTCGAATATATATAGGATCAAAAGGATTTCAGCTTTGTGGTCGATTCATGGAGGGGGCAACTTATAGGCTAGATTAAAATATCTTGGTATTATGTATGAGCATCATTAAATACTAATAGATGAGTGGAACTGCCAAAAGAGAAAGCGTTACCATCAAGTCAGTGTTTATAGAGTGGGCCGCCATGGACGTCGGTTGCGAAACGTGGTGGTATGTTACGATCCTTAGTGTCTCACATGACTTAAGTGCAATTTTAACCGTGTATATAAGCTCTTGGACATCCCCTTCATTTGATTCGTATCATAATTTATAACTTATGCAAGCTATAGGTCAAATGTTTATCACAAGTAGGTTAGTTAGACAATAGTGGTGGTTGTTCTCTGCCAAGCTAAAAGTTCCTTTGACTCAGAAATCTTAAAGCTTGTCTAACATGATGCTACTTGACTTTAAGTGAACTGCATCCGGATGATTTGAGCTTGTGATTTTTTTTAGTTTTTTCTTTTCTTGTATTACCTAGAAAATAGATGAACGTGTAAAGACAAGAACTAAAATTGTTGTGCATTAATATTAGAGAAATGCTACATGTTTTTTTAAGTGGTTATTCATGATATGACAATGAAAACTAATCATTAGATTTTAGATGGGTTAATTAGTATATTTCACATTAATAGTGATTGTCATTGCTATATCAGAGAGTAAATACTTGAAAATACAAGTAGTAATTTTTTTTTTTTTTTAAAAAAATTTTCCCAATCAAAGTGGGGAAAGAAGAATATGTAGCATTTCTCTTAATATTACTTAATCACTGCTGAAGACGATCATGTACTTCACTTTAAATTGGAGTACTAAAGCATACCTGGTAAGTCAGCAACTTGTTTCCTATTAAGGGCTCCCGAACTCAAGTTTGTATTAATCTACTATTCTAACTATATACTTTAGAACTAAGTAGAATTCTTTTGCCCAACGTTTGTAGTAGTTCAGCTTAATGAAACCAGTATGCAATAGCTTTTCTTGAAAAAAATAATGACTTTGCATTTGGGTTTCTTATCCTTGTGGCCTTGGTTCATAAATGTATAAAGGATTTATAGTAGTTTTGATTGACTACCTACTTCAACCGTAGAGCAGTGAGTTCTTTATATAATAACAATAGTGTTAGTCCTTTAGTAGGACTGTACAAGATTTGAGATTAAGCTTTATCACTTAAGCTTATCAATAGCAGAGAATTATAAACCTAATGCTATACCACTTCTAGTCTAGATAATAGGATAAGCTATATAGCTTCTAGCCTAGATAATAGGATAAAACAAATCCTTCTAAATCTAGACAGATTTATCTTTATCAGAAGATAAAGATATATTTGATCTAATACGCCCTCTCAAACTCGACATAGGCACCCTGACGTTGAGGTTGAAACTGAGCTGTAGAAATCTGCTTGAAGGAACTGGTTTTGTTAGGACATCTGCAAGTTGATCTTTTCCAAAAATGAATTGAACTTCTAGATACTTATCTACAACTTGATCCCGAAAAAAATGGTAGTCTATCTCAATGTGCTTTGTACGCACATGATAGATTGGATTGGAAGTGAGATAAGTCGCACCAATGTTATCATAGTATAAGATTGGTGCATGTGGAAGGGAAACTTAAGGTCATGCAGGAGAGTTTGAATCCATATCAATTCAGCAGAGGCATTCGCAAGAGCTTTGTACTCAGACTCCGTGCTTGAACGTGACACAGTGGGCTGCTTCTTGGAGCTCCATGAGATCAAATTTTTACCCAGAAAAACACAATATCCAGACATTGATTTTCGGTCATCGGGACAGCCAGCCCATTCAGAATCCGAGAAAGCAATAAGCTGATGTGATGAGCGTTTGTGGATGCAAAGGGTGTAGTCAACTGTGGCCTTTAAGTAGTGTAGGATGTGCTTGACAGCAGTCCAGTGAAGGTCTCTTGGATCTTGCATAAACTGAGATACCTTGTTGACAGCAAAGGCAATGTCTGGACGAGTGAGAGACAAGTATTGAAGTGATCCAATGGTACTGCGGTATAGTGTAGGATCTGTAATTGTAGAGCCTTCAAACTTGCTGAGAATGGAAGAGGAAGACATTGGAGTAGCAACCGGTTTGGCAAGCTCCATATTGGTCTTCTTTAGGATATCAAGGATGTACCTTTGCTGAGAGAGATGGAGACCATCTGAGGACCATGTGGCTTCAACACCTAGAAGAAATGTAAAGGTCCAAGATATTTGAGAGCAAATGATAAATTCAGATCCTGAATAAGCCTAGAAATAGCTCCGGTGTGTGAACTTGTGATGATTATATCATCAACATAAATTAACACAAAAATTTGAATCCCATGAGCATTGTAGATAAAAAGGGATGAATCAGCCTTGGAGCTTTTGAATTGTAGTTCTAAAAGACATGTACTTTAGTCTAGAAAACCATGCTCTTGGCGCCTGCTTGAAGCCACATAAGGCTTTGTGCAGTTTGCAAACAGCCGTAGGATGGGAAGGATGCTGAAACCCGGGAGGTTGTGCCATATACACGATTTCTTGGAGATTACCATGAAGAAAGGCATTGCTGACATGGATTGCCCAACTTGCCGTAACAGCAATGGATAGCACCGTTCGAATAGTTGTAGGCTTAACTACGGGGCTGTAAGTTTCTGAAAAATCGATCCCGGGTTGTTTGTGGAACCCTTTGGCTACTAACCAAGCCTTATACCGTTCTATTTGCCCATTAGCCTTTCTCTTGATCCAAAAGACCCATTTGCACCCAACTACGTTCATGGCTGGAGAGGGAGAGACCAAAGACCAGGTTTTATTTTGGAGGAAAGCATCGAACTTTTCATTCATGGCCTTGCGCCATTGAGCATGTTGACTTGCCTGAGTGTAGTAGGTTGGTTCAGCTTCTTGGCCATGTAGGAGAGTTGTGAGTGCTTGAGGAGGTGGATACCTGACTCTGCCATCCGTGAATGTGGTAGGTTTGAAAATTTGATTCTGTGATCGTGTTATCATACCATGTACCCGTGAGGGAGGAGGTGGCTCGGATGCAGTAGGAGTGGCTAAGATTATTTGAGTATGGGGATTAGTGGCTATTTTTGTGGGAGGTGAGGGGAATGGAGATGGAGATGGCTGTTTGAGAGGAATGCTGGTTGCACAATTGGTTGTTGGATGCGATGGTGGCAGAATGGGGACAGACACTGGGTTTGGGATGGAGGAAGGAGAAGAGGAGCTGTTTGGAGTGGATGTGAGGAATGGAAACTTGGTTTCATTAAAAATGACATGTCGGGTAATGTAGACTTTGCCAGATGGAAGGTGAAGACACTTGTATCCAAGATGGTTTTTGCTGTAACTGATAAAAACACAAGCGGATCTGAAGGCAAGTTTAGTTGAATTATAGGGACGCATGAATGACCAACATTCACAGCCAAATGTCTTTAGAAACTTATAATCGGGTGAAACTTGGAATAAGCACTCATAAGGAGACTTGTACTTAGTGACTTTGGAAGGGAGTCTATTGATTAGGTATGTTGCAGTTTCAAAGGCTGAGTCCCAAAGGGTTAAGGGAACACTGGCAATGGCAAGAAGAGTAAGCCCGGTTTCAACAATATGTCGGTGTTTCCTTTCTACAGATCCCATTTGATGATGGGTATGTGAACAGCTTAAACGATAGGACACTCCCCATTGTATTTAGAGTTGTTTGAAAGGGGACGAAATTCGCCACCATTGTCACTTTGGACTGAAAGGATTTTGGTACTAAAATAAGTTTCAATAAGATGTTTGAAACGAAGAAAAATTGCACACACATCAGACTTTAATTCAAGAGGATAAAACCAAGTGTATTTACTGAAATCATCCACAATACTTAAATAATAACGATTGTTGTTTACAGAAGTGAGTGGGGCTGGGCCCCAGACATCAAGAAACAACAATTGTAAGGGAGCACTGGACATAGAAGGACTGATGCTGAAATGAAGACGATGACTCTTGCTCTGTTGACATGAAGAACAGATTGTGGAGAGCTTTGAGGAAACCACGGGCAACTTATTGGATTGAATAACACGGCTGACAATAGGGGAAGTTGGATGATCCAAGGAGACCTTTTCACCTATGAAGGCAGCAAGGGACTTGGAAGAAGGAGCATGAGAGGGGGGCCAAGGATAGAGACCAAGTTTACTCGGGCCTTGGAGGAGCAGTTAGCGGGTTGAGAGGTCCTTAACACAAAAAATTTGGGTGAAATTCAATAAAAACGTGATTGTCACAGGTGAATTGATTTACAGAAATGAGATTTTTCTATATTTCAAGAACATTTAAGAGGGAGAATAATTGAAAGTTATGTAAAGGTGTAGATAAGATACCACAACCAGAGTGTAAGATTTTCAAACCTTGGCCATTTCCTACTCGGATTTTGTCCATGCCAGTGTAGTCCTCAGCATGCAAGTTGAGGTTGGATAGATCATTTGTCAGATGAACATTGGCACTGGTGTCCGGGTACCATGAAGTGTTAGTGGCAGGAGAGGCAGAAGCCATGTTGGCATGTAGTGGAGGGGAGTTAGCCTGATAGCCCTGCTCAAGTCGGAACTAGTAGGTGGCTGCTGTGTGGCCTTGTTTGTGACATATTTGACACGTGGGGCGGTGGAAGGAACTAGGACCAGATGAAGGGAACTGCTGAGGTGGCCCTGTACCACTGCCACGGCCCCTGCCACATGAAAAATTGTTGCGATATCCTAGATTGGAGCCACTGTTGTTTCGTGGATAGGAGGGGCTTTGGCGTTGGGCAGTGTTGGCAGTAGAAATGTTCAAATCAATTGCAGATTTGTGTTGTTCCAACCGTAACTCATAAGATAACATATAGTCATAAAGATCATTAAGAGAGATGGAGTCTTGCCTTGTAGTCACAGATGTGACAAGGGGATCATATTCTGGACCAAGGCCAGCAAGGATGTTGGAGATGAGTTTCAAGGCGTCGACAGGCTTGCCAATGGCAGCTAATAGGTGAGAAAATCCCGGCGCTTTTTGGAAGTAAGCGGAGATTGATTTAGCACATTTCTTCAAGGTGGCTAACTGCTGCTTGAGCTGCAGGATACGTGATTGGGATTGAGTGAAGAATAGTGCCTCTAAAGTGAGCTAGACTTCACGAGAAGTAGAGAGACCAATGACATGAGGTAAAGCTTCTATGGATAGCATCGAGATGTTGGGGCTGAATATCATTTGATCTTGATGAAATCGGGTTTGATAACTGGGATTGGCAATAAAGAGACCAAAGCTTTTGTCTGGGACGAGCTGAGGGGGTCGTGGAGTTGAACCATCGACATGCCCGAATAGATTTTGGCCTTCTAGGAAGGGGACCATGAGGAATTGCCTCAAGATGTAATTTTCTTGGGTAAGCTTCTTGGAGATATGGTGATGCACATTTTGAAGTTGTGTTGGTGCGGAAGGGGTAAGGATAGAAAGAGGGAGTGAGGTTAGGGTGGAGTCGTCGATTTCAGGAGTTGGAATAGCCATAAACGTTAGTCTTAGTTGGCTCTGATACCATAAAGGATTTAGAGTAGTTTTGATTGACTGCCTTCTTCAACCGTAGAGCTGTGAGTTCTTTATATAATAACAATAGTGTTAGTCCTTTAATAGGACTGTACAAGATTTGAGATTAAGCTTTATCACTTAAGCTTATCAATAACAAAGAATTATAAACCTAATGCTATACAACTTCTAGTCTAGATAATAGGATAAGCTATACAGCTTCTAGCCTAGATAATAGGATAAAACAAATCCTTTTAAATCTGGACAGATTTATCTTTATCAGAAGACAAAGATATATCTAATCTAATAGTGTAAACTCCCACACACCTGGCAATTTTGTCCCAAGGTAAGGCGCGGTTGCCTTGGTTTATAAGCGTTTGACATCTTGAGCTTCAACGATAATCACTTGAATGTGTTGCGGCAAGAGTGTTGTGATTAGCCTTTGCCTTTTGCCGTCCATTAAACCCTTTTGGTATGCCATTCTCACAAGTATATCTATGTTTCTGTTGATATAACATGAAATTGAGACTCTTGAGAGAATATGTGAACACTTTGCCCTTCCTCCAAGGACCTTTCCCTGTAGTAGTGGCGCCTCAATCTGCGTCGGCAGCTTCCCGACTGAGACGAGCTTGATGCGCACGTGCCGGTCCTCCATATACTGTTAGAACAAGTAACTTTATGTGGGAAGTCTCTCTAGGAATTTTTAGGCAGCCTTTCAATTTTATGATGGTGTATCTTTAGCCTTTCAATAATTACATTGTCCTTGTATTTTCAAGCCCAATGTTGTGAAAATACTGAAGCCCTGTCCAATAAAGCGAATGTCTTTAGTGTAAACCTTTGACAACTTCAGAGACTCATTCTAGAGCAGTTCAGAATTAAACGTTAACAAAGGAAGTGGTATAGGATTCTTAATTATCTACAGATTGGGTCAAAAGTACAACACGAAAACAAACAACACTAGACACAGTCTGTAGAAAACACTTAAAGCAAGCTGATGTGATGGAACGGAAATATTATATATATATATATATATATATATATATATATATATATATATATATATATATATCCTAGCCAATGTCAGGATTTTTCTTAGGAGTTGATTTAGTAAAAGGGTTAAAAAAAAAAAAAAAAAACCTTTTTACACTTGTGGTATAGCAACTTTATTTTTTATTTTTACTTAGGTTTCAATTTGTATCATAGATGATACCACACTTATGGTTAAAAATGGAGATGCTACCTCTGGTCTGTCTATCTTTCGTCCAAAAAGTTAACGGAAGTCTACACATTGTTGCTAAAAAGGCGACACTTGTTCAAGATGCCACGTTAGTTGTCTCTCTCAGTCGCAAGTATGACGTGTAGCTTACATATCATATTTTTAATTCATGTCATTGCTAGATCACTTTGACAATTACGAGGGGATTTTCAACCTAATTGATTCACATTCCCTATCGATTTCCCTCCATCTAAAAAACATTGGAGTCCTAGGTTTTTTAGAATCATCCAAACATTACGATTTTGAACAAACCTTCCCATAACTATTGTTGGATTCTATTAATTTTTCTCCAAATAATCAACATTTTGGTCGGATTTGTGCACGTCGAAGGCCACTTTGTGTTCATTGGAGCCTATTTTGCTGAGGGTTGTATAGCCGGAGCCCATTCGCCCAATCTCAACACAAATTCTTGAACTCAAATCAAAGGAATGTCTGGAGCTCACTTTTCATTTTGCACAATTTTTAGAGAAGCAAAAGTTTTTTGGTTGGTTGCTTTTACTGATCTCGAGCCAATGTTAGCTTTTATAAACTGATGTTATCTAAAGTAGAAATTAAGAAAAAAAAATGGCTTTCACATATGACTTTCACATTTATGTCGTTGGTTGGGAGATAATTTTGTAGTAGGGCCTCCAATGCACATGTTTTTGTTGGTTGTTAGGAAGGGTATAATGTGCAAACTTTTCACATAGAATACTTAATTGGATTGTTGTTAGGTTGGTTGTCCACATGCCTTAGATAGTTTGTTGGTTGGTTGTCCACTTTGCCTGAGATTGTATTTTTATGAGTAATTTATTCCATGTGTTAGCAGTATTGAGAACTTTTGTTGTGTTTTGCCAGTAAATTTTTTGTAGGTTTTATATTGATTTTTTTTTTTTTTTTTTTAGGGTTAAACTTTGAAAACTTCAGTTTGTTTTAATTCCATGTACCATTACATTTGAGAACTTTATTCCACATTTGGCAGTGCTTATTTTGTGCATGTGTGGCCTGCGAATGTGACTGCATGTGTTTTTGTAGTCTATATATGCATTTGTCTTAACTACATGTTTACTGTCATAGTGCAAAAAGATCAAAGGGTTGACAAATGATAGAAGAAACAGATTGCACTTATTTGTAGACCATGTTATAGTTGAACTAGTTCTGAGTGAAGTGTTGCATCCAATGTTGCTTGTTTCTCAATCTACTACAAAGGTGGAAATTAATGATTACGATGCAAGAAATACACATATGGTTGATGGGGATGAGAAGGTAGTGCCTGAGCAGCAGCTTCCACAACATTTGACAATGAGAAGGAGGAGTGCTTTGAGTGACTTTGAAATAACGAACGGCAAGGAGGACATTATTTTTACGTAGATGTGATGAAGCTTTATGCGAAGTTAGGGAGGATGCATCCAAATGGTTTCAGCCGTGGGGTGAAGTATTGTCATTTAAGAAGGGGAAGAATAAAATGAAAGATCTAGATAAGGAGTTTGCTAAAAGTGATAGCCTGATAAGCGTATATAGTGAAGATGACGGTGAAAGGTCACCAAGACGTGTTAAGAGGAGGTATCCAAAGTGGAAGGAATTGAGTGACTTCAAAGAGAAAGTTGAGTTAATAGTGGGGTTGAAGCCCCCCCCCCCCCCCCCCCCCCCCCCAGTTTAAGGATGCACTTAAACTGGACACCTACTTACAAGATGAGAAAAAGCTGGTATCCGCATTTTCAAAAAAAAAATGTTGTTAGAGAATACATGCATCCTGGACGAATGACAAAAATTATTTTTCTGAACAAGACTTTCATTGAAGAGAATAATTGTGGTAGTCATTATTACAACAAGAGGGCCACAAACAAGTGGGCTGCACACCTATGCTTGGACAGCTTTTGGGACAAACTAGATTAGAAAGTTAGTGCATTGAAGGAAATAATCAAAAGAGATTTTAATGTTGAGCTAACTTTGCTGAGTTGCCACCGTGCCAAAAGAATGGCATTGGATATATTGTTTCAGAGACAAGGTGAACATTAAAAACACACAAAGGAGTACACCAATGCAATATTGAAATGGAATCCCGGTGGCTCGGCTTATGTACAGAGAGATAAAAGATTCTTCCAACCAATTTACGTTTCGCTGACAACTTGTAAGCGAGGCTTTTTGGATGGATGTAGGCCCACGATTTGTGTGGATACTTGTTTTTTGAAGGGCCACTTTGGTGGGCAGCTACATGCAGGCATTGCTCGGGATGTGAATGACGACATCTTCCTGATAACATATGCTATATGCAACATTGAATCTAGAGACACATGGACATGGTTTTGAGTATATTTGTTGGAGAATATTGGGTATCCACGAGAGCAAATGTGGTCATTCATGTATGACAGACAAAAAGTATAAATTAATGCAATTGTATGATCATTTAAATATTGGCAACACTATTTTAACATAACTTTTTGGCTAAACAGGGTTTGCTTGATGTCTTGGAGGATTTAATGCCTGGTTTAGAGCACAGATTTTGTGTCAAACATTTACACGCAAACTTCAAGAGTAAAGAATATAAGGGCAAGGCCTTCAAAGATAATTTTTGGGGTGCAGCGCGGGCAGTTAATGAATTATAATTCAAGCACTACCTGTATGTGATTAGAGGTATGGATGAAGATGCATTCAAGTACATTGAGAAAGTAGACCCAAGGATGTGGTCAAGGCATGCTTTTAGAGCGAGTAGTTGCAGTTACATATTGTTAAAAAATACTGCTGAGTGTTTCAATGAGTGGATCTTGGAAGCAAGAGAAAAGCCTATTCTGACTTACATGAAGATGATAAGGCGGCAATTGATGAATAGGTTCAATCAAAAAAGTTCTGGAACAACAACTTCAACTAGTGTAATTCGCCCAAATTGTGAAAAAAATTAGATAGAAGCAAGTCAGATGCTAGGAACTACATTTCTCAATGGAGTAATAATTTGTAGTTTGAAATTTATATAGTCATAAACCTAGGAGGGTTGTAGATCTGGGAACAAAAACATGTGGATGTGGTAAGTGGCAACTAAATGGTATTTCATGCCCTTATGCATGTTGTGCTATATATGCAAATAGGCAAATCCCTAAGAGTTATATTAGTAAGTGGTACTTAATGGATACATATACGATGTCATATGCCCAAGATATTAATCTGATGCCTAGACCTAATGTGCGGCCTGTTAAGCGTGATGTGGAGCCTATACTGACACTTATACCTAAGAAACAACATGGTAGGCCAAGAAATGTGAGAAGAAGAGGACTTAATGAAAGTGTTAAGTTCACTTGTAAAGAGTATGATGTAAGTTGTGAAAAATGTGGTCAAAAGGACAACAATGCTATGAGTTACTGCCTACCAGACAATTCGAATATGAAGAAGCGGGCCAAAGGGGTTAGGAAGCCAAATTCAAACAATGAAAATGCAGTGAGTTTTTTATTTTTTATTTTTTTTATTTTATTTTATGAAATACTTCATTTGTTTTATATGGCAATTATAATTATCTTATGAAAGTGTTGGTTTATATGGTGTGCAGGGAAGATCCTTACAGACAATGCAACTCACTACCACAGTCAAAAACACACACAATTGGGGAACAATTAGGGGTGAGTATTTCATTAATTCCCTCTATTAACTTAATTGTATTTATGTTTATATTATAAATTCTACAAAAAAATTAATGTCTTTGTTCCAATAGTGTGTGCCTCACACAAACATCATTAAGCTTATTGAACATCCCAGAAACTTCAAGACAACTGAGTTGACAAAGATAGAGGCGAAAGACTATAAATTGCACTAGGCAACAATAAGGGGTGAGTTTCTCAATTTGATTGTAATGGATTTGGTTTCATCCTATTGTATTTTAATGCTTTTCTTTTTCTTTTTTTTTTTTTTTTTTTCATTTTGTGATGGTGTTGCAGTTTGGAGGATCACGACCAATGGGGCAAATTCAAACAGGATCACAGCCAGTCCAGTCTAATGCAACTCATTAGGGATATGACAAAGCTTTAACAAATTGAACTAGCTCTTAACTTTTGTAATGTATTTGAGACATTAACTTTTGAGTCATTATTGATTAGATGTAAGGGTTAACTTCCCTAGCCTGTTGAAGTAGTGTTGAAGTTTTTTGTTTTTGAAAAGTTAAGATAGATGTAAGTGTTGCAATGGATGCCTGAACCTAAATTGAATGGATTAGTGTTGTCAATATTTTATTTGTCTTCAATGAGAATGTGTGACTTATTTGATTTTTGTCTTTAAGTTGGTTATGCTATAAACATGTTGTTTTGATACCATGGTATACCATAATGGTATGCACCACATACGTATACAAATTTTGATTATGTACACATTTTGGCCGGTACCTAATTTATTAACTTGTTGTGTATGCCATTTTGGTATACCAAAATCTCAATTTATATACCCAATTTCTAGGTCCCCATTTTGGTTGTATATGACAGTTTCTCATATCAACACATCAATGTATATGATTGTTTTTCATACCAAAAAATCAAAGTACATAGTCAAATTATATAATTTCATTACATATGTCTAAGTACATAATTCAATTGCAAATGTCAAAGTACTACATTACACAACAGTCATTTAGAAAGTGTAACACAAACAATCAACAACATTAAAACCATGAAAACAATAAAGCATACATAAAAAACTTCTCTTTTGCCCTATAGAAGACATTTTCCTTCTCTAGATAATTAATCATTTTCATATGTTTATCATCTCCCTTCTGTAGGTGCTTAACCGTTGTCATACAACTGTCATTTTCATTCTCTAGGTCTTTAATTCTTACCAAGTAGCTGCTATTTTTATTATCTAGGTCTTTAACCTTCTTCAATAGCTCAAGTAAGACCTCCATTCCCCTTTCACAAGTTAGTTTATCAAGCTATTTGAAAAATCGGTATGCTTCTTTTCTCTGCATGTTAGAGGATAGCATACCAGTTACTCAGATCAAGTAACATTCCGTAACAACTTATTCAAAGTGGATGAAAGCTTTATGTATATATTTTGTCAAAGAACTTGATGCAATCAAATAATAAAAATGAACAAAATAAAAGGGATATGGGCTACTTCGAGAGAGCCGTGATCTCTAATGACTACTTCGAGAGAGCCTTGATCTCCAAAACAACCACAAAGGTCTAGGTTTTCATAATATTCAACATGCTTATTCTTTGAGTAGGATTACACTTAAATAAATGACGGTTAGGTCATAAGACATAACTATTAGGTCTAGCCGTTATAACACAATGCAGGAAAATAAACTAAGAAGGAAATTACTAATGGAAAATACATTCCTTATTAAACTAAATACTTAAGGAAATAAAATATGGAGAATTAAACTCCTTATTTCAGCCAGCTTGGGGTTGCTTGGTGGCTACGGTAATGCCACCTAACCCTAGGAAAATCTGAACGTATCAGAACTTCTATCATAAAATTACTTAATCTTGAATCATAGGTGGTGTAACTTCAAAATCGTCTGTCAGAATTTTCCTTAGACCAAGAAGTCTTCAATGGTTTGTATAAATTGCAATAACATACTTAGGTTATCTCACTACGACCCACTGACGAAGATCCAGATGATGACTTCGTTTGCTTAAAAAAAAAAAAGTACATTATTTGACCTTATCTCCCTAAAGATAATCAAAGAATTACCTTTCATATGGAGAACATTCCTTATCTATGCCACAAGAAGCTTTCTTTCCTTTGTAACCCCGTAGGCGACTTGATGCCATTTATTCCTTTTGTTCCTTCAGTTGTAGGACTTTTAGGAAGAGAAACCCTAAACGAAGCTACTTCGACTTCTTAAGCTTTAGCTTCTTAATTCGAGAAATGGCAAAACCAAAGCAGGTTAGGGTTCATGTGTTTTGGGGAAATTAGGGGCAATAGGGAAGGAAGAGGAAACTGAAGGTAAATATAGGGTTTACATGGATTAAATGATGACATTGATGTAGCCACATGGGATGTGTCTAGTGGCATTTGTGACATGTGTCACCGTTTTAAAGGGGCTTAGTGGCATTGATGTGGACTCACTTAACTTTTTGGGCGGAATAGGGACAGATGTAACATCTCCATTTTCAGCCATAAGCGTGGTACCATTTATGATACAAATTAAAATCTAAGTGGGAAAAAAATAAAATTGTTAAACCACATGGGGGTCAAAGGTCTCTAACCCTTAATAAAATTATGGGCTTGTTTGTTAAGGAACAATACATTACAGTACTGTTCATGTACTTTTTTTTCCTCATTTTTTTTATATTTTTCACTACTAATCAATATTAAAACATTCCAACCTTTTTCACTTTTTTATATCACATCAATAATTTTTTATTACTATTCAAATAAAAAAATTCACTACAATACAAAACTTTTTCACTTTTTTATACAAATTCTTTTTATTTTATATCACATCATCACTTTTTACTAATTTCAAAAACTAACAACCCACTACTCTGTTCTGTACATGTCTTTGTCAAACAAGCCCTATATTACAACCTTTTATGAATAAATTATTTTACTTCATGCAATTGACTTTTCTTTCTTTCTTTTTCTTTTTTTTTTTCTTTTTCTTTTTTATTTTTTTATTTTTTTATATATATAGAAAACGTCAAATGCCACATCAGCACTAATCAAATTATGATACGTGTCCCATAATAAAAAATATAAAAATAATATAAAAATTCTTATCAAAAAATGGTGGTTGAGCCCCGGCCCCCTTTGGTCAAATGGAGATGGTCGAACCATCTCCAAATGGCCACTTGAGTGTAAAGACTGTTATTGATTGGTTCCTTACCAGAAACCCACCTCAAAACTCTGGCACACTCCATATGATTGAGGCACACAAAAAAGCCATTGTTCGGGAGCTCAATGTGCAACTCACTCAGGTTATGAACTACTGGAGGCTAAAAAGAAGCATAGCGAGGAACTGAACCGAATGAAAGCAAACCAGGAATAGTACTAGTGGAAGGCGCCTATTGAACAGATAGGGGTGCCACAACTTGAGCAGTTGAAGGTGTCTATAAAGGAGCTACAAAACAACGTGGGTTAGCTAGCTGACGGACTTCTAATTTAGATTACATTTGGTATGCGAAATAGTTATTTCATTAGGAAATAAAATAATTTTTATTGAAAATAGAAAAATGTTGAATTAAATAGCCTTGGAATAGCCAGTCTCATGCCCCTTGAGGAATGACTATTCCAATTGTTCGATCATTATCATATACTATAACACCAAAGCTATTCTATTCCACATTCTTATATTATAATAGAAGTTATTCATTTTTTTCTAATGGAATAGGCATTCCGTGTACCAAATGTAACCTAAGACTTCAAATCCTTCTCAATTTTTAGCAATAGGTGTGACGTCCCACATCGCCTGGATGTGGGAATGGGGATGTGTTTATATGTATATTCACGCACTTCTTGACACAACGCGTTTTAAAGCGGTGATGACTATGAACTTATTATAACTTTACAGTTTTGCGTGCTTTTACGAGAGTAGTACCAGGATGGGTAACCTTTTGGGAAGTCTGGTTCAGGGGATGGGAAGTTTGGTTTGGGTGAGCTAAAAGTAGACAATATTATGTCATTGAGAGTGTGTTATTACAAATGGTATCAGAGCCATTGCCCAACCTGAGATGGGGGAAGCTTGCACAAGCCCAGAAGGGTCGCTAGTGGGTACTCGCTGGGTCGCCAAGAATGGGGTGATTCCATGAGGGTCACCAGCAATGACACTTGGTTCCAAGAGAGGGTGGTTGTGACGTCCCACATTGCTTGGGTATGGGAATGGGGATGCGCTTATATGTATATTTGCATTCTTCTTGACACAACGCGTTTTAAAGCCGTGATGATCATGAACCTATCAGAACTCTACAGTTAAGCATGCTTCTGCGAGAATAGTATCAAGATAAGAGACCTCCTGAAAAGTATGGTACGGGGGATGAGACGTCTGGTTTGGGGGGGCCAAAAGCAAACACTATTATATAATTGGAGGTGGGTCGTTACAAATGGCATCAGAGCAATTGCTCAGCCTAAGATGGGGGGAGCGTGCACAAGCCCATAAGAGTTGCTAGTGGGCACTTGCTGAAACGCCAAGAATTTGGTGATTCCATGAGAGTCACCAATGGGAACGCTGGTCCCAAGAGGGAGTAATTGTGACGTCTCACATCGCCTGAGAATGTGGATGTGTTTATATGTATATTTGCACTCTTCTTGACACAACATGTTTTAAAACCTTGACGGCCATAAGCCTATCAAAATTTCGCAATTAAGCGTGCTTGTGCGAGAGTGGTACCAGGATGAGTGACCTTCTAACAACTCTGGTTCGGATGAGCCAAAAGTGAATAATATTATATTGTTGGGGGTGGTTCGTTACAGTAAAAAATTCAAATAAAGGGGTAATTCCTATTGATACGAAGATTCCCTTTGATACAAAGATCCCTTTTGATACCTAGATCCCTTATGAACAAAGATAGCCGGTCATTTGGGGGTGGTTCGGCCATCGTCCATTTGGCCTACAAGGGTTGCTCGACTACCCTCTGTTCTAGTTTTTAATTATTATTTTTATATATTTAATAGAATTATCTATTTATAATTTTT
Organism: Alnus rubra; assembly: GCA_028654335.1. Taxonomy (NCBI): domain Eukaryota; kingdom Viridiplantae; phylum Streptophyta; class Magnoliopsida; order Fagales; family Betulaceae; genus Alnus; species Alnus rubra. The sequence goes on from JAJPGS010002095.1 coordinate 1,614,646, forward strand.
TATTATGGGTTAAATATGTTATAATTAATTGGTCAGCACGTGTTATTTTATGGTTTCGTAAAACAATTAGACGAAAGTTTGGTGCAATGACCTATTTGTTATTTTGGTATACCACACGGAGCTTTCATAACATTTTTAAATCACATGAAGCTTATTACAAATGGATGTAACCATAGGGATTAGATTCGTATTTTTCCCATATTTTTTCTTTAATAAGTTGACAGAATTCTATTGACAAGTTAAGCGAAAAAAAAAAATACAAACTTAGATGTCATAAATTTTTCTTTGACAAACAACTGAACTAGTAACGAATTCTTTGCTGTGTCTTTGAAAAGAAAAAAAAAAAAAAATTTAAATTTTCTACAAATCGGGTTATAAAAAAATTCCTTCAACCTAGTCTCTAAAAGTAACATGTGTCCCTTAGCATCTAAACAGATTTTTTTTAATGAGTTATTATAAATAGGGATAATTGCACCATTGGTCCCTGTGGTATGCCATAATTATTTTCACTCCCTATGATTTAAAAAGTGCATGGGAGATCCTTATGGTATGCAATAATTACAAATCGATTTCTGGCGTCAAATGCCACGTCAACGCCACGTGTCGCCATCTTATTGGTGACACGTGGCGCTGACATGTCTAATCTTAATAAAATAATATAAATTTATTAAAAAATAAATAAAAATACATATTTTTTTTAAAAAAAAAAAAATCAAAAAAAAAAAAAATGGGGGCAAGGGTGTGGCCTGGCCACCCCAAGCCTGCCTTTTTTTCTTCTTCTTCTTCTTCTTTCTTTCTTTTTTTTTTTTTTTTTAAATAAGTTTATTTATTTATTTTTTAATAAATTTATATTTTTTTTATTAAGATGGACACGTGTCGCTGACATGTAGGGCTAACAGATTCCGTCAAAATTGTGGACGGAAAATCGACCCAGTGAGTAAAACGTAATTATTGCATACCATAGGGACCTTTCATGAACTTTTTAAACTATAGGGAGTGAAAAATAATTATGGCATACCACAGGGACCAACGGTGCAATTATCCCTTATGAATATTCATCTTCCATCTCACTCCTATATCATTGTGCTGATGTGGCAGTGCCCATCAACTCTTGAATTTTTGGTTTTGTTAATAAAGTGGGAGTAAGAAAGGAGATAAGTATGCAGCATTACTCTTTTTTAATAGCATATATTTTTCACATGCTTTTTAATAGGATTAATAAAAAAAAATGACAAAAATTTCCTACAAATTCAGTTGTAGAAGTTTCTTACAAACTAGCTTCTAAAAGTGACATGTGTTCTATAAGCATGTGAAAAGTATATACTTTCCTATTAAGGCTATTAAAAAGGCATATGAGAAGCATATGCTATTAAAAAAAATAAAGTTTTTCACATTCTAAGGTACACAAGTTACTTTTAGAGACTAGTTTGTAGAAAATTTATGTCTTATAAAGAAACATGTACTTCTTGCATACTCAAGGGACACATGAAAGATATTTGGTTAGAGGAATTCCTACAACCCAGTTTGTAAGAAATTTTTATCCACTTTAAGAGCAGCTAGACAATAGTCTTGAGGACTTGGATTATTGGAGGTTATAGCTCTTAGGTCCACTCCTCTAAGATGAGTAGTTCCTCCTTCGAGATGAGTGGTTTCACCTCTGTTGTTCTTGGTACTTCTTGATGTCGCTAAACTGTTGGACCAACTTTCTAATATCAGACATTGGATCAATTCACACCTACAAAATAGAAAGAGAGTAACTACAAGAGCCTGCCGATGGGTGTCGGAGGGAAATAGTCATGATACTTAAGCTAGTATTATGTTTGAGAAGGAAATTGAAATGCACCAAGTTAGAGTTTTGAGCTTAAAGCCAAAAGTCCACTTTACCTGGTTCAAATCTTCCTTTTATAGAGACTCCAATCTAATTGTTTTCATGCCTTCAGTTGTATGTTACGTGTGAGTACTCCCCCTCAATGGAAATTGAAATGCACTAATGTTTCATTTGTTTCAGCGTAAAATAATTTCGGTATTTTCCGATGTTTGGTAGGGGCGAAAATAATAGTCAACCGAAAAATGATTTTGGTTCGACCAAAAATGCTTTGTAAATTTTGGAAAATAATTTACGCTTTTTAAAAGCGTAAATAATTTTCCGAAGACGTCAGACGCATTCGACCCCTTTTAAACGACACAGTCGACCTTCACGTTAAAGCAGTCGACCATCACCGAAATCTTGCCGGTATCGAAATCCGACAACCTCAGGTTAATGTCGCCGGAATCCGGTCGGCCTAGATTCCGGCCGGATCTGGCCAGAATAGCCCGGCTAGAACAGCCGGCAGGCCGGATCTGGCCAAAACGACCAGATTTCCTACCGGCTGGCCGGATCTGGCCAGAAGATCCCGGCCCAAACGGCCGGATTCCTGTATTTTTGCTCGGAATCCGGCCAACTCAGATTTTGACGAGACTGTCCGGATTCCGACCTTTATCCTATAGCCAGAATCCGATAAAAGTGGTTGGAATCCTGTCAATTAGTGACGGAATCTCGTCTTCGGTGATTTTTATATTATTTTACATTAATATTTATATGTTTTGAATAAAAATTGATTTTTATAAGTTAATATGATTGAATAAAAATATAAAAAATATTTGTGATTTTCCATACGTACCAAACATCGAAAAATTATTTCGACGAAAATTTTTTTCAGAAAAATAATTTCCTTAAAACTATTTTACGACAAAAATTATTTTAAGTTGAAACAATCCTACCATAAGTTAAGAGTTTTGAGCTTAAAGGCCAAAAGTTTCCTTTACTCGGTTCAAATCTTCCTTTTATAGAGAGTCCAATCTAATCGTTTTCGTGCCTTCAATAGTACGTTACGTGTGACGGTGTGAGCACCCCCCTCGATGGCCTTAATTTTGAGTGTCAATTATCCGTTAAACTAGAAATGTGTTCGACGTTGTGGATCCGTACGCAGTTACTTTTCTTGGAATGCGCTTCTTGGTTTGGGATCGGATTCACTACTATGTGAGTAAGCTAAGACCGGACATAGAATCCATTGTGGGCTCATTCGGGTGGGTTTTTCGGCCTTTACATATAAATCCCATGGGCCATGTGACCTTTGTCGGCGGGATCCCCAACAAATCTTATCATAAAAATTGAACGTATCATATACGAATATCGTCATATATACTAATTATCTGCCTAACCAACAAATACTCATCCCATCTAAATGAAACTGGCAATTGAGTTGGAATGAAACAGAACGACATGAAATTAATGCGTATCGTTTTCAAACGGTGGCTCGGAGGGAAGATAGGCTGATGCTAAGCTGTCAAGGCCAGTGGCCAGTGGGTTTTGGTCCATACTTGTACCCAATACCCATGTCTTTTCAAGAACAACAAACAAAAAAATATCTAGCTCTCTCCAAAAACTAAGAAATTATTTCAAATTTGTATCAATTACTTCTTTTCTTGATTTTTGTATAAAAGGTTAATAGTTCACTTTTTATCTGTACCTTTTGGTTATTGGATTTGGCAATCTAACAGTATATATTCTTGCGGCCTATAAACAATCGTACCATTAACGATGTGGGGGTTTCTGAAATGAAATGAAGAGGCTGGCTTTTTAAGCTTTTGGATGGGCGACGACATTGGCTACTAGCTAGCTCTAAAGCAAAATACATATATACATAAGCATAACCCAAGAGATCGAAGCATATCAACTACTTGTGGGCTCCTGGTTCTTTTCTATTTTGGCATTTCTGACACACTGCAGGAGCAAAAACATTCATGGAACCAGCTGTGACTAACAACAAGAAGAGCAACGCCAAATACGGCTATGACATCATCGACTGGTTCGAGAACCTGTCCGAGAACGCTGGAAAAGTTCAAACCCAGACACTTCGCCGGATTCTTGAGCTCAACCATGGTGTGCAGTATCTCCAAAAATGGCTCCGGGACATCAACATCCAAGAGATGGATGCATGTTCACTGGAATCTCTTTTCACATCCATGGTGCCCCTGGCCTCACATGCAGATTTTGAGCCTTATATTCAGAGAATAGCAGATGGGGATACTGGTCCTTTACTCACTCAACAGCCTATGGCTACTCTCTCCTTAAGGTAATTACATGCCATTATATTATTCATTCATTAATTTGGTTTGAGCTTCGTTAACATGTGTTCTAATCTACTGTTGAAAAAATCACCTACTTACCGTTGAAGTCTATAAATATGCTATTACGTTTTTTATATTTTATCATGAGAGGAAAGGAATCAGAATATGGAGCTCTGATTGGCTCTTTCTTTATGTTCTTATCTCTTTTATTTTTATGGGGTGCTCTAAATTTTTTTTTTTTATGTCCTATCACATAGATTTGAAAGAAATTAAACCCACTACCATATCTATATATTCCCACCTTCCTGAGAAAATTACTGTTCTTGTAGCTCCGGAACAACAGAAGGAAGACAAAAGTACGTACCCTTTACACGCCATAGCGCCCAGACCACTCTTCAGATTCTTAGGTTGGCAGCAGCTTACAGATCAAGGTTCAGATTCTTACCCTTTTTTCTTTCTTTTTTTTAACATTTCTATGTCTTCTGTTTAATTTGTCATAATTAAACCCGTCTCTTTTTGTTGTTGCTGTTATAGGGTTTATCCAATAAGAGATGGAGGAAGGATCCTTGAGTTGATTTACAGCAGCAAACAGTTCAAAACAAAGGGAGGATTAGCAGTAGGAACAGCCACAACACACTACTATGCAAGCGAGGAGTTCAAGATCAGGCAGGAAATAACAAATTCATTCACTTGCAGCCCAGAAGAAGTAATCTCAAGTGGAGATTACAAGCAATCCACCTACTGCCATCTCCTCCTCGGCCTCTTCTTTTCCAAGGAAGTAGAGTTCATAACCTCCACCTTTGCCTACAGCATAGTCCAGGCTTTCTGCGCGTTCGAAGAGAACTGGGAAGAGATATGCAATGACCTCAGAGAAGGCAATCTCAGCCCAAGAATCAATCTTCAAAAAATGAGAAAAGCTGTCTTGAAAATAATCTCCCCAGACCCATGTTTGGCATCAAAAATCGAAGGGTTCTGCGAGGAGTTACAGAATCGGAACTGGGCTGGTTTGATCCCAAAGCTGTGGCCAAATGCAAAATATGTGTGTTCTATATTGACAGGGTCAATGCAACCGTACTTGAAAAAGCTAAGGCATTATGCTGGAGAGTTGCCGCTAGTGAGTGCTGACTATGGATCGACTGAGAGCTGGATTGGGGTGAATGTGGATCCGTCTTTACCGCCAGAGAAAGTCACCTTCGCGGTAATTCCCTCCTTTTCTTACTTCGAGTTCATTCCACTTTATAGACAGAAACAAGGTCGCTTTTCCCCCATTGATGACTTGGCAGAAGATGAACCAATCCCACTCTCCCAAGTCAAGGTTGGACAAGAGTATGAGATTGTCCTTACTACTTTTACTGGTAAGCCATTTTTAATCTTCTGCGTCATTTTCTTTTCTTTTTTTTTCATCGATGATCATCATTATCATCATGACGATAATAATAATAATAATAATAATAATAATAATAATAATAATAATAATAATAATAATATGAAATAATTTTGTAAAAAAGTATCGAATTATACGTCGTTTTGAAATAAGAATACTGAACTAGCAAATGTCTCAAACTGAAATATTTACGTTTTCAAATGTCTCACTTAAGGGTACTCCGTTAAGATTTGTTGTTAAATCCTGCTAACATTCCTAAAATACCCCTGTGTTTTTTTTTTAAAAAAAATATATAGAAATTTTTTCAAAGATTCAGGCATGGGTATTTTTGTAAATTTCGTTAAATTCTTACCAACACCTAAATCCTAGCATTTTTTTTTCTAATAAAAAAAATGATATTTTGACTACTTTGTTAGGATTTTCCGTTCAATCATGATGGATGGGAGTCAAAATTTTCAAAATAGTACCCCTCAATCTTTTTATGAGAAAAAAAAAATGTAAGAATTTAGACGTTGGTCAGGATTTAATAGAATTTACAAAATACTCAAGCCCGAATCTTTAAAAATTTGTTTATATATATATTTTGAAAATATGAATATTTTGAAAATTTTGATGAGATTTATCATAAAATTTTAACGAATCGATGAAATTAAAAAAGAAAAGAAAGATGAACACATTAAATTACAAATTTTAATAGTATAGTGAGATAATAATTATAAAAGCACAACTCAAGAAGATTATGTGAAGTTTTTTGTTTTGTTTTTTTTTTTATTATTTTGAGGTCATCTAATGATAAAAGGTTCTATCATCCTATTTTCCATCACTTTATTACCTCAAGTAGGACTAGTCTGGGCAGTACTGTGATTAGATACTTTGTGTACCATTGCTATATTACCCTAGCTACAACAAAGCTAAGCCCAGATTTTGACATAGATAAGGGCCCGTTTGAAAACTACTTTCCCCTTCCCTCTCCTTCCCTTTACTTCTCTCAAAAAACATCAACTTCAAAACATTCTTAACTTTTTTCATTTTTTATATCACATCAACACTTTCTTCTTACTTTTTAAATAAAAAATTCACTACAATACAAATTTTTTTTACTTTTCCATATAAATTATATCAACTTTATATCACATCAATTTTAATTTTCAATCATTCAAAAAAAAAACTCAAGGGAAAGGGAGGGCAAGGGGACTTTCAAACGGGCCGACAATCCGCAGACCAATAATCTTTGGAAAAATCTGATACCCTTTCGATATTTATTGAGTCACAAGTACAATATAGGAAAGTTAATTGGGGGACTAAAAAATGATTTTTATGGTGACAAAACAATATTACACTATCTATTACTATTACTATTACTATTATTATTAGTAGTGATTCACAAATTCTAACTCCAATTATATATTGTACGTACGTGCAGGACTATATAGGTACAGGTTAGGTGATGTGGTGGAAGTGGCTGGTTTTCACAAAGGCACCCCAAAATTGAATTTTATATGCAGGAGAAAACTAATTTTAACAGTAAATATTGACAAAAACACAGAAAAGGACCTTCAGTTAGTGGTGGAGAGGGGGTCACAGCTGCTGAGTGAGGCTGGAACCGAGCTGGTTGATTTCACTAGCCATGCAAATGTGGCCAACCAACCGGGAAACTACGTGATTTACTGGGAGATTAAGGGAGAGGTGGAGGAGAGTGTTCTGGGGGAGTGTTGCAGTGAAATGGATGCAGCTTTCGTCGATCATGGCTATGTTGTTTCCCGGAGAACAAATTCGATCGGGCCGCTTGAGCTTTGCATTGTGGAGAGAGGGACTTTCAGGAAGATTTTGGATTACTTCATCGCCAACGGGGCGGCGATGAGCCAGTTCAAGACCCCCAGGTGCACCGGCAACCAGGTCCTCCTCAAGATTCTCAACATGTGCACCATTAAGAGGTTCCAAAGCACAGCCTATGCTTGAAACAATTAGTCACATGATCGATCATCAACATATTAATCTTCCATGCATAAAATGTAATGAACGTACGTACGTTCAAGAATCATTTTGCAATTAGTTTGTTTTTACTATTCCTTCACCATGGCTGATGACTAGCTAGTACTTCATTTGGTTGAGTGCTTGAATATGAGGAAACTAATTAAATTGACTATATATTGGTTCATAAAGTACTACAGTTTTTACTACAATTAATCCCGTAATTAACAAAATGATCATTAATTAAGAGTACGTATGGTTGATAAGAAAAAAGGGCGGTGGTTCAACAGTAATTTACGAGTCAAAAGTACGTGTGGGGTTATTTGGATATTCGTCACGTGTCTTTCTTTTCTTTTCTTTTTGTTGTTTTATTATTATTAACTTTTAGTGTTCGACAATGACGTACGTAAGATTTTTTGTCAAAAGTTAATAGTTGTACGCTTCCGGCCGTCACGCTTGATAGTGTTGGATGTGCAAATGAAAACCGGGCAGCTGTTCAAGGAGCTTAAATGTATTTTTCTTAAAAAGAATTCAAAAAATTATTTATGACTAACATGTCAGTATTATGAAATAGTTGTAAGATAAAAATGTAATTTTTAGGTTATAAGAATAGAGCGCTTTGTGTAATTATTTCACTAATTTTTCGTTTGTACGGGAATGAGGTAGAATATTTTGAGTGAAGTTGCTGGAAAGTGGAAACACAAACTGCCCACTTGACAAGAATCAAGATCGTGTGTAAAACAATTATCCACGTGGCGCTGGTAGGGTTGTCGTGTACGATCGAGGCCCTTCCAACCCCAGTCGATCAATCGTTGGCCGCTCTAAATTCTAATGTCAGCCGCTCAAAGGAGGATCTGACGGGCACATACATGACATTAAAGTTTAATTACTATTTTGTGTTGGAGGTTTTCATCTATTTGTTACACAGTAAAACTTTTATAGGTGAAAATTTTTAAAATTGACTGTAGTACATTTTAAGTTTATTTATTTATTTATTATTTTTCTCCCTTCTCTCTCTCTCCCCCCTCTCCCCCTCCTAAGGCTCTACATGATCACTGCTTCATTGAATATTTTTTTGGGGTAATTACCTTTTTCCCCCATGAACTACTAAAAAATGCGCGATGCCCTCATGAACTACCAACTAGACCAAAATAGGGAATTCAACTACCAAAGACAACCATTTTCCCCCCTTCCGTCAGTTAGAGGGGTTAAAAGAAATAGTCAACGGGTCATGTGCCGTTTTATATGGGGGCATGTTGGAAGATGGTGGTAGTTCATGGAGGGAAAAGAGGAAGATGGTGGTAGTTCATGGGGGAAAAGAGGAAGAAAATGAGAGTAAAACAGCGTGTGACGGTCACGTGACCCGTTGACCGTTTGTTTTAACCCTTTTGACTGACGGAAGGGGGGAAAATGGTTGTCTTTGGTAGTTGAATGCTCTATTTTGGTCGAGTTGGTAGTTCATGTGGACATCGCGCATTTTTTGGTAGTTCATGGGGGGAAAAGGTAATTACCCTTTTTTTTTTTTGACATGTCCACATAAGAGGAGGGAGGGTGGATTCGAACTAGTGACATCCGCTTCATGAGGCGCGGTCCCCAGCCGATTGAGCTATCCTTTGGGGACCACTGCTTCTTTGAATTGGTCTGGGTAATTTGGTGGTGATTTGTGGAAGAAAATCTTAAGAGCGTGAGAAAAGGGGTTAAGAGAGAGAAATGAGCTGAGTGGAAGAGAGTGAGTTTGAGAGTAGGAAATTTCAGGAAAAAAAAATCGTGAGTCGGAGAGAAGAAGAAGAGAACCAAAAAAATAAAAATATAAATGAAAAAAGAGAAGAAGACTCACTACAAAAAATCCTGCAATTCGCCGCGTGTCTACAGTAGCGGCTACTGTAGCTACGCGGCCAACTAACCATGTGTCTTGATGACAACGTGGCAGGTTGCATATGAGAAACAAGTGTCCACGTGTATTTTTTACACGCGGCCAACTGTTTCTAATTTCCCCCCTCCCCCTTTAACTTTTAATTTTCCCCCCTTTTCTTTTTTCATTTCCACGCCCCATTACCTTTTCATTGCCGGCTCTCTCTTTTTCATTCCCCACGCCCCTTTGACTTTTCTTTTAAGTCTCCTCTTCTTTTTTCTTCTTCTTTCTTCCTTCTTTCCCTTTTTTCTTCCCCTTTTTTCACGATCCTTCTCCTTTTTTTCTTCATTTTCTTCACACAGTCACAGAGAGGGAGATGGAAGAGGGAGACCGAGAGAGCTGGAGAGAGAGATTCTGAGATAGATCCGGCGAATGACGATGGAGCTGGAGTCCGGAGGGTCACGGCCCGAGAGGTTGAGCTTTTGGTCAACCGACTCTCAGAGATGGAGGAGATCCGGCCGACTCACGCTCACCGTTCCTTCTTCTCCTTTTTTTTTTCTTTTCTTCACACATAGGGAGATGGAAGAGGGAGGAGATCCGGCCAACTCACGCTCGCCGGCCGGATTTTGAATCTGATTCTAGGTTTTTGTTGTTTAGGTTTAATGGCCGGCAATTGGTTTTTTTTTTCTTTTTCTGGTTTGATTTCCGGCGACTGGATTGTTGTAGTTTTGGTGATTCTTGGATTTTGTTGGTTATTTGTTTGGTGTTTTGTTGGTAATTTCTTGGTAATGCGGTTGACGGAGGATTTTTTGGGGATTTTTTGGATTGGATTTCATGGGGAAGGAAGGGGAAGATAACACCGGCCTTGAAGAAGTTTTCGGCAAGCCGGAAAAAAAGAAAAAAAAGAAAGAGATGAAGAACCGAAAATTATTCTGTTCTTCTTCTCTCTTTTTTTTTTTTTTTAAAAAAAAAAATGAAGCAGTTAGCTGCGTGTACCATAATACACGTGGCAACTGTGCCACGTGTATTATGGTACACGCGGTAAAATGTGCATTTAGTAACATCCGGATCTAACACGAGTCGTACACGTGGCGAAATGATATTTTTTTTGTAGTGACTGTTGAGATTTGTGTATAAATCTAAAATAGAATAAAAGTAGAATAATAGCAGAAGTAAGAGAGAGAAAAAAGATAGAGAATTTACGTGGTTCGATCTATGACTTACATCATAGGATAAAGCTCAAAGAATTACATTGTGCTTAATAACTTGATATTTTACAATACATAGATCATCTATACAAGTAAACCTAAATCGACTTATATATACTAAGAATCACAAGACTAGGAAATATAAAACAATAATATTATATTCAGATTAATATTTAGAATATATATATTCTAATAAAGACGAAGAAGAAGGGGACCTATACATTGGTGAGAGGAGGGAGAGTATTTCCAACTTACCTTTCATAGGGCTCATAATAATTAAATATAACTATTATGGGCATCTTTATCACTCCAACAGATACTTTAAAATAAAATATCTCAATCCATTTTGCTACGGTATACTTTCATAAATGAAAGTTGGTTGTAGCATCTTTTAGTATTTTTTTTTATTATTATTATTCTTTTTTCTGCATGCTCTCTTTTCCCCCCTCTCTCTCTCCCTCAACTTCCACGATCAAAAATACATTGAAAGATAATAGTTAAAGAAAATAATAGAAAAAAAAAAAAAAAAAACATTCATCAATCTCATTCTCCTCAATTAATTAAGTCTAAAACCAAGCTACGTCCGCAGTATTTGTTTCAAAACAATAATTCAAAGTACTTCACACCTACTTAATTAAGGAGAGCAACTTTATTAATCCACATAACGACAATGTTTATATTTATAAATCGATCACAACAAGTTAAGAACATACTTGTTAAAGTTAATGAATGTTGTACTTTTTCAACTACTCCTTGAAGAAGAAAAAAAGACAACCCTAACCCTACTTTTGTCGACTGATTAAATAAGCCATTTTGTCAAAGAACAGGAGAAGTAGGTTCCACTGCCTGCGTGGGGAAAGATATACCATTGTTTTCATTCTGAGGTCCCATAGAAGGAACAAGATATATATATCACCATCCATCTTTCTATAGCCTTTTCCTTACTTTGTCGCCCAACTTCCGGATATCATGCAGGCCACAATGACTGCAACAGCGGCGCCCGATTTTTTTCTAGCTTGTTTCTTCTTCCTTGTCATTGCTCTTTCAATTCGATTTCAAATTCACCAACTTTACAACGTGCCATGACATGAATTATTAGGAAAGGAAATAAATAAAATAAAAATCAATGGATGAGAAATTGAACGAGTTGACTAATATGCCGATTTTTTTTTTTTTCCTTTATGTCATTCGGTTCAAACAGCGTACATTTAAGGATGACATTTTATGTCATTTTTATTCAAAATCAACTTAAACGACAGTAAAAATTTAGTATTATTGTCTTTCATGACTAGAACACGACGAGAAAAGAGGCTTTTTTATCGTCGTTACGTTTAAAAGAGATTATAAATTTGGTCAAGTAAGTCGTTTCATTTCTTAGCCCAACTCGTTTCTTTAGTTATATATTATTCTATAGTTTAGTTTATATTTTCGTGTCCTACCTTAAGGATTTCTATCTCTAAATAGGTTTTTTATTTTAATTCAAGGTTAGTGTTGTTTTAACAATTTAATGACGTTGGACGTATCTTTTTCTACATGGGCTCGTTATTGAGGTTTAGGACCTTATTAGGGATCATGTTAAGACCAAGATGGAGTTTTGTGGCTTTTTGGTTCGGAAATGAGTTTATGTCCAGTACCAAACGTTCGACCCTTCATTGGACGTACAAACGTTTGATGTCGAGACCGAAAGTTCTACTATTCTGTCCAAACGCTCAATAGTCAAGAAGTGAACCTATTTTGGAACTTATTTAAGGTTTAAAGCTTGTTCAGCTCGGGTTTAGAACTAATAGTAGGTCTTTTCTTTTCTTTCTTTTTTCTCTCCAAATTTTGAGGTTGAGGAGTCTCTAGAGGATTTTGTAGATGAGCCTTACGACGCAAGTGAGTAAAAACTCACATGAATACTTGTTATTATTTTTTCCGCATAGCACCATTATTTTGTATACTAAACATGCAAGTTTACAACTCACACAAAATACACATTAGATTATTGTGGACTCTATTTTGTGAAAATGAGTAATGAATAAAAAGATAATGAAAATGATGAGTTTATAAAGCATGCATATAAAAGAAAGTAAATATTAAATTGCATCGTATGACATTGTACATTAATACGTACGGGATAACGGCCATAGACTTATTATTATACAGGTTAACCCTATGATTAAAGAGATTACTTTTTATATTTGGCTTTGGATCCAATAGCTCTTTGTGACCGACACAACCATGTTTGATATGTGGTCACTACAGATGGATGTCATTAGCAGCGTGGGCCAGCGTGGGCCACTCAAGGTCGGACTCGATTGGACTGATAGTGATGGATGGAACGCTGCAACATCCGGGGCATTGGTGTTGTGCTATATGTCTCTTATGACAACGCTAACCCTACCGAAAAAGGGTTAATATGCTGGGTATACCATATGAAATTGAACTATGACATGATATCTTATTACAACATATTGTATATCTATATTACATTCATGATCATTTTCTCAAATAAGGAGTTATAAATTTACATTTGTTGTAAGAGTTTTATATCTTACACATATGAGTTCACCATATGATAACCTATGCACCGTGCATATTATTATTCACTGTGTCATGGACTTACACTTGCATGTGTTGCTTTATAATTGGATTACCTTTAGGTATCAGATTTGAGATGAACCTTGAGGCTTATGTGGTCGTTTATCATAGTGATATCCATCTGGTTATTGCTTGATAACTGATTGCTGGATTTTGAAGCCCGCTCATGATAATTAGTACTTTTGGGTAATTAACGTCGTAGCTTAGCATTTGAGGCTCGATTATATATTAAGGTGTAGTTTGGATCTTTTATTTCGATGATATGTATAGTGTGATTTCAGTTAATATGATGACTCTTAGTAGATGCTCTGGTTTAATTATTAATTTTGATAGAACTATCTTATGTTTCTGTTACGTAGTATTGTTTCTTGGAGAAGTAGGGATCCCTGAGTCTTATTCGTTGTGGAATGAGACTCTAAAGTGAACCGTGAAGTTAATTACCAATTAATTAATTTTTCAAGGCATTATAGATGGTATCACAGCTTTATGCTCTAAAGACTATAGGAAGTGATCCGTTAGGTGTTATGAGATGATCTACCAGAGCATAGGATAGAATAAGTGTACAAGGAATGTAGAGTTTTGATAAGAAAGATTTTGAAGATGTTTGACTTGAAGATTTTAGGATGAAATATGGTATTAAAGTCAAGATTGAGATCACTATGTTGATGTAACTATAGCGATTATGAATAATCTGAACTAGGATAGTTTGATCCAAGTGCTAGGTATAGATTTACGCTAAGATATAGCATAAGTTGGTATTAAGATAGAAGTTTAGTAGGGTAAGTTTCATAATAAGGTTTAACTTCTTAAAAAAAAACTCGACGTAGTGTTGTGAAGCAAGAACTAATGATCGTCGTAACTGCAGAGATGTCGACGCAATCAAGATGATATGGTGTAGGGAACAAGTATGGCAAGGGACACTCCCAACCCGATGAAAATAAGACGAATGTCTTGGACGCTACCCAGGCATTGGAGAAAGTGGCTAGTCTTCTATGGAGGCATTGGTCAATGTTTGAGGATAAATGACTCTGAGTGGAAAGAAAGGTTGATATTTAAAAAAGTTTAATGACCATTCATCCCCTGTGTTTATTGGGAACCTGAACCTCAAAGGTGCAAAGAATTGGCTTATGAACTTGGAGGAGCTACTACAAGCTATGGACAACATTAAGGAGCGAAAAGTCAAGTACATGGCCTACAACTATTCTGGAGAAGCAAGGCGGTGGTGTTGCTCCAAGAAAGACTCGCTAGTAAAAGAATTAAGGAGTGATAAGGGTATTACGTGGACTCGATTGTACTCCCTGAGCTTGAGGATCGATGATGATACCTCAAGAATCACAGTTCGGAAAGAAGAAGAGCGTTTGTGCTATAGGTGTGCCAAACTACATTTTGGCAAATGCAAATTGGGGATTAATTGGTGCTATCGATGTGGCAAGACAAAACACTTTGTGCGGAACTGTAACCAGCTAAACAGGAATGGTAATAGTTTACCTGGATGGAAATAATGGAATAGCACAAGAAAAGTGTGACCATTAGAATTACTTAAGGCATGTGGTTTCGCTTTGTTTTCGAGTATAAGGATGGGTTACATTATGTACGCTCAATTTGCAACTAGTTTAATTTGTTATGAACGTGTGTTTGACTTTGACTTGATAGTGTAATGTTAGCCAATGATTTTTTTTAATGCATCATGCCAGATATATTAAGGTAAATGTATTAATGACAAGATTCACGATTTTGTTAATTGCATATTATAAGAATGTTATGGCGTGAGGTTGTTAATGCTAAATGTGGTAATATTGGACATATAATTTTAATAATGACATTTGAATATTACTAATAACGTAGTAGAGGGGAGGGACTCAATGTGTAAGTTAATCATGTACGTGACATGGGGAATAAGAATGACAATTCGATACTGGATTCTGAAATATGATCAAGGTCAATAGCAATTAGTATATCATTTAAGCCTTGGATTATTGATATGGATGAGGTAAGGTATTATAGATAATTTTGTGGGTATATTTAAATGAATGGACTGAAGAGCTCTAGGGTAAAGATATTGTTCGTTAAGTACTTGATTCGTAGGATGAGCATGGATCATGATGGCATAAATGATTAAGTAAATAGACATATTGGTGAATAGTGTCATTGCAAAGAAGATGGAGCATCAAAGGCCGGTATGAGCGCTTTGACCGCCACTCAAATAGAACAAGATAACTATGGATTTTGTAATGGGATTATTCAGGGTCTCATCTGGAGTGGATACTATTTGAGTAGTATTGATAGGAAAAATGATTTTCAGGGGATGGAAAACTGTCCCTTGACAGTCTCTTTTTAATTAAAAAAAATAAAATATAATCAAAAAGTGCCATCTGATGTGACATTAGAGGATACTTTTTGATTATATTTCATTTTTTTTATTAAAAATGGACTGCAAGGGGATTGTTTCCCATCCCATGTGTATCACCTTTCGTAGTGATAGATTGACAGGGACTGCCAACTCCATTCCAATGAAGGATAATCTGGTATGATTGTATGTTTTGGGTGTGGCCGAGGCAGCTGTCAAAGCACCAATTACCATTATGTCGGAACGTGATTATAGATTTACTATTAAGATTTTGGTGAAGTTTGCAGTAGAAGGTTGTATGCAATTAAAGTTGGAAACTGTTTTTTATCTACAGACCAACGGTTAATCAAAGAGGACTATTCGGATTGTCAGAGGGAGTAAAAGAGAAGAAGATATCTTTCTTCATAAAGACGTACGAAATATGGCTTTCCTTTAAAAGATGATTTATACACACTTGGAAAGGATCGGAGGAGAGTTTTTTAGAGAGTTTAGAGATTCTTTTAGTTTTTCAGTTCGTCTCCCAACAGGAAGAACATACACAACAGCTATTTGATAGATTTCTCTTCAACAAAAGTGATTTACAATACCTATGTGAGTAGCCAATCTCTTTATAGGGTATTGATGTAACTCTCTTTATAGGGAATTAGAAAGCTTTTTATCTTGACTGAGCTCAAAACGTTCTTATTTTTTGTGATTATGAGAAGAATGGTTATCCAGTTACAATTATTTTCGGTTATTCGGTTAGTGGTTGTTAGGTTAATAATCGTTCGGCTTGTACACTCCTAGAGTGTTTAGCTTATAAAAATATAGTCATGAGTGTTAAATCTCATATTTTTTAGTTATTTTGTGAAGTTTTAAATTGACTAGTTCTTTATAAATCTATCGTTTTCTCCTAGTCCTTACAAATTATCTCAAAAGTTTAAATTCATTAAAAATAGGATATATACACGGTGTAGTAGACGGCATTGAATGGCATTTGTGACACAAACAAAAGAGTAAAAGCCAAATGGGTCGTTGTTCTAGAGAATAGGTCATATATAGGTGCAGCTCTGAACCCAGAATAAAGTGGTCCAATGATTCATGAATAGTTGTGATCGATGCGGCAAATGAAGCGGTCAAAGCTGGTCCAGGTTGGGACCATAATTTAGATAATATGGCATCCTTCAAACTCTAAACATCACATATTCATATTCATGGCAGGCAAGGGAGATGCTGAATCTGCAGCAATATTATCTTGTGGCTATCTCATTCCCTGCGTTTTAAAAATGCGAGAAACCTCTGTGTTTTTTCTAGTGTCTTTATCTGCCCCACTTGCTCTGAGACTCTGAGTGATGCCCACTGGTTCCATGAATATAACTATCAATTTTCGATCTTGTGAAATTTTTTATTTTTTATTATTCTATTCTCCTCTCCGGCGCCGACTCCTTCCGTCCACAGCAATCGGGACTTTGCAGGCTTTATTCAAGCGGTACGAAGTTGTTGCAGTATTCAGGGGATCGGAGGCTGCCGTACGTAGCTTAAGATCACATACAACTCCAAGAAGACACGATGACATTTTGTGCAAAACAATTGGAGGGTTCAAGCGGTGCAATAGGGTCACAATACGTAAAATTTTTATGCTTATTTTCTTTATTTTGTTATTTATTTATTTAATTTTTAATTTTTAAAATTATGTCGTAGCAAAGGTTTTGAATTTAAACATTGTCTGACCAGGACGGAGCCAGACATTTTAATGGGAGGGGGCCGGGCCAAATAAATTTTTTTCTTAAGTATAGGTTAAAGTATATATATATATATATAAAGGCAAATTTTAAGTAAATTAAACATAACCCAATTTTGATATTTTATTATTCCCTTCAAATTGAAAATCAATAAGCAAAAGTGAAAAGAGTTTTTTGGAAAAAAATAAATAAATAAATAAAGAAAACCGTTGTCCAAAGATTCAGAAAATAAAAAATAAAAAATGTCTCAATTTCTGTATTGAAATTAAGAAATTTCAGTTGGTTGAATTGTGTGTTTTTCGGCCTTCTCGCAAGGCTTTACCTGAATGACATGGCTCTTGAAGCTAATATTCTCTTGCTCCTTTTGTTAGAACAATCCACTCTAACTAACGCAATAGTCCACTAACTGTTATTTAAAACACATTTTGCTAAACACAACACAAAACAAATGAAACCCATATCTTCTAGACTTTTCTAATGTCATCTTGCTATTTTTATCCACTTTACGTAATTTTTGCCACACATCCTTAAGAAATTGAGCTTTGTTAGGCGTGTGACTCCTCAAATCCACATCTGTCTTCTTCCAATGCACTGCTTTACTAAACCCTTTTAATTTATTTTGAGCAAAGCATTTACAACTTTGTAAAGCTTATTCTATCGTTACCTTCTCAGACGTGTCTGTTGCTACCGTGAAATATTAAAGAAAAAAGTTTTGACAATAAAGCTATCGTTCTAAATGAGATGAAATTAGTTGAAAAGATAATAAAAAGGAAAGGGCCGAGGGGCAAAAAAATTTCTTGTTAGGGGCCAATAGGCCAAAAAACCTTAATTATTTTTTTTTTACCTTAATTATTTTTTTTTTCTTGAGAGTTGAGGGGGGCCATGGCCCCCACCGCCCCCCCCCCCCCCCCCCTCTCTCCGTCATTGATTGTCTCTTTCATTTACCTCTAATTTCAATTAAATATTTTAATTTCGGGCATCCATCTTTAAATTTTTTTTCAATTTCAACCTTCTGTTACAATTTTTTCGTTAAATCCTGTCAAATTTTTTAAAAATACCCCTGTGTTTTTCTCGTAAAACAATTTATAAAAAATTTCAAAGATTCAGGCCCAAAACAATTTCAAAATCATTTAAAACAGGTCATAGAAAGAAGTTCAAAGAAGGTTTAAAACAGTAAGATGGGCCCAAAAAGCCCATTACCTGATAGACAGTTAGTGGTACGGTTTTGCCTTCAATAACCGTGCTGATAGAGGCTAGTAACCACATGCCTAGACTTGCGGATGCGATTATCCAAATACAACAACTGCATAATGTGGTTGTGGATGCAGTTATAGACAATAAACGTGCCTATAACCACATCTGCATGTACTACCCCCAATGAACCAACCAATGATCCCTCTTCGTCAAACGTATGAATATACAAGCCGAACTCACGAGTTTTATCGACTTACATATTGTTACCTATAGACTAGTTATATACTATACAATATATTATGATATAACTAGTTATAACATATTTAAAATATAATTATATGCTAATAATTAAGGTGTTAGTGTATATTAACTATAGTTGTAACTATGTTATAAAATACTATGACATATGGTTAAGTTGTTAACTAACATATTTAGTAGTTAGTATATTATACTAAATAACTATATTGAATAGTAGTATATAAATATATAGTTATATACATAAACATAATATATGACATATTACACATGGTTAACTATAGTTTAGCTTAAAAAATAAATAAATAAATAAATTATAGTTATATACTTGTAACACCCCATATTTTAAGATATTAAATAAAATATCTTAAAATATGATTTATGACCAATAATAAGGTAAAAGAATAAATATGAATATTTATGAAAATAAATATTCATTTAGAAGCATTTATAGTTTTAGTTTGATAAAAACTCAAACAGACCTTAAACTTTGGAATAACAAAAACAGGGTCAAACGAACTCCTTTTTTGTCGATTCAAAAGCCAGAACGCTCGTTTCGGAGTCCTCTATCTACATATAAAATTTCATAAAAATCAGAGTTTTCTAGATTTGCCGAAAGTGTCCGTGAATCTACTGCCCCTGGACTGGGCAGCATGCATGTGTAGATTCTGCCACGTCATCGCCGCGTCACCCTATTGATTTTGTGATATTTTGTAACCAATTAGTCCTATTTATAACTTAGTTTCATTTCTTAGTAAACCCATGTGCCAAATCTAGTTAGGATAGAAATATTTGCTATAATTGGATTTGATTTTATTTGATTTGTGATGATTGAGATTTTAAGATATTTTGTGGGGTGTCAAATTTAGTTAGAATAGAATTTATTAGATTAGATATTATTTTATTTTATTTGATTTAAGTAATGATGAAACCCATGTGCCAAAATACACATGAAATGCAAATTCATATGAAATGCAAATGCATGTAGATATTTATCTAAGTAATGATGACACTCATGTGCCTTGGAGGATAAGGCTAACTCTCATCCATAGGGGTGGGCAAATTATCCGATTACCGACTACCGAAAATTTACCGACCGCCACCGAACCGACTTCGACCGCCTACCGCTTACCGAAAAAAAAAAAATTCGAAATTCGAAATTAAAATTATTTTCGATTACATTGTCGGTCGGTAATCGGAAGAAAAAAAAAATTTCCGTCGGTTACCGACCGACCGACAGTGTATATAATAGAAGTATAGAACTGCTGACTAGTCTACTAGATTTTTTTTTTTTTTGCCGCTGTTCAGCCTGTTCCGCCTGTTCTCTTTTAGTCTAAAACTTAGTACCCATTACCATTACCCACGACGTCGTTTTCTATATACTAAAAGTCTAAAACCCACTACCCAGTACCCAGTAGGCCAGTACCCTGTACCCATGACGTCATTTTCCAAACTCTCACTAGTATATATTCATATTTTTTGCAAAACCCTACATTTCTCAAGTCTCAACCCAGCCCTTCTGCCGGCCCCTTCTGCTGCAGTGCTGCCTCCCTTAAAAAAACCCTAGAATCACTCCCAGGCCCCAGCCGCTCGTCTGCCCACGCGGCCACGCCCACGCTTAGCCGCCGCTCACAACTCACGCCCACCTGCCCTGCTCAGCCAGCCACGGCCAACGCCCAGCCCGCCAGCCGCACGTCTTTCTCTCTCTCTCTTCTCAGATGATGCAGTGGCCGACGGGCGACGGGGATCTAGAACGTCTCTCTCACTCTCGTCTTCAACTGAATCGAGATTCGAGCCATCGGCATCGGTTAAACCAGTCCCGCACTCCCGCAGTCCCGCTCATTTTTTCCTCTTTTTTTCTTTTATTTATTCATTTTCGGCGGATTTGGGTTATTGGGTTTGTTCACTTTGTTGGAATCTTAGGCTGTAAATCTATAATCTTGTTGAATGAATGGTATGGTGAATCTGTAATCTTTGTTCACTTTGTTGGAATTTTAGGCAGAAAATATGTAATCCTACCGATTTTTCCGACCGTCCTTCACCGATTTTTTCGATTCTTTCTAATTATCCGAAAATGTCGAAAAATTTCTTTCTCGGAATAAAGTCGGGTAATTCCCCGACTTTACCCGACTATTTCGGTCGGAAGTCGGTGAAGGGGTTTCCGACACCGACTTACCCGATACCCACCCCTACTCATCCATTAGATCAAAAAGTGTCTACTTGATCCTAGCCATTCATTCCCTTATAAATAGAACTAAAGGGGAATGATGCAAAAATCCATCAAGCTTCACACACACACCCACGGCAAAGAGAGAGAAAAGTGTGCTTTTGTGTGGTTCAAGGCTTGGAGTGTGTTCTAGGAAGTCTTTTGGTAAGCTTCCAATCATTAATTTCATTGATTTTATGCTTTAAGTTTTGATTTCATTAGTTTAAGCTTGATTATGTTCATTATGTGTTTATGTTCAAAATTGATCACTTATTTACCAAATATGCCATTATGATGCCCAAATTCAATTGGGTATTCCCTAAATGTGCCGTTATGCTGTCAAAAGTTTTGAAAGGTTTTTAAGCATTAGTTATAAAAGCGTCATTGTTCTACCAAATTTTATAAAGGGAATTATTCATAATTATGCCGTTATGCCGCCCAATATTCTAAAAGTATTTTTAGACATTACTAATACTAATGTTGTTACTCAGCTCAATTGGAATTGGTTATGTTATATAAATATATAGCTTTTATGATTAAAAGTGTTGGTAAAACAATTCTTATGTTAATAAGTATTTTAAAATGCAAAAGAGTATTTTGGTCATTATTTATAAATGTTGTTATAATGCCCATATGGAATATGTGGCATTATAATTAAACCATTTTGTATGCCATTATTATGTTTAAATGATATTAGCAATTATGTTAAGGTTTAAAAGGTTAAGAATAAAAGTAATGTTAATATGAGTTTATTAGTGAATTGTACTAATTCACTATTATTGGTATTAAATTATACAGCAGCTAATATTTATGTGAACACTTTTTTGAAGCAAAGAAAGAACTGTAAGTATTTATTACTTACTGAGAGTGATGCTGGATTTCCATAATGTTATGGTTTCTGTTTTATTTAATTGTTTGCGCATGTGGATTTTGCATATTTTGTTATTTTAATTAATGAATTTAATTATAACAAAGTTGGGAATGACGTCTGCCAACGGATCAGGGATTGACGTCTGCCTGAGCCAAAAATATTAATAAACAACAGAGTAGGGAGTTACGTCTGCCTACGGAACAGGGAGTGACGTCTCCTTAGAACTCGCTAAACAGGAGTTACATCTCCTATAACTCGATAAACGGGAGTTACGTCTCCTATAACTCGTTAGACAGGAGTTACGTCTCTTAGACTCTATTAAATGGAATTACGTTTCCTTAAATCTATGCGTTAGAGTTACGTCTCTATAAGATCAAATGCAAGAAGCTCATGATTCATTTTATAATAAAACTGTGCATATAAAACTGTCATTACTTTATATTATTGCATTGTGTTGCATTTACTTAAATAAATCAACACTCATATTATTATTGAAAACAACGAACTTACTTTAGTATTTTGTGTTGTTGTTTTCCTCTCCGTATTGTGTGATAATACAGGATATGAAGAAGAAGAATATTAGGACTATCCAGACTCTTAGATGGTTCCTGATACTAGTTTTTGAGGCAAGACTGCCTCCTTTGTGGGAACTACCATGATGTAGTTCGCTAACTTAGTCCTATAGACAATATTTATATTTATGCTGTTATTTGTGCTCCAGTTATCTTGGTGTGTATTACTATATGTGCCTTGTGAGGCATGACTACTAGCTTTGTATGACTATGATGACTTACTTATTATATCTATCTTGAGGTATTTCAGTAGAAGCTCTGAAATGTTACTTAATTCCCAAGTCTATATTACATTTATATATATTCCGTTACCAACATTTAACTCTGATGAGTTAGTAACATTACGGGGAAAAATTCAAAAAATTTCACTTACGCTTTTTGTAAAAGCGGGGCGTTACAATAGTATACTTATACTATAGTTAATTAGTTATATATAGTATAATATACTTACTACTTATTCACATTATACATATACTATGTCTCTACTCTTTAGTTTTGTATAATAACATATTGTTACCTATAGACAAGACTAGTTATATACTATAATATATAATATGCCTTATATAGTTACATATTATATATTTGAGAAAAATACATTTTACCCGTTGTAAATTTTTTCACTTTGAATGTAAAATTGAAAACGGGGTGAAACATTGAATGAATAAAGTGTATTTTTTCCTATATATTTATACTATAATTATTTATAATATATCATGAGTAATAGTCGCTTACATAGTCATGTAAGACATACTATAGTTTATAATTATAACTTATTACTTATTATGTTAATAGTTATTAGTTAATAGACTTAGCCCAATAATTATAGAAATATATGCCAATAAACCAAACTATTTAATTAGTATTTTATATTAATTGCTTTTTGGCAATATTTTACAAAAATATAGTGTCTAAATTACTAAATTAGAATATTAAAAAAAATATCAACTAACCTACATAGTTTTTTTTTTTTAGTTCTAAATTTTTCATTTAAATTCTTAATTTATCTAAAATTTTAATTTATTTGGAAAAGTTTGGAATTGAAACATATAAATTATTTTTACTTTCATCTTGTAAAAACATCTAGAATCAGATAATACCTCAGCCACACACGTGGCTCTAGTTGAATGAGGGAGAAGATATTTCCTCTCCCCCCTCATTCAAAGGAAAGACAAGGACACCAAAACAAAAAAAAAAAAAAACAGAAGAAGAAAAACAAGAGAAGATAGGAGAGAGAGAGAGAGAGAGAGAGAGAGAGAGAGAGCTCTACACTGTGGGTGGTAGTCCTCGTGTGTCGGTGGCCACCGCACCACATGGTGACAATGGGCCGTTGTCTTTGGCCTAGGGGAGCATCGGCATGTGATGGATCGACAGGATGAGCACATCTAAGTGAAGTTTTTGGTGGGTCTTCGGTATTGGCTTTGGTGGCGCGACCACCACTAGGCGGTCTCCGACCACGGAGCATGTCGAGGTAGCCATCCCATGCGGTCACAGCTTTGTGCAGGTTAGGTGTGGGAGAAGTCTTATTTTACTATTTTTTTTAAGTTAAAAATTTACAACACTCCAATCGAGCTCGATCCGCTCGAGCTCGATTGAAGTCTCAGCTTGTGAACCTAGCCGAGTTCAAGCTCCCTTGTAATGTATTCGAGCCGAGTCCGGCAGCCCCAAGCTCAGCTCGGCTGGGCTCGACTCGAATACAACCCTATCTCCAAGGAAAAATTCTAAAACTAAACTACTAGATAATGAAAAATCTAATAACAATAATAAATACTAAAAAAGAAATACTACAGTAAACAAAGCCTCAACTCTATCCTGGTGCATGTCAAAGACCTTTCTTGTAGTTTTTGGGATCATGTGATCTTTTTTTCTTATCAATATTTATATTTTCAAACCAAAGCCAAACAAAACCTCTCATCTTTATCTGTCTCACACTACAGTGACCACAAGTGACTCCTAGAGGCAAGGAGCGTGGGTTAATGACGACGCATTTGGAAGTTTGGGTCCGGTGCTTCCTAAATTTGCGGCTTGGGTAGGCTAATCTGCGGCTGGTCGACTGTGGTTTGGTAGGATGCCAACGTGGATGGATTTTTGTTGCTTCAACAACTCTTTTCTTCCTCTTTTTTGTGACAGTGGCAACCGGTGAGGTAGGTGTTATGGGCAAGGATTGGCTTGCTGGAAAGTGGCGTGACGGAGACAAACTTTTAATTTTTCTCATATGCTCCTCTATCTTTTTTATGAATTTTTCATTCCACGCGATGAATTATGACCGCATATTTTCTATCATTGCTTGTTGCTCTACACTCAATAAGATTTGGAAAGACATGGTGATGGCATGGATCGGTGATTGCTGTAGAAAACAAACAGCCTTGCTCTGAAACCACTTGATGCGAACCTACTAATAACGAAACACAGTAAATGATAAATCGTCTAGTTACTTCGAAAGAGCCGTGATCTCCAATGGCTATTTCGAGAAGGCTTTGACATTCAAAACACAATAAATTATATTCCAAAACAATAATCAACTCATACTTTTGTTATTGATAGTTCCCTTTAAATAGAGAAATAATATATTACGGTTTACATAATAAACTAATTAGGCCTTGACTTTTAGAACTATGAAAAAACTAATAAAGAAAGAATCTAACTCTTTATTCACTATAAAATCTACAGATCGATATATACTATTTATTTAACTCTAGCACAACACAAAAAATATTAAATAATTGTGATCATATCATGGACCTTACAGTCGATGAAATAAGGGTAGCATTCATGATCATATGATCAATCAAAAGCCTGCACCATGGCTGTACAAAACATCATCGTTTTGAAGAATTTTTTTATCCACATTCAAGTCATCCAAAACCAAATCCGGCCAGCATGGTCGACATGAATAGATTATCATCAAGCATCCAACTCTGGACACAAGGGCGGACCCAGCCTTCTGAATATGGGGAGTCAAATTGAAATGATGAAAAAAAAAAAAAATTAAAAAATTAAAAAAAAATTTTGGAGCTTGAGGGGCCAGGGCCATGTAGGTCCACCCCTGTCTGGACAACAAGGGAAGTACACAGATCAACCAATGCAAATTAATGTCCATATAACTTCTTAATAATCATAATAATATATACCAAAAGAGTGGTTTTTAGTAAAATGACAATGGTTGTACTTTCGAATCAATCATAATAATCATGATTATTGTATTTTTGAGTGTCCTGAAGGTTAAAAAAATAAATAAATAAATAAAATATTGATTTTGGTTGGTTTGACAAAAAAATTAGATTTTTTTTAAAAAAAAAATTGTTGCAGTATAATACAAGAGTGAAACTAATTTTAAATGTTTTATAATATAATTAATTATTTGTTGACATTTTTGCCATCTTTGGCGGCGCATGAATTACACGCGTCGTCTTCAGGTGACAATCTATTCTCTGGATGGTAGTTCCGATTGATTTTTCCTGTGTTGTTTATGTTTTTGACAGGTTACTTTGTGGTTAAATTAACTTGGTCTTTGGTTTTCGCTCAGAATGCGTGACCGACTCTCTGTTTAAAAAGGTTTATGTCAACGTAAAGGCACCATTCTACTCCTTAAGTTTCTTTGTTAGTAACTGTTTGTAATAGTCTAGATCTTTCTGAAGTCATGTTGGGTGTATATCTATATGGTAATTGTTTATGTACACTAATTTAGTAATTTTTTATGTAACTTTAGTTCATTAATGAAAGTTTAACTTCTTTTTTTTTTTTTTAAAAAAAAAAAAAAATAGTGGGGTTGGCAAACAAGCCAGTGCGGTACATTTGACTCTGCCCTCCCTGAATCCTGGGACCGAGGAAGCAACAAGATATCGATCATTGCTGTCTTGTTGCTCTGCTTTCGATGATCTTGTAGATTCTCTGGGCATCCGCGTCGGCAATTGATTTGTCAAAATTAGATCTAAAACGAAGATTTTATTTTATTTTTATTTTATTTTATTTTATTTTTGTCTCTCTTTACTCTTTAGGTGGTTAGGGCAAGATGTTTATTCTGAACAAAGGAACTATCTACAAAACCTTTGCAGCCACTAGTTACCATCCGTCATAACTAAACATTAAGTACATTTTAAATTAAACGAGTAATGGTACAGACTATTTCCTCTTATCATTGGATTGACGTGTGTTCAGTGGCGGACCCAGGCTCATAAAAATGAGGGGCCAAATCGAAAAAAAAAAAAAATTGAGGAGGCAAAATTAAAAAATTAGGGGGTAAAATTTTAATTTTTTTTTTTTTTTTGTGAAAAAGAAAAAATTTTGAGAAAATTTTTGGGGCTTGGGGGCCAGGCCCCCCCTAGCCCCAATGTAGGACCGCCCCTGTGTGTGTTAGTATCCATCAACTCATATATCAGCCCATGTTAAATAAAGAAACATAGAGGAATAATAAGTTGAATAAAATAAAAATGTGATGAAAGTATAACATGTATTAAAATAATGTTATATACCACACAAACAATTGTCGTAATAAGAATATCTCTAACAGACCATTTATATAAGTTATAATAGCTATATTTAACTATTAATTATTAGCTAATTTATCCCTTCAATAGATCTTCTAAAATGAAGGCTTCTCATTCAATTTGTTAGAGTAAACTTTCATATATGAAAGTTAATTTGTAACAACTTGAACTAATATAACGATAGAAATTTTCTTCAAACTGGTTTGTAGGAAATTTCATACAAACCAACTTCTAATAATGATATGTGTCCCTTGCATGTAAGTAATAAATGTTTTTTTCAATTGCATGTGCATTTTAAATGCTTTTTTAGAGGCTGGTTTGCATGAGCTTCATATAAACTAGTTTGTAAGAAACTTGTGTCTAATAAAAGAATAGAATCTATTGAATTGTATTTAGAAAAAATTAGTAGCGTAAAAGTAAAAATTTTGTACTTCTTCGATAACTATTTTAGCTTCTCTTACCGGAGATTATCTAAGCTAGGTCTACTAACCATTAAATTATCATTTAAAAAAATATATATATTAAACTTTGTTATATTAACTTTATGAGACATTTGTAAGATATTTATATAATATATATATAAAAAAATACACATAACCACCTTAAACTATCACCTAAAGTACAATTGAATGATAATTTAAAAGCACTACAAAAAAAACTAGCATTTAGTGACGGTTTTTTTTTAGACGGTTTTAAAAACCGTCTAGAAAAATAAAATTTACTGACGGTTTTTTGAAAACCGTCTGTAAAATCAAAAATTACGACGGTTTTACTTAAATCGTCCGTAAATTTTCAAACCGTCTGTAAATTTACAGACGGTTTAAAAAAACGTCTGAATTTTTTTTCTTTGCTTTTTTTTTTCAGACGGTTTTAGAAAAATCGTCTAGAAATTTCCAGACGGTTTTCCTAAAACCGTCACTAAATTTATAGACAGTTTAAAAAAAAACCGTTTGAATTTTTTTTCTTTCATTTTTTTGGGACGGTTTTAGGAAAACCGTCTGGAAATTTCCATACGATTTTCCTAAAACCGTCTCTGAACTTCTTTTTTTTCTTCTGTTTTCTTTTTACTTTTATTTATTTTCTTTTTCTTTCTTTTAAAAGAAAGACCCAGATCCCTTCGGAAAGATCCAGATCCCTTATTTTTTTGTCGGACCTCATCTCTCCCTCTCCCTCTCCCTCTCGTTCTTCTTCTTGTCTCTCCGGTCGGCGACTGAGACGGGCGATGGGAACGGGACGACGAGATCTGGACACGGCCGGAGTCGGTGACGTTGCTGAGGTCGGATCTGAAGCGGAAGGTCAAATATCCGGCCGGATCCGACCGATACCCACGCCCGACCGGATCTCTGTCCGGATCAGAGACAGATCCGGCCGGAATTCGTGGATTTCCGGCCGGTTCTCCCTTCCTCTCTCTTTCTCTCCCCCCCTCCGGCCTCCTCGACACCACTTTCTCTAAACCATCGGATGGATGTTTGATTTTTTTTTTTAGGTAAGTGAAATTATTAGGTTAGATTTGCATTAATTTTGTGTTGTATTGAGTTTGGATTGTGATTCTTGGGTTTGGATTGTGAATGATTGTTTGATTTGTGAATGATTTTTCCTCTATTTTGGGTTTGGATTGTGAAAGATTGTTTGATTTGTGAAGGATTTTTCCTCTGTTTTGTGATTCTTGGGTTTGACCGATGGATTTTCGGCAGTGACCGGAGAAGCCGAAGAAGGACCGGTGGAACCCGAAGGAGACTGGCAGTGACCGAAGAAGGACCGGTGGAACGTCTCTCCGATGGATTTCCGGTAGAATCGGAGCTGATTTACGCCCACCGGACATAAAAATAAAAATAAGAACAATAATTATATTAAAATAATAATTATAATTATAATTTAAAAAAAAAAAAAAAAGACAAATTCTGGACGGTTTTGGGCAAAACCGTCTAGAATTGCGGACGGTTTGACCCAAACCGTCCCGAACCT
Source organism: Alnus rubra (assembly GCA_028654335.1). NCBI lineage: Eukaryota > Viridiplantae > Streptophyta > Magnoliopsida > Fagales > Betulaceae > Alnus > Alnus rubra. Next base: position 1,643,366 of record JAJPGS010002095.1, read on the forward strand.
TAATTAGCGACGCATATTCCTAGACGGTTTTAAATCGTCTAGAAAAAATCGATTTCAGACGATTTTTTAGCATTTTTAGACGGTTTTAAACCGTCCAGAATATGCTTTTTTTTTTTTTTTTAGTAGTGAAGGAATAGGTATATTTTTCTTTTCTTAATGTATATATATATATAGCATTAATAATAGTATGTACTGTAAACTAAAATTGAAAGCGACTACACTATATAGTCTATATAGTCTATATGCAAACCCCAATGCTGACAAATAAATTTGTGTGCCTCTTCGTAGCAGAGCGAATTATTGCAATGAATTCATTTCAACAAAGGACAGAATAGATGCGCATGCGTGCTTCCTCCTCACCACTTGTAAATTTGTGGCTATTAATGTTTCTTCCATCTTAGCCTCTGCTCCATTTATTTCTTTTGGAGAGGTTCACCTACCTCACAAATTATCACATAATTGACAATATTTTTTATAAATTTTTAATTGAAACAATTTTTTTTAAAAAAAAAATTATTAACAAATTGTCAATGTCCCACTTAATTATGACAAGCAAAATGACAAAAATAATTTAAACAATTTTTTTTTAAAAAAATTATTAACAAATTGTCAATGTCCCACTTAATTATGACAAGCAAAATGACAAAAATAATTTTAAATTTTTTTCAAGAGGACAAAATAAAACAAAAAACCAAAAATAATTGAAAAACTAAACAGTACTAAATTTGGCTTTGTTTGGGATCGGGACCGAGACCGAGACCGAGAGTGTTCTTCCACCAGTTAACTTTTTGCTCCGATACTTCCATTTCGGCGAGGGATTCCAACGCTGCGCACAAATTAGTAATAGATAGTAGTGGTTATAGATTTCTCTATTCTTTTCAATTTAAGGAGATGTGCGCTCTTGCCACCCTCCTGACCGGACACCTCCTCCTTCTTCTTTTTATTTTGTTAAGTGTATTTTTGTCATTTAGAGAATATTGGCAATTTTTAGTAATTTGAGGAACATTGTTTCAATTGAAAGTTTGGGAGGGTATTATCAATTGGGTGATAATTTGAAGAAAAGTATGTGAACTTTTTCCCCTTTTTATTGTTTAATTTATCTTTTGGTCGTTTCAATTATTTTGCCACATTTAATCGTTTGATTCAAAACAAATTAAATAGTGTTATGTTAATATAATTAATTTAGAATGTTAACGGGGAATTTGTACAAGATGTGTCATTTTACATTTAAGGTTTATTTTGAAATTTAGAGTGAACATTTTTTTTCTTTCTTAACTTGAGAATGGAGTGAGAGTCTATAACGGAAGTGAAATTGACGAATTTATTTTATATTTTAAATTAAATTTTATAAATTTAATAGTGTATATAATATTATTACATTATTTTAAATTTTAAATAACATGTATTATATATGCATTTAACATATTCTATCCACATCAATGTTGTTTCATTTTCAATGTGCAACCCAAAGGGCCCGTTAATTATAACGTTATCATGACTTTTCAAGGCCAATTTCTATTCTTTTCGATCTTGGACCATTTCCATTCTGTTTCTTGGACCATTTCCATTCTTCAGATTCCACGACCCAGAAAACAAGAATATGTCTTGGGCCTTTCTTTGCTAGTTAACATTTGCCAATCATTGCAAAGATAATCACAAAAACGAAAAAAAAAAAAAACAAATTCAGAAGAATAATGGTTAACGTTAAATTCCCACTTGTTTTAAAAATTTAAACAAATAAAAAATAAATAAATTTAGTCATTTAATTTAATCAATACTTTAATACTCACCATTACTTATGGGCTCAAATCACCATCACGTATGGGTTCAAACTCTCTTCACTTGTCTTAAAAGTTTAAATGTATGAATAGAAAAAAATTAATTTAATAATTTAATCAATATTTTAATACTTATCATCACGTATGAGCTCAAACTATCAAATTGTCTTTTAATAGGTGAGGTCTGGACGCGAAATATTTAATTCAAATAAGAGATAAATGAAAGAGACACAATTCGAATTCAGGACCTCTACTCTAATACTATATTAAATCAGCATTTATCCCAAACGTTTAAACTAATAGGAAAATGTAAATTTAATAATGCAATCAATACTTTAACACTTAATACAACTTTTTTATCATACAATTATCTTACAACACTAATTTGAAAGTTTCAATATGTACTTAGATTTTTTATTTTTTTTGTTTAGTAGTGAGTCGTGACTGATCAAATAATTATTTGTTGGAATTGCTATTAAGATAATCGTTGAACAAAAATGTGATTCAAAGCATTACTCAATTCAGAATGTGAAAGAAAATGAAATCGGATTCTGCTTAGCTTTCTTCCTTGTATATATTAATCATACTTTAATCTATCTGTCAATGAAAAAGGACAATAATATAGTGACAGACATACTAAGCATGCAGAGATGACGAACAAGAAAATCCTTAGATTTTAGCTCCATAAACCAACACTATTCTCCCTTAGTATTCCCCGCTTGCCTCCCACTATATCTTCACCCACCTCCCTCCCACCCAAATTCCCTCGCCTTCACTTCAAAGCTGGCTCCAATGGCTTCCCTTTCCCGTCGAATTTATGCCTCATTTTGCTCTAGGCATCCATCACCAACCACAAACATGTCTAACTGGATAGAGTGTTACAATCCCTCAAACAATGCATGGCACCACGTTAGCAGAGTTCCGGGGCTAATCGAAAACCATATTCTAAAAGGGTTTTCAATGGCGGTCAGGAGGGGCTCAATCTTTGTCATCGGCAGCCGGCTTTGCCATAAAATGGCGGTAGGCGACAACGATAACCCCAACGATATTGTTGAAGTTGATCTTGAAGTCCTCTCGTCTGTGTTACGATACGATATTGGCGACGATGCGTGGTTCAAATGCGCGCCTCTCAGCACGCCGCGGTTTGATTTTGCATGCACCGTGTGTGACGACAAAATTTACGTGGCCGGCGGACAATGCGCGTTGGCTAGCGCCAAGGGAGTGTCGTCAGCGGAGGTGTATGACCCAGGGCTTTACCTTACAATGGCACCAATTGGGACCAACCTTTACTTCTTGGCAGGCTATCGTATGCCGGCCCCGGCGGGGGAGATATCGGGAATGAAGTCGGTTGTCACTTGTCCACGTTTTCAACACGACCTCAAATGGGGATAAATATTGGAGGAGCTTTAAGCCAATAGAAGAGGAAGAGGAAAAAGAGCTTTGTAGCCACGGCTGTGTTGCTTGTTAGAATCATGTACGGCTTCCTAATGCGGTCACAGAAAATTAAAATAACACTAATACTATATTAAAATAAAAAAATAAAAAAAGATTTATGTGAGAAGTAAGGTGTTACAAAAGAGTGTTGCTAGAGACTATTTTTAAAGTAGACGTGGCTTTTAAAATCATCATCGAGTCCAAATCCAATAAAGATTAATCACAAATCCGACGATAATTTTAAAAGTTACATCAACTTTAAAGGATAAAAAAAAAGATAAAAATATATATGGTCCCTATCATTACTCGTTAGAAAATTGTGGTTGCACCATAGCTTTTGGATCTTGCTTTGGTATAAATCAAGGGATAATATATAAATGCATTTTTTGTCTCTATGATTTGAAGTTTTGACAAATAGCTCTATAAGTTTTAAAAAGTCAAAAAAATCTATAACGCGAGTCACTTACAATAAAAAATTTAAAAAAATATATATTTTTTTTATAAATATATATATTAAAAATGATTAAATACCTTTGACCCCTTATGGTTTAACAACTTTAGTTTTCTCCACTTAGGTTTCAATTTGTATAATACATAGTACCTTATTTAAGCGTAAAAACAAGATAGATCTAATGTGAAAGGAAAAGCAAGACAAATAAGAGAAGAAATAGGATGTGTTGTACATACCCAATAGCAATAGGATTTTTCTTGTCTATAAAAGCAATTGCACGGCACAACACCAAAGGGATGACTTTTTCTGCAGTTTTTTTCTCTTTAACTCAGTGATGAAGTGTATTATTTAGAAAGCTTCTGGATATTTTCGACTTGTTCTAGTGATTTGTTATTTTCAATTTATTTTATAATTTTTATTTTAGTTGTTTAAGTTTGATGTTTAGTACTTTAGTTATGAAATTTATTTTCATAGTTATGAGTGACTAAATTTCTAGCAAAAGCTAGGGGTGAAACGTCCTAGTATTTTTATTATGTGTTTTTTAAACTATTTTATTTGTTCTTCATAGATTAAGAAATAAATTTTGGGTATGATTTTTATTTGACAGTTTCATGTTACAAGTTTATTTTGATTCATTATGATTTTTGTTTATATCAAATGCTTAGTTTGTTTGATTTGTTATGATTCGAAAATATATTGAATGCTTAATTTATTGAAATGTGTTATTAAAATCGAATTTTCAATCAATCCATGTTTAATTTATTTTATATTTACATTACGCTTAATTGTTTTATTTTTCGATTATGAGAGTTGATAATCTACCCAGTTGAGTTAAAAATATATGTATCAAGAATACGTAATATAATGCTTGGTGGATCTCTGAAACTTTAGTGTTTCCCATTAATTTTCTCTAATTCACTTTTTATTAGTTTAGCTTAGTTAATTAAATTTTAGTTTACTATCTCTCCATTGCTCCACTTTTTTGTCAAAAAATCAATTCAATTTACTTATCTACATTATAAGGGTTAAATACATTATTGCCCCCTATGGTTTAAAAACTTTATTTTTTACCCCATCAGTTTTTATTTTTTTCATAAGTAGTACATATACTACCGAAAAAGACAAAAATGGTACATCCATCCATTTTTTCGTCCAAAACTGACAGATTTCCACGTCAGCAACACATAGCACCATTAAAATTGCGACTTGTGGCCCCTTTATTATTATTTTTTTATTATTTTCATTTAAAAAAAATGTAAGGATGGCTGAAGGCTAGTTTTGGGGGTGGCAAGGGCCAAAATGGGGGTGGTTTCACCATTTGGCTTGGGGGTCCAAGGGCCAAAGTGAAAAAAAATAAAAAATAAAAATTAAGTTTTCGCCCATAAGGGTAGCCGAACCACCCCCAGGCCAAATGGGGGTGGCTTCATTTTAGCCCTTGGGGGTGGCCGAATCACCCCAAGGGCCATGGGGGTGGTTCGACCACCCCCTTAACCAAAATGGGGGTGGCTCCTACAATTTTTTTTTAAAAAAAAAAAATAATAAAAAATAAAAAATCTGAGAATATATATATATATATATATATATGGGGGCCACATGTCATAATTTTATTAATGGTACCACGTGTCGCTGATATGGAAATCGGTCAATTTTGGACTGAAAAATGAATGGAGGTACCATCTCTTTCTTTTCCCATAGCACAAGTACCACCTATGAAAAAAGTGAAAATTGATGGGGCAAAAAATAAAGTTTTTAAACTACAAGAGCATGTAAGGTATTTAACCACATAATAGTAGGAATTTTACTTAGTATCTACCATTCTCTCTATATCGACCTCGTACTTACCGAGAATATATTTATTACTTGTGAATGTCTGCACTTGGGTTTACACTCTTTTTGACGCAGTCGTAGCCCTCTCTATAAATAGTATTTAGAAGAATCTGGTCCTCACTATAAATAGAGATCAAGTAGCGAAAATCTGACCCTTCTTGATGACTGCTTCGCGAACCTTTCGTTAGATAGAGTCTCTCGTTAGTGTAGCTTTTTACTCTCTTCGGTTGCTTCGGATTTGAGATGGACCTCGAGGCTGATGTGGTCATTTAACGTAGCGATATCATTCTAGTTAATGCTTGAGGACTGATTGTAGGATTTTAAAAGCCGCAGATGATAATTAATACTTTTGGGTGATGTTGTAGGCTAAACATTTGAGGCTCGGTTGTACATTAAAGATTATTTTATATCTTTTTATCGATGATATGTATAGTGTGATTTCAGTTAATGTGATGACTGTTAGTAAATGCTCTCGTTATAATTATTAATGTTGATATAATATTTCATGTTTTCGCTGCGTAGTATCTTTTTTTTTTTTGGAGTATAGATCCTTAAATCTTATTCATAGTAGAATAGGACTGGGAGGCGAACCGCTAAGTTTGCTTTTCGCTTGGGTTTGTGCGTACTCAAAAGAACCTCTAGTACAATACCAGTGCCCCCGATGTACACAATTAGCAGCCATCTTTACACAACATGATATTGTAATGTCCAAGAAATTAATTAGACATTAAGAACAAGAATTAGACCAAATAAGTAATGGGTTAAGAGAAAATAGGGAGAAAACGTTTAGAAAACACTTAGAATAAATTTTTTGTGGTTCGTGTTTGGACAGGCTTGGCAGAAAGTCGATATAGACTTTCTGCATGTTGTGTCCGAACAGGACCAACACTGTGCTCGGACATACCTTGAAAAAAAATCAATATTTGCGATGTCAAAGGTGCATGTCCGGATAGGGCTTTATGTGTCAGGACAGGACGCGTTTTAAACTGAAAATGTGCTCTTTTCAGTCAATTTTTCCCAATCTCTCTCACTCGCTCACGCCATTCTTGTAGGGTTTTCAACTAAAATCCTTGATTCTTGAAGATTTAAGCCTCCAATCTCAATCAACTTCGGAAACATGATTCTTGAAGCGGGATTTACGTTTTCACCATTCGATTTGAGGTAAAATCTGAAATTCCTTATCTCTCTAGTTTTGGGTTGAATCTTGAGAGATTGAGTTTGATTTTCTATTTTTCTTTAGGTTTTATGTATTTTGAAGCTTCCTAAGTGATCTCCAAGAGTTGGGTCTCATTTGGTGAAGATTTATGGTAAATGTCCCAAAACCCTAACTTTTGGTTTAATGTTTAAATTGTAGTTTTAAGTATCTAACCCTAATGTTAACTTATGGGTTAGTGTTTTATGTTAATGGGTTGTTAAATGGAACCCTAAAAATTTCATGAGTTTTCCATTAGTATAACCTTTGAGCGATTCAATAACTATTCGAAAGTTTAGAGTTATAAATACTAATATGTCATGCAATGTGTTGATACAGAGATATGTGCTTTATTTGATTTGTGATGAGTAAATGATATAACGAGATGTTTATGATTGATGTGATTTGTGATGAGTAAATGATTTCACGAGATGTTTATGATCGATGTGATTTGTGATGAGTAAATGATTTCACTAGATGATTTATGTGATTTGTGATGAGTAAATGATTTCACGAGATGTTTATGATCGATGTGATTTGTGATGAGTAAATGATTTCACTAGATGATTTATGTGATTTGTGATGAGTAAATGATTTTATGAGATGTTTATGATTTATGAAAGTGATATGTGTTGAAAGCAAAAGAATATGATTTTATAGCATGAAGCATGAACATGGATGTGAGTGAGAAAATGCATAAAAGATTAAAGTATCGGGATAAGTCTCCAGAATCACATCAATGGACAAGTCCATGGGGGCAAGCCCTCGATGCTATTAATGGAATGATGAATGATGTTACGAAGGACAAGTCCTTGAAAGAAGTGAGTTGCAAGCTCTCACTACCTAGGGACCAGTCCCACAATGTTATGTATGTAAACGAAATGATATCCTAGAAGTTGTCGGGACAAGTCCCACAGTGATTAGAAAGAAAGCATACAAGGAATAGTTTTATATGAAGTTTTAAAGAAGTTTTCATGCTAGATGTATCAGTATGCCTATAAGTTTGAATAGAACAGAACATATGTATACAATTACAATTAGATTTCATAGAATGTTTTATGATGGATTTTTATGCTAGACGTATTGATATGCCTATGAGTTTGAATGGAATAGAGCATATGTATATGGTTACAACAATAATGCATATGATATTTTAAAGGCACTAAGCTTAATTGTGCTTAGATACTTGTATTTTCTAAAGGTTTGAAAATGTTCATATCTCTGTATAGCTAGGCATGATGCCACTTGTTTCCTACTTAGACGTACTTGTATACTAGTATTTCCCAAAGTTCAAAAAGCTTGTATACGAGTATAATTGAGTAACCTAGTATGTATAAAAAGATATTATATGTAGATGAGCTTGTATATATGTACTTCAAAGCGGGAGACTGGAACACGTATATATATTTACAACTACGTAGTATGATGTTTACATGCTTATGAAATATCAGTGTTTACGTTAACAACTGCATAATGCTTTAAAAGTGAAGGATTTTATGAAAGGTAGCTGAAACTGTAAATGCATGATAAAAGAAAGAAATGTCGGTTCAATACGAAAACTTAGTGAGTCTTATACTACTGAGTTGGTGAACTCACACTTTCACCTATGCGAACATGGCTAACACCATGACCGCGTAGATGCTGATCCTTTGGCTGCAGGTACCGCGGATGTAGATGATGACCTAATAGCATTGTATTTGGGATATTATGATTGAAGCACATCTCGAGGGTCATATGTTATGGACTCGAGGATAGTCCATATTTTGCAAACTTTTGTATTGGCTTGTATCGCTTATGAGACATATTATTTTGTAAAGCCATTCTTTTGGATATGTAATAAACATTATAATTTAAGCCTTAAACAGATAGATGATGTACTGACTCTTTTGCTGTAAGATTTATGTTTTATAAGATATATGTACTATGAGTTGGCTTTGTGACTAATCGTCATGTCACTGTGCGATTCCATTTTGTACCAAAAAAAAGAAGAAGAAGAAGAGAAGAAAAAAGAAGGTCGTCACAGATAGGATCTAACTCCAGGTAGCCCACACTTCTAACAATTTAATATGGCCGGCCATGATCACCATTCGTACATGGTCGCGCTGGACCATAGGGTCAAGCCCATATAATAGTAGCTCATGACCCATGGTCATATCATATGATGCAAGTATTGTTCATTTAATATAAATTCTCACTCTTATCAAATATAAAAAACTCAAAACAGTTGCAATAATAATCTTCAGTAATAGTTAACAAAAAGAACAATAAATAGTACGTTGAAAAATCTGTAAGCTCACAACATAATAATAGAGAATATGATATAAAAGTTATGACAGTTTATATCAACATAACATGCTCAAAATGGTTTGCTTTTTCCAGTTTCAAAAGTATTTACTTACCCTAACGACTTGGATGATTCCTCAAACATTGTAACTTCCTGCACTACAAAGCAACCTACAATTAGCCAAACACTAATCACAAGCCTAAAACACACTTAGAAACCTAAGACACGTTGAAAACTCTAAAACATGCTTCCAAGGCAGTTGGGCTCGATTCTAAGGGTTCTATAATCAATCCTGACTATCTGGGATCGATCATAGGGGACTAAGAATCAATCCTATAGGATTAGGATCGATCATAAGGATTAGGATCGATCATAAGGGACCAAAAATCGATCATGAGGGGCTGGGATCGATCATGTCTGCCGGGATCAAGGCTTTCCTTGCTTTCCTTGTTACTACAAGAAGAAAGGATGCACGCACTGCCAAAATCAAGATGGCAAGGATGTGGTGAAGTCGTTTAAAGTTTGCTGCTCCAAGTATCTTTACACTCTCTATGTCTTTAGATTTCTTTTATTCTTCTTCTTCTTCTTCTTTCTTTCTTTCTTTCTTTTTTTTTTTTTTTTTTTTTTATTGTCTTGTCTTCAATTTGGTAATTGAAGTGTTAAGTGATAAGAACCTTGTAATTTTATTGAACCTGGATTTGTAGTCTTGGATGGACATGGTGGTGTTTTTAGTATTTATATATTTGTTTTTTTTAAAAAAAAAAAAAGAAGAAGAAGAAGAAGAAGAAGAGAGAGAAATAGGGAAAAAATTGATCAAAAAAAAAAGCCAATTGGCCTATATTTGGCCATCCCTTGGCCCAATATATTGGCCTTTGTTGGCCTTGTTTGATGACCCAAGCCCTATTTTCGGCCCATTGTTAGCCTTCATATTTGGCCCATAGTTTGTCATGTTTTGGCTTATTGATTGGTTCATTTTCGGCCTATTGTTGTTAAATGCTCATCTCCAGTCACTGTTGCCAACTACGACCAACTCTAGTCACCATCGTCGGCCACTACCAACTCCAACAAGTTTCTGGCCACCATTTTTGGCCTCCGTCACACATCGCTGCCATCTAAAAAAAAAAATCATTTCATTTTAAACTCAAGCTTCCAAAATCTTCTATTTTGAATTCGAGAAGGATGTTAGAATATATTTCAATATAATTGTGATTGTTGTGATTGGATTACCTTATTTATATTGTATTCGCCTACCACATTTTCTCTATAAATAAAGATCATTAATATTGTAAACATCATAAATTAAATTAAAAAGAAAAAAAAAAGTACATTTATCCCTTCAAACTATCACTTAATTGTCAATGTACCCCCTTCCCACAAACTACCAATTGTGTTAATGTCCTCTCTCAAACTACCAAAAAAATGTCAATGGCTCCCTTAAGGCCAACAAAAAGACAAAAATGATCTTAATTTTTTTTAAATAAGACAAAAATGTCCTGATAAATTCGAAAACTAAAAACTAAAAACTAGAAAAGTTTTTTTTAAAAAAAATAAAATAAAAAAAATTAATGAAAAAAATAAAAAAATGAAAAAGAACGATTCTTTTTTAAATAAAAAATAAAACGAAAAAATAATTGAAAAAAAAAACAAACGAAAAACAAAAAGAAGAAAGAAAAGAAAACCAGTTTTTTGTTTTTTGTTTTTTTTTTTATAACTTTTTGTTATTTTATATTTTTTTTAATAATTTTATGAAAGATATTTTTGTTATTAGGAGTAACATTAACAGTTTTTGGTAATTTAAAGAAAACATCGACATAATTGATAATTTAGAAGACATTGACTATAAATTAGTAGTTTGAGAAAATTATATATAATTTTTTCAAAAAAGACTTTAACCGTACAAAAATTGACCTAAAATTTGAATTGATTTTTCCTAGTAATAACCTGGTCCCACAAATGGGCCCCACTTTGGGCCTTCCAAGAAATCGTGGACTGGAGTATGAGTGATTTCAGAGCCCAGGCTGCAACATCCGTAATTACCATCAAAAGCAGAGAAAGATGGTGAGACTCGTGAGAGTACAAGTCGGCAATAAAGGGGCAAAAAGATCAGTCACGTGAGCCCAAACGTGGAGGCCCACCTCTGATCCTCATCTGGCCCACATCTGGCCCACATCTGACCTGTGGGCTGTGGACCCCTACCTGTTACGCATTGAAACGAAAAGTCCTCGCCAATCCACGTGGCGTATTCTGATCAAATTTTTTTCCTCGCCTTCACACGTGCCCCAACGTGGTTCCTCTGCGGGACCATCCCGTGAGAGCAGAGCTATCTTACACAGGGAGCATGTGAAGGGTTGAGCTCTCTTGCACGTGCCGTGGCTCGTGAAGAGTCACAAAAAAGCTCTTCTTTTTCTTTTTCTCTCTCTCTCTCTCTCTCTCTCTGGTTACTTTTCCCAGCCACACCTCTTTTTGCAATTGTGAGTTATATAAGTTTGTTTTATTGGGTAGAAAATTTGGTTGGTTAAAGAGAAAATGGGGGAAAAAAATGAAATGAGTTAAATTGGAAATAGATAGAGAAATTAAGTTAGATTTGCAAAAGTTTATGTTCATGCTTCAATAGATTGTTGTTCGATCGGTGTAGCAAAAGTTAGATTAATCATGTCAATCATCAAAAAGTGGACTGTTATATGACAGTTTAGATTATATTTACCATATTTATCATGTTAATCACTAAAATTTACATGTCAGCCCACTTCAGAAAATGTAGACTACTACAAGAATTTGTGAAAGAATTTTAAGTAATATATGTCCAATTGTGGGGATAAAGATGGTGATTGTAAAACTCATAGGTTAAACTTATTTTATTATTATTTTTAAGAAAATTGGAAAAAGAAACTAACTTTGGATAATGAGTTTATGAACCCACAAATGTTACACTATGTTAAACTATTGAAAATGAGATGGCCCTATTTGGTTAATTCCTTTGGCATTTAGAATGGACGTACATCTACTCAATCCACATATATAATACATGTTGAAAAAAAAAAAAAAACACATTTTAGATTGAATATATGCCATAAAATTATGGCAATGACATCAACCTTATGTTATAGCCATAATGATAGATCTATGGTTATTTAAAAAAAAATGATAGATCTATGACTTAATAAATAATAATCATATAGAAAAAGTTGGTACAGTTTCTGGTATGGTGACGTGTCGCTTTGTAATAACAACTCGTTAGGGGTGTCGACCGTCCCCACTTCGATACTTAAGTCAGTTTTGATAGACAAATTTAGGAGCATTGAGAGTAGAGTAAACTCAAAGATTATAGAGTAAATTTATATTTGAGGTAGTAGCCTATTTATAGGCACATAGTTCTAGAATTACTAGATTGCTATGATGTAATTCTGTTAGGAGTCTAATTACTATATCGCATAAGATCAGACTTATCTTTTTAGAAGTCCAGTTCAAATAGAACACTCCCTGTCAGTTGGTACCATGCAGATACAAGGTGTCTTATCCCATGTTTTATGGGATAAAAGTCTATCCTGAGAAACTCAAGATAGATCTCTTTTGCCGCTTGGAGGAGATTTATAAGATTAAATCTAATCTCATAAATCCCCGTTATAGTCTTCAAGTAGTCTTTAAACAACTTCATGGTGATCCCAGAAAGTTGTTCCCGAGACCACCCAGATACGGGCCTCAAACATATTCTTTTAGCATATCTGAGGTAATATGGCTTCGAGACGCCGATAGTTCGAGACAATTCAGCCATAAGATTCTGTAGTAAGTATCCGAGACCCAAGTGACCGAGCGGGTCGAGCCGGGCAAGTCAAACCGACTGGGCCCCCGATTCAACCATAGGCCCACTTAGCTTCAGGAATGATAATTTCCCCCAACAACACTAACATAGTGGGACTTCAATGGCATAAGCTTACACTTGGCCAACAATTTGCTATACTTTTACACACTTCGGCCTGAAAGAGTTCGATCACAATAAACCAAGTTAATAGGACAAAAAAAATTGTTATTTGTATATATTTCATGCCAGCTCTCCATAGATGCTTCTTATATATTTATAGATCAATGCTATATAATAGACAGCTATACGAGAGTCATGCAACTGTGATGATGTGGCTATAAAAATTAATCCTTAATTTGTTTTTATAAATGCTAATTCCATAGCTGATTTTCACTACTACATCTTCAAGTTGTATAACAGTATACTAAATAGCATTACTCATATTTATATTATCATTTTGAGTAATACTACTCTCCAAACTTATTTATCACACTCGTTTCACACTAATTGGCGTAACGTGTGATATTTTTTATTAAAAATGTTTTTTTTGCCGATTAACATAGCCAGATAGTAAGGACACAAACATCGTTTGTGTTGTTTGAGTAAATTTGTCAAACTAAATCTTGGCTGCTCACTTTTTAACTGCACATTTGCTACTATTTTTATAACAGTATGGAAGTCGAATTCATTATTTAAAATACGTCATGTCAATCAATATAAAATTAATGCGATAAATATGAGTAAAATGTATAAAATTAATAATAAGGATAAGCTTTACATATTTATATATCATTTTCTGTTTCAAAACCAAAGTAACCCAGAGCTCTCTCTCCAATCTCTAGTGATCTCTCTCTCTCTTTCTCTCTCTCTCTCTCATATTTTTTTCATCTTCTTTGAAAGCAACAATCTTGGTACTGTTACCATAAAGCCTTGAAAACCCCATCTGTATCTCTTTCTTTCTCTTCTGTTGTAGTTTCTTTTATAACAGTTCTGTCTCAACAAACTTGCTAAATCATCGTCATGAAGTAAACAAACATCTGGGTTTCACTCTATTCCTTCCCTCTGATCAGTTTCTGCTTCACCGGCTTAATGCTAACGAGAGTGAGAGAGAGGTTTTGCTAAAGTTGAGGTTCTAATTAATGGGTGGTGGTGGTGAAGACAGGTGGCCGGAGGTAGTACCACCAGTAGTGGCTCCGTTAAACGGAGAGAGAGAGGAGTGGAGGCACTTCTACAACTCCGTCAATGCGGTGTCGTTTGGGCTCGTGGCCACCGCCATTCTCGTATCAATGTTCCTCGTCATGGCGATCTTTGAGAGGTTTCAGAGGGCCACGTCAGCTCCTTCCGGTGAAAGGCCACGTTCGGATCTCGAGGCTCGCATGGATTTCAATGGAAAACTTGATTATCCATCTCCAAAAGTATGCCCTCTCTCTCTCTTTTCTTTTCTTTTTTGTTTATTTATTATTATTTTATGAATACCGCAATTCATGCTCTCTAAATGATATACATATATCTCACATATCTTTATACAATTAGATTTTAAATTTATCATTAAATTTATGAGATCTAATATAAATCTCATAAATTAAATATTAAATTTAAAAATAAAACACGTAAAAAATATGTAAAAAATATATTTATATAATTTCTTGCTTGTTCGACTACAAACCCAACGTGGGTACGTATGCTAACATGATGTTGATGGATCATGGTACCTATACTTTCTTATAGAGTGCAATTATGCCTCATTTATGCAATTTGACCTGTCATCTTACAGAAACTGTATAAATTTGTCGTCTTTCTTTTTCTTCTTAGTTTTTTACTTAATTATTTGTCTATGTTAAAGCATTCAGAAGTTCTACACTTTTTCTTTGGATCAAATTTAATACTATATATATATATATATATCTTCTGAAATAAGTGCAACTGTTCGGGCAAAGTTGAATACAGTTTCCATTTTTTGTTCCTTGATTTACGCTTGTTGATTTACCATCAAGTTGTCAAATGGTAGAAGACCCTTATATTGTATGAGAAATAATGATTGTTTGATAATTTTTTACATAATTTTTATCTAATTTTATTTACGTGGCAATTTTTTTTTTTTTTTTCAAGATAATGACCTAGTATTTTCCTCTACAGTGATTTCATCATTTTTTTTTGTTTAATATATATATATAAAAATTAGACAAATATTATGTCAAGAGTTGTATTGTATTGTCCAGCATGTGGCAAACTTCTTGCCTACCAGATGATGTTTAAGGTACAACTGATGTATTATCATTTTCCTTTGCACATTCAACCTCAAACATTAGCTTTAAATCAGTCATTTCCTGTTCAATCTTGTTCCCAACGAATCGACAGCTCTTAGACTTATTGAAACAGCAGCAAATGTTGAATTTTCAAAACGTACAGCTTTTATAGAAATTAGGTGTAAGAATCTTTTTCTCAACAGTCTCCCCTCATGGGTGAGTCAAATCACCATATTGCTATATTCCATCAAACAAAAGTTTTTATTAATCTTATGGATCGTTTCTAGAATCACTAGCTTGCGCATCATAAACCTTAGCACCTTATTTCGTAGATCCCGATTATACTCGCACCTTGTACCTTTGGCCATATTGTAGGGACCCTTATCTCAATTGTCTATATATGTTTCAATCGACCGTATAACGTATTTCTATTGGCTTTGATATCACTTGTTAAAGAAATTGACACCTTAGAGAGTCTTTTAGTAAGATTATAATATTACACATTATGATGCCACTCAACCTTAAGGCTTAAGCTTATGGATTTGTTCTCAACTATATTGTATTAACTACTCACACTTGTGACATCTTCTTAATGTTAGACTTAATCTTTTTACACTCACGCGTGTAAACTTCACATATTTACTATGGCTGCAAATTATTTTCTAGGATAATTACACTTAACCCCCTTGATTTATCCACGATATGGCGATTTACCCTCAATGTACCAAAATTGGTACATGACCCCTCCAAACTTGCCAACGTATGGCAAAATCAACCTTCCGTCCAATCGACCGTTCGTTTGGACGGAAAGTCGGTCACGTGTAAGTCACGTGACTTGGGGAGGGTCTTTGTCTTAAACGGTCACGTGACTTGCACGTGACCGATTTTCCGTCCAAACGAACGGTCGATTGGACGGAAGGTTGATTTTGCCACACGTTGGCAAGTTCAGGGCGGTCATGTACCAATTTTGGTACATTGGGGGGTAAATCGCCACACCGTGGATAAATCAGGGGGATTAAGTGTAATTATCCCTTATTTTCTAGTTCATTCTCCTAGTTCTAGCCGGTTACTATTAAAACCAAATAAATATGGCCATTTATGGTGTAATCCATATGCTCTTATTACTTGAGCATTCACATCCAATTCTACAAATTTACTACAAATTGTTATTTTTTTAAAAAAAAAAATCACATTTTTTATATTTTAACTAATCACTTTTTCAAAGAACTTCCATCTAGCTTTATATTTTAGCTAGCGTTATTCAATTTCATTATTCTATTTAAATATTTTTTCACAATAATTCCTTCATTCATTATTGAAAAGAGAGAGAATATTAGCGAATAAAAAATGATTTGTTTGTACAATATTTGGTGAGTTTTGGTAAGCACTGTACGTACTTACTCGCCAAATATTTCTCCAAATTGCTCTGTCGGATGCAATTCTTTTTCCTTCCATTTTAACATCCCGACTAACCAAATTAACATTTGACTAATCGGACGAAAAAAATGCTCTAATTAGTTTATTAATGTTGCAACATCTACATACAGGCTTTAGCTAATTGAGGTTGGTAGCTCACTTAATTACGTACGGACAGGTCATACTAATCTAATTAAGAAAAATTTCTCATTAATTTCCGTGGAAGATAATTAAGAATTGTTTGGAGTTCCTGTAGTGGGGTGCATGTATTAATACTGCACTATTATAATATTTTATTACAACGGCGCTCCAACAACGTAACTTTATTTGATTCTAAAGATCGCAGAATCATAGGATATCGTACACTTTATATTATTTTTTGTAATTCCAAACCATTCTCCTTAAATTACGTGCTCTTTTGGTTTGTTCTAATGCTCAACCTAGAGGTTTTTTATTTTATTTTATAAGACCTAGAGATTATATTAATCGGATTTGGACTGCATGAAAATTTTTATGGTTTTTTCAACTGTTCAAATTTAATTTCAAGTTTTTTATGACAAAAAGAGAGAAAAATTACAAGAGATTGCTTGTAGGTTTATTTACAATACCTAAGCCAAATCTATATTAATCTAGCTTTAGTAGAGTACTACAACTTTTACTACAATTCTCATAAAAACTGATGTGACAGCCTGACAGGACGGTGAAATAATTAAGAGTATGTATATTGACTAGTCAGCCGCTAATTAATTATATTGACAAGTCAAATTTTTTGTTTTACTATTTTATCAATTATAAATTGCCATATTAGTTTGTCAAAAGGCTTATAGTAAAAGTCGTAGTACTTCTCGTAGCAGTACTCTTTAATTATTGTCTGTCATAGGAGGATGTTTTAACTTGGAGGATCCAACATCATAAACATAGACAATCTACTAACAGTTTCATATGAGATTCGTCCTATAAATGCTACTAATTAGAAGCCTATCCTACATGTCTAGACACAATGATCAAGGTTTTGCTCTAGACTTCTTAGCTTTTTACAAACATCATCACATGCTAGGATCCCCCAATGTGCAAAAAAGTTATAATATCTAGGAAACTTAGCCATTTTCTAAATCTAGGAAAGGCCTGCCAACTCATTTGTCCTGGTTCAATTTGTTCTATATCAATGTCCACGATGAGATTTGGTTGCAAGAATCCCATGGTTTATGGAAAATGTTACCAAATCGGCAGACATGGTATTAGTACAAGAGGTATATGATACTTGTAAAGAAATTATTCTCATATCTACCTCCACTATTATATGTCCAATTCTTCTATCTTAAGAAAGATAAAGTAATTATATCTTTTATATGTTCCCTTTGTGAGGCATCTATTCGTAACTGCTCTGTTAAAATAAGAAAATTCAGATAAGCAATCAGCAAGAGTTAGCTCAATAAAATGTCACAGAACTTTCATATATGTGACCCTTTTGCTTCAAGTGATGGTCATATTCAGATCAAACATTTTATTATACAAATAGTGTTGACCAACTATTGCTCACTTCATAGAGATATATGTAATGGCTTTTCCATTGAGATAAAGTTTTCCTCCAACCCAGTATGCATTTTTAAATCACGTGTGTTACAGATGTTAGTTTAATAAACTGGATTACAGGAATTTCTTCCAATCCAGTTTAGAGGAAAAACTTTGTCCCGTCCATACTCCAGTTGAACGCATACTCCAAGTCTCGAATCATGCATATACCTAAAATATTTTATAGCTGTTTTCATTCTTGCACTTTAGTTAATCAGCTATGCATTCACCTGCATTTATTTGCAGTACTTGTAGAATTTGCAGTCGTAGTTGTATGACATGGGATGGCTGTGAACTCTTTTCACATGATTTTTTCTCCTTACTTTCCACAAAATCCTCGAATCTCTTGCTAATGATGTGGCATCTTAATCGACCCTCAACACATTTTGCTTTGGTTTATTCGTGGATGAGTAAAGGAGAAGCTATAGCTCCTTTAATTCCACATCATTATGTGTTCTTAGGTTGTCTGTTTTGTGGTTTAATTATTTGTGCATGCACTGTCTCCAAATTTGCGTTTAATTAATTATCTGTTAACTTTTTTGGGCAGATGACAGTGTATGCCAAAGGGGTATCAGTTTTGATGCCTGGCGAGGAAAATCCTACTTTCATTGCACACCTTGCTCCTGCAGCATGTCCTCCTGAGCACATCTCAGTTCTTCATCAACAAAACCCATCCATCAGTCCCTCCTAAGGATCATTACCAATCTCACGTACACCAAGCTCGCTTTCCCCATGCAAATTCTGAACCTCTTGGCCGGCTCAGTCAAATGGAAGACTAAAAAGGATTTAATTCATCACAAATGTGACCATTTAGATCATGGAAAGCATGCTTTAATTCGCTTCTCTAAGCGATGATTATATAGACAAAGCCTGACTTCCAAACCATATCTCCATATATAGATATATATTCGGTTTGTGATCATAGCCTTCTAGATGGAGAACTAAACACAATTTCGCATAAAGATTAATATATCAAGTTAACTTTGTGTTGTTTGCTGCAAGTACACAAAATGATGCTATAGAGGAAGTGAACAAATAGATAGATCTTCAGCTGCCAGCCCCGGAGGAAGAAAGTTTGTTCACCAACGGCCAACCTACATACTTAAGTAATGGACCAAAAGAACAAAACGAAGAAGCTACAAATATAGTGAATTTGGAAAATGCTTGATGTGGTCTTTTGTTTACCAAAATATATCAATAATAAAATTACCACTCGCAATAGTACGAATCCTTATAGGATAGGGCTATGTTGAGGGTGTCGAACCTCAAGGACTGCGTATGTATTATTATCAAGCTTATCGAGATTAAATATAACTTAATTTAAAATATGTTTGATTTTTGTTTTATAAAAATAAATGCATAAAAGTAAAAGACATAAATTTAAAGATAGTAGGGACGAGATAAAGAATAGGGGATTGATTTCACCACTCACCGCATAACAATGGTCAATCATAAATTAACAAGGAAAATTCATACTATGCATGATATAGGGCTCGTCTCACTCGAGTAGTTAAGAAATTACCTCTAAAGAATAAGTATAATCCATCTTCGGTTGGCACGGACCGTCCACCTAACCACTAAGATGCGGTACGACCCGTCTTCCCTAGGCATGGACTAGCTACGTCTTTAATAGCATATACACAATCAATAGAATAGTATAACCCATCTTCGGTTGGCACGGACTGTCTACCTAAATTACACTAAACTAGGGTATAGTACAATCCGTCTTCCCCAGGCATGGTCTATCTAATCCTCTTGATCATATATCAATTAAAACCGTTGTATAACAATCATTCACATAATCACAGAAAATATGAAGGATTGAGTTCAATCAATATCAAAGACTTTCTAAGACAAGATAAGAAATTCATAATGATTGAATATAAACATTAAAATCAATTCTCACAGTTATACAACCATCATGCATAGAGAAAATCTCAAACTAAAATACAATTAAACCATTGTTACTTGGAAAATGCTACATCAACACCCTATTAGGAATTTAACCGCTCATCGTGGTGCTGGGATGGCCTCCTACCATGGTATTCTCCTCTTCAACTTGTTAGGCCTCCAAGAAGATTTTCTGTTTAAAGCTAAGCACAAGCCCAAGCACCAAGCACCAAGCACCAAGCACCAAGCACCAAGCACACCTTCTCTTGAAGCTTATGGGTCTATTTATAGGGAGCACACAAGTCCTAGAAGTCCTTAGAATTCCAGAAAAATCGTCTCTTGAGTCTTCTTGTCCAAGTAGGAGATTGAAACTTTAATCCAAGTAGGAAAAGGATTCCAAATTCGGCTAGAATTGCGGTCTTTTATTGCGAGGCAATTTTAGCATAGTAAACGTTCGAATTAGAGAAAAGCTATTTCTGAAATATTTGTTGGATATGTTATTATCTTTCCAACGCAACCAATTTCATTGCAATCCGATATCGGACGCAAAAGTTATGATCCAAACATTGAGACATATGCAGAATCCAAATTTGAATCCAATCCGATTTTGACTCTTAGTAGAGAAATTCCGATTTAATCATTCACTTGATTTGATTAAACTTAACCACATCATATAGGTATCCTATATGATTGGTTAAGCTTAAACATATCTTCTAGGTCTTCTCAAAGTGTGCTTTAAGCCCAAAATTAATGAAATTAATTGCATCTTTATTTAAAACCTGAAAACAATAAAACAACACAAAATCAAACAAATAACAATGCTAAGGAATTAACATTTATAAGTTAAGGGGCTTGAATGTGTAACATTCAACGCTTATCAATGCTATTACTCTCAAAGTCTCACTGCATTTTCTTAGCACAAATATTCTCTATAAAAGTATTCAGACGCAAATATGCATGACCAATACCCCCTCTTTCCTCAAATTTACTTTTCCCCCGCACAAACAACACAACCAAAGCTTTCTATCCTTTGACCTTTCCCAAATTGGGATGAAAAATCTGTTCAAAATTATTTCATTAAAATTTAAGTTTCCCTCAAATTTCAATATTTCAACTTTTCTTTTATTTTTTCAATTACACTTTGTCCCACATTGAAAAGTTATGACTTTTTCGTGTGCTTTTTAAGCATTTATCTTACTCTTATAATAGATTGGATTTTGAGTACACGCATGCTAGTTGTGTTACTTAGTGCGAAACACTGGTCGTCGCGCACAAGCCACGAGGTTATTATTTACATGTGTATTTTTCTAATGTGTACAAATGTTATTCTAACAGCTATATTTTTAAAATATTTAACTGTTTTTTCAACCATCAGAAACTGTAATAAACTGCTTCTGTAATTTATAAAATATATTTTTTCTAGCATATTTTATTGTATCTTTTTTCTTCTCGACTGTTACAAAATTTTTTATTCAAAGTGTTAGTATTTTATGTTGCCAACATAAAATACTAACACTTTATGTAACGATTGCTTTTTAAACATGATTATCGGTTTTATTCAGAGTCTTCAAGTTATATGGAGAGTGTTCATTTCAAGCCATGTGATTGATCACAAGTTTCTAGAAGATGTCAATGAAGATTCCATGCAATTTTTAAGTCAGATCAACCGGTTCTTGTGCAACCATCCGAACGGGCCTCTGAAGGCATCCGAATGCCCTACAGTGTCTAGAAGCTTCAGCGTTGAAGACGTCCGGACGACCGAGCAACACCATCCGAACACTAGGTCAAGCTACTTCAAGTTCTACACGGAGTTGGATTTCACTCGACATTGTTTGGGAAGTTTCTACAAGACGTCCGGACGACATGGCAACACATCCAGACGCTACCCAGCGTTCCAGAATATTCCGGATTTCCTTTACGGTCGCGGAAAAGAGTGACAGTGAAGACCATCCGGACGCTCGGCCAAGCCGTCCAGACGTGGTCCTATTATGGGAAGAATCGCGCTATTCTAGAAAGACGGTTGCAGAAGACCGTTCGGACGAGGCTAACTTCAGTCCGGACGCCAACTCGCTAGAGTTCGTTTTTTAGCAAAATTAAGTTTTCTGTAAGCCTATAAATAGATGGCTCTAGGCTTGTTATTTATAAAAATTCAATATAGAATTTCATAATGCTTAGAGATGGTGTTTAGGGAGAATTGAAGATCCGTTAGATCTCTATCCGTTGCCGATGTGTGCTCTTTGTTCGTGTGAAGTCTATCTTAAGGGTCGGCCCTAAGGTAAAGGAATCCATCAAAGACCCATTCAAGTAAGAGACTTGGTTGAGAAGCGTTCACGATGGGCTTCGTGTTATAGTTAAAGGTATGATTACTGCAATGGGTTTTGTAAGTATGAGTGCTTTGTAACTTGTTTTGTCTTTAGATAGTGGATTTCCTGGGTTTGGCTGCCCCAAAGTGGTTTTTCTCTTCATAGAGTTTTCATTTCGTCAACAAACATCTTGTCTCCTTTATTTTTCGCATTTAAGATATTTTGTTGCACACGAACACACACTTGGTTGTTTAGAAGTAATTATTTATTTTCATAGAGTAGTGTTCAGAATTTGCAATCTGCACACTACATTCGAGCAGTATTGTATCTTGAGGACATAATTGTTGTATTCCCTATTGCAAAACTTATTGTATAAGTACATGGGAGGCAATATTTTTCTAAGAAACAAATTAATATTTCTCAATACTGTCTAAGAGTTCAATGATTTTTCATACAATTTTTATTTTGATTTCATTAATTTCTATAGTTCCCACATCCTTATTTCCAACAAAATCCACATCAACCACACCTCTCTTCTGGCAGAGGCTCTCAAATCAAAATATCTCAATCATACCTCATTTCTCCAAGCCACCTCCCCTCCCAATGTTTCCAATGATTGGAAAAGCATTCTCCAATCACAATATCTTATCAAAAAAAACCTATGTTACTAGTAGGTTCCAAACCTACCTTTGTGCCAACCCTCTTCATAATACCTCTATATTGTTAAGGATCCTTCTCTCAAAGTCAAGGATATATTCCTCTCCAACCCTAATAGATGGAATGTTCCTGTATTCTACAACCTTTCTTCTTCATCAAAGGCTCAAGCTGTTTAATTATGTGAAAAATCATTTGGAGATGTATCCATATTCTTTCCACATTAGCCTCTTTTTTCAACCTTGGGAATGAACAAAACCCTTTTTGTCTTCTCTACTTCTCTTCCTCAAAAACGTACGAATATCTCTTCCTCACTTGCCACTTTGCCCGTGTAATCTGGAGACTTTCTCCTTGGCTCTTGGACACTTTGAGATTTGAAGGTTTATCCATTACATATTGGATCAAACTCATTATAAAACCTTCAATTTCTTTCAACCAACTCACAATATCATTTCCACAACGCGTCGTCCCCGGAATTATGCCTTAATTGCTTTACAAAATGTGTTATTTCTAGTGGCCTAATAACGAAGATAACACTCACAAGTTACTCAAACTTCATGACATTTCCAAAATGCTCGATCTTGTTATTATTTCCAACAAACCCAGCTCACTGCATAGGCTAAGTTCCATTGGTGATTTACTTAATAAGTTGTGGATTTACACAGTTACTTTTTCACCTGTAAAAATCTTCGTTTTACAGTTTAGCAAGGTTACCCTAGAAGAGAGGATTAGAACTACTAGCAAAGCTTGAGACACTGAGTTAAGGCTTCTAAAGGGATATTTATGTAAATCATTTGTGCATAGTTATATTTGAGATGGTATTGTATACTTGTAACTGTCTGTATTTGGAGGTTCTTATTTGTATTGATGATTAAAATTGTTGAGGTGTAACAGTGACGTTATGCTCACATGGACAACTCTTAGAACATGTTTTTTGAGGTCCGATTTTTTATGTCATAAAAGGTTTTTGCTTCCCTCACTAAACACCAATTAGTTTTCAGATGTGATAGTCAAAGGCCCGATCCAACCAAATGATATCAGAGTCAAGTCATGGGTTCAAGTCACGGGAGTGTCGCGTTGAGGAGGGATTGTTGTTGTGCAACAGTGCCCCTCTGCTCAAGTGGAGGGTTCTTAAAACATGTCTTACGAGGTGCAATTTAGAATGCCATAAAACGATTTGGCTTCCCTCACTGGACACCAATTGGTTGTTGATGTGGTCTTTTGTTTACCAAAATATATTAATAATAAAATTACCACTCGCAATAGTACGAATCCTTATAGGATATAGCTATATTGAGGGTGTCGAACATCAAGGACTGTGTAGGAATTATTATCAAGCTTTTCAAGATTAAATATAACTTAATTTAGAATAAGTTTGATTTGATTTTGTTTTCTAAAAATAAATACATGAAAGTAAAAGACATAAAAATAAATAGAGTAGAGATGAGATAAAGATAGGGGATTGATTTCACCACTCACCGAATAACAATGGTCAATCATAAATTAATAAGAAAAATTCATACTATGCATGATATAGGGCTCGTCTCACTCGAGTAGTCAAGAAATTACCTCTAAAGAATAAGTATAATCCATCTTCGGTTGGCACGGACCGTCCACCTAACCATTAACATGCGGTACGACCCGTCTTCCCTAGGCATGGATTAGCTATGTCTTTAATAGGATACACACAATCAATGGAAAAGTATAACACATCTTCGGTTGGTACGAATTGTCTACCTAAATTACACTAAACTAGGGTATAGTACAATCCATCTTTCCTAGGCATTGCCAATCTAACCCTCTTGATCATATGTCAATTAAAATCATTGTATAACAATCATTCACATAATCACAGAAAATATGAAGGATTGAATTTAATCAATATAAAAGACTTTCTAAGACAAGATAAGAAATTCATAATGATTGAATATAAACATTAAGATCAATTCTCACAATTATACAACCATCATGCATATAGAAAATCTCAAATTAAAATAAAATCAAACCATTGTTACTTGGAAAGGGCTACATCAACACCCTTGTAAGAATTTAGCAGCTCATCGTGGTGCTGGGATGGCATCCTGCCATGTTATTCTCCTCTTCAACTTGTCAAGCCTCCAAGAAGAATTTTGTCTAAAGCTAAGCACAAGCACAAGCACACTTTCTCTTGAAACTTAGGGGTCTATTTATAGGGAGCAGGAGAGGCCTAGAAGTTCTTGGAATTCTAGGAAAATCGTCTCTTGAGTCTACTTGTCCAAGTTGGGGATTGAAACTTCAATCCAAGTAGGAAAAGGATCCCAAATTCGTCCAGAATTGTGGTCTTTTATTGTGGAGCAATTTTGGCACAGTAAAAGTCAGAATTAGGAAAAAGATATTTTTGACATATTTGTTTCATTTTTTATCAGCTTTCCAACACCACTAATTGTATTGCAATCTGATATTTGAGCCAAAAGTTATGATCAAAACACTGAGACATGTACAGAATCCAAATTTGAACTCAATCGAAATTCAAATTTAATCATTCACTTGATTTGATTAAACTTAACCACATCATATAAGTCTTCTATTATGATTGGTTAAGCTTAAACATATCTTCTAGGCCTTGTCAAAGTGTGCTTTAAGCCTAAAATTAATGGAATTAATTGCATCTTTATTTAAAACCTGAAAACATTAAAACAACACAAAATCAAACAAATAAAAATGCTAAGGAATTAACATATATAAGTTATGGGACTTGAATGTGCAGCATTCGACGTTTATCAGTTGTCAAATGAGATGGTCAAAGGCTCGATCCAATAGAAATGACACTAAGGTATTTAGCCTTTCAACTCATCTCAATATTTCACTTTTCGCTATATTTTATTCCGATATAGATAGAACTTCTATATATATATATATATACCACAAGGTACAATTGATTTTAAAATAGCCACATGAATTGACAAGTGCTTAAAAGTAGCTCAACTGCCTTATATTGACAATTTTACCGTTATAAGTACAAGGTGGTGGTGGACATGGTCATACATCAACTCCCCAGCCTACAACTGATGTTGAAATAGTAAGTTTCAAATTCTACCATTGAAACTGATTTTCATTTTCATTCAAATTCTGCATTTTTTAATTTGTCAATAGTCTCACACTTAACTTATTCCAAATACTAATTTTCAAACTCTGCAACATTTTGCAATCTGAAAGTGTTACTAGTGGTTCAAATCTGCTTAGTCAGATCTTAACTCACCATCATACCCCATAAACTATTTTTCATTCACATGGATCTTCTCAGCAAGAGCCTCATGTATACCCATGAATAAAAAAATTTAAGGGGTGGAATAATCAAACAGCTTTTGTTGATCTAGATCTAGGGAAATGAGGTATAGATGTGTGTTCATCAAAGCCTGTTACTGGAAGCAGAAATATTGTACCGACAGTGAAAAGGGCAATTGAAGTAATGGAGTCTAATAAGAAAAAGAGGAAGAAGCCGGAATGGCAAAAATATTAAAGCATACATTTTGTGGTTACAAAGTATAGGAATGGATTGCAACAAATTTGTTATTTGCTTGTGTCACAGTAATGATGGCTATGTTTTTTTATATCAACAATGTGTTGGGTTGTAATGTTTGAGAAGCGTCGAATATTGCATATTCGAGTCCCTTAACTCGCATATATTAGTTACTTAGTTTCATTGTAATATAATATTTTGTGTGATTTTTGTATTTTTAGCATTTTTAGGTACCTAAGGAAAAACATGATTAAATTTACCAGTTTAAAGCTTCAAAGCAAAATTCTGAAATTCTGTCACGAAATTGTGAGCTCAAGCCCACTAGCATGATGAGCTTGAGCTCAGCACACCATTAGGCCACCAACAGGAACCCAGGACATGGTGAGCTCGAGCCCACTGGCATGCTGAGTTCAAGCGTAATCATGCAGCAGAAACTAACAGTAAAGCAGAATCAGAAAATGAAATAAGTTTTACTTCTCCCACCTGGACTAAAAGTCCTAGAAGGCCACGAAATCAACTAAGGTTTCTCTTGTATTCTATAAATACACCTTAAATTCGTGCATTAGAGGCAGGACACATTACAAGTAGTAGAAATTAATAGGATTAGTGGCTAAGTTTTGGGAGAAAAGTGTAAAAATTCCAGCAGCTTTTTGGGATGGAGTTCTCCTCGACGAAGATGATTTTCAGCATCTCCATGAGCAGCTAATTCATCCATAGGGTATTGATATAGCCATTTCCAAGTAATAATGGTGTAATTATGTTTTTCTTTGAGAATTCTATGAATATGAATGATGGTTGTTTAATCTTCATATTATACTTTAAAGTTTATATTCAATTTTAATAAACCTCTTATCTTATTTTAAAAAGTTGTTTATTTCTATTAAACTCAACCTTCGTATTTTCTGTGATTGTGTGAATAATGGTTTTAATGGACACAAAATCAAGATGATTTGAGAGGCCATCCTTAGGAATGATGAATTGTTCTACATCCTAGTTAGTTTAATTTAGGTAAAACAATTCATGCATTGCCGAAAGATAAGTTATGTTTATCCCTTGATTATGTGTATGGTAATTAAAAGATTTGATAGTTCATACCTAGGAATACGGATGTACCACATCTTAGTGGTTAGGTGGACGATTCGTACTAACCAATAATAGGTTATTCTTATCTCTTAATAAAAGAAATTTCTTGACGACATCGTTGGGTGCTTGACAAACACATACGAGTCATATCATTCATGTAAGTGAAATTCTCATGTTAAATGCAATTTACCATTATTATGCGATTAGCAGTGAAATCAATTCCCTATAACTTTTCCGTACTATCTTATTTTTACTTTTACGTTTTTATTTAGTTCCAATTGCAAATCAAAAATCAAAAATATTTTCTGAATTATATTAGAGTTAATTTCAGTAACTTAACAACCAAACCAACAGTCATTGAGATTCGACACCCTTACACATACCTATCTTATTGTGAGTGGTTATTTTATTATTGATACACTCAACACTACATCAATGTTGTGTGTATTACGAAAAACAATACTATGGTCAAAAGTTTGGAAAGTCTGTAATTTACTTTTGTTGTTGTAGCTACACTCCTAGCATTATTATGTTTAAAAATTTGGTAGTGAAGATTAATCTTTTGTCTTTACATGATTGGTTGCAAGAAAAATAGCAGTTCGAAACAAATTGACATTACAAAAAATATCACCAACATTGCTTGCAGCTTTCATTCTTACTTCTTCCATCTTGAAGTTTCTCTTGGTGGATATGCATGGAATGAATTGCTGCAATAGATCATGTTAATGTTATTATTATTATTATTTGTCTTTATTTTGGTTATTTGTAATTTTACTTTGCTTTACTTTACTGTTGTAATTCTAATTTTACTCATTAAATAGAAAGAAAAAAAATTAGTAACAAAGAAGAATCAATAATGAGGGTGTGTTTGTCAAACTATTCTCATTTTTGGAATAGTAATAAAAATTTATTAATGTAGTATAGAGGTTATAGAGTTTTGAATTTTTTTTGTAAAAGAAAAGCGAAAAAAGTTGTTTTTTTTTTGGGAATAAAAATAAAAATTTATGAATATGATATAAAAGTGAAAGGACTTGTTTTATTAATGGCACTTAAAATAAATTTCTTTTAAAAAAAAAATGCACTTAACCGGATTCAGAAACCCATTTATAGGCGGTCAATATAAACGGATCATCCAATCAAATTCTACAACGTGGACGATCAGGGTTGGTCCTCCGCTTAAAAACCTACGAGACGGAGCCCAAATTCAAGCGCATCTTCGGCATTTTTCTTCACGGTTTCGGAACAAAAACTCTCGGTGACTGGTGAGTTCCTTTTCATCTCTCTCTAAATCTAAGCGGGTGGATGTAAATTTGGTCTAGGTTTGATTTGCGCTTCAGTATTCATTGGACTTATTAATTTTATAGCTTGCCATCACTTCTTGTTTGATTGCTCGGTGCATTCAAGTGCTTCTTGTATGATCTGAAATGGGTTTATTCGAATTTATTGTTTTGTTCTTTTATTTGGGTAACCAATTATCTGCTTCGTTGCTGAGAAAAATTGGGAAAATAGAGGAAATGGAATACTGGGTTTTACGTTTTTTCTTGTCTGTTATTGAATCTTTGTGCATGTATATTCCAGTTTCCTCTTTGCGCCATTCTTTTGAAATTTTCATTGTGCCTTGTAATTCATTATCTCTCACGTTGCCATTAGAAACTATTTTGTTCTTAAATATACAACGCATCACTAATATAACCTCAGAGGCTCAGACTGAGGCTTCTTTTTCGACATTGCATTCGCACCATCAATTTAAGCTTGAATCCTTGATACTTAAAATTTGTTTTCAATTTTGTTTACTTAAGGATTTTCGAAGCCTAGTTACGCTTTCTGTTTAAAATTAATTTCACTTTTCTCGTTTATAATCAAGCATTTTTTTTTTGTTACTTTTTTTGTTGGATATGAAAAGGTTTCTAGGTGTCATCTTTGACTTTCCTATTTGCTTATGATTCCAATCATTTCTTTTCTTTTCTTTTCTTTTTTTAAAAAAAAAAAGGTAATTGGCTCCAAGGGGAGGGGATGTTTCCCATCTTAGTTACATTAGTTCAGAAAAATTAGTTTTGGCTTTGAGAAATGCTACACACACTTCCACTCCTAAATGCACTCCCTGACGTGGCAGTAAAAATCACCATTAGATTTTGGATGGATCACTAGTGATTCAGTGAATTTCAGATTCAATAGTGATTTTCACTGTCACGTCAGAGAGTGTGCACTTTGGAGTATGAGAGTAGGAGTGTATGTAGCATTTCTCTTTGGCTTTAGTAAATCAAGCAGTTAATTTGCAATTCATGCAACTTATATTTACTTGAACCATAAATCTTGTTACATGCGTTTGTATTACTACACTTTTTTTAACGAAATATGGATGTAGAGTTATAGAAGTAAAATTGAAGCTAAATTGTCAAGTGTCATCCGAGATCAAGACTGGTTTTGGCATCCTGCAAGGTCGGATGCCTTGGTGGATATTCAAAGTAAGTTGAGCTTGCTGAATTTGGGGGGTAGGGATACCCCAATCTGGTTGGCCTCTAATTCAAATAAATTTTCTACTAAGGACAGTTGGGAAACAATTAGAGTGAAAAAAATCTGAAGTTGATTGGTGGAACTTGACTTGGTTCACTTTGGCTATTCCAAAGCACTCTTTTTTTCTTCGTTTAGCTATAAGGGATAGTCTCTTTCGCAGAAGTTGTATTAAAAGCCAGAATCACCTTTTCTTTGGTATTGGGTATAGTAAAAGCCTTTGCAAAACTATTATGGACAAGTGTAATCAATCTCATATTCCTTTTGAGTGGGATGGTATTTCGTATAAGGTAGTGAAGGAATGGAAAGGTAATAGTATTAGAGTTGTGCTTTGCAAATTAGCTTTGGGTGCTGCTGTTTATTACTTGTGGAAGATGAGGAATGATATCAAATGTGGCACTCAGCTGATTTCTGAGGATAGAATGCTTCGGCAGATATGCTGGGAGGTTAGATCCTGAGTGGTTTGGAAGGGGAATTTCAAGGATAGCAGAGAAAATGAAGCTCTCTGTGCTGGATGTGATCTTCTGGTTTCAAGGGGAGGTGATTCTGAAGAGGTTGTTGGTTCTCCCGGGGCAGTGTTCGACACTACGTTGTGCCTTCAAGCTGTGGGGATTTCCTTTGATGGGAACGAGAAGGGTTTTTTGGATATTATGGCTCAAGTGGTTGAGGGGCAATGTCTGGAGGTCCAAGTTTCCACTCCTACGATTAAAGGGAATAGAGAACTACATAACCTTGAGTGTGATATCAATTATGATGCTAGGAGTCTTGGTTCTACTCGAGGCAAAAGCAAGAGGCCTTTGATGTGATGTATTGTTGCTGAGGGTTTTTGGGCCGTTTTTGCTGGGGTGTTTTGGGATTTCTGTTGTGGTTGGGTCTTTGCGGGTTTTTTTTTTTATCTAGTTTCTTTGCCTCTTTTGTTATTGTGTCCTTTTGTATACTTCCTGTATGCTCAGGGGTGCCTACGCTTTTTATAAAATTACTCTGATTACTTATCAAAAAACTAGTTGGTTGGTTGGTTGGTTTGTTGACGGTGGCTGGCTGGTTGGGTTGCTGTTTTTTCTGGTTTTGCTGTTTCTACAGTTCTATGGTTTGCTTGGTTGTAGCAAATCTATTGTAGAAATGATTGCTGGTTCTCTGTTTGTGTGGCTGCTGTTGATCTGCTACACTTCAGTTTGTTTTTGTTGCTTGCTGTTCAGCTAGTTGCTGGATTGTTGGCTGCTTGCATGTTGTTGTCAGAATGGTTGCTGGTCCAGCGGTGGCGCATGTAGGTGCGTCCTGCTAGGGTCAACATGCAAACCCTATAACATAATTAATCGGGTGTTGAAAAAATGCTCTCACCTCTCTCTATTCTTTCTCGACTCTTTTGCCCCAGTGGTGGCGCGTCCCACTAGGGTTCCATTCTCTCTCGCCACTTTGAATCTCTGGCAACGTATTAGATTGGGAGAGTTTCTCGGGTGGTGGGTTTTCACATAGCGCTCTGTTTTTGGTTGTGTTCTGATTTGGTTTTGGCTTGTCAGTTCTGAGCGAGGATGAAAAGGGTGAGGATTCCAAGATTAAAGGCCTGATACAGTCTCAAAAGTGGCCGGTAGGCGTTGGCCCAGATGGTGAGATCATAGTGTGGGATCATGGTGACTAGATTTGGAATGGGGAGGATGGAGAATCCCCTTTCCCTTTGGGATGTAAATCTTTGGGTATTTTACATCCCGACATGCCCTTGGATTGGGTGATGGATGGTGTTCATGGCAAGGATCCGTCCTTGGCAATCCTGGATGCCATTGATTAGGAGTTTCATCAGGAAAAAATGATAGCGCTAAAAGACCAAAGGCAGGAGGGAGCTGTTGAACTTGAAAAGCTCTATTAACTATGGCGATGCAAGCTCACCCTCTAGGCGTTGGAAAGGCAAGGCTCACATGACGTAGTGTTGTGTGCCTTTTGTGGGTCTTGAGGTTTTAGGGTCTAGTGGGTTTGTGGGTTTCTTTTTTCTTTTCTTTTTTTTTGGGCTGATTTAGTAGTTCCTGTGTATACTTCTTGTGTACTTAGGGGGGCCTTATGCTTTGTTTTAATAAAAGTTTTATTACTTATCGAAAAAAAATAAATGGTTGCTGGTCCAGTTTTTGTGTTGCTGATCTTTGGAGCTGTTCTGGGTGCTTGCTGTTGCTGTTTTGCTTGTTTGATGGAGGTTTTGGTGGTTTCTGCTGATGCTGCATCTTGTCTGTTGTTGTTTGTTTTCATTGTGAATTGTATAGTTGTTTAACTAGAGGCAATAATTGTATAGATAGGTGCTCCTCTGTTGCTTTACTCTTGGTCGTTCATTTTTTGTTCTTGACTTATTGCCAGTTCGTAGCCTGTTGACTTGTAGAGTTCCAGCTAGATTGCTGGAGTGTGTAGTATTCTTTGCTTGGTTAATATAAATAATTCATTCACTCAAATATATATGTGTGTGTGTGAAATAAGAATGAAAATTATATTGCTTTCCATATTAAACACGATCTAATGACCACCATGGTGCACATATAAGAAATTACAGTTCGTAGTCTATGTTTTGTTTGGCCAACTATATGCTTGAAGATGTGGTTCCTTTCGTCTGATTCATTGGTTTTGACTTTTGATTGTTTACTTTTATTTTCATGTTTATAGTTATCTTCTTTTTCTTTTCTTTTCTTTTTTTTTTAATCTGTCATGTTGGTTCGTGGTTTATCATCTGATATTCAGTTATATTACCAATCTAATATATATTGGAGGTAACAATACTGTGATTGTGACTGGTAGATGGTTAGAAGAAATGAGCAGCCTCTTTATTTTGATGATTAGTACTAAATGTTTATCTTGTGGTAGTTCTTTCTTGGATGTGCCATCTATATAAGTTTCAGTCGCAGGATGCTAGAAAGAAATAATTTTTTTTTTTTTTATAAGTAAGAAAATTTCATTAAAAAAGCGTAAGGCGCCCCTATGTACACATGAAGTATACACAAGGACAACTCAACTAGCCCACATAAAAAACCCAAGAAAACCCACAGAAAACTACAAACCCACAACTCCCAAAACCCACAAGAGCCCCAAAATACAAAAGAAGCCCCCAACAAACACCATCAAACACCCAAAATACAATAGAAACCCCCCAACAAACACCCAAGATACAATAAAACCCAAGACCCCCCCCCCCCCCCCCTAGTACAATAAAACCCCCAAGATACAATAGAAAGAAATAAATAAGGTCATTTGTTTATAATCGTTAATGAATTAACCCTAGTTTTGATTGTTGATGTCTCAACTTATGATCAACCATATTCGTTTCTAGAATGTTTTTGTTACATGCCTACGTAACGTGAATATAATTTTGGTAGGATAATTTGAGGTATCTTATGCCCCCTTGTTTTAGGGTAGTTCGAATAACCCTAAGCCTCCCAACAACAAACATAAATATTTGATATCAACTAACTCCTTGATTCTTTTATTAGCTTTCTGGTGTCTTTAAATAGACAATTACAATTTACATTAGAAATAAAAGACTAATTGGAATAAACCACTTCTAATGTTATTAATAATGATAACATATTATCTCTAACATTCAAATCATAATTCTAATGTTATCAATAATTATAACTTATTATTTCTAAGTCATTCAATTCTAATCCTAAAATTTCACCCACCATACACATAACACTCCACCCCTCTTTAAATGGACCTTGTCCTCAAGGTCCTGAAAATCCTAGAACTAACCATTCAAAGAACAATTGATAACGGATGATAAAGAAAACTAATGTCTTGGTGACTCTTTGGAAGTGGACTTGAACTTGGATACTTGACTTAAACTTGATGTCTTGAATACGTTATTGTTCTTCTTTTTTATTTTTTGGGTCTTCACGTCTCTGCTCTTTCACACGTCAGCTCCTTTTTCAAATAAGCCATAGAGAAGCTAACTTATGTTCCAAGGCTAGCATGAGAGACAAAGTAAAGTTGCAGCACCATTGGGAAGAACAATGATCACGCAGATCAACAGTAAATGGAGTGTCAAATTGATCAAGCTTTCAAAATTTCCCTTCTCGTTTTTTAGTTTTTTAGTTTTTTTTTTCCTAATAGCTCCTTATTTGCACATCTTCCACGAATGTTTTTAGAGAAAGAGAAACAAAGACAGAAAGTGAAAACTCATTCTTTGTAGACACCAGGCAAGAAAAATGTTCTTAGATGCCATATTCGACTCTTTCTTCGTAGACACCTGCAAAAATTCATCAGAAATGGGCGAAAATCATTTCTATGCTTTTCTATCTTTTCTGTGGTGGCCGATCTGAAAGTGGGTACTCTTCCTCCTCAACGAGCCTCCACTGTGCACCAGCCATGTTCCACACCCGGTGAACCTTCAGCCCACTCAACAGCCATCGTCTTCGTGCACTAGGCTTCCCTGTGCTCGACGGTAAAAGGTGGTGGCTGGGCGAGTGGATCTGGTTTTGGGTTGCTGGTGGTGCCGCTCGCTACTTCATTGGTGTGGCATCACATGCAGACTTGCCCAAACATGGTGGTTGGACTTCGCCGTGGTGGTGGTGCGGGCTGATCTGTAATGGGTTGGACCATGTGGTTTGATGGAGTGGTTGTTGGGGGTGTTTGGTGAAGATGACACTGTTATTACCTGCTTGTGATGTTCTGAAATGCTCTCCCTCATTTGCTTGATTAATTGATCCTTCAAGGTGTGGAACTCTACCAAAAACTCTTCTAGTAAAGCTTGTTGCTCTGCATTCAAGGAGATTCTAGCAGACATGGTTGGCTTTGTGGTGATGGGCAAACTTGGCTTTGATACTAATTGTTACTTGCCTACGTAACATGAATAGAATTTTGGTAGGATAATTTGAAGAATCTTAGGCCTCCTTGTTTTAGGGTAATTCGAAGAACCCTGAGCCTCCCAACAAGAAGCATAAATATTTAATAACAATTAACCCCTTGATTACAATGCATAGTGGAAATAAAATACTAACTAGAATAAATCACTTCTAATGTTATCAATAATGATAACACATTATCTCTAACATTCAAATCCTAATTTTAATATTATTAGTAATGGTAACTTATTACTTCTAAGTCATTCAATTCTAATCCTAAAATTCCTCTCACTAGACACGTAATAGTTTATGGACCTTTTTGAGGTTCTTTTTTTTTATTCTTTTTTTTTTAAACCATGTTTTTGCTTTGGTCAATAGTTTTAGAATATGTCCTTCCCATTTTAGAATCCTCTGCTTTTCTTTCTTGCATTAGTCTTTTTTTTCTTTTCTTTTTTAAGTAATGTATATTAAAAAGCACAGAGGGGCGCAACCCACAATACACAGAAAGTATACATGAAACCCCTAATTTAAAGAAAAAAGAAAACACCCATCAAGAAATTCAAACTAAGAACACTCAGACATAAATTGTAGTTTCTCTATCCACAAAAACAACGTTTGCACCACTAACTTCTTCAAGTTCATCAAACCCGTCTCACAATCTTCAGAACAGCGTACATTCCGTTCCCTCCATACACACCACATCAAACACAATGGAATCATTCGCCAAATTAGTATCAACATCCGATTGCCCTTTTGCCCCCTCCAACTCCCGAACTTATCTTTCATCGATTGCGGCATTACCCACACCACCCCAAAAAAATTGCAAGATCATACTCCATAACTCTGTAGCAACCATACAATGCAGAAACAAATGATCAATGGACTCTCCAGAAGTCTTACACATATAGCACAACTCCATCACAATAATGTTTCTCTTTCATAAATTGTTCAAAGTTAGGATTTTCCCTATAGTCGCCGTCCACACAAAGAAAGCCACTCTTGGGAAAACCTTAACTTTCCAAATACTTTTTCACGGAAATGAAGACTGTATAGGACTAAGTAAAACCTTATAGTAAGACTTTACTTCAAAGGATTTCTTTCGCACTGGAATCCAACACATTTTATCCTCTTCCTCACTTCTAACTTTAAGAGAGTACAACATCTCAAAAAATCTATTAACATCTTCCACCTCCCAATCATGAACAGGTCGAGTAAACAAAAGATTCTACAGAATTGTGCCATTTTGTCTTTGCATACTCTCCTCCACCCAATAAGAAACATATCTAGAAAAAGAGTCTTTAGAGGTACCTCCCCACACCACACATCATGCCAAAACAAGACTTTCGAACCATTCCCGACCTCATATCTCACATGGGCTACAAAAGCATCCTATCCCCTCCTAATACACTTTCAAACTCCAACTCCAAAAGAACCCCCAACCTCCTTAGTGCACCAACCACCCCTCATACTTCTATATTTGATATCCACCACTTTTCTCCAAAGAGCATCCCTTTTCAAAGCAAACCTCCATAGCCATTTACCTATCAAAGCTCTAATAAACTTAATCATATTTATCACTCCTAATCCCCCGAAACCTTCGACGAACAAATCGTATGCCAATTAACCAAATGAAATTTAAATTCATCTCCAATACCACCCCAAAGGAAATCTCTCTGAAGTTTTTCCAAACGATTAGCCACTCTCACTAGAACAGGGAAGAGAGAGAGAAAATATGTAGGTAAAGTAGAAAGAGTACTATTAATCAAAGTTAACCTTGCACCCTTAGATAAATACAATATCTTCCACCCCGATAATCTATTTTCCATCTTCTCAATAATGCTATTCCACATATGAGAGTCCTTATACTTAGCACCCAATGGAAGACCCAAATACAATCTCTCAAATAATGCAATACACCCAAGAATGCTAGCCAACTCCTCCACATCCCTTACCTCACCAACCGGAACAATCTCAGATTTAAACTAATTAATTCTAAGACCCGAGACTGCTTCAAAACATAGCAGCAAACATCTCAAATCTCGGAACTGGTCAACAAAAGGATCACAAAAGATCAATGTATCATCTACATATAATAGATGAGACACCTTCATAGCATCTTGCGTACTCGATCCCACTAAGAATCCAGATAGTCACCCACTGTCCACCATTGCAGATATCATCTGGCTGAAGGCCTCCATCACCAACACATACAGAAGCGGAGATAAAGGATCCCCTTGTCGAAGACCCCATGTGCTACTAAAATGAGGCTAAAAAATTGATTTATAAGATGGTCTATGGGGATCAATATTTTTTATTTGTTTCTATGTCATGAATTCAGGGTTAGTGGTAGATGTAAATAAATTTGGGGCAACTCATGAATATGTCAGCTCCTAGTTTAATTGACATTAGATTGATTATAAATATTATATTCATAACCTACGTATGTTTATCAATTGAGTCATGGCCATCATGTTGGATTAGTTAGTTTTCAATTGACCCTAGTCAAAATCTTCGAGCTCATATATATATTTGAACTATATCACATTTGGGAGCGAAAGAGATTTGTTGGAAAGGGTTTGTCCCAATTCCAGAGGTGGCCAATAGGTTTTGGTCTGTCTGTGGAGGTGGTTGTGTGGGAAGAGGGTGATGAGATATGGGACTGGGAGGATGGAGAGTCCCTTTGGGTGTTCTTCCTCCCAACTTGCCTTTGGATTGGGAGATGGATCGTGTTGAGGACAAGGATCCATCATTGGCGATTATGGATGCCTTTGAAGAGGATTTTCTTCGGGAAGTTAAGGTTGTACGGCCGAAGACCAAAGGTAAGAGGGAGATTTTGAATTTGGTAAGCTCCATAATTATGGTGATGCAAGCGCGTCCTCTCGGCATAGGAAAGGCAAGGTTCACGTGTTGTAGAAGGGGAATTTGGATCCTCAATTTGAAATGGAGAGGATTCTCTCCATTTAGTGTAAAAGTGAGGGTGTGGTTGTCTTTTCACATTCCATAAAGGCGCCTTACGCTTTTAATAAGACCAGTTTATTATTTATCAAAAAGAGATTTGTTTTTCTTTCTTTGTTAAGGTAGATCTTAATTCTTGTATATAACCGACTTGTTCAGTACTGCTTTTGATTATGGATGGTGATAGACACCTAGGTATACAAGGCATTATGTTGACTATCTGGTTACTTGGTTATTTAAATCCCATTTTGCACTTCTCATAACCATAATTTTATTCAATCATTTGCGGTTTCAACTTTGTAGAACACTTTCTTCTTTAGCTAAAGGTACAACATCGTTTGCCATTACTATGACATATGTTTCTTTTATCTGACTTTCTCATCTACCTACTTGAACTTGAACCACTGTACTCCTATATTTTGGTATTTCGGCTGTTCAATATTTTTCTCTTGACTTGTACAAAAATATTGACTTTGAAGTTGTTTGAGTTAATATTTGTAGTTTTCAATTGTTTAACTTCAAAAATCATTTTTTTCCAGTACAATACACATGTTTTATTTCTCTTGAAATATGGATTATGATATTAAAAGAGATGAAAAAGAAAACCCCCCACATTTGCATTAGCATTTTCTTTATCTCTGTATGCATTAATTTCTATCTTCATTCTGATATTCTATTGTGTTCAGTCATTTAAGAATTTCAATCTTGTGTATAATTAGAAGCATGCACTTTTTATGCTGGGCTGTAATGGCCTGCTGGTTATTTATTTTGGGGATTGTCTTTCTTTTTGCATTGTGTGACGATTTTTATTCTTAATTGTTACAGGTTAAAATGGCAGGGAAGTACATCATAGGAGCTATTTTGGGATCCTTTGCAGTTGCTTATACTTGTGACCATATTATCTCTGACAAGAAGATATTTGGTGGTCCGTTTGGGTGACAGAACTTTTTGATTAATTATTTTATAATAATCAATCTTTGTGGAGTTTGACAGAGTTATTACTTTGGTAACCAGGTACCACCCCTTCAACTGTTTCAAGAAAGGAATGGTCTGAAGAAACTGATAAGAAGTTTCAGGCTTGGCCTCGCACTGCAGGGCCTCCTGTTGTGATGAACCCTATCAGTCGCCAGAATTTCATCGTCAAGTCCCGGCCGGAATAGTGAAGCTTGCATCTTTGGCACATCACTTGCTGATTTTGTTTTTCTTGCCTTGCAAAGACATGCTCATAAATTCTTCTGTATTCCATTAGATGATGCACCCTTGAATCTAGCAAGGTGGACACTGTTTCAAATCTTGTCTTTGGGCTTCAGAATGAGGATATATTGTTCTTGCATACAATGGGTTTTTACCATATGATATGGATTTTAGGTTTATATGTATCCTTTCTTATAAATCCTGCATAAGGACCCAGTCATCTAAATGAATAATACAAATTTTAGTGATGGCCAGTTTGAGAATGAAAAGAACATAAAACCAAAAGATTAATACAATACTGTTAGTAAAAGAAGTTACAAAGCTTAAAGAAAATATTTTTTTGGATGAATGTTCTGCTTAGAGGAGGAGGATTGTTGATCCTATATTC
Organism: Alnus rubra; assembly: GCA_028654335.1. Lineage (NCBI taxonomy): Eukaryota > Viridiplantae > Streptophyta > Magnoliopsida > Fagales > Betulaceae > Alnus > Alnus rubra. The sequence continues at coordinate 1,682,653 of JAJPGS010002095.1, forward strand.
TTGCATAATCCAATTGGTCTTATAACCGTTTGGAGGTTTTCCTTTGTAGAACACTAGTGACTTCTTAAACCTAATAATGGCGTTTATGTATTTTTAACCTGCTTGTCAGATCTAATAGCCTTCTAGTATGATGGTATGCATCCCCAGCTGCTCGATCTCGATTTGGACGACTTCCATTTCGGTACTTGCGAGCTCTAGGAGTGAGAAAGTATCGTTCCTTTTCTTTTCTCCATTTTGTTTGTATAATCGTATGTATGTTCGATGTTAACAAAAATTAGAAACAAACAAAAAAAAAAAAAAAAAAAAAAAAAAAAAAAACTTAACAAATAACTAAAATCGTTAAATACTTTACAGTTGACACTTTATGACAAGTAAGAATAATGATATACAGAAAGCTTCTATAGAGGCAAGATATTAATAATTTTTTTTTTTTTTTTAACATAAATTCCATCTTCATTCAAACAGAAACCTTATGGTGAACAGAAAGACTTCCTAAAAAGACTCTCTACACACAAAGCCAGAAAACTGACTTGGAAGCAGTTACCAAAACAAATACAACAATAAAAAACCTCTCTTCACAATGAAGTTCACTAAAAATCTAAGAGAGGGAAATCTAAGCTAAAAATGCATAAAAACTAGCAATCATTGAACATTGCAATAGGCAAACGGCGAGATCTAACCTAAAAAAACAAAAAACAAGACAATAATAAAACCCAACAACAGAGGTCCGGTCAAGGGAAGGGAGGGGGTGCCGCCATCAAGAAAACGTCGGATCCACCAAAAGACTCCGCCAACCGAGGTGGGGGGAAGATGGGGAGGTGGCGCATGACCGCCACGCGCCAGAACAAATTCTAGCGAGTGCGAGCCACGCTCCGGTGAGCCGGGGTTGGTTGAGGGCACACTGGCTAGCGGAAGACTCGGAGGAGTTCAGCGAACCCAATGGTGAAGCCCGTGTTGTGAAATAATGAAAAGGGAAGCGTAGATCTAAATCCAAAGATTTTGACTTAACAACCCTCTCAAAAATCGCACGAAAACACAGTAAAAAAAGGGGACTACCAGTGAGCTCATTGTTGGGAAGGGAAGAGGAGCCTCCAAAGAGGCGGTTGGTACAAAAAGATGGGGGAGGGAAGCTTGAAGCTTCCTCCCATGGCCGAAAAACCAGTGGTGTCCTAGAGAACAAATTAAGTTTATAATATTTAATTATTTTATGATCTCTAGCTGAATGTCTAGAGTTCCCAATCAACACCCCTACCCGTGCTGAAATGTATGGGCTTTGTAACACATTTGTAAAACAGTAGTAATATATAGACATGCGTGTATTTATTTACAAAATTTATCTTTCAAAAAAGCATGTTATATGTTACATCACCACATATCTTAAGCTAATAAGAAAATTGATAATTTAATCATTTAATTTATATTCTAACAATCTGTCTTACATACAGGGCCAAACTCTCCATTAATTAGTAAGGTCTAACAAGTAAAATATTTAATTGAAAATGGGAGATGAATAACGAAAATAATGTTCGAACTCAAGATCTTTAGTTTGGTTTTGATATCATGTTAAGTCATCATCTATCACAAAAGCTTAAACTAATAAGAAATTGCTAATTTAATCATTTAATTTGCACTATAACATTATATACTTGTATTCAACATTTTTCTATTTTTCAATAATAAATAATAAAAATAAAAAATCTTCATTTAAAGGAATCCGAATTAATTTTGCGTACTAAACATAACATTTCATAAAAAGTTAGTTAAAAATATTAAAAAAATTTAAATAATGCAATAAAATTTTATTATCACTCAAAACATATAAATTTAACTTACAATATATTTTGTCACACATAATGTTAATTTATTCAATTGTGTTCAACGAGTTTTCATACCTTGAAATCGCTGCATTATTATTTATTGTCATCGTCTTGAATTTTTATCCAAATATGTCTTCTTCTTTTTAAGGTCTCTGACTCTTTGTTTAGAGTTGGTTGTTCCTTAAAAAAGAAGTAAAGGCCTCTTTCAATTTCATTAAAATGGGTGTTTTTGCTGAATATTTAAATAAATAATAATAACGAAGAAGAAGTAGAAATGGTGAGGGGGCGAAAGGCAAAGTTGGCTTGTTGCACAATAAAAATTCTCTGGATATGTTTGGCAAGCGCATGAAAGTTGAATTTTTTTAGGATAGTAATATGAAGTGATAAATGTGATATAACGTAAAAATAATTTGTATAGAAAAGCAAAAAAGTTTTATATTATGCTGAATTTTTTTATTTAAATAGTAATAAAAAATTATTGATGTGATATAAAGTTAGAATGTTTTGAAGTTGATTATTTTTAGAAAAAATGAGAATTTTTCCTCACTTGTCAAACAAGCCCCTATTAATAGCTCATTAAAGTGGGTGTCAAATGTGAATTAGCCTCTCACGACTCTCAGTCTCGTCGCTTTAGCCTTTATTATCTTAAGAATAAACGAACGTCGAGGCATCCAACAAATAAGTGAAACGGCGCAATTGCAAACTCTTTAACGAAGCTAAAACAATGCATTTTGCCAAAAACAAAAACATTAACCAGGAGTAAGTAAAAGTTTTGGGAGGTGAGGGGCGATTTGACCCCCCTTTCTCCACCTCTGTTGGGTCTTCAAATTTAATGGTATGTTTAAAATTTTATTGTATGAAAATGTGTAGAGGATGAACGTGTATCATTTCTCGTCTCGGTCTTTAATAATTGGACCAAATAGATCCTATTCCAACAATGTAATGGCCCTTCAAATACTCCGATGATACGTGAGGCAATATGAAAAAAAAATATAATAATAAAATATATATATATATATATATATATATATATATAGATGTAAAAAAAATGTTTTATGGGACCCAGAAAAATTGGTTTTTTCCTTTAAATTTTGTTTAAATTTTTTATTAAACCAACCACGTGTCCTCTTTTAATTGAGTATGAAATGACAAAACTGTTAAAAAAAAAATTAATGGAATGTGGATGGAAAAATGAATGTAAGAATCACATACATATCAAATATATGTCAATTTGATATATTAGATTGAAGTAAATGCATTCGGCTTAGATTTTATTCTTTGAAAAAATGTAAAATCAGCCATATGGGTTGGACTCATTTTCAATTAGCTCCCTTATTTTTTTAAGGGCAAGCAAATGTGAAAAGTTATTTGCTACTATTTATGGTTATTTCGAGGAGTTTTAACCTATTTTTTTAAGAAACTAAGAAACATGTTATATATATATTCTCTAATGGGCTTTCTCTTCTTGTCTTTTCACTTTTTAAAATTGTGAAATTATGTGTGGAATATAGATGTACTTTCAAAGATCCAACAATATTTTGAATAGTATTTTGAAAAGTGAAAGAACAAAAGGACGATCGATAGGAAGAAAGGAAGCATTTCTCATTATGAGTAAGTACAATCACATTGTCTAATTTTATATTTTTCCCTTTATTCTTTAAGGCAGGCAAAGGAAATTTTAACCCATTTTTCTAAATCCTAGTCCCCCACCAACAAGACAAGAAGAGTCTTGTGGGCATACACAATTCACACCAAGGCCAAGAAAATGGAAAAAGAAGTCTCTGAGATCCCCATCCCCAAAAACCAAAGTAAAAGAAGATATCCAATTTCGAGGACCATGTCAATAGGCAATTGCATATCCCTGGTAAAAAAAAAAAAAATTAAAAAAAAAAAAGGGAGGTGAAAATAGTTCCTATTCAGCTCCCTTCTTCTTTTTTTGAACTCTCAAGGAAACAGAATTTACATTATAATTTACAGAGACAATTTTGGGAGCAAGGATGAGATGAGAGACCAAAATCATAACAAGTTTTATGAAGGAAGCAAGAAAAGTAATACCAAAATCAAAACCAGACAAGCTACAGAAAGATGAAGCACTCTAACGAAACAAGTGGGTTTTCAAGGGACTCATTTCCCTGCTGCACAACGTCGTAGTTGGACTTCTCCTCTTCAACCCCAGCGCGCTGCTTGCTCTGCAACCCCGAATCCAGTGACCGGCTTCCGGCTGTTCCCGTCGCCTTCCCGGGGCTCCTCCCCACTCCAGCCCTACTCGCTCCACCGGCTATCCTGGTAGCCGGTGATCTCGACCGCCGGCCGGAGCCCTCCCCGGAATCTCTCCGGGCTCCGGGGTTGCCCGCGTTAAGCCTCCGGGTCCTCGCCTCACTCGGTCCCCTCGCTGGGATATTTCTCCCGGCGGAGAGGTCGCCGGTGTAGGGACGCTTTCTGGGTCTTCTTGCCTCAGCTCTGTTAAGCGCGCTGTGACCCGCTTCTCTGCTTCGCTTACTCATTGCTTCGTCTTCTTCGTCTTTCTTCTCTGTAATAGTAGTGGTATTCGTAGTTGCTGTTGAATATGAGAAGCTCTCCGATACCTGAGAAGCTTCGGAGAGCTCCTTTTCTGTCTTGTGAGCCAGATTCAAACCCTTCGTTTCGACGGTCTTCTTTTCGTCTGCTGGAATTGGGTTTTGTGGTTTGGGAACAATGGGTGTTTCAGAGAGTACCTCTTTCACGGATTCTTCTTCTACCGGTACCGGTGGTGGAGCTCTGTGGTCTCTGACATGGTTCGGGTCCGGTTTCTCAAACGGAGACTTGGTCGGAAATTGCTGGTGGGTCGACCCCGTCCTGAGATCCGGGCGGCTCTCGGTGGTGCTCACACAGCATCCCATTTGTTTGTGAGTGGATGAAAGGTTTGAACTTTGGATAGAGTGCTTGTGCTTGGGAGGGAATTACATACTAAAATAAGTTACTCTTAACATTTGTGCACAATTTTTGAATTCCCAACGGTAATAAAACTGTACGTTGGTTCGGACGGGGGATGTGATAGGGTTGAAAGGGGTGGGTGGATGATAGCGAGAGAGATGTTTGGAGCGGATTGGCCGGGGACAACCACTGAGCCGCGGCTGCTTATATAGTGGGAGTTTCAACATAAGATATTGGTCACTTTTTCTTTTTCTTTCTTTTTTTTTTTTTTTTGGTGCCAAATAAACTTTAATTGTTGCCTCAAAATTTATATAGGAATTGTACCTTTGGTGTTAATGTGATCGGCCAAACCTTCTAGATTTACTGTTTGGATAACAAAAAGTTTTTCCTTTTAATTTGGGGATGGAAGAAAATTTTTCTAATTCAATTTATTAAATACACTATCTATTTAAAATGAACGCAATTTTTACATGCATTTTTAAACAGAAAAAATTACATTTACTCTCTCTAATTACCATCATATTTGCAATATCCCTTAATGTTTCAACTTTTGCATTGTCGCTCAATCTACCATTATAAATAGAGTAGTAGTTTGAGAATGATAATTGTAGCTTTTATTTTCTTTTAAAAATATATGGAGTTTTCACAAGTTCTAAAGACCGGTTTTAGTTTAATAAATTAGACATCTTGGACTTGTTAAATGTTCTAAAGTAATGGAAAAATCGTACTTTAGTTTGCACTCGGCGTTCACATTCGACTCTGACAAATGTTTAGCTAAAATTTAGCTAAAGAACATCTTTTTCTGTTTTAGCTGCAAACTTTTTCAACACAATTACAGCGGGCTCAGTATTTATCAATTCAATTTTACCATTCCATTTTAAATATTATTTATTTATCTACTTCCACTATTTCTAGAGAGAAGAGTGAATCATATTGCTTTCTCTTTCTTTTCTTTTTTTAATTTCTTTAGTGCTCAGCAAATTTTTTGTTGAGCACGGTAAAGCTAGCCAATTCCTTAGCCGAAGTGGCTAGGCAGATAAGAAGGTTTTTTACTAGTTTTTGCACCAAGACTAAACAAAATTAACTCATTTTGAATGCTATCCCAAGTAGAGTGGATTACTGTTTTACCAAAGTAAAAGTTGGGAAGTTGGTGATATTCCCGGTGTTGAGATTGGGCTTGGGCTACAGTAAAATGGCGGCACGCGAAGCCTAAGAAAAGCATTGGAAATATGCATTGTGGGGGGACAGTGAACTAGACTTTGTGCATGCTCTTTTTCTTTTTCTCTTTTTTAGAGCAACCTGAAAGTACAGCCAACACAACTCATGAAAAGAGGTGGGAAGGGGACCCATTCAACTATTCAAGCAAACAACTCAAAATTAAAAACGAACTCAGACATTCAAGCAAACCCACTGCAAAAGCAGGGAAATCCTGGATATTCATGGACTATCTATCATCGTCCCACATGTCTGCCTGGACATGGACCACCTGATTTTCACGATTAAATGCTCAAGGCATATTTGCCCCCACAGACTCATTGGTGGTTGAGGGAAGAAGCCCCCCAACCAGTCTGGCAAGGACCTTAGAGCTACCAATAACACAGTCATCACCTCAACGGAAAAATTAGATATCTTCAAGTACATCTTGCCAGCAGAGCTTTGCGCTTTTGGCATGCCACTACCATCAAGTATACCCAAATAATTTAAGTTGAGTGAGTATGCAGAAAAGATGGGAAAGGGATAATTATCTACTGACACATTTATTTAGTAGGTGAATAGTTGGTGCTAGTACTAACTAGATACACAGCAACTACAAAAAAAAAATAAAAAAAATTTTGATAAGTACAGCAACTACAAAAAAATGAAATCATCAAAGCAGCAACACAGAAAAATTTATTAATTACAGCGAATGGATGTACAACAAGAACAGGTTAGGGTTACAATGAGATAGGTGTCCACACAATCCCAAAGCTTATACCACAAAGAATTTGGCACCCAGCCTTCTATTCTAATTTAATCCTAACCATTTTGCTTTAGACCAGTACTAAAGCTGATTGAGCTTTAAGCCCAAGTAAATATAGGAAGTGATGAATTTATGAAATTATATTCAAGGGGGAAACCACAACCACTTATCAAGAAACAGAAAGCTGTGAAGAAGCAGACCGATCGGATTCAATCATGGATTTGATGTAGAATTCCCCTGCTTTGTATGAAGATCTGACCATCGGACCAGATGCAACATAACGAAATCCCTGTCCATCCAAAGCACACAATGGATAATAATTACACAAGCACTTGCATTATAAAAGGTAAAAGAAATACTCAGTCTCAACTTTTAGGCATGTTGAGAGAAAGATAATGATTGATAAACATATGACATAATCAAGCAACAATCAACATGTTTAATACAATCAGATGGTATCATTACAGTTTTTCTATATGTTCCTAGATCAATATGGTGTAACATGGCCTAATAGTTCCATGAGCATATTAAAAAGGATAAAAGAATAGTTAGAGAGATAAAAGGATGCATGTCCTAAAGTAATACCCATAGTCATTACTTATGCGTAAATAATGTTGTCAAATCACATTAAACAATGATGCAAGTTCCCATGACACTGTATAAGGCAGACAAGCCAACATGAAAGTAGAAACAATGGATTACTTTAATCAGGTTCCGGCAAGACATCAAATGTTTTACATCCTGCTAGTTTGGAGCAACTACTGAACAGTACATAAATTATTGGGATTGCACAAACACAGTGAAACTATCTAGAAAAAGCTGCAGATAATAGTTATGGCCACCACAGGAGTTCCTATATTGCCTGCTCCATTGCATGGTACCAAAAGGTTTTATTTGGGGCGGTGCAAAGACACTATGGTGGCATAAGGTGATTCCCAATGTGCAGGGGTGAATTTGGATCTGATTAAAATTGGCGAGCGCACAAACACACGGGGGGTGGTCATTTACCAAGTCAAAACAAAAGATTTTCCCAAACAGTTGACTGTTGAAAACATAGCACTTCTATGTGAAGCTGAAGCTAGCAAAATTATGAAACAAGTTGACAGAGAATCAGCGAAGAGTAAGAAAAACTCTTGGAAGTAGTGAAGAAAAAGACATAAGAGAGCTCATTGGCTCATTACAACGAAAAGCCAATGGTGACAAAGAAATGGGTGGTACGAATTCTGCAGCCAACCCAAATTATAGTTAGGATGGAGAAAGCAACCCTTCTATACAATTTTTTAAGACATATTGGCAAAACTAATATCTAGAATGAGGTATACGAAATAAAGCTCAACAAACATGAAGCAATGCTTTGAAAATTGTAGTGTTTCAAACATCATTCTGCCATTCAATCACTAGAATCACATGGAGGCTTAAAGCAATCTTCAAGGAAACTAGGTTGCGTTTAGAGTCAGCATCTAACATGTAAATGAAAAGTTCCTTGATGATTGGTATCCATCCCCCATTTGTAGATTTTTTCCATTTGTACATGTGATGTGATCCATCAATCAGAGTATAAGATAGATAGCAAAGTCACAACACGATATTCTCAATAAAACACACTGACTAAGAACCTAAAACCATTTATTTTCAATTAAACTAACCCAATTAAAGAGAGGATTAGAGCATTCCTAACAGCTTCCCTTCCCTTCCCATCAATTTTCCCTAGATATAGGGAACAAAACTATTTTTTGCTTTCCTATCAAAAAATACTCCACAGCAGCTTGGGAGGGCTTCAGCTCCCCAAAGCCTCAACGTGTACCCCAATTTTTTAGATCCCCCCCCCCCCCCTCCGCCCCCCCAAAACAAAAACAACAAAAAACAAAAAAAAAAACAAAAAAAAAAAAAAACCTAAAATTCTATTTCCACCCCCCATTCTTAGTGAAGATCACGAAAGTTGAAATTGGAAAGATTCAAAAGGTCCTAACAAACTACTATTATTACCATCATGTTGAAGGAAGGGAGGGAGTGCAGATACCAATTCTACTAACCATAGCCACTAGCACGGAGAGTATTACAAAACGATATATACTGATTACCAAATTCCTGAAACAGATTATCTGCCCAAACTACAATGAAGTTGACCAAACAAGTCATGCATATAAATATGGAATAAATAAATTTACCATACTCAGAATTTTCTAGATAAAAAAATAAATAAATAATGGAAGCATACCATTTCCATGCCAAGAGTTTGATACTTATCAAAAGCCTCAGGTGTAATGTATTCAGCCACTGGCATATGCCGCTTTGACGGTCTCATATATTGACCAAATGTCATGACATCAACACCTGCTGCTCTCACCTTCTCCATAGTTCTCACAACTTGATCGGGTGTCTCTCCACAGCCTAACATTATTGAGGTCTTGGTGAGTGTTCCAGCAGGAGCATGGTCCTTGGCCATAACCAGGACATCCAAAGATTGTTTAAAATTAGCACGGTGATCCCGCACAACACTCTGAAGCTCTTCAACTGTCTCAATGTTATGAGCAAAGACATCTAGACCAGATTTTGCAACTTTCTCTACACAGCCAGGGTCTCCTCGAAAATCAGGAACTGCACGATCAAAATTAGTGCAAGCAACATTACAGAAAAAACAAAGCCCCACTTAAAACAGGTAGAGACATAAAATGAGGCTAAGGAGTCCTTGATAAAATAATCCAACTTTCTCTATATAAGCAGAATCGAATCATGAAGACATCCAAACTCAACGTTGCAATCCACAGCGAAATATAAGTTTGTAGTAAGTTCCACAACAAGTATTCAATAGTCTCTCTCTAAAACTGCCAGTAGAGTAAATGAGCTGCCCTATATACAAATTCTAACATAAAAATCCGGCAGCTAAACCAGTAGAAGCTCCAGAACCACAAAAAGTGATGGCAAAAACAGCCAATTAAATGGTTTGCCCCGGCTTGGGAACCACATTTTCATTCACGTATAGACAATTGCCCGTGATGTCTAATACCCTATATATATGATTAAATTCAGAACAGCCATAGCTTTTCTTAATAACAATTAGCTATACTTTCACAACCTTTCACACATTCAGTAATTCTCGCACTATGAAAAATTCAATAGCTCATACCCAAAGCCTCTATCAGTATGTTCGGCTTGAGTGTCTTCAACTTCTGCACCGTCTCAGCAAAATGCCCACTCCCTTGATCGGCCATATCGTCCCGGTCCACACTTGTAATCACCACATAATCCAAACCCCATGACGCAATCGCCTCCGCCACATTGCCCGGTTCCTCCGGGTCCGGCGGAGGAGGCGTACGTGACGTCTTCACATTGCAAAACCTTGAAAAAAAAAAAAAAAAATCAACAAGGACTTCACCCAATCCATCTAAACCAATTCTAATATTAAATACATAACATTTTCTTTTCCTTCGTTTTTTCAATTTGCTAAAAAAAATGAATTTTATTTATCACCGGCAACCGCGAGTGCAGGTATCACCGAGGATCATAATGGTGGCCGTGGCGGTGCCGGTTTCGCCGCCAGACCAGCACTCGCCGAGATTGGGGCATCGGGCCTCCTCACAGACTGTGTGGAGTTTGAGATCGCGGAGCTTCTTCTTGATCTGCACGTACTTCTCGCCGCCGGGGACGGACTCCCTCATCCACTTGGGCTTGGGGAGGGGCTTCTTCTTGGTGCCCACCTCCACGGAGTAGTTGAAGTCCGAGAGGCTCGGAGACTCGAGCGCCAGGCGGGCCCGGAGGCCCTCTAGGGTTTTTGGGAACTCGGCGGCCGAGGTGGCGGTGGAGGTGGAGAAGGGCCTGACGATTGCCGCCAGGGATTTCAGCCGGGACTGCATGCTTTCCTCGGGCTCTGTGTGTGTGTCTCTCTCTCTCTTCCCTGTATGCGTGAGAATGGAAGGCTAGAGAGAGAGATATGGAGATGGGGTTGGTAGATTTGGTTTGGGTGGTTGTAGATGGATTCGGGTCATCTTCGATTGTTGGTGGCTGTTTTTTGGGTCCTGTTTAGTTATGTTAAGTGAGACAGTTTTCTATTATTTAAAAGGGATAATTGCACCGTCAGTTTATGTGGTATGTTATAATTATTTTTCACTCTCTATGGTTTAAAAAGTTAATGAAAGGTCTTTGTGGTATGCAATAATTACAAATCGATCATTGGAGTCAAATTCTGTTAAAATTTTTAACAGATTCTGTCAAATGCCACGTGTCACTGACATGGACATCTTAGTAAAATAATATAAATTTATTAAAAAATAAATAAATAAACTTATTTTTTAAAAAAAAATAAAAATAAAAATGGGGCAAGGGGTGGCAGCCACCCCCAAAAGGGTGGCCAGACCACCCCCAGCCAATGGGAGTGGCCGCGCGCCACCCCCAGTGGCCACTGGGGGTGGCGCCCAGTGGCCGGGGGTGGCCATCAGGCCACCCCTAGTAGATCTGGGGTGGCCTGGGCACCCCTTTGGGCTTTGGGGGTGGCTGCCACCCCTTGCCCCATTTTTTCTTTTTTTGTTTTTTTTATTTTTTCTTTTAAAAAAAAGAAGTATTTTTATTTATTTTTTAATAAATTTATATTATTTTGGGATAACTTCACAAAAGGGTATCGAACTATACCGCGTTTTTACGGAAGGGTACTGAATTATCATTCATCTCGAACCCGGGGTTTTAACTATCAAAATGAATCCCAGAAGGGCATTCCGTGTGTTCTCGACGTTAAAACGCAACAGAAGACGATTCACGTGACTTCCACGTGACTTTTTTAATGGGTTTGGTCTTCTTTGCCCCTGACTTCAACGGATACATCAAGTCTGAAACACTCTCAGCTCATACACATTGATACACTTATCTCATATACATTGATACACTCTCAGCTCATACATACACTCTCAGCTTCGGCCTACCTCCATCAACGCGTGAAAGGTAGGTTTTTTTGCATGAGTTAATTTCTTCCTTTCTTCACTTGGAAGCGATCATAACCTATGTCCGACAGTGAATCGAGCTCGGCAACCTCTACCGGTCCACTGTGTAAATGTGGATTGAAAGCATGTTCGTGGACATCCTTCACCATGAAAAATTTTGGTAGAAGGTTTTATTCTTGTGTAAATTACAAGGTAAATAATTTATTCCCCCAATTTTTTTTCCCCTTAGGGTTCCATCTTTGTTTTCAATTTTTTTTTCCCCTTTAGGGTTCCATCTCTATTTTCCCAATTTTTTTTTCCTAAGGGTTCCACAAGTGTTGATTGATGGGATTTTCCGATTATGCAGCAAGAAGCTGTGAAATGTGATTATTTTTTATGGCGTGATCCTGAAATGTGTGTATACGGTCTAAGAGTTGTGTCGAGGTTGAGAAAGTGGCATGAGAGTTTGAAGCTTGAACGGGAATTGAGTGGAACCCAGGTCTCGGATGAAGCAGATAAATATAAGTCTGAAGCTGAGAGAAATAAGAATGAAGCTGATAAATGCAGGGAAGAAGCTGAGAAATACAAGTCGAAACTAGAGAGACAAAAGATGAAGCTTCGGTCAGTAGAGAGGAAGTACAAATTTGTCTTTGTTTGTTCATGGGTGATATTTGTGTTGTTGCTTGTATATCCTCAATCTCACAGCCAGTGCAATGCATCAAGGATGATGTTGGCATGAAACTTTTTTGTAATGATGTAATGCCTTGTAATGTTTTGAATGTTGGTCGGATTGTGTTCAAGGGTGGTAACTGGTTCGTAATTGTTAGCCGGATTATGAATTTCCCTTTATAAGTGTATTGTAGTTGTTATATTTGAAATATTGTTGTTCATGGGTGATATCAATTGCTATGTTGGTTCCAAAGAACTTGTAAATGACCAATATAGTATGTCTTTGTAAACTTGTTACTACAATTTGTTACCAATTGTCGTTTTGGGTTCAAAATTGGTATCAAAATTGGATGAATGTTATTGGTCATTCAATTGGTCTATTTGTTAACAAGAAGTTCATAGAGTTATAAACAACATTTGGTACCAACAAATTAAGGAAATAATGCCAATAACAGACAATACCAGAAATAGCATCATAAACAATTTGGTTTCAAAATGGTACATGTTATCATTGGGTGATATTCTGTAATGCTGTGTTGGTTCCAAAGAACTTGTAAATGACCAACTTGGTATGTTTTTGTAAACTTGTTGGTACCATTTGTTACCAATTATTGTTTTTGGTCCAAAATTGATACCAACAGATTAAGGCAATAACAGACAATACCAAAATGCCATCATAAACCACTTGGTTTCAAAATGGTTTATATATGTGTTCCTGTAAACCTGTTGGTATAAAAAACCTGAATAAGAAAGCTAGACTCATCCAATCACAAACCAAACAAATTCCTCCAATCATTACACAAAAGTCAAATGACATCAAAAACAAACCAATGCATAACAATTCCTTAACCTTCCATTACTCAAATAACATCAAAACACATTAAATGTAGCTACTGAAATTACAAATTAAACCCTTCCAAAAAATAGTACCATAAGTTAAATAACATAAGTTACAAATCATAACCATGCTGTTAAATATCATGAGTTAAGTTAATACATCCTGAAAACCATGCTGTCGATGCCCTTCCAAAATACACAACACAAACTGAAAATATACATCATAACCATGTTGTCCATGTCCTTCCAAAATGTACAACACATATCCAAAAATACACATCAGACTTGCCAAATCTTCTTCTTTCCTTTATCCTTTTTTCCTACAGGTGGAGGAATGTCAGAACTTGTTACTTTTGTCTTGTTTATGTTAAAGTCAGGGGGAGTTAGTCTGAAAGTTATGCTACCTGCAACCTTGGGAGGACCCCATGAGCATGCAGGTCCACCTCCTGGAACCTTGGGTGGTCTAGAAGGGTTCCCAGTGAGGTCAAGCATCACCTTTCCTCGAGTGTTTGGGTTAGTTTGTGTAGGATGTGATCTCAATCTTCCACCAACTCTGCTTCTAGTTGCCAAACTGGTACTGGCCTTCTTCCTAGTATATCTTGTGTTTGCGCCCGTTCCTCTAGTGCTCTTCTCACCCCTACTTGGTGCAGTAGATGTAGTGCTTGCACCCGTTCCTCTAGTGCTCTTCTCACCCCTACTTGGTGCAGTAGATGTGGTGCTTGTACCCTCTCCTCTTGCTCTTACCCTCTTTCGACCCTGACCCCTTGTTGGTACAGTAGGATTGTCAGTAGATGGGGCACTAGATGTTGGTGCACTGGAATGGCCCACATATGGTGCACTGGAGGATTCACCCAACTAAAAAGAACACATCAAATGTCAGAAACCATCACAAAACAACACAAACATATTAAACTCACAGTATAAAGAAACATATGCCTTTAGGTACTAAATGTATGCTAAACAATCACAAAGAAGAAACATTACCCTGTCAATATTGCAGTCAGTATCTGCAGCATGTTCTTTGTAGGAAATTCTCCTATGTTGTTGTCTTTCAACATGTCTCATCCTAACAGTGCATGTTCTTGTATTGTGACCATATTTCTTGCACATCCCACATTAGTTCTTTTTGCCACCCTTTCTAACTGAGTATGGATTTGATGTCTCATTAGCACCTCTATTTCTAACTTTCTTAGGTCTACCTATAGTTGCTCTTGACTTAGGTGGTTCAATCTTCGGTTGATTTGTCCTAACCCATTGCTCCTCACTTGGTACAAGGTAAATGATGGGTGCATATGCCTTTAAGTACATCTCCTTTCCAAAGTAATGACTCAAATAATCATCTGAGTTGCCTCAACCATGCCATATTGCCGAGATGGCATGACAACATGGGATGCCAGAGACATCCCATTTTCTACACCCACATGTTCTCTGGCACAAATTGACCACATACTTCCTGCCCTTGCAATCAACCTCAAATAAACCATCACAAGCAAAACTTGGTGTACAATGGCTGGCCTCATCTTCCTCTATCTCCAACTTCTCTTTAATTTTTGGCCCCACATTCCCCTCCATGGCCCTTATAGCATCTCTCTTCCTTTGATACCTTCTCATTAAGTTGTCCTTGATTCCTTCCAACATTGTCAAGATAATCTTATCCCGAAACTTAAGGATCCAGCTATTGAAGCACTCAGCCAAGTTGTTGTGCAGAAGGTCACACTTTGTGCTTGTATTGAACCATCCTCTACACCAGGTTCTAGGGTCAACCTTTTCTAGGTACTCATGTGCTTTAGGGTTTAGTCCCTTGAGCTCTTCTATTGCAGCATAAAATCCAGTCTATGTGTAAGATGAAGCAGCTCTCCACAGCAGGTCCTTCAACAACACCCCCCTACGACCATCGTCTTTGAAATTGGCATATAAGTGCCGCACACATGTTCGATGTCAGCATGAGGACACACCTCATGTAGGCTTGGTACCAATCCCTGCACACATGAAAACAATATCTCTATCAAATTCATTAGATTTAACATACCAAATCACATACAAGACATGTAAATCATAAAAAAAGATATATTTAATATTTACCTTTTGTCTATCTGAAATGAAAGTCCACCCATGTGGACCCTAGGGCCAATATCTGCTAATAAGGCCTCGAGAAACCATGTCCAGCTGTCCTTCGTCTCTGCCTCCACCACAGCTATAGCAATTGGATACATGTTATCATTGGCATCCCTTTCAATAGCAGCCATTAACTGTCCCTTGTAAACTCCCTTTAAGAAACATGCATCAAGGCCTATGATAGGCCTACACCCATCTCTGAATTCATTTTTCATGGCTGCCAATGACATGTACATCCTCTGGAATCTACAAGGCACTTCGGGCATAGGTCTCTCAACCATCATAATAACACAACTCCCAACATTTGTGCTTCTAATTGCTGCACAGTAGTCCCATAATCGATAGTATTGCTCACCCAACTTTCCATAAATGGTCTGTTGTGCCTTCTTCCTAGCCCTATATAAGGAACTATCGTGGATTTCAACATTCCACTTCTTCTTCACCTTTTTCTTCAGGACATCTATAGGCATGTTCGGTTGATCCCTAAAACAGTCCATGCACTCCTCGGCAACCCAATTCGAAGTGATCAAGTGATTCGTGTACCTCCTAGGGCATGTATGTCTAGGCCTAATTGAAATTAGCATGAACGTGGACTCATCTTTCAACTGTCTCCCATAAACTCTGTACTTACAATTCTTGTCTGCACACATTGCAATGCATTTAGTCCTGAAATTCTTTTCGTAAGTCAAGTCCTTCCCTTTCAATACAGAGGCCTGCTTAATGGTTTTTCTAAACTCATACACATCCCGAAAAGTGTTACCTCGCTGCAAAATCGGATCTTTCAAATCATCATTACTAAATGGAACCCTCTTGGTCACACAGGGCCGTCTTGAAGACTCAGCCTCAGCCGCACCCTCTTCATCACTAGCAATAGGTGAGATCAGTCCATCACTACCGGAAATATCTGAATAACCCTCACCCTCACCCTGGCCCCCACCCTGACCCCCACCCGCACCTTCACCTTCACCTTCACCCTCACCCTCTTCTGCTTCACCAACTGCTGCTTCTACTCCAACCTCCTCATCCACAACATCTTCTGGTTGTAGTCCAAACCCTTCATCTACTCCAACATCATCATATTCTAATCCCACATCTGCATCTAAATCATAAGCATCAGAGTCATCAGTTAGAAACTGATCCCAGAATAGGTCACTTTTGTCTACAGACACTCTCTCATATTCTTCTTCCTCTTCCTCATCAACAATACCCTCTTCTCCATGTACTTCTACTTCTACATCTACATCTACATCTACTACACCAAATGCAACCAAATATAACTCTACAATTCCATACTCCTTATGGTGCTTCACCATTTGAATGACATCATGGTCAGAAGAAATAAGTCGTAGCCCTTCATCCAGACTCTTGGTAGGTAGATTATAGTAAATTAGGTCATCAGGACCATACTCATAAGTCATAACTACCCCCTCTATCTCAATAAATGACAACGCATCTATATCATATGGGTTAGGGTAATGTGATATGTCCCCACCAACATATGTGACCCTATGCTCCCTATTAAATCGGCCACCATGGTGCACCTCAAACATTAGCAATTCTGGATACATTACGTGTCCTACAAATTGACAAGTTGACAAAACAATGACACATCCTAGTGAGCAGACAAAAAAAAAAAAAAAAGTAAAGGCATTGGGTCCACAAGCAGAGTAAAGCAATTCTGCATACATCATGCATAATAAAGGCATCAGCCAGCAAACCAAAACAAAAGTCACCCCATAATGGCAAACACATCAAGACCCATTAACCACAACAAATAGTGTTTAAAAAAATTGAACTTTTCTGCAACCCTAAGCAACAAACCCGAAATGGGACCACAAACCAAAAAAAAAAAAAAAAATGGAACAACAAACCTGAAACAAGATAATGACAGGAACAAATGGGACCACAAACCCAAACAAAATAGGACCACAATTCCACAAACCAAAGAATATATAAAATACACCATCTCAGCAACTTCAATAAGACCCAGATATTGCCAATGACCAAACACATGGTCCCGTAACAACCTAAACCCTAAACAACGGGAAACGTGTCCCTAAACCCCAAATAAAGCCCAGCATTTCGGAAATAAAACAAGTAATCCGCAAATAAACAAATATGGTTAAATAAATATTCATTTACACTGAAAAAAAAAAGAGCAAAAAAGTTTATTACCTTTAGTCAAAATCAGCTTTTGATGCTTGATTCTTGTGTATACTGTCGAAACAAGCCACAGTGTAACAGCACGGTTAGGGTTCTTAGCGCACGAATACGGATTGGGAGCTCTAGGGTTTCCGAATACTTACAAAGCAATTTGGGGGAAAATATGATACGATGGCGGAATTTTAAGTTCGAAATTGTATCCGTTGAAGTCAGGGGCAAAGAAGACCAAACCCATTAAAAAAGTCACGTGGAAGTCACGTGAATCGACTTCCGTTGCGTTTTAATGCCGAGAACAGACGGAATGCCCTTCTGGGATTCATTTTGATAGTTAAAACCCCGGGTTCGAGAGGAATGATAATTCAGTACCCTTCCGTAAAAACGCGGTATAGTTCGATACCCTTTTGTGAAGTTATCCCTATTATTTTATTAAAATGTGCATGTCAGCGCCACGTGTCGTCAATAAGATGGCGACATGTGGCCCTGACGTGGCATTTGACGGAATTTGTTAAAAAATTTAACAGAATTTGACGCCAGAGATTGATTTGTAATTATTACATACTACAATGACCTTCCATGCACTTTTTAAACTATAGGGAGTGAAAAATAATTATGTCATACCACAGGGACCAACGGTGCAATTATCCCTATTTAAAATTCAAAATATTATTAACAAAAAAAAAAAATTCCTATACAAGTCTCTTAAGAATGCGATTTTAAATCAAATAGTAAAAAATGAACCGTTTGGAAATTACATTTTTTTAAAAATTACAATTTGAAAACTCATGAAACTGTTTTTTCAAATCGCATGCAATGAGTATTTTTTTTAAAACACAAAATTTTAAAGACTAACCTGCAATTTTACCAAACATTAAACTGTGTTTATAAAAATCACTTTTCAAATTGCACTTTTTAAAATCACAAATTCAAACAGGCCTTAAGTTTAATCACTTGGAAGGATTAAAATGATCAATTCACTCTTTAAAGCCTGCATGGAATTGCATTGAAAAATAAGCTTTGTCAAAAATTCAAGTACTAAAAAGCTGTTTAAATGTTTGGTAATTGGTAATTACATGTATTAAGGGCTTTTTAAGTGTTACTGATGTTTGGTAATAAAATAAAATAAAAATCGCTTTTTAGAACAAAAAAATTACATGTAATATTTATTCCATTTTATAGTAACCTCTTTTTATATCAAAATGGTTAATGTGATTTTTTAAAAAAGAAATTGATGGTTTAATTTCGTATTTTTAACTCGAAGTATGTAGTTGACATTCAACATTATGTTTTTTGTTTTTGTTTTTATATTTGCCTTAAAATATTGTCCATAATAAAAAATCACTTTAGGAGGCCTTCAAGTAACATTCAATAACGTTAAGTTGGAACTGTTGGGGGCTTGGGAACCCCTAGACAATTCAAGTTCTCACCAATATGGTGAGAAACAAGAAACCACATCTTGTGTTTCTTATGAAAACCAGGATGATGCAGAATAAAATAGACTTTATTAGGAGGAAGTTGGGGTTTGATAGGTGTTTTGCGGTGGATTGTAAATGGCGCAATGGTGGCCTTCTGCTACTATGGAAGTTTGAGGTCCAACTAGAAATCAAAAATTATAGCCGTCGCCATATCAATGCTGTGATGCATAAAGGATCTAATGAACCTGTCTGGAAAATCACGTGCTTTTATGGCCATCCGGAAGCTGCTAAAAGGGAGGAAGCTTGGAATCTCCTTCGTTTCCTATCCCGAATGGATCCTATCCTCTGGATGTGTGTTGGGGACTTCAATGAAATTCTAGTATCCTCGGAAAAGACCAGCAGTTCCATCCCTCCTTATCAACAAATGAGGGCATTTCAATTGGCCTTGGAAGATTGTAATCTATCTGATCTGGGTTTTTCTGGCCCTAAATACACATGGTGTAACGGGAAATATGGTGATGATTTTTCTAGGGAACGGCTGGATAGAGCGGTTGCCAATGTTGAATGGATTTAATATTTCAATACGGTTAAAGTGGAAGTGCTAGCCCGAGTAGTCTCAGATCATCATCCACTACTGATACATTTTTCTCTAAGTCCCAAGTTGTCAGATGGATTAAAAAGAACACTTTCGGTATGAAGCTAGCTGGTCCACAAGGCCAGATTTCATTAATGTGCTTAAACAGGTCTGGCAGGTTAAGCATAAAGGAGATCATCCTTGGAAGACAATCACTAGCACTATGAAAGGTTGCAGGAAGGTCTTACAACAATGGGTGAGGAAATCGGACAATAACATTGAAACACATATTCAAAAGAAGACCCTAGAGTTCCACTCAATCCAAAAGGAGGAAAACTCAATTTTGCTGGACAAGGAGTTTCATGTGAAGGAGGAGATAAATTCTCTTTTGCAACAGGAAGCTTTATACGGGTGCCAAAGAGCAAAGGAGAATTGGTTGCACTATGGAGACCAAAATACTAAATATTTTCATGAATGTGCCAATCAGAAGCAACCCCGGCATCAAATTGAGATGATCAATGATGAGGTGGGCCAGCTCTGTGAAACCAAAGAAGATATAAAAGCTGCTTTCATTGACTATTACTCAAACATATTTAAAGCAGGGTCTGAACTAGATATTGAGGGTTGTCTGGGTGCTCTTGACTGTAAGGTCACTCCTGAGATGAATTAGCTTCTTCTAGCAAATATTACTTTGGAAGATATTTCAGTAGCTCTGTAGCAAATGGCCCCGCTAAAAGCGCCAAGTTCAGACGGCTATTCGACTAGTTTCTACCACCAAAATTGGGCTATAATACATAATGAGGTATGCTCAGCTGTACTACATTTCTTTCATTCTGGTTTTTGGATAGAGCGATTAATAAAACCCATATTGCTTTAATCCTAAAGAAAGAGCACCCTGAATTTGTTATTGATTTTAGACTAATAAGTCTTTGTAATGTTCTGTATAAATTAATTTCCAAAGTTTTGGCCAATAGGCTGAAACTGGTTTTACCTGATATTATCTCTTGTACCCAAAGCGCTTTCATTCCAGGCAGACTTATTACAGACAATATTATGGCGGCCTTTGAGACACTACATACCATGCAAACTCGTATGTGGAGTAAAACGGGCTTTATGAGCTTTAAACTCAATATGAGTAAAGCACATGATCGCATTGAGTGGCCATTTATGGAGGCTGTCATGAAACGATTGGGTTTCACAAAGCAATAGATTCCGTGGATTATGGTATGTGTTCGATCTGTATCATTCTCATAAACAGATGCCCAGTCGGAGATATCCAGCCATCAAGAGGTATTCGTCAAGGGGACCCCATTTCTCCTTACCTCTTTTTATTTTGTGGCGAAGCTTTTAGTGCACTACTTTAGCAGGCAGAGAAAAATGGAGTTATTACTGGTATTCCCACTTCCCCTATGGGTCCAAGGTTAAGTCACTTGTTCTTCGCAGATGATAGTATCATTTTCTGCAAGGCCAACTCGGTTGAATGGAGAAGAATCATGAGAATACTGAGAATTTATGAAAAGGGATCGGGTCAAAAGCTAAACCTCCAAAAGACTTCTCTTTTCTTCAGCCGCAATACTAGCTTGGAGCGGAAGCAGGAAATTTTGAGACAATCAAGGCTGTCTGAATCTCACCGGATTGATACTTATCTTGGGCTCCCTTCTTTTGTGGGCCAATCCAAAGAACATGCTTTCAGTTATGTTAAAGACAGGGTGTGGAAGAAGATTAGCAATTGGAAGCCTCAGTTCCTCTCTCAAGCTGGCAAAGAGGTGCTTTTGAAATCTATGGTCCAGGCACTCCCGACTCACTGTATGGGGGTTTTTCAACTCCCTATTTCGCTTTGTAAAGATATTAACAACTTGATGCAAAATTTTGGTGGCAACATATGAATAAAAATTTCAAGATCCATTGGGTGAGCTGGGAGAAAATGGGACACTCCAAATCTGTGGGTGGTATGGGTTTTCGGGATCTAGTGCTGTTTAACAAAGCTATGTTGGCAAAGCAAGGGTGAAGGTTTATCCAAAACCCAACTTCTCTTACTACACAAAGTTTTAAAGCCAAGTACTACCCAAGGGGGGACTTTTTGGGAGCTGCTCTAGGAAATCGTCATTCATATGCTTGGAGGAGCATTTGGCAAGCCAGAGAGCTGTTATCACAAGGTTTAATTTGGAGGGTAGGAAATGGTAAAAGTATTGAGATTTGGGAGGATCGTTGGCTTCCCACACCTCACACTTACAAAGTCCAAACTTGCCCCCAGTCTATGGATTGTAATTCCCTAGTGGCTTCTCTCATTGATCCACTCACTAGAAATTGGAATTCTAATCTACTCCAGGAGGTGTTTCAACATGAAGAAGCTCTTGTCATTTCTAATATTCCTCTTTGTCCCCTTCAACCACCGGATCGGCTAATTTGGCGAGGAATGACAGATGGGGTGTTTACTGTGCGTAGTGCCTACCATTTAGGAAAGGAAATTCAAGATAATATGGTTGCTCAAAGCTCTATATCACGAGAGGATCGGGATGTTTGGAAGCCTCTGTGGGCTTTAATAGTGCCAAATGCAGTGAGGAATTTTGCATGGAGAACTTGCCATGAGGTGTTGCCTACTCATGTTAATTTAAGGAAAAGAAAGATTGTGGAGGTAACTACATGTCCTTGCTGTGAGACTGCAGAAGAAACTTTAATTCATTGGGCTTGTCCAGCAGCCCAAGATGTGTGGGGTTCCCACTTGTCTCATTTTCACAAGTGCAATTGGATAGTTTTTCTTTTAGATAACTTTTTGCCAAATGTTTAAAACAGTTCCCTAGAGAGATTGTCAAGATTATGACTGTGGTGGCTCGGGCAATATGGTTTAGTAGAAACAAGCTTATTTTTTATGGCCATTTTCAGCATCTAGATGAAACCTATAGAGGAGCTTTGAAGTATTTGGGAGATTTTCGGATGAGCAAGCAGTTGGAAATAATAAGGTAACCGAGTTTGGGTAATTTGGGACAAAATCCTCATGTTGGAGCTTGGCGTCCGCCACCACCAAGTAATGTGAAGATTAATTTTGATGCAGCTCTAGATGTACAACAGGGATATGTTAGTGTGGGGCTTATTGCTCATGATCATATGGGCCTTTTCTTGGGTGCTCGGAGCCTTGTTCATAAATTGAAGGTGCAAGCTAAGATTGCAGAATCCATTGCAGCCCTTGGAGCTGTACCATTCAGTAAGGAAGCCGGTTTTCAGGATGTCATTTTTTAAGGGGATGCAAAATAGGTAGTGTCAGAGATTAATTCGGACCCCCCCCCCCCCCCCACCCACCCACCTCTCTAACACCGGCCATTTCACAGAGAGCATCAATAAGGAAAAATTTGGGCTAGGATCCAGTCAGTTTATTTACACTCATCGGAAGACGAATTCGGCAGCCCATTGTCTTGCCAAAGAAGTTATTTGTAATAAAATTAATGTGTTATGGTGGGAGGATATTCCTTCTTGTATCTCCACCATTGTTTTTAGGGAAGCAATTTCTCCCTAGATCCTCTTTGTATTGTGAGATCACTATATGTTTTTTATGAATGAAGAATTAGAGACTATCTTGTTCAAAAAAAAAAATAAAGTCTTCATATATGGTCCGCAATAATTGGTTTCTTAATAAATTTCCAATACATATCATAAATAATAGCATAAAGATATGCATAGTAGACTTTTTATAAGCACGAATTGTCTGAAATTTTTGTTACTTGTTCAAATTTATAGTTATAGAATGCAATAAAAAAAAAAACCATAGTCTCAAAGTTGAACACACTTTTTGGCCATTCCATGTTTTTGGACTAATAAAAAATATCATAAAATGTCGACAAGTGTCACTATTAATAATATATATATATAAAAAGTTAAAGAAATTAAAAACTTAAAAAATTAAAAAAATTTAATTGGGCCTTTTCTTCTTGTTTTCTCTTTTTTTTTTTAATTAAAATTTTAACTTTTTTAATTTTTAATTTCTTTAACTTTTTAGTTTTATATTAATAATGTTTTTAAATTTCTTTTTTAAGAAATAGTTTTTTATTAATTTTTTATTTTAGTTTTTAAGATAATAAGGGTATTATAAGAATATTTCGATAAAAATGCTCTTTTTGGCACACTTTAGTAGTTTGATGGGTCACATTAGTGAACTTAAAAATTCAAGAGACTATTCTAAAATCAGTTGTTAGTTCATAAAGCTTTTTTATATTTTTTTCATTTATTTAATAAAATGACTTGAATAAAAATAAAAATAAAAAAAAACTTTGTTTATTTATACTGGTAAACGTGTATATGGTGAATTCTACCCGGAACTCGGGATGAGAAATATTGGTTTCCACGTTCACTCCTTTTGGGCCTAGAAGGACTTTTCAAGTTTGAATATTATTAGCGATTTTGTATGCCTAAGGCCCAAAGTCTAAAGCCTAATCTACAAAGAGGCCCACTTCATAAAAGGGCCCATAAAAGTCTAAGGGTCATCTCACAAGGAGCCTTGCCTAAGAAAATGTGGTGTACACGAAAATGAGTAATGCTACATAGTCGACTCTCATTTCACTCTCATTTTACTGGGATGATATGACAGTATCTACCAGTCATTGGATCAATCTGTTTTTAAAAAAAAAAAAAAAATCAAAGATTGATAGACATTGCCACATCAATAGTGAAATGAAAGTGGGATAAGAGTTGATTATTTAAAATTATTCACATAGTATTCAACCTTACATAGAATTTTTTACTGAGTTAAGCACCAGATTTTCTCATGTTGGCTTTCGATCGCCGTCATTCCGATAGTTTTCTGTTTGTTTTGTATACACCTGTAGTCTAGTTCGACCATGCAAAAACCCGGGTCAGCAATTAGATTGGCTACATATGCATCAATTGGATGCATTTTGGTATGTCATAATCAACCCCCACACCCCACCCCAAAAGGAGGAAGAATCTGATGTGCCAATAATGATGCATAATGTTGATTTGATTGGGATATAATACATTAACATCATAGGGAAACCCCTTTCATCAAATATCAGACTTAATTATACAATTCATGTTTCTCCAAAGGATACACATATACTAATATTTTATGTAAAAGAGAAGATTAATAATTATAAGTCCACCAAGATCTACCAGCCACCATCGGCCGCTACATGTGAATATTGAACAGCACTTTCTCACTTCCAAAAATTTGTTGAGGGAAAGCTCAAACAAAAGCTTTCCTTTTTACTGTTTTACACGATGTGGGACTCTCTTGGAAAGACCAAAAATCAACCACTCGATTGTATCCAGGGCGGAGGGAGGGGGGTCGAGAGGGGCAAATGCCCCCCCTCAACTTCTGAAAAAAATTCCTACTCTTGGTAAAAAAAAAAAATTATGCCCCAAATCCTTTGGAATGCCCCCCCTCAGCATCTCATCAATGGGCAAACTTGCTCACCCCTTGCCAGTTGCCACGAGTTTTTTTTTTTTTTTGTTATAACTGAGATAACTACAGTCTACAGAAATGGTGAAAGGGACGAAGGTTGAAGACGACTCAGCCCAACTTTTTTAATTTCTCTCAAATGCACCGTTTAGAAATTAAAGGTGTAAAAAAGTAAGTCATCAATAAGCTATAACACCTACGGTACAGGCTACAACTAACCGCAGGCTAAAGCTATAAAAGTAAGAGTCATCAATACATAGTTTGTCATAACTGAGCGCAACTTTCGTAGGAAAGTATGACCATTGATCACATCAAGTTTCTTTTCTAAAAAAATAAAATAAAAAAAATATTAAATCAAATCTACAATATCTACTCATTTACAACTGTAATTGTAAAACAATAAAAGTGAAAGTCTAAACTCTACAAGTCCTGCAACTAGACCGTAAAAACTAAAAAGTCTCAATTTTTTTTTTTTTTTGTCAGAGTATTACTGTGTGGCTTTAGAAATATTTGGACGGTTCAGTTTTTTTAAATGACGAATCAGATTGCTTAAAAAAAAAAAAAAAGACCTATTGTTATTTACAATTGTACAGCCGTCAGTCGTGCCTTGTTTTTTTTTTTTTTTTTTTTGTGCTGAGCTAAACTTGAAGCAAGTGTTTTTTTTTATGTTTTTTTATACTTTTCTCGTGTAAAATTTAACCGTTCAAATTAATCTTTAAACAAAATCCAATCTTTCAATTTCAAGTATGTAATAAACTTTCATATTAATTAAGATTTAAGTTTTTATATTTGAATTGTTCTTTTCAATTTATTGTTCTTTTATATTTAGATTACTTTTTTTTTTATAATTGTTTATATATATATATATAATTGTACATATTTTAATTGTACAAAATATATAATTGTAGTTGCCTAAAATTATGAAGAACAATGAGTCAATTGAGGTACAATCAAATTTTAAACGAGTTCGTATTGAAATAGATTTAATAAATTTGCCATCCGATCCTTGCTTAAGGAAAAAGATTTTTGATTACCATCCTAGTGATAGAGACAAAGTTCGAATTATATTAATTTTGATGAATTATTTATTTTTTGCGTTAGTTAAAATTTTTAATTAATTTTTGTTCAACTTTAAATTTTTTTTATTCGACAAAAAAAAAAAAATTATCGACCCCCCTCACCCAAAATCCTGGCTCCGCCACTGATTGTATCCGTCTGAAAAGAATGGCTCTACCCTCCCCTCATTGGTGTTTTGATTCAATTTGCAAAGCGGAAAAACCCATTTGAGTAGCTCTCTTTGTGCTCCGTACCCGCTGATTACCAATTACAAGAGAAGCTTAGACGGTGAAAAACTACGAAAGCTCTTAAGCTATAGCCTAGATTTGGCTTGGATTCAAGTTTAGTTTGATTGAAATACATGTATTATAACATGACACGAGAGGCACGTGTTCTAATTCTAACGAGTCGAGTTATGTGAGACACTCTGTTCGGACCGGAGTTACTTGGATCCCATTTATATAACCTTTATAGCCTTTAGATTATATTTTTTAAAAATAAAAAAAAAAAAAAAAAAAAAAATTGATAGCAATGTGACTTGAAAAATATGACAGAGACTAATTAAGATTGTTAGGTTTGATAGGAATGAAAAAAACCATGGCTCTACCGACTGACCAATATCTATAAGTCAATGGAACACTGCGGTCCCGGCATGTTTGGTCCAGAACTCAGAGGATTTTTATAGTTGGAGACAAAAAGCATGGATTCCTCAGAATTACACCAACCAGATTCATATATGTGGCTCTCTAATATTAAATACCAAACAGCCTTTTCATGTGCCTCTTCCTTTGCTCTAAAATCTAAACCTGTCTTAGATTCTCTCTCTAGAAATACAGTGTCTCTTAAAAAAATCCTATAAAAATAAAATATAAATATAAATATTAAAATAACTCCTATATTTTATTAACAATGATATCAAATTTTGCACGCCTGAATTGGCATGCTGGTCACCTACAAAATAAGAGTAATGCTACACATTATCCTCTTGTCCTTCCAAAATTGGTGTGACTCTTAAAATCACCATTGGATCAAAATCCAAGAGTGATATATCAAAAATTCAATAGTGATTTTAAGAAAGAGCCACGTCAATTTTGAGGGGGCAAAATGAGGAATAAGGGGATGATGTGTAGCATTACTTACAAAATAAAGAAAGAATCACTTAAGTGGCGCTGGCATGAGGCAAGCGAGAGAGCCTTCAACGGTTAAATCAATAATTTTGTTGCTTCAAGGTGAGATAAAGGATATCTTCCTTAGTTTGGAGAGGAGGGTATTTGAGGCTCTATAACCCTTTTTTGGGCTATTATGATAGTGGGCCTATAATATGATTAGGTTTTGGGCTTCGGGCATTTAGACTTATTTGAATACGCATCGATTTGAGATTAGTTGCCTCGTTTGACAACGTATTTTGGGGAGCTTTTTGCTTTTAAGCAAAAAATAAATAAAAATATTAACAAACAATTACAATCACAAAATACTCACAAAAGCATTCAAAATTAATTTCACATTTATGTCATGTGAGAACGCTTTTTCAATAAAAAATATTATCTAAAAAGCATTGTCAAACGAGTCCAATATAATGAAATATTCACATATCTTAGCACTAAAAAAAAACGAGAAAAATAAAAATTGAAGGGGCTAGCCAAACTGAAAATTATATAAAACAAAATCTTAAAAAAAAAAATGAAAAACCTTGGTTTTTTTTAATTTTCTTGTTTATTTTTAGCTTTTAGTTTTTCTCTTCTAAATTTTATTTATTTTTTTAAATAATTCTTGTTTTTTGTTTTATTTTTATATAATATTAAGAATTTTTATAATTTTAAGAATGATATTTTTACCATTAAAAAAGATATTAACATTGTTTAGTACTTTAAAAAAAAACATTTTAACAATTAATAATTTAAAAGACACGTTGACAATTGAATAATAATTTGATCAATATCTATGTACTTTCCCCTTTAACTTTACTTTACGTCATAACCTTATATTTACTTGGACTCCATCCTAATCGATTGGTTAAGCAATATGAATTCTTTATATTTGACGTGACATCAAAGAGTTCCTATCCATTTTCTGGGGGAGAGAATCCTAGAGTTCATTGGGGGTAAACAGAGCCAACAAGTAATTCTAGGTTTATCATTTTTTTTATTTTTTTTTTTTAGTGAAGCACATATTTTTTTATTAATGTTATTAAAAAAAATATGTTCTTCTAACATACTAAAGGACACATGACACTCTTAGAAATTTTGTTGAAAAAATGTTCTTACAATCCAATTTCTAAGAAATTTTTGTCATTTTTTAATAGTATTAATACATATATATATATATATATATATATATATATATATACTTAAAAGATACATAACCAATAACACTTTGAAAAAGAAAAGAAAAAAAAAACACTTTTAAAAACTGAATGAAAAGAAATTTAGGGCTGGTTTGAGTGTGCGATTTTTTTGTATTGTATTATATTATTCTTTATTATATTTAAAATTGCGAATACCGATAAAATTTGTTTTTTAAAATTATGTTTGAATTGTTTAGAGAACCTGAGACAAAATTGAAATTTTTTTTATAAAACTTTGAGTAGAATTTTAATTTCAAAAATCAACTCAAACATATTTTTCAAAAATAATAAAATAAAATAATAATAAATAAATAAAACATGAGTTAACATGCCCTTATATGCATAACTTTATATCTTTCACCTTATAGCCGAACCGGCCTTTAGAAAAGGAAAAGTGAGTGTTTTATTTTATTAGTAACCCTTTATTTGGCAAAGCTATACGTTAGTACGTGGCACTTGATTATTGGGTCTTTCTCGGTTTCTTTTTACAGGCGAAGCAACTTAGCTTCTGCGTCACAGCCAACCAAAAGAAATTAAGAATCCAAGGTAGTGTGGGACTCCACCATCTATATATATATATCCCTTAAAACATGATTCGGAGAAAACCAGTTTGATTTTCGGTTGGGTCACGTTTTGAGAAAATGAAAGAAGATTTATTTAGGCTTATTATTTAAATGTCCAAAGTTTTTTCATGAGAGTGACATAACCTACGATATCATGACTAAACTTAGTTAGGAGGTTGTTGTCTGTGTTTTCTTTCATTGCCACAAATACCCTCTCAAATTAATTATATTTCCACTTATACTTTGATCCCTCAATGATTTATTATTATTATATATATATATATATATATTTTTGGCTATAAATGATGGATCATGTCTACAACTACCCTCTTCATTTCAATTTTCAAGTGGAATTGAGAGAGTCCATCTCATGACAGCTACCCATATCAAGAGAGCAAATGTACCGATAGCGGGTGCAACCACACCGAGAGGGTGTGAGCTTTCACTAGTGGCTTTTTGCTGAGTGTGTACCCATTATTAGAGATATATAAGCGGTTATTGTTGCGGTTATTTTTTTTTTAGGCTTGCTACATAGAGGACACTCATCCGTCCCCTGTGAGCCTTTTTTAATAAAAAATTAGTTTTTTTATTATAAATGGGTGATAGGAGATGGATGAGTGTCCCATCAAGCATTTCTCTTTTTTTTTAACGAGTCCTTCTACACATGAAACTCTTATCCTCCCTTCATCCTCTTTGATAATAAAAAAATTGATTTTTATTAAAAAGTTGTCTTTGATATGACATCAAAGACAATTTTTTAATAAAAATTAATTTTTTTAAAAAAAGACGGTGATAAAAGGAATGTGAGAGTTTCATCTTTAGCATTTCCTTTTTTAACCGCACATGCTCTAGACAATTATTTTTTTAAGTAACAAGAACCGGCTATTATACTGTATTGGATGCCAGTTATAAATCACTAACTGCTTTTAAGTAATGGGTCTCTTTTAGTGTTTTTTTAACTTTTTTGTGCCACTTTTAAGCTTTTCGTTTTGGCACGTCTTAGTTTTTTAAAATATTATAATTCATAGACTTAGAATAGTACCTACTACTATTATTATTATTATTATTATTATTATTATTATTATTATTATTATTATTTTTTATTATTTTTTTTAAGTAGTACGTATTATTATTACAAAAGCAAATTGGGGGCGACTGGCCATTATGCTAAGGGTCAGTTTGAATTTGTGATTTTAAAAAGTGCGATTTAAAAATAGCAATTTTAAAATGTGCGATTTAAAAAAATGATTTTTAAAAACACAGTTAAACGTTTGGCAAAATCGCAGTTTGACGTTTAAAATTGCAGGTTAGCCTTTTAAAATATTGCGTTTTCAAAAAGCACCACATTGACCGTGATTTGAATAAACACTTTTTTTACGTTTTTCAAATAGCAATTTTTTAAAAACGCAGTTTTCAAACGGTTCATTTTTTATAATTTGATTTAAAATTATATTTTTTTTTATGAGATCGCAATCACAAACGCACCCTAAAACATCATTTACCTACTCGGAAACGGTTTTTCATGTCGAAACCATTTTAAGACAGTTTTTTTTAAAAAAAAAAAAAAATTGGATTCATTTTAGGGATAATTGCACCGTTGGTCCCTGTGGTATACCATAATAAAATGGCAACACGTGTCCACCGTAATAAAAATATATAAATTTATTAATAAATAAATAAAAATACTTATTCTTTTTTTTAAAAAAAAAAGCTGAAGGAGCCGGCCACCCCTTTGGGTGGCCTGGCCGCCCCCAGGGGCTGGGGGCGGCCCCTTCAGCCTTTTTTTTTTTTTTGAATTTTTTTTTTGAATTTTTTTTTTATTTTTAAAAATAAGTATTTTTTTTTAATAAATTTATTTTTTTTGTTACTGTGGACACGTGTCACCATCTTATTGGCGACACGTGTTGCTGACGTGACATTTGACGGAATCTGTTAAAAATTTTAACAGAATTTGACGCCAGAAATCGATATGTAATTATTACATATCACGAGGACCTCCCATGAACTTTTTAAACCATAGGGAGTGAAAAATAATTATGGTATACCACAGGAATCAACGGTGCAATTATCCCTTCATTTTAAGACAGATGGGATGAACTTTAATAAATTCAACCCAAAGAAAAAAGAAAGAAATAAAAATAAAAATAAAAATAGCATGATTATATGTAATTAAAGTAGTAACTAGGGGGTAGATTTGGTCGGTGACCATCAGATAGATTCCTTGATGGATGGGAATGACTGATAAAGACCGCCACCCTTTCAAGACGATTTTTCGTATTTTTATATGACTTTCTTCTTTGCTTAGAAAAAAGAAAATGACTTTCTTCCTGTCCGTCGAAAGAGAGAAATAAATTTCCTGCTTTTTCAAAAGCAGCTTTTTCTCTCCCGGATATTTTTCCTCGGTCTCCATCTCCACCTCGTGTCCTTACCCAAACGAGCACTTGGAAGTTTTATTCTTATCCATTCTTTCTCACCTTAAAAATCAGGCTCCACTTATTTTTCCTTTTTCTTTTTTTTTTTTGAATTTTTAATTTCTTTTATAATGTCAGAATTTTATAAATTGATTTCCTTTTAAGAAACTATATCTTAGTGTACACAATGTTTGATCCAATGCCTCAAAAGGATAAACATTTTCTACAATTATTTGTTAGAATTTAAGAGAAATCAAACAGATGATTTTGATAGACTATTTATAGAACTCGTTTGATGTCCAACTACTTATCCAGTCAAGTAGATCTCATAAGTAGTCGAAATACGTCTTTTTTTAATAGCATTAATAATAATAACAATAATAAATGTGTTTCTCATATGCTCAAAAGACACGTGTTATTTTTAGAGACTGAATTGAAAAAATAAAAAATTCATACCACCCAATCCATAGGAAATTAATATCCCACCATTAGGGAAGGAGTAAGAGCCTTTGGGGTTATATATTACTCTTTCACTCTTATTCAATTGATTTGTTTATTATACAAAAATCTTTATTTAAAAGAGAAATGTAGTAAGCGAAGAAAATACAATTATAATATCAAACCTAAAGGGTAAAATGTTCAATTAAAGAGAATATGTCAAATTAATATAGAAAATATTATATTCTAACATCCCCTCAAATTCACGAAAAATATATCAAATTAATTTAAAAAAATCTTATATTATAACATCCCCTCAAATTCACAAGATGCAATACCCCTATGTTATTGTAAGAGATGCAATAACTCTAATATTGTTGTTTATTTAAAATAAATGGCAAAAAAATTATCACATCATCTATCATGTAAAAAAGAAAAAATATGCTTCTCATTTTGAGTCACCTCTCCTCCCACCACTACCCCTCTCTTCGCTCCTTCACTACCTCTCCTACTACCATTGAGCTCCCATCTCGCAACCTCCATCATCATTGTCTTGTCATGTACGGTGGGCGAACTACCTTTGAGGGTGGACGAACCACCTTTTTTGGCCACCCTGCATAATGGGACGATGATGAGAGAGCCTGGAGGTGGTAAGATAAGAGCTCAACAGTGATTATATCTACTATAGACTATCTAATAATCAAGAACTTCGCTAGAGAAAAAAGAAAAAGAAAAAAAAAACTATTTATCTCACAAATAACAATTAATTAATGACATAGTATGGTTTTTATTTAATAGAAAAACATAAAGCATATTAATCCGGTTAAAAAATAAATAAATAAGTAAACAAAATAAATAATTTCTTTGCATTTCATTAAGCTCAGACTTATTACCAAAAATAAAAAATAAAAAAGAAAAGAAAAAAAGGGCTGAGACAAAAAACCCGGCACTGCGTTAACGATAATTCGACTGACCACGTGAAGCCCATAGAAAAACTGGCGGCTATTATTGACGGAGTTACAGTTGGTTACAATAAATTGAATTTCTTTTTCATGCAGTAACATTATTAGGCGCATTAGATGCACGTGGACATCACTTTCCACCCAAATATCCTCTTTTTTATTTTTTCTTTCTTTTTTTCCTTGACAAAACAATGCTATTATGCTACTATATTACATTATATGATAATATAAATGGAGTAAATTTGAAATCTAAATTGACTGATTTTTATTGTTCATTCTAATTATATGACAGTCGTATAGCAATCTACTAAATAATATTACTCTTTACTATAACTTTAAAATGCCAAAATTATAATTTTTAGAGAAAACTCTACTTAAAGGTATCGAATTTTTCCCATTTTGTCAATAAGAGACTTGAATTTCAAAACATCTCAATTAGGGGTCATAAATTAGGATTTTTCGTTAAATCTTATTAAAATTTCCAAAATACCCTTAATTTTTTTTAGGAAATTTTTTTATAGGATTTAGGTGTTGGAAAATTTAATAGAATTTGCAAAAATACTCATATATGAATTTTTGAAAATATATTTTTTTAAAAAAAAAAAATACAGGGGTATTTTGAAAATTTTGATAGGATTTAACGGAAAATCCTAACGGATGACCTCTAACTAAAAATTTTCGAAAAATAGATACCATAAATTGAAATGTTTTGAAGTTCAGGTAGGTACCTTCTTTCAAAAATGCTGAAGTTCGATACCCTTGATTGAATTTCTTCCTAATTTTTATTTGGACAGAAATTTTCAATAAACCAATTTGTAGGAAAATTTCATATAACTCACATATAAAAGTAACACGTGTCATTTAAACATGTGAAAATCACTTTTTATTTTTATTTTTTATTAATGCTGTTAAAAAAGCATGCAAAAAGCGCAAGCTATTAAAACAACATGTGTTTCTCACATGCTAAGGGACACAGACATAAATTTCTTACAAACCGGTTTGTAGGAAATTCCATACAACCCACATATAAGAATGACATGTGTTATTTAAACATGTGAGAATCACATTTTTTTTTTATTAATGTTATTTGTATGAAATTTCTTACAATTCGGTTTATAGGAAATTTCTGTCAAACGAACGAATTTCAATCTCATAGATGAATTATATGAAATTTCCTACAAATCAATTTATAGAAAATTTATGTCATTTTATTTATAAGTAATCTCAATTGGTGTCCCCCACTCGTAAAAGTGAGATTCCCAATTTCCCATAATAAATAATTAAATATGAGATATATTTGTAATTTGTAGTAAAACTCAATATAGGATAAGTAATTGATTTAATAAGGTATATTCCCTCTGTACCACAATAGATAATGTGATTAATTTTTTGGACTGTTTAGAAATAAATTAAAATTTATAAAAATAAAAAAGTATTTATGAATTTTTACCTTCTTATAAATGTATGCTCCACCATTTAAATAGCATCAGTCCTAACTGTATACTAATTGATTAAATTTGATAGTAACCAAGATAAATCTTGTTTACGAATTATAAAATAAAAGAGTAATACTATTCATAGAAACAAATCTTATTAAATTCTTTCAATTTTAAATGAAATGAAAAGCATTCACTTAATGGTTTGTACTAAATTTTACAGATTTAATGATGTATATTTTACATTATGGTAACTATGAGATTAAGATCTTCTCCTTTTTACGGTCTAGATTTTATTTGGTTGCATCTATTAATTAGATGTGTATATGATGTCATGTCAATTAAAATTTTAAGAGAGAATTTCATTTATAACTATTGATTTTTTATAACTTTTGTAAAAAGGTACTTAAACTTTTTAAAAGTGTTAATTTAGGTACTCAATTTTAAGGAAGAAATTTAGTTATAACCCATAATATTTCATTACTTTTGTAAAAATGTACTCAAACTTTATGACCCTTGATGTTTTAATTTTTTTCAATTTCAATCTTCCCGTTCAAATTTTCCATTAAATCCTGTCAAAATTCATAAATACCTTTTTTTTCTTTTTGAGAAAAAAAAAAAGAGAAAAAAAATTGTCAAGATTTAGGTGTTAGTCAGAATTTAACAAAATTTGCAAAAATACCCATGCCTGAATGTACAAAAATTTTATAATTAAAAAAAATAATTAGAGAAGGGCTTGGTTACATTTTCTTGTACATAAACAAGAGATGTATAAGATAATGAAGTGTAACATATCTCATTTTTTTTAAAAAAATATCCTTGTTTCGTACATAATAACGTTACTCTGCACCCTATTTTGCATATGTAGTGTTTTAAGTGATTTTTTTATATATTTTTTTAAATGACTGACATAAAAAGTCATTTAAAACACATAATGTCAACCAATGTACGTAGAGATCTATATTTACTGATCAGATTTGATATACCTTAAAATAGTGAAATTGAGAGGAAATATGCGGTCCGTAATTTATTTTGTTTCGTATAATGACGTGATAACGTATTCATCGAATATAATCTCTCTCATTTTTAGGTCAAGTGAAGATTTACAAGAGAATACAATGAACCATTTCTGAAAAAAATTACCCCTTCTCTACCCAACATAGAAGGATAAGACAGGATTCTATTACACGCGCCTAAACAGAGCGCGTAACAGGCATTTCAGTTTTCTGACAGGATGTCCAAGGAGAGGATATGTAAGACCGATCCGGCTACTTTCCTTTTTTTTTTTGGATCAAACCGATCCGGCTACTATGCGGTAGAAAAAAGTACCGAACGGGTATGACCAAAATGCCCTCGACCCACCTCTTTCCCAAGCTCGAACCAAACCCCAAAGTCCTTCGCCTGACCTCTCGGCCGGAGATCGCCATGAATAAAGGAGGATTAAAGAGTAGGCCGTGGCATTTTCTACCATAGTTAGACTCTTACTTTCCCATATCAATCTCAGCGGTAGAAAAAAAGTACCGCAGAGCATAGTAGCCGGATCCATGTAAGACTTATTACACGCGCGCACACACACACACTGTTCTTAACTTAGTTTAGTAGAGAGAGAAACAGTTCAGAGAGAGAGAGAGAGAGAGAGATAAAGAAGCAAAGAAACAAAGAGAAAAGAGTGAGAGAGAGTTTCACAGAAACCTCCCGCTGTACCTTTCTACGTCTCCTTTTCCCTTTTTTTTTTTTTTTTTTTTGGTTCAGCTCATTCCAAAGGTTAGGGTTCTCCGAATTAATACAATTTTCATGTTTTCTGATTGGTAACGTAATGTTTGCTTACGTAGCCCACTTTGTCATCATAGTCACTGAATCTTAGCAACGAAGTCTTTCCCAAGTCACATTAAAAATTCTTCACACTCTTTTTGCTTTGTGAGTTTTGTTCCACTTTTGTCGCTTCACTCACTTCATTTTCTTCAGCATTTGCCAAAATTCCTGCTTTTTTGTAAGTTTGGTTCGTTTGTATTTTTGGGTTCTGTGTGTACGTGAATTTATGTTTGTATGTGGCATGTGGGTGTGTTTCTGCAGAATTATGGGTGTTTTTTGTTTTCGGTTTTTGCAATTTGGGTTGTGGCTGTTCTGGGTTGCTGGGCTGTGATAAGATCAGTGACTGTGGAGTTTTTTTCTTCTTTTTTTTTTTTTCTTTCTTTTTTTAAGATTAATAGTGACTGGAGTTTTATTTTTGCTTGTCGGTTGGTTTGCAGATTGGAGGATATATGTTTTGTGGGAAACGAGTGAATTGAGGAATGAGGTTCAGTGTGGGATCAATGGGTGGGAAGAGATCTGCTATGAAGTCCAAGAATTTGAAGATCTATGCACAGTTTTTGTTGTGGTTCTTGTTGATCTGTGCCGCGCAGGTTTCGCGTGCAGTGACTAATCCAAGTGATGGTAAGGACTAAGGGCTCTTTAGCTTGTGTTTTCTGGGTATGCTTCAGCATTATGATTCTTTTGTCTGTTTGGTTGCTGAGAAAATGTGGGAAATTAAATAGAAACCAAAGTCATAAATATTATGTTTTATGCTGACTTTTAAGTTCTTTGATTGTATAAGTTCACCGAGAGTTTTGCAAATACCTGAGTCAAGGTTTTTGTTTTCTGGGATGGCAATTATTGAGAGTCTATGATTTAGAATTATATTTTACTTATCTCTTTCCCATACTTAAATGACAACCAAACAAAACCCATTAATTTATGTCATTTTTATTTCTGTTTTCTGGAGATGATCTACCTATCTGGAAAACCCTTCAGTAGGAAATCTTTCTTTTTGTTGTCTATTTTCAATAATAGTAATGCTCAAGTGTTTGGCAGTCGAAGTTTTCAGCTGCTGGTATTTTTTCTTCAAATCCCGCCTTCATTAGTGTTGGGACGTTTAGGGTGGGGGGGCCACCCAAAATGTGTAGCCCAGCTTCTGGACCAAAAAAAGAAAAGAAAAAGAAAGATGATGAAGAAGAATTGTCTGCGACTCTGTGTTTTGTGTTTATACTTTATAATTGTGTCTGTCAATGCGAACCAACATTATTATGTGTTTATTCTGTTGAACCAGTTGCTGCAATTAATAACCTATATGTTGCACTGGGCAACCCTGTTCTTCCTGGTTGGGTTGCTGCTGGAGGAGACCCGTGTGGTGAAGCATGGCAAGGTGTGGTGTGTAACAATACAGAGATAATAAGAATGTACGGTAACCCCTTTTCCTGACTATGTACATCCATAGGTCCTCTAAACATGGTTAAATGTCAGGCTCTCATATGGATATCTGGGTTTACAGTGTTCTTAATGCCGGCAATTTGGGAGGAGAACTTGGTGATACCTTGCGAATGTTTGTTTCTATAGAAGTAATGTAAGTGGTACTCTCTCTCTCTCTCACTGTGCGTGTGTCCCCAGACAAGCACACACGTTCTGTTAATAATGTATTATACTTGTGGATGCGTGCTAAAGAGTTTAAGATTAGGATTGTTGAATATGCTTCCCATACTCATGAATGGGAGCTGCTACTCGTATATATAACTGAAGCTGTACAGTATGACATCATTTACAAGATTCAAATGTAGATTTACATAATCTTATCTTTATCTAAAACTCTGCAATCGCTATCTTGTGTTTGAGTTGTTGATCTCTTATCTGCAACGTCTTCCTTCTTTGAAATGTTATGTTGGTTGGACTGATCAGAAGTTGTCTCAATACGTGCTAGATTTCATTTCTTCTTCATCATCATTAGAGTCCCTTGCCATTTCTTGTTTTAGGTGATAACAAGCAGAGCGACCACATAATGCTTGTGATTGGGAGCTTACCGACAACAAGAGACAACAGGGGGACTACATGAGGGATTGGGTTGGACACATAGGGTTTTTGGGGAAGTAAAAAAAAAAATGAATCCAATCTTTGAAGTCTCTAAATAGTCTGACATAAATAGATAGTTTAGACATCTTGCCAAAGATAATTAACTTGTAACATATCATCTGTAATTGCTATGTTGGGATGTCATGTGTTCTTGTTTCCTATTCTTCATTGAACTGTTGGAACATCATGATGTCTGATTTTGAATTTTCCATCATTTGCAATAAACAAACTTGTTGATTCGTTCCATATGTTAAATCACCACTTATTGTAAAAACTTAAGCTAATAGGAAATAATAAATTTAATCATTTCCAATGCTGCTTCTCGACTCAATGTCCTCCTCAACAAGTAAAGTCCAACATGTAGAATATTTAATTGAAATGAGGCTTAAACATTGTGGAGTCAGGGTTCAAACTCAAGAGCTTTGATACCATGTTAAATCACCATATATCCCTAAAGTTTAAGCTGATATGAAAATGGTGAATTTACTCATTTATGTAATATTCTAACACCATATGCACAGGATATTAGACATAAACAGGGAGGGAAAGAATTCTTACTTTATGTTCATATTATATGGGATGTTATAGACATTAGGTAGTCATCTTTCTCTTGCATTTGTGGGGGTAATGTCATTAACGTTGGTCCAATTGTTTTGTTGGCAGAGATCTAAGCAACAACCACATTGGAGGGAGTATTCCATCCAATTTGCCTGCTACCATGCAAAACTTGTATGTATTACTCTTTATCAGATTTACAGTATTATACTCTGCCTATATAATATTAGCCTATGAAACTTGAGTGTATATACCTGTTCTGTCATTTTGTGCAAAGGATATAATAGTCTTTACCTTTGGTAGTTTCCTTTCAGCTAACCAGTTCACTGGAAGTATCCCGACATCTTTATCCTCTTTAACTCAACTGTCAGCCATGTAAGCTTTTCCCTTCTCGAATTTTATGTTTGACTGGTTCCTCCTTGGAGCCATCCCAATTTTCATGTAACTATCCTGTAAGGTCTATTTGTTTTTGCCTTTCAGGTCTCTCAATGAAAATCATTTATCTGGAGAAATACCGGATGCCTTTCAATCCCTGATTGGGTTGATCAATCTGTAGGATCTCATTTTTGTATTTTGCAAACCTTCATGTCCAGATTAACTTTTATATACGCATCTCATTTTGACTGCCACTTACCTTTGTGCAGAGAT
Source organism: Alnus rubra (assembly GCA_028654335.1). Lineage (NCBI taxonomy): Eukaryota > Viridiplantae > Streptophyta > Magnoliopsida > Fagales > Betulaceae > Alnus > Alnus rubra. The sequence goes on from JAJPGS010002095.1 coordinate 1,721,725, forward strand.
TTGTCCAGTAACAATTTGAGTGGGAAACTACCTCCTTCTGTAGAAAATTTGTCTTCTCTGACCACCCTGTGAGTATTTTGTCTTGGTAATGCCGTTATTCATTTGCTTCCTTTATCTTTGCATTGAATGCTAACTTCATAGTTGTCAGACGCTTGCAGAACAATCAGCTGTCCGGGACCCTTGATGTTTTACAAGATCTGCCTCTGAGAGATTTGTACTGTTCTCAACCATGTTTTAATTTTTAGAAGAAAAACTTATTTTCTCCTGTTTTATAATTTGAGAATCATGTGGAATTTCATTGTCTTATATGTTTTTATTTTCTTGTGTCTATTTCCCCTCTTGTTTAACAGGAATATAGAGAATAACCAGTTCTCTGGACCAATACCTGAGAAGTTGCTAAGCATTGCAAACTTCCGGTAAGAGGCTGAAACCTTGAATGATTTGGTTTGTTTCCATTTGAAATAGATTACTTTTCTCATTTTAAATTTGAAATGATGCACTACTCATGGAGGTTATGGTATCAAATATGACCTGTGTTGGAAAGAAGATTTATGTCAAAGAATGTTTCTCATTCCACCAATTTAGGAATTTTCAGAAACTCTTTAAAATTTTATCTTATCTTTATAGACAAAGTTCCTTGAGACTCGACCACTGGGGAATAGGTAAGGATAGTGGAAAAGAAAAAGAGAAAAATGATGTAGGACATGATATGTTTTTCTGAATTGTGTGGTCACTGGCAAAGAAACCAACCAGTGTGAGCTTCCTTTAAACAAGATGGCCTGTAAATCTCGAATAACCTAAAAAAATATACATGTTAAGTCATGAGGTGATGAATACATTGGGTTATCACTATTTAGTTTTTGACATCTCAAAATGAAAGCTGAACTAATTTCTTTCATGCCGCTTAAAACTATACCTGATGTTGATATCATAGATCACAGTGGCAGAGCCTGCCAGTAGACTGGAGGAATTTTTTCTAGGTATGAGAGTCGGTGATAATGACACAAACTGTCATTTCCTAGTGACTTGCGAATTTGCATTTTGCATGGGTTTCCATGCAGCAAGTCAGCAATGCCAACATATCTCCTATTCAGGTTTCTGAGCAGCATTCAGGACAATCAAGAGTGTAAAGATTAAATAGCTACCTTCATTGGAGCATTATATTTGCTAGCAGTTTATCATGTCTGGCTTCATTGTTGATTGAATTCTGCAATATTTTGTTATTAACAAAAGAGGAAAGACATTTTAAGTACTTATCAAAAAAGGAAATGCATTCAAAGTACTTTATACTTGTCAGTTTGCACATCTGTTTCCTAATATTGATAATTTGCTGTGCAGAAAAGATGGAAACCCATTCAATACTACCACTGCCCCACTTCCTCCGCCTACATCCCCATTAAAACCACCACCAGCGGGTCCAGCACCACCATTTTTTAAGACACCAGATTCTCAAAAGACACCTGGAAAACAGGCTGATGGTCCATCTTCAACAGAGGAATCAAACTCTGGAAAATCGAAAAAATCTTTATCCACTAAACAGGTGGTTGGAATATCAGTTGCAGGTTTTTTTGTAGTTATTGTTCTGGCACTGGGACTTGTACTCCTGATTCCAAAGTTTAGCAGACGAAGGGAAAATGAGGACAGATTTTCCAAGTGGTATCAAATAGGTGCATATGAAGGGGACAGACAGAATCCTAGGGACAATGGATCCTTATTTCAACCAAACAATGAGAAAGGTACAAATATTATTATTAGTTTATAAATCAATTCACTACAAGTCATATGATGTCTTACAATATTGTTTATTTTATTTCAATCTTTTTATCAATGACTTGAGGTTCTTTGAGCAGTACGAAAAGGGGCAATTGTGAGGCCAAAGGAGGATCATCAGATGGAGACTAGAAGAGTAGGAGCAGTTCGAAAACTACAAGATGAGAAAGAGAGAAATGTGCAAAAAATGGGCACAATACCAAAGAGGGAGGATCATGAGATTGATATGAGTACATTTAATACGTATACAATTCCTCCTCCCCCTCCCCCTCCCCCTCCTCCTCCCCCTCCTCCTCCACCTCCACCTCCTCCTCCACCTCCTGTTGAGAAGGTCATTGTAGAGCCAAAGTTACCTGCTGAAGTAACTACAGTGAAGCCTTCCACCAGAACTCTATACCCCCCAACTAAGGCAAAGTCTTTCACCATTGCATCCCTTCAGCAATATACAAACAGCTTCTCTCCAGAAAACCTTATAGGAGAAGGCATGTTGGGGAATGTGTATAAGGCACAGCTTCCTGATGGGAAGGTACCATTCATGACTATGAACTTAATCAATGTATAGCAACTACTTTGTGGTGGATTAACCTTTCTTGGGTTCTCATTACCTTGGAGTATTGTTGTGCCGTGTTCACCTTCTTTGTTTATGTTTCTCTCAACTATTTTATTGTTTTTGGCATTCTTCTTGTATGCACTTTTCCTTTTTTAAGTTTACTAGGCAGAATATAGAATTTAATCTTTTAAGCCTTCAATTAATCTCACTACCAACCAAATAATAAATGAAAGATATGACTGAGCTTGTATCAGAATGGCAAAAATATAGGAGGCATGGGTGCATTTATTTGGTAATATCTGTGTTACTTCTCTTCTTTAGTCATCATCTCAAATAAGCTTTCCCTGGAGCAGTGAGAAAATCATTTGATTCACTCAACTTACCATCTCATCAGTTTTTCTCTTTGATGATTTCTGTACTTGTTGAGATTATAGACAGTATAAAAAGTTTGAAACTCATTCGGAAACATAAATTTTTAGTTGCCTCTGGCATTGTAGACTTGTAGTTGCATAATGATGTTGGGGTTGTGTGTTTCTTGGTAACTTTGATGCTTTTACTGGTCTTATTTCAGGATGCATTCCTTTTCTTATAATAAAAGGATTTCACTCTTTGAGTAACATTCACATTCTGTGAGCAACAAAGTTGCTTACATCTTTTCTAATTTGTGTAAAAACAGCTATCAATATAGGGCAAAGGTGATGAAAGATTGTTGAGTCCTTTTTTTTTATTAGGTTTGCGATTTTTATTGTCATCAAAACTAAATTCCTCACCATGGCTGATGCCTAATTTGACATCCTCTTCAAAGAGTGTTATTCCGTGTTAGTGTGAATTCTGCTGTTCATAGTTCTATGGAACTCTGTAAAATTGATTGTGCAAAGATTAACTATGAAATTGTTATGAACTTAAGTTATGCATAAGTGATCCTCTCTCTCTCTCCAGTTGCTTTATGCATAGAATGGCTTCAGATATTGACGTTTGATCTTTTGGATGCTGTTATAGCTACTTGCAGTCAAGAAACTACACGAGAGAACTTCCAGTCGGCAGAAAGATGATGAGTTTCTTGAACTGGTAAACAACATCGATGGAATCCGACATGCCAATATTGTTGAGCTTAACGGTTACTGTTCAGAGCATGGTCAAAGGCTTCTGATATATGAGTATTGCAGTAATGGGACGCTGCATGATGCACTGCACTCAAATGATGAGCTTAAAAGGAATCTTTCATGGAATGCCCGCATTCGGATGGCTCTTGGAGCTGCAAGGGCCTTAGAGTAAGTCAAGCAACCATTCAGATGGAAATTTACGGTCCAACTTGTTAACTTTGCAGCTTATAATGGGTTTACAATATGCATCTTAAAATTACTTATCAAAAAAAACAATATGCATCTTAAAACTGTGGTCACTGTGTACCATAATTTAGGAATTTGTCCGCCTTCAAGATTGGATCCAGGTAGTGCCTTCCATACATGTTGAAACATGATACTCTCAACTGGGAGATGAGTTAAGAAATTAACCTTAAACACTCTATATTAGTTAAAAAAATTATAGCTAATTTTTCTAGAAGGTTGAACAAAAATATTTTGGTAAATAAAAAATATAATATGATAAATGAATATGAGGTATCATCAAGGACAAAAGGCCATTTGAGATGTGTGACCCAATCACTTTATTATAAGCTGTAAGAAATTCAGTTCACCTCTTGTCAAAGAGGTAGGATTAAGTGCGATGCGATATATTGGTCTTACATTTGACAGAAAAAGGAACTTCGATAGTGCTGTTCTCAGATTGCACACTGATTTATATTCTGCATAGAAATGAATTAGAGGAGGTGAGGGGGAGAGTTATCCTATTTCTATTCTGGCACGAATATTTTAAAGGAAGCATGCACCATTTCTAGTACTGATTTTGTCGTTTTGTTTGAGAAGGTATTTGCATGAGGTCTGCCAGCCACCAGTCATACACAGGAATTTTAAGTCTTCCAATATTCTCCTTGACGATGATCTTTTGGTTCGTGTCTCTGATTGTGGTCTGGCTCCATTGATAGCATCAGGCTCTGTAAGTCAGGTAAGTCATATGCTGATGTATGAAGTTTGTTACTTCTACGTATATATATTGGACAGTAACCAACATTAGTTTTAAATATTGTTGGGAACTTATCTTCTGGTTTGATTTTGGTACAGTTACTGGATTATTATCGTCATTGCCGCTACAACTGTCTAAATTACTTTACTTTCAGCTGTCAGGAAGTCTGTTAGCTACTTATAGTTATGGAGCTCCAGAATTTGATTCAGGAATTTATACTCAAAAGAGTGATGTTTACAGCTTTGGAGTGGTTATGTTAGAACTTTTAACAGGTCGAATGTCCTATGACGGGTAAATATGCAAAACCAAATTGTATTTAAGATACCTTTCTTTTTTGCGGTAAATTACATCGGCCTGAACTTTTTGTACAGGAGACGGATTCGTGGGGAGCAATATCTAGCGAGATGGGCAATCACCCAACTTCATGACATCGATGCATTGTCAAGGATGGTTGATCCTGCTCTCAATGGAAAATACCCAACCAAATCTTTATCACACTTTGCAGACGTTATTGCTCGGTGTGTTTTGGTGAGCACAGTTGATGTTAACTTCTTCCTCTCTTTTTTTTAAATAAGTAAATTTAGTCTTATTGAGTCGATGTTGACTTCTATAAGTTGCTTATTAAGACCTGTTATGGAATATTCTACTAGTGGGGTACCACTGGTCCTGAGTATAATTTATAGGTGCACTCAGGTCAAGATAGAATGCTTCAAAAGCTCAAATAGAATAAGCTTGTAGTGCTAAACTTATATTATATGTGACATATTTTCTCTCCTAGTAAAATTGATATGCTCTCCAATCCAATTGATTTCCTAACCTCAAGCATAATTTGCAGTCTGAGCCGGAATTTAGGCCATTAATGTCTGAAGTTGTCCAAGACTTAATAGACATGATAAGGAGGGAGCCCAACGGCAGCGGATCCAATGAAGACTGACTGAGATTAGGAAATGGATCAGTAATTTTGGCTTATGAATGATGAAGGTGATGAATATTTAATCTGCAGGATAACAACCGAAGAAGAGAAATCTATTCTGAACAAGCTGCCGACGAATGCCCCTACTAACACACCCAGCATTCACAACCAAAACTCTTACCAAAGAGGGTCTTCCCATCAGCTTCAGAAATTCTTATGGTTCGTTATTCGTGATCACTCTATTGTCCATTAAACTACAAGGATGTCTGCACCTGGCACATTTGCTAACCAATTGATTCATAACTATTGATAATGGGAAAAAAAAAAAAAAATTGGTGTTTGTATTTTTTTTTGACTGTATGGATCTGGACTCTGCTGATTGATGTGAGTTCAATTCTTTTTTTTTTGTCAGATATGCATATTTAGAAATTCCCCAAGACCTGGACTTTATATGCTAAAGGATCTGGATGGTATTACTGGTGAACCGTGGCATACACTGCATATTAGGTTTTAGGTGTTAGAACAGTTTCTAGTGTCAACTGCTGAATCAATTCACACCTGCAAAAAAGAAAGAATGTGAGCACTAGAGCCTTTAGGTAGGTGGGTGCTGGCGATAGATAGCTACTATGCTTAAGTCAGTATTGTTTGAGAGAGATCTAGTGTACTAAGTTTACCTTGCTGAGATTTACCTTTTATAGCGTTACGTTTCAGCCTAATGGAAGGTTATTCCCCACGATGGCCTAGGTTTAAGCATCCCACGTCCCCTCAATCAGGAGTGTATCTGGCATAGTGGGGTTGAGCATGGTTCTGTCTTGGGGTGCAATTCACTATTGTTGGGATGGATTTTCTTGCTACGCATGACATGATGGAATTGGGCCTTGGATTGGTTTTGAACGTATGGATCGATTTTGTGGCTTTTGCATATGAATTTTGTCACGTGGCCAATTCCCGACATATGGTAAAGTTCATATTAGGTTGATGCAAATGATACAAATTTTAAGTAGAACTCATCCTTGAAAATCGACTTATAAGGGGAGGGTGTCAAAGAGCTTATACACACATGGTTAAAATTACACTTAACCTATGTGGGACACTATCATCGTAACATACCTATCACATTATGCAGTCGACATTCACAGTGGCTCATTCTATCGACACAGATACGATGGTAACTCTTTCTCTTTTGGCGCCTCCACTTATCTACAGTATTTAATGATTTAATACTATGCTCATATATAGTACCAAAAACATTTTAATTCGGCTTATAAGTCGTCTCTTCTGTGATTCGACCACAAAGCTAGCCGCAATCCATTCGATCTTATACTTGACGAACTGGGTTTGATCTCATACTCGAAGTAGTGGCTAGCTCTGAAACTAAATGATACAAATTTTGGATCAAACTCATTTTTGGAAACTAGCTTGCAATGAAAGGGTGTCCAAGAGCTTATATACACATCGTTAAGATTAGATTTAACTCATGTGGGATACTAAGATTGTAACAACAAATGATTATGCACCACAGGATTTGAACAATATATGGGCCATTGCCTAGATGAACATAAAGGATTTGAACCGTCCATAATTTCATTTTTCAAGCCTATACAAATTTCCACAATTGAAATACTAAGGGCATGTTTGGGTGTCAATTTATTTTTTTACTATTTTTTGAGTTTATAACTGACCCGTTTGGGTGTTATTTTGTCCCAACTCAACTTTCTTAAACAAAAAAAAAAAAAAGCAATGAAAAAAAATTATCCAAGGGTGGTCGGACCACCCCTAGGTCTTTGGGGGTGGCTAAGCCACTCCTGAGCGGTTTTTGGGGTGGCAGAGCCACCCTAAGGGTGGTCAATATATATATAGTTTTTTTTTTTTTTTTTTTTCTAAAAAAAAAAATCATTTACTTTTTACAACTATATTAAGTTAAATTCATCTTTCTAAACATTTTTTTTTTCAATTTTGTTTTATATTCTCTAAATCATCCCAACATAATTTTCCAAATTATTTTCTAGGGTTCAAAACCAATCAAATTGATCCTTAGGGTATAATCCATTATCAGACACATAAGCTGAGTGTCTCATCATATTCATTAGTTTTGCGACATGTGCATACATTGCACAAAACAACTCAAATAAACTTCACTACATTAGACTCATATAACGGTGGATTGTCACGTCAATGACACATCATTAAAAAAGGCCATAAATGTTAAAAATGTCACATCATTAAAATGAAACGTACGTAGAAGAGTAAAATACGTATATAATAATAAAAAAGTAAAGGAGAAAAAAAGGTAAACTAAACACACGTAAATGAAAATTTCCTACAATTCACTGTCCAAAGAAAATTGGAGTAGAAATATTGTAGAAAATATACGAGATAGGACTCCCTGCTCGAACAGAAAGCCCTCTACCCGAGCAAGTAGCCCCACCACTACCATGCCCCCCTCACATTCCCTTGCCCAATTACAAAGGGTAGAAGGATTGGACAGGGTCCCCAATTATAAGGAATTTCGATCCAAACACATGCACCCCCCATCTGTTTCATTTGCCCATCCGCTAACCCTTCTCCAACCATGAAAAAAGCACTTGCTAGTTGCTATGTCCAAAAGAGACCAAAGGAAAATAAGGAAAGGAGAACATAGCACCCATCATTTCGTGAAGAAGTAGTGGAAAGAAGACAAATCTGTTCATAGTGTTATCATTTACCAACTATTATTGTGACAGTTAATTGGATATCCCTAACCCATAGTTAGATATAGACTTCATTTTGTTTGTGAAATGTCTATTCCACTAGGAAAAAGGAATAGCTATTCCTATTCTTTTGTTTGGTTGTAACACTGGAATATAATACTGAATATGCATTTCTTTGTTTAGTACAGTGCAATACGCTGGTGAATAGAATCATATTATAATCAAATTTCCTAAAACACCCTTATAATACAAATATAATTTAAATTCTTAATGACATTTTTTCATTATTTTAGAAACATAAAGAGTCGTATTGTAACGACCCACCCCAAATGACATAATATTGTCATAATCACCTCCTCTTGAGACCCAGCGTCCCGCTGACAACTCTCATGAGTCACCCAATTTTTTGAGTCCTAGCAAGTGCTCTTTGACAACCCTCGTGGACTTGTGCACGCCCTCATCACCGTTGAATTTGTTCCTTTCTTTTCTTTTCTCTTTTTTGTTCGAATAATAAAAATTTGGATAACATCTACACCAGTAGCACCTACAATATCCCATCAAGCATCAGTCATCATATTTTAAGAATTTATAATGACTTAGCGTGCCATGCAAACTTCCTTTCTCGAATTATAGAATTATAATTATTTATTTATTTATTTTTAACATATATACAATATAATTTATATGCGTAGCCTTCCCCTCCAGGATGAATTGTGACTTTTCGAAACTACAGAAAAATGTGTAATGGCATGTTTGACGACAATTTTAAAAATATTTTGTTGTTTTAAAAATAAAATATGTTTGTTAATGCGTTTTGGAAGTATTTTTTGTTTTTGATTTGAAAAAACTTTATTTTAATGTGACATAAATGTTAAAATAATTAAAAGCATTAATGCTATTTTTAATAGGTTGTTATATGACTTTTATACCACTAGGATGACGTGCTATTGAAAATTAATCTTTGAATTAGTAAATAGATAGTAAAGAAAAAAAAATCAAAGGTTAATTTTTAATACCACGTCATTTCAGTTATATAGTAGTCGAATAGTATTCTACTAAATAATATTTCTCTATTGACAGCATGGCCATAATTTAAAACACAAAATACTCTTTTAATGTTAATTTCTTTTTGTTTTTTTTGTTTTTTTAAAAAAGTACCTTTCAAAATATAAAATATTTTCGAACATACATCTTAAAAAAAGAAGAAGAAGCACTTTTCACCTTGATATCACGTTTAAGGGTGCATTTGTGGTTGCGATTCGTAGATAATAAGTGCGATTTTAAACCAAATCGCAGAACATAAATCGTTTGGGAACTGCGTTTCTAAAAATTGTGATTTGAAAACGTAGAAAATCTGCTTTTTCAAATCGCAGGTAAGATTGTGTTTTTTTGAAAACGCATAATTTTAAAGGCTAATTTGCGATTTTAAATGCTAAAAGATTTTGCCAAATGCTTAATTGGATTTTTAAAAATCATTTTTTTCAAATCGCATATTTTAAAATCGTGATTTTAAATCGCAAACCCAAACGGACCCTAAGAGTAAAATTTTTTAAGGGAAAAATACAATTTATTCCCCTTAAAGTTTGACTACTTTTTTTACTTTTGTCTCTAATGTTTAAAAAGTTGCAATGTGTCCCTACAAAGTTTTCAAAATTCTCAATGCATGCAGTTAGCCATTTCTGTCTTCTTTGACTGAAAATGGCTCACGTGCGCCGCACATGCATTTTTTGGTACAAAAATTTCAAAATTGTCTCATATATACGTGTTAATTTCCAAAATGTCATTGTTTTCTTTTTTTTTTTTTTAAAAAAAAAAAGAAAAAGAAAAAGAAAAATGACCAACACCATTTGGCCTCTTGGGTGGCCGAACTAACCCCATAGGCTGTGCACCACCCCCATTCCGGCCAAATGGGTTGGATTGACCACCCCCTTGGCCAAATGGGGGTGATTGAGCCACCCCCAAAGTACTCAGCCACCCTTATTTCGGTCAAATGGGGGTGGCCGAACCACCCCTTTTCGCCTACGAGGGTGGCTACAACCACAATTTTTTTTTTTAGTCATTCATTCTTTTCTTATTTCTTTTTTTGAGGACATTTATGTCTTTTCAATACTTCCAGTTAAAAAAGACGGAAATCACTAAAAGATTGGTTTCATTGTGAATTTTGGAAACTATGTTAAGGCACATTGCAAGTTTTTGAACATGAGAGGCAAAAGTGAAAAAGTAATCAAATTTTGAAGGAGTAAATTGTATTTTCACGTATTATTTAGTAAACTTTCTACAACTGTTATATAACTTGATTGCGTGGTGCAAAAATTAGTCATTGGATCAGTATTTACAAAAAAATAGTAATAATTATAAATTATTAATTTTTACTGTCACGTCATTCTAATTATATGACAATTATACGAGAGTCTACTAATAAAATTATTCCCCACCCTTTTCAAAACTATTTCAGTCTATTTGGCTCAAATTTTATAATTTGGTTAATTAAACTAAGCTGACCCCACTTATATTTTTATTACATAATTATCTCGTAAAGATGTAAAGTAGATATAATAATCTCAATTAATTATTGAATTAATCTTTATTAATTTTTTAAAAAAACAAATCAAATGGCTGTTTGCTACCTCGTAAAATAATTTTGAGATAAAATTATGGCATCTAACATCATAATATAAAATGCTTCCCTCTCTTACACGCGCCAAACACTTTTTAACCCTTTTATCTTTTTTAATTTTCCTGGGAAACAAACACACACTCCAAAGACAAAATCCGTACATTCCATCGATTTCCCATACTCTCACTCTTCTTCCTGACCAATCCTCCTAAAGATCCTATTTTTCCCGATTCAGATCTCATCGCGCTTGCCTCACTGAGTTCGGATCTCCATACAATGAGTCGCTACGAGTCCAATCCTTTCGACGAAGAAGAGGTCAATCCGTTCGCGGTGAGTTCTACGCCTATACATACATATTTTTGTATGCATCTATGTTGGAATTGAAATTTTGTGGAATCGGAAATGTTTTGGCAATGGATTTGTTGGATTTTGTTGTTTTGATTTCGATCCCGATTTCGAGTTAGATCTGTTTCTGGTATTTCATTTCCTTGGTGAATTCGATTTCGTAAATCGCAATGTGGTTCACGTATCTATTTTTTACTTGTATGTCTTTTCCTCCTTTACAAATTAACTTTCTGCTTGGGTGCCGAGAAATCCGAGGAAATGTGAAGAATACAAATTGTTGGATCTTAGGAGCTATTGTCTTATATATTCGTTTTTCTTTCGTAATCCCATTCTCACCTGTTAAGATGGAGCATAATTGGAATGTTATCGCTGTTACTTCTAGTTCCCTTTTTATTTTTAGAATGGTTTCACTTGTTAAAGCGAATTAGGTTTAAGAGATTAGATGTCTAATTTATTTTTATATATATATGTTACTTAATACTTATAATTTGTGTTCAATTACTTGATATGTTTGAGATTTGTTTAGTAGTCTTTGTCCATGAGTATGGCATGTTGATTTTTGCCTTAGCAAAACAAAGAAGAAAATTTTGATTTATTATAAGCAAATTGAAATGCGGGAAGTTATATCACGAATTGTGAGATAACTTTCATTGTTTTGTATACTCTTGGAGAGTTTTCTGGTTAGTGGTTACCCATAGATGGGAATATATTTTGTCTTGTTATGCTCCTAATTTGTATCGATTTGTCATACTCACGTACTCTATATTATCACTTTTCTTTTTTCCATTTTTGATAGACTCAAACTTTTGTTAATATTATAGGATTCGGCAGGTAGAGGGAAAGGCTCAGGGCAATCAAACTATGGCGGAGGTGCTTTTTATATGACAGTAAGCTTGCCCTTTTCCTTTCCCTGATATCTTTATGTTTAACATAAGGCTTTTTTTGGTCAACCAATGCAGAAGAGGCATCTGTGATGTGCTTTATTTTCCATAAATGCAACATTACTCATAGTTTTTGGTTTCTTTTACATTGTGTTTGGTCCAGAGGTATGGATGCATAGGTTATTGGCTTGATGGATTCCCAATATTAACGAATTGGAAATGTTGGATCTGTATGTGTAGAAATCCATTTATATTTTCTGAATGACTCATCAATTTTTTTATACTTGATGATGTTGGAATCCAATTGGTAGAGCTGTTAAGGTTTGACAAGAATATGCGATCTGACTTAAAGAGGACCCTTTTTAGACATCAAAGTTGTGGTGGACCAAAATCTTATTCATTAGTTCATAGGATGATGACTGCTCTTAATGCACTCATTTACAGAGTAAGACTTAGAGGATATTTCGGCTTATTGGATTAACCAGAATTATTCACTGGTAGGCCTTAAGCAACACATTTAATTCCTATTCTTCTGATCACTTATTTATGCATAATCTTTCTAGCCAGTGACACTGTCTGCATTCACTTGTATAACTTGTTTGCTTCATGGAATTTTTATGGGAGACTGCTCTTTCAAAGTTATGGGTGCATACTGTGACATTTTTACGTATCCTTTTTTGTGGATGCATCATCATGCAGTAGTGACATGATATTGCCTTCATAATGTACTGAATCCATATATATTCTTATGAAACTATTCTTTTGGCATTTTTAGAATCCCGGAAGTGTTCCTCCTGCTACCTCAAGGCTTTCACCACTGCCTCCTGAACCTTATGATCGTGGTGCTACAATTGATATTCCTCTTGATAATGGAAAGGTGGATTAAAGTTCTCAATGTTAAATTGGAATGTACATTTTGCTATCTGAATGTTCTGTTTGATTGCATATTTCCCTTTGCGTTTCTTTTAAATATATTTCCTGTTTAACTTTAGGATTTGAAAACAAAGGAGAAGGAGCTCCAGGCTAAAGAGGCCGAGTTGAAAAGGAGGGAACAGGTAATTACTCCTACAATTGCATATGGTCCCTTCTGAACATGGATTCATAAATCACATAACTGATGCTTTTAGAAAAACTTTGTAGACCATTCTTCCACATGAATGGCACTGAAATCACTATAAGTTTGTTGATTTCAGCTCTCTTACCTATCAAAAAAAAAAGAAAGGGTTGTTGATTTCAGGGTTCATATTAGGCAATTCTTTTCTAGTAGGAAAAGTGCGTGCTATGTGTAACTGTTGGCAGGGAAAGGATAATAAATTAATAATCAGCCACTTATTGATTGACTTAGGTCTAGCAAAATATTCACATTCAAAAACTTTATTGTTTTATTTTTTTCTCCTAAAATTATTATATTGACATTATTTTCAGTCTGTGTTATATATAAATACATGTATATTATGAGACGTATATATACTTCTATTTTTTTTACTTTGGCTATCTTTTATGTGGAAACTAAATTTGACATTGTACAGTATATGCTCTCAGCATGGCCTTAGTTTTAATTGGGTAATTTTAATTCCAAAGGGTACCTCAATCGGTTAGGGATCTTACCTCATAAAGCGGTGGTCACTAGTTTGAATTTCTCCATTTCCCTCCCCTTGGGGCCAATTACTTTTTATTTTATTTTATTTTTTTATGACAATGAACCCCTCCAAGACATGACCACTTCGTATACCCACCCTTGTCGGGTAAACCTCGAACCCGTGCAAAATGCCCATTTCACACGGATCGGGTAATACTCTGGCTTCGCCAGCGGGCTGGCCCGAAGAAATTGTATGCACCCAAGGAGATTTGAACCTTATACCTGATGGAAATGCCACCAAGACCAAGGCCCTTACAACTTAAGCCAACCCCTTGGGGCCAATTACTTACAAATATAAAAAGTTTTAATTGGGTAATTTCATGTGCTTTTAGACAAACTCTGCTTATTTTGTAATCACATATCAGCTTTCATGATGCTTTGCAGGAAATAAGACGGAGGGAAGATGCTGTAGCAAGAGGTATATCCGTTTTTCATTTGTGCTTAAAAGAAACTTTGGTAATGATGTGCATTGCCAATTTTTCATGTACTTTTTACAATATAAGATCTTTCTTTTGTTTTGCAGCTGGAGTTGTTATAGAGGAGAAAAATTGGCCCCCATTTTGTCCTCTCATCCATCATGACATTGCAAATGAAATACCTATCCATCTACAAAGAATTCAGTATGTTGCTTTTACGACATATTTGGGTAAGTTAGCTAAAAGTCCTAGCTCTTGACAGTTAGATTCAGTGTTTCAACGGGTCATATATTATTCACTTGTGTATCTGTATTTATCCCACTTTTCTTTGTAAAATTGAAGTAGTTTAAGTTAACAAATTGATGTTAAAATGTTCTAAATTTGTAACTTTCTTCGGAAGTGGAACCCGGAGGCATTATTTGAAAGTAATGCGCCCTCATCTATCTCTTCTCTTTGCTGGGTGGGGGATAAACAAAAAAAAAAAACTGTGTTGCCTATTTCTGTGAAAAATAAAGCCACTATTTATAGCTTCATTAGGAAGCTCATGAGGTAGTTAGAGGATCCAACTTAAATGATTAAGCTATGACAAGAAAAATTCACCTCGTTCCTCCCTGTGAAGGTTGGTGCGTATATCAGTACATATAATGAACAAGGAGAAGAATAGTCTGTTATTTTTTTGATTGTAAGTTACGCAGACATCCGGTGGTCTTGAATTACGACTTCAACACCCCCCCCCCCCCCCCCCGGCGTCCACCTTTATTCTTATGAGGAGAGAAGGTGATATTTGAGCTAGAGCTTACTGGCATCTAAATTCCCACTTAAGACCTTTTAGTCTGTATCTATGCTAGCATTCTGAAAGAGTCTGTGTAAATCCTAATAGCTAGTAGATGAAGTTGATATTTCTTAAATCCTCAATACCATATTCAAAAAGTACTTAAAGAAAATAAAAATCTAGCTTATTCAAACAGAAAGACCACATGTTCCAATATCTTTCACAGCTTAAAAAACCAGAGTTAAAAAGGTTGTCCACATTATTAATTAATTTGAGAGTCAATTCCATGTTTCAAAATTGGTAATAAGATCATGAAGAGATCTATTTCCTGATATCGGCATGTTTCTGTGCTGAAAGGGGAATGGAGCTTTACAGCTTGACTGATGTCTCGAGTACCAGAGTTATGTCTAAAAGGTTTGTCCTCAGGTTTCTGGCCGAGTTAATACTCACACTGCTTCAAAGCTTCCAATCCCCTCCCCCCTTTTACTGTTTGCTCCCTGATCTGGTCGAGTTAGCTGCCTGGAGTTTCTATTTGACAAACTATTCATTTTCTTTTCAAATATGCCTCCTGCATATTTTATGGTTTTGAGATGTTATGCTGATAAGATGGACATTGTAGCTTCTTGTTGGATGTGCCCCTTTTCAGTTGGTTGAGGCAGATCTTAGTGACTTTATTCTATTCCCTGCTCTTGTACCAAAAATGTTCTAATAAAAAACAAAGTCAAGATGGTCTCTTTTGACTTTGACTATGCCACACGTGCGTGCACATACAAAAAAAAAAAAAAAACTAAAAGAGTGACTTTGAGTTTATGAACTTTGTAATGTTTTGCAGGTTTGATTGTGTGTCTTTTGTGGAATATCGTGGCCATTACCACAGCCTGGATCAAAGGAGAAGGTTAGTTATGCAACTTAATTATAGGCCCCTAATCGTATAATATAAGTCTCGCATGATTTGGTCTTGAACACATCTTCTGTTGTAGGCCCGACAATTTGGTTTCTAGCTATCATCTACTTCATATCAGGGGTTCCTGGAGCATATGTGTTGTGGTATCGCCCTCTTTATCGTGCGATGAGGTAATATTCTGTCTGATTCGACCTCAATTGTTTTTTCACCACTGGGAAAAACATTATAGGAGATTTCCACTTTTCCAGCATATTTGTGAGGCCATGAAATGATTAATTCTGATTATTTTTTGTTTTTTTTTTTGTTTTTGGTTTAACTATGGGATGGGTCCCAACATTTTGGAGCTCCAGAATGTCTTCCCATGGGACGAGTCTGTAAATTTGGGGGAAGTATGGGAATAATGTGAAATACTTGAGAAGGTTGACACAAAAACAGACTCAATGTTGTAGAAACATTGTATAATATGTTTGTAGGCAGCATAAACAAATGATTACTGGTAAAAATATCTAATGCATTTATGGCACCCGGGAAGGAAGCATTTTTTTTTAACTTCCGTTCATTTTTTTAATAGTTAAGTACAAGAAAGAATGTGAGATACAAGGAAGAGATTGCGCTTAAACTAATGCCAAAATTGGAAAGCACGTGGTTACAAATTGTAGTTTTTGATCCACATTAAGATTATTTGAATCAGTTAGGCTGACAGACAATAAATTGTCATACTAAAATATGACGATAATCAGCGTCTCAGTGTGTCCATAGTGATTTAAATCTGTTCATACTGGATGTACATGGCACCCTGCTTCTAAATAGTTGTCAATATTTCAGGTAATTTGTCAGGTACCTTGTAAAAACTGTCAATATGCCATTTGGAATAATAGGACATTTACTCCTTGAGATTTGAAGCACTAATGGATGTCTTGACATGTAGGTAGTTCAGGTCACTGAGCATCTTATCTCTAGTAGAACCTGCTAATTGCCATAGTAATCCTTTTGTGCTTCATACATTACATTGGAAGGGAGTGATGAAAAATATAAGCAGATTTTTTTTTTTTCTTTTTCTTTTTTCTCTGTCGTGTCCTTGATCTTATGTTTTGTTTTTTGTTTGTTCTGACATCAGGTTCTTTTCTAAAATTATGTGCAATCTCCTGTTTCAGGACCGATAGTGCTCTGAAGTTTGGGTGGTTTTTCTTGTCTTATGTGGTAAGTTCATTTGTGTTCTTATTTTAGATATTCTTTCTGCATAGATGTATTGGGATTGCCTCAATTCTGTTTTTCTCCTTGCAGATACACATTGGCTTTTGCATCTTTGCTGCCGTTGCTCCTCCCATTATTTTCAAGGGAAAATCTCTCACGTAAGATTTTGCTTACTAGTTGCATCAAGGGCCTTTGCTTAGCTACACAATAGCTGGTTTATGGTTTTTTCAATGGTTTGTTCTCTCAGAAGTAGGTAACAAAGGTATAGATGAAGCGGGGGAGGAAAATATTAAGATCGTCTGTTACAATTGCTTTTGTCGATATTTGGAACGAATATTTTGCTAAAGGATTTTTTGGTTAATTAAAAATGTTGGCAGAAGTTCTTACATTTTTTACTCTTTATAACAGTGTGTTTGCATATATTAGTAACCAACCTTATTTACTCGTTATATTTATCATGTTTTACTAAAAAGCATTTATGCCATGCATAATGCATAGTACTTGGTATTTCCTAGTGTAATGCCAGTATTTCATTTTGTACTCTGAAGCTGATGTTTTTATGGTATGTTCCTGTGGACAGAGGTATTTTGCCCGCAATTGATGTGTTGAGTAATCATGCTTTGGTTGGGGTAAGTTCTAAGTGCATTTGTTACTCTATATTTGTTACTCTATATTACCCGATTTGTGTGGAGGGGGTGCTTTACACGGGTCCGAAGTTTACCTGACATAGATGGGTACACGAAGTGGCCTGCCTTGGAGAGGTTCCTCGTCATTATATATATATTGACTTCGATGTTGTTATTGGACCACCATGGCGACAATAAATTGACTTTCAGCTATGGGTTTGGCTTAGGTGCTGGTCCAAATTGAATTCAAGTTTTTCATGAGAAAGAGAGTGAAATTAAATTTGGATCGTTGAAAAAAACTGGGGATCTAAAAAAAACAAAAAAAACTACAAGAGATCTTTTGTAGTTTTTTTTACAGCAACTAAGCCAAATCCATATGTAAAGTTCAGGGTAGGTCTAAGTTTAAAGGTTGCCAAATGCAAAATAAAGACGAGAAGGCCTGACCTGCTATGTCAGCAATCGGCATGCCAATGGTTTGATGTTGATGGTTGCTTTCTGCCAATGTTTTTGTTCTTACTTGCAGATATTCTACTTGATTGGATTTGCATTCTTCTGCCTAGAATCAGTGCTCAGTATCTGGGTTATTCAGGTTTAACAATTTTGACTTTTAACTTGCTGCCATTATAAGGTTTAGTGTGTTGGCTTCTCAGACTCTCTTATTTGTTCCTATCTGCAGCAAGTATACATGTATTTCCGAGGCAGTGGCAAGGCTGCTGAGATGAAGCGTGAGGCGGCAAGAGGGACCATGATGGCGGCACTATGACATGGCACAAATTGAACGGAGATGGTAATTTGTGAATGGATTTCACCCGATTTGCCGGAAGAGTTTATTTCTTCACTCAAATTCATTCCCCTCACCATTTTTTACAGTTATACCTCCTGATGTGTTTCTTTTTGTATTTTGTTACTAAAATGACGAATCTAGAATTGGCTCAAACACATTTTACTATTGTCTTTTGGGTCGAATCGGATTAGATATCGCGATCTCTCGCACACCACTCGGTAATTAAGTCCATTTACTTTTGATTTGTGAAATTGAGTTCTTAAATTTATTAATCGTAGCAAATGCCATTCTATCGACAGATCTTAAAGGAATTAGATATCATGGTGCTCATCTCCACCAATGGTGTCTATTTTAGCTGCTCAAAATACAACTTTTTTCTATTTTTGTAAAGCCCATAAACTAACGGTTCTATACAAAGGGGAAAGAAATAGAATGGGGCTGTTGCAGCGCCCAAGTTCTTCTCCTTGGAGTCTTGAGCAGACTTTAAATGAGATTGTGTTGTTTCTGCAATGATCTCTTCCTGTGCTGGGACAGGCACTAGATGAACTATTGATTTTACCTTCCTAATTTGATTTGGTTTTGTTTTGCCTTGCTGGGTTAAGGAGTGTTGAATGGGAGGGAGCAATAAAAAATCATTTATAATGTGAACAGTAAATAGGCAGAAGAAAGAAGAAAAAAAGTTAGTTTGCCTCAACTTTTCGTCTTCAACAGAATATGTAGAATATAATTTTTCATTCTAGTGTGAATAGTAAGTAGACCGAATAGTTTTTTTTCACTATTTACACTGAAAACAGTTTTTTATTGTTTTCTCTCTTCCTCTCCTTTTTTCACTCTCTCTCTCCCTCTTTCTTTCACACTCTCTTCCACACAAAAAATATATATATTTAAAGAAAATTAAGAGTAGAATAGAAAATTTGTTGGAAATAGTATAGAAAAAACAATAGTTAAATTAAAAAACTGTATTTTTTCAATGACTACTTTACCTATTATTATTGGAGATATTCTTTAACTTATCTCATGCCATGGCTGCTTGTTAATTGCTGCTATCATATTGAAAAAGGAAAAATGGATGTTTTAATACATAGAAAAAATTGGATGAAAACAGGTTCATTCAAAAAAGAAAAGAGGGAGGAAAAGGAGAGGGAAGAATCCTCCCTGGTAACTCTTTTCCTTATTCAATAATTAAAAAAAAAAAGAAAAAAAAGAAGAAGAAGGTATGCGGCATCTGTCCTTATAGCATATGACTTTTACATGCATTTTATACTCTATAAGAACATATGTTAAAATACATGAAAAAATCACATACTTTTTTTTAACATATGTAAGTTTAATACTAAGGCTAACAATTATTTATACAACCTACGAATCAAAGATGAATCCAACATGAAATTAATGAGTTAGGGTTGAGGGGTCTTACACTCATGCCTCGACATGATTCGAAATCGACACGCACCCAACACAAAATTAGCCGGAAGGGTCTAACCCGTTTAATTAATTAAATGAGTTTAGTTATAGTTGACCTATATAGTCTTATATCCATGTATCAATACGATCCAAACCTAATATGCAAACATGAATTGACATCCCTATTAAATATTACGAATTGAATTTAGGGTTAAAGATATATTTGGTATATGTGGTTTAAAAATTTTATTTTTTGGTACCTCAATTTCATTTCGCTTTACAGATGTTACCTAGGTTTTAGGAAAAGACTGACTTAGTACCTCAGTCTATTTTTCTGTCCAAATTTTAACGGATTGCTACGTGTCACCCAATGGAAATTGACACATGGCACAATATGAAAAAAAAAATCTTTAAAAATTAATTAAAAATTAAAAAAATGAAAATATTAAAAACTTGCATAATTAAAAAGAAAAAAAAAAAGTTGGGGTGGCCGGCCACCCCTATGGCCTTTATATATATATATATATAGGAAAATGGGTTTTGGCCCTTGGGGGTGGTTGGACCACCCCTAAGGGCCAAAACGGATCACCCCAATAGCCAAAACCCTCAAATATTATTACTTTTGTTTTCTCTATTTTTTTTCTAAAGGTCACATGGGTGGCCAGCCAAGAGCCACCCCCTTTTTTTTTTTTTTTTTTTTTTTCTTTTTTTGAATATTTTAAAGTTTCTTTTTTTTAAAAAAGTTTTTTTAATTAATTTTTTTTATATTGTGCCACGTGTCAATTCTTATTGGTGTTAACGTGACAATCTATTAAAATTGAGGGGTGCTACACATGCACCCCTCATCCACCTTTCATCCTCCATTTATCTTAAAAAAGTTGATTTTAAGCAAAAAGGTGTCTTTGATGTGACATCAGAAACACCTTTTTGCTTAAAATCAATTTTTTTAAGCAAAAGAGGTGGACAAAGGGAGGATGAAGGGAGGATTTTTAGCATTTCCCATTAAAATTTGGACAAAAAAAAAGATAGAGGTAACAAGTCAATCTTTTTTCAAAACTCAAGTACCATATATGAAGCGAATTAAAACTATTATATTAAAAAATAAAATTTTTAATCCACATGTGACAAATATCTCTTTAACCGTTGGATTTAAAAGAAATGTAATTAAAAGGTTCCAGGACAACAACGGTACTGTTTAACCCTAATCTCTCCAACAAATCCAAACCTCACATGATGCCAAAAAGCCATTGAACCCAAAACCTCCACAGATTAGAAAAACAAAGACCACAAATGATGCTCCCCCCCAGTCACAGGTACAGCTACAGCCACAGCCACAGCCACAGCCACAGCTACGGCTCCAGAGAATTAGGTCAAGATACTCTCCACAACTCAATGCAAAACCCAAGTAAGCTTCAGAACCCTTACTCTCCTTTCAAAACTAGGGCTTTTCTAGGGTTTAGTCTGCCCGACCATAGTTTAGCGAAAAGACAGCACTACTCTTTGCGCTATGCTTCACCCTCTTACGGGGGGACCCTTGATATTATGGTAAATTCACATGACCACAAGCAGAATCTAAAAGGACCTAGGGTTTTTCTAGGGTTTAAGCTTCAGTGCCATTCCAGAACATTAGCTTTGTCCCCGAAAGGTTCTTCGATTAATGGTAGGAAGAAGAGGTATGGAGGTGCGTTGCCTTCGATTTTGAGGTCTTTGGAGTCTGAAAACGATGTCGAAAAGACCCTCGATTCGTTTGATGGGAATTTTAGTCCAAAAGAACAGACGGTGATTCTCAGAGAACAGAGTAGCTGGGAAAGAGTAATTAGGGTTTTTGAGTGGTTTAAGTCGCGTAAAGGATATGTGCCCAATGTAATTCACTATAATGTTGTGCTTCGAGCTTTGGGTAGAGCTCAGAAATGGGATGAGTTGAGGCTTTGTTGGGTTGAAATGGCAAAAAATGGGGTTTTTCCCACGAACAATACTTACGGGATGCTTGTTGATGTGTACGGGAAAGCAGGGCTCGTGAAAGAATCGCTTTTGTGGATTAAGCACATGAGACAAAGGGGACTTTTTCCAGATGAGGTTACGATGAATACGGTTGTTCGGGTGTTTAAGGATGCAGGAGAGTTTGATAGGGCAGATAAGTTTTATAAGGCCTGGTGTTTTGGGCAGGTTGAGTTGGATGATCTTGACTTGGATTCTATAGTTGATTCTGTAAATGGGACTGGCTCAGGACTTATTAGTTTTAAGCATTTCTTGTCGACGGAGCTTTTCAAGACGGGTGGGAGAATTTCTGCTTCAAAAGTTATGAGTGCATCAGATGTGGAGAATCCTGTTCGGAAGCCAAGACTTACATCTACGTATAATACGCTGATTGATTTGTATGGGAAGGCTGGGCGACTCAAAGATGCAGCTGATGTGTTTGCCGAAATGCTGAAGTCTGGGGTGGCAATGGATACCATTACTTTTAATACTATGATCTTTACTTGTGGAAGTCATGGTAATTTGTCGGAGGCAGAATTGTTGCTTACTAAGATGGAAGAAAGGGGTATATGTCCTGATACAAAAACTTTTAACATCTTTCTGTCTTTGTATGCGGAAGCAGGGAACATTGATGCAGCTCTCAAGTGTTACAGGAAGATTAGAGAGGTGGGCCTTTTCCCTGATAGTGTAACTCATCGAGCTGTGCTCCATATATTATGCGAGAGAAATATGATTCAAGATGTGGAGGGTGTGCTTTTGGAAATGGAAAAATATGGCTTGCATGTTGATGGGCATTCTATTCCTGGTGTTATTAAGATGTATATTAATGGAGGATTGCTTGATCAGGCAAAATCATTTTTAGAAAAGAGTCAATCTAATGGTAGGTTGTCATCAAAGACACGTGGAGCAATTATAGATGTTTATGCTGAAAAGGGACTTTGGGCTGAAGCTGAGGCCGTGTTCTTTGGTAAGAGAGATTTGGTTGGACAGAACAAGGATATTTTGGAATACAATATTATGGTTAAAGCTTATGGAAAGGCAAAGCTTTATGATAAAGCTCTCTCTCTCTTCAAGAGCATGAGAAATTATGGGACTTGGCCTGACGAGTGCACTTATAATTCTCTCGTTCAAATGTTTGCTGGAGGCGATTTAGTGGAACAAGCAAGAGACCTCTTATCTGAAATGCAGGCAATGGGTTTTAAGCCACATGTTATGACCTTCTCTGCTGTTATTGCATGCTATGCCCGTCTTGGCCAGCTTTCTGATGCTGTTGGTGTCTACCAAGAAATGGTAAGAGTAGGAGTTACACCGAATGAAGTAGTCTATGGATCTTTAATCAATGGATTTGCAGAGTCCGGCAGAGTTGCAGATGCTTTTCAATACTTCCGCCAGATGGAAGAATCCAAGATTTCAGCAAATCAAATAGTGTTGACATCTATGATTAAGGCTAATGGTAAGCTGGGGAACTTGGAAGGAGCAAAAGCACTCTACGAGAGGATAAAGGACTTGGAGGACGGTCCAGATATTGTTGCATCAAACAGTATGATCAATCTTTATGCAGATCTAGGGATGGTTTCTGAAGCCAGATTGGTTTTTGAAGATTTGAGGGGAAAGGGTTGGGCAGATGGGGTTTCATTTGCAACGATGATGTACCTTTACAAGAACATGGGCATGCTTGATGAAGCCATTGATGTTGCGGAGGAGATGAAACAGTCAGGTTTACTGAGGGACTGTGTCTCATATAACAAGGTAATGGCGTGTTATGCCACTAATGGCCAGTTACGTGAGTGCGGTGAATTGTTGCATGAGATGGTAACTCGGAAGCTCCTGCCTGACACTGGGACCTTCAAAGTATTATTCACTGTATTGAAAAAGGGAGGCTTTCCAATTGAAGCAGTAACACAGCTAGAGTCATCTTACCAGGAAGGAAAACCTTATGCTCGACAAGCTGTCATCACCTCTGTTTTCTCTGTAGTGGGTATGCATGCTTCTGCAATTGAGTCCTGCGAAACCTTAGCAACAGCTGATGTGGTTCTTGATTCTTCCGCCTACAATGTTACCATATATGCTTATGGGGTATTTGGGGAAATTGACAAGGCTTTGAACATGTTCATGAAAATGCAGGATGAGGACCAGAAGCCAGACCTTGTAACATATATAAATCTAGTATCTTGCTATGGAAAAGCTGGAATGGTTGAGGGTGTGAAGCGGATTTACAGCCAACTAAAATTTGGAGAGATCGAGCCCAGTGAATCCTTGTTCAAGGCTATTATTGATGCTTATAAAAATGCCAACCGAAATGACCTTGCTAAATTGGCTACCCAAGAGATGACATTTGCTTTGGACTCTCAACTGTCATCCGACTCTGTAACTGAAGATGAGTCGGATGACTTGCAAGAATTATCCGATTCTGAAACTGTAGATGAATATGATGAAATTTCTTCAGGTCTTTAGGATACCCTATTATTGTATGTTTACAGTTCGGGACCCCCCGTGTAGTATACACTGTACAGAAGCAGCATTTTGCAAGCTAATGAAGATTGTGTATGTGTGAATGTCACAATAGAAAGGGATATAGTACAATAGTGGTTGATGGAAGATTCTAACCAACAAAGTTGAGGTTTTGATCAAGATATGTAAATCACTAAATCTGGGGCTACTCCCTTGTGTATATCATAAGTTAATTCATATGGAAATACCAAATTTTGCCGTTTCTCTCCTTCAATCTTCTGCAAGACTGCAATGTTGTTGATTCTCATGCATAGTGGTCACTCAAATAACTGCTGCGATGCCTTGTTTTTCCTACCCATAGCTTTCACTTCCTCATCATCATGCTGTTTGACAGGATAATGTGATTTCATTTTTGAGCTCCTTTCTAGATTGAGCTGTTGCCTATGCGCCTAATTTCTCTGAGTTCAAATCTTTCAGACCTAAACTTTTTAGATTTTAGAAACTTTAGGGTGGTTGTCTTTCTTATATACCTTTTGTGTATGAGGTCTTTGCCTTTCCTTTTTTAATAAATTATTATGTTCATAAAAAATAGTGAAAGATAAGAAGACGCATTTCAAGAAGTACGCAATAAGGTAAAGGGGAGGTGGAGGGAGGGGGAGGGATCAACAACAAGAAGAAGAAATGACTTTTTGATCATGTTAGTCAAAATTGAATGATTCAATTTGCTGTAGTTTGAATGCTCCATAATCAGATAATCAGTGTTTGGTCCTCCCATTAGTACCATAACAAAATCACACCAATAGATTGAACCGGAGAATCCAATGCAAAAATATAACTTCAATGGCCCAGTTAAGCATTCAGAAAAAATGAGATCAAATCCCAACTTCCAATAATGCCAAAAGATGAACTTTCTCGCAGGAAATTAGGCATGCAGGTCTGCAATTGCCTCCACATTTTTTAAGTTTCATAATCTATATATCGTGCTATTCTGGACATCTGATGGCACTTTGTGAGGGAAAGCGCAAGGAAAATTGCACCTGTTTGATCAAGGCCTTTTCATCAGAGCCTTGAACATGAAATCCATTATCTCTTCTTGACATCACACAAAATCCCCTACACTAGAAGTAATATTTTTTCCAGGAATAATGAAACTACCCACGTCAAGATGAGAACTCAAGTTTCTATTGCTTTCAATCCAGCTCTTACCGACCATCTTTTTAACCCCTCTGTCTACCATCAACCTCCTAAGCTCTGAGGCATCACTCCATCGTCCTATTGCGCTATAAACATTAGCTAGAAGAACATAACTCATGTGGTAATCAGGTTTCAATTCCATCATTTTCTTAGCAATGCGCTCTGCAGTTACCGGGTTTGTACAGGTGGTGCAAGCACCAAGAAGAACTGCCCAAAGAGATGAATCATTTTTACAGTCTGCATTCTCGATCAATTTTTCAGCTTCTTCAAGTAGTCCAGCACGGCCTAGAAGGTAAACCATGCAATTATAGTGCTCCGTTCCAGCTTTGATTCCATAGTCTTCTGTCATTAAGATAAAATAGTCTCGCCCTTGATCAACCATACCTGTATGACTACAAGCAAAAAGAACCCCAATGAAACTGATATAATCGGGCTTTATTCCCTCCTTAATCATGTCATGAAAGATTCTCAGAGCTTCCTCCCCTTTTCCATTTTGAGCAAACCCGCAAATCATTGAGTTCCAAGTTATCAAATTCCTAACTGGCATCCGCGTGAAAATTCTATATGCAAAACTGATACAACCACATTTTGCATAAAGACCAACTAAAGCTGATTCTACAATGACATCCCTCCAACCACCCCTTTTCACATACTGGCAATGAACCTCTTTCCCTTGTCTTACTGCTGCCAAACCTGCACATGCACGAAGAACAGTTCCGAGGCAATACAGATCAGCCTCTTCCATTTCCCTAAAAATTTTAATAACAGACTCGAAGTCTCCATTTTGACAGTATACTCCAAGCAATGCAGACCAAGAAACTGAATTCTTTTTGGGCATCCTATCGAAAACACGTTGAGATTCATCCACCGACCCACATTTTCCATACATGTCCAAAAGGCTGCTCTCAACAACCACATTTCCACAAAGTCCAGAAGTAAAAACCTTAGCATGCACTTCTTTACCTTGTTTCAACCTCCCTAAATTACCACAAGCAGTCAACACTGTCCCACAAGTAAATTCATCTGGGGAAAAGCCATGATTTCTTTGCATCGTATAAAAGAATCCCAAGGCTTCCTCAAACAAATCATTTCTCGTCAACGCCGAAATAACCGAAGTCCAGCATATAGCGTCCGGTTCGGGCAACTCATCAAACAACCGCTGTGCATCTCTCGATTCATAGTTCTTGCCATACATGTCAATCAACGAACTAGAAATAACATGATTCGAATCGAACCCACGTCTCACAACCACCCCGTGAAAGCACCGGCCTAGCCTCAAGTCCCCAAGCACCGAACACGCCTTGATCACCGCAGATAAAGTGAACCCATTTGGCTCGATCCCGAATCCCAGCATTTCCCAAAACAACTCAAGCGAGCTCCCGGGCTTCCCCGCCCGAATATACCCCGATATCATTGAGGTCCAAGATATCACATCCTTAACAAAAAGACCATCAAAAACTCTCCGAGTCTCCGAAAAATCACGATTTAGTTTAAAATAAAGAGAAAGCAAGCTATTCCCGACGAAACGGTCAGTCTCGAGGCCGGACTTAAGAAGATGGGCATGGATTTGGAGGCCATGGTTGAAAGCAAGAACTTTGGTGCATGTTTGTAAGAGTGAAGCGTAGAGGACTGGTTTGACGGCGACGTCGCTGGGATGAATGGAGTTTAGGAGTCGAACCGCATCGGGGAGCGCGCCGAGCTTGCAAAGACGGAGGATTTGGGATTCGCTGGTTGATGGGTTTTTGGTGCTTTTGAAATCGAAAGAGGTGAGAGAGCTGCAATGCCGTTTGAAGAAGAGCTTCATCCAAGATTCTCAGAGAGCGAGGGAAAAGAAATTAACAAAGTAACTGTTTTTCGAAAATTTGACCGTTTTATGAAGTTTGGGGCACTGTCGTCAAGGAGGTGCGGGACCAAGGCAGTAATCAAGCCGAGCACTCATAGTTTAAATTTTGTTTGTTTAATTTTTTTTAAAAAAATTTTTGGCCCATGGGTTGGATTTCTCTATGTGAATTTTCTTTTTTCTTTTTTTAATATATATATATATATATATATATTATATAATTTTGCACTTTATTTTTTCTTTTAGTAATTAATGCTGATGTGGCATATTTAACGACAACACGAAGACACATTGTAAACTCTAAAGACCTTGATGTGGTGTACGCCGTACTATTAAATTTTAGACGGAGGGACTAAAAAAGTTAACGGGACAACCGCATGTACCATGCTCATAATTTTCGAAACCTAGTAAATAGTCATTTGATAAAAGTTCAAACATTAGGAACCAAATGACTACATGCGGTAATGAATTTTTTTTTCAAATGCTAGTTGAGTTCGAATAGCTTGAATTTTTCATCGAGTTAGATTATATGTCTAAATTCTACTTATATATTTTTCAAAAAAAAAAAATTGATTTTTATTTACGAGTAGTTCAATTAACTTATTCATTTTTTAGATAAATTAAATATCATAATTGTTTTTTTTTTTTTGTAAATTCATGTTGATCGTTAATTATTTTTAAGGTTTTATCATTTGAATTAATTAGGTAAATTAATTTCTATTTATGAACTTATAAAGGTTAATTTTACTATATTTGTAATAAATTATATATAATGTTTATCAGGAAATAGATTATTTATATTATACCTTCTCACATACTTTTTTAAAAATTTAAAAGACATATCGCTTTTAGAGACTAGTTTATATGAGTTTCTTACAAACTAGTTTGTAGAAAATTTGTGTTCATTTATCTACAATCTTGAACAATTCAGTCTAATTCTATATAAGTATGTTTTAGAGTATACATACACGCTCCTTATACATACAAATATATACATGCATATGTATATAAATAAAAACACATATTTATAGTAAAATTCACAATCGCAATGATTAAAACTATATATATATATATATTTGGGGTGACAAGCCAAAAGGCTTGGCTTCTGGTCTTAGTTTGGGCTTAGTGGATGGAGCCTTGTCTTTCTTTTTGTCAGTCATTTTTTTCCTGCAAGAATTCACGGGTTAAGAAGTCAGGGATTGAATTCTGACTTCCCTTAATATACTCAATGTCAAAATAAAAAATGCTTAAGATTGCTTGCCATCTTGCAAAAATCTGTTTAGATGTAATATTTAAATATCTTTTTCTAAAACATGCTTCGCACTCATGCAATCAACTCTTATTAAAAACTTTTGATTTAAAAGATCATCTTGAAACTTAGAAATACATAGTACTATAGATAAAATCTCTTTCTTAATAGTATTATAGTTCCGTTGTGCTGAATTCCAAACACCTGAATGGAAACGAACAATATTATATATATATATATATGAAAAATGATTTATTTTATTTTTAAAAAGTACTTATGATATTTATCGTATTTTCATTACAAACAAAAAGAAAAAGAAATATATGTTACATGCACATCACTTGTATATTTTTTGTACATTACTTTTCAAAATCAACCATTGAATCTGTAGAACCCACGTGTGAATTCTTGTGGGTCCTACAAATCCAATGGTTGATTTTGAAAAGTGATGTACAAAAGATGTACAGAGATGTGCAAGAATTATTATTTATAAAAAAAAAAAGATGTGCAAGAATTATTATTTTAAAAAAAAATACAATAAAACGTAGAGAAATACAAGAGCTCTTTTTGAGATCTTTCTATGCTGACATGACACCCTGTTTTTAATAAAGAAAAATTACAACTTGATTTTTCTCTCTTGTTTTTATTAAAAAATACATGGTGCCATGTCAACATAGAAAGACCCCATAAAAACATTAGAATGAGTTCTAACGTTCTTCTAAAATGTAATAGAGATTAAGTTATACGAGCGGAGAAGAGTTTATATCATATGAGATTTGACTAGAAATATGGAATATATATACCTCCAAACGTCGATTTTAGGGATGGTGATTGACAAGTTATGATTGACAATCGAATTGGAATATAACGATGAGAAGCATGTGCAGCATATAATGGAGGAGATATATTGCATTTAATTAAAGCAATATTGTGATAGGAGGTTGTTGAATTCCCTGGCCAGCTCATTTGGCCAGTCCAATTAGAGGGCCACTTAAAATCCCATAATGAAATAAGGCTTCAATTAATAATAGTATAATTAAGTTTTATTTAACGATCTCCTCCCAGCAGCCTTTGAAAGAAGAGCTGCTCGCCTAGAAGAAACTTACGAAGCCTTTTTTTTGGGTGCTTTCCTTCGACGAAGTTGTTAAGCCCTACCTCTCACCTTGCCATGCAGAGGATGAAGACTTCGATTTCAAATCCAATGATGTCTTTACTTTACCTATGAATCTGCTATCCGCAGGAAGAGACAGAAACTCCTTGCTTTTAGGATGCCCATCGGCAGCTTGAGTAGCTAGTAATCGCGGATCAGCATGCCGCGGTGAATGTGCACCCGGGACCTGTACACACCACCCCTCACACCCTGGGAATTAGTTTTGCCCGAAGCATTGGATCAATGATCATCCATGACTTCTGTGTACCACTAGTGCCACAAAGGTTTTTGGAGGTCTTATTAATTGGCGCATACTACAGTGGGGTCTTTGACTGGGGTAAAGTCGTAACAAGGTAGCTGTAGGGGAACCTGTGGTTGGATTGAATCATTCTCAATTTCTTGCTTGTTGCTTTCGAGTCCTTAGTAAGGTTGCTTGTTTTTATATCTTCTCAATAAAAAGGCGAAAGGTTGCTTTATTAATATTATAAGGTGCGTTAGCTATCTCTAGTAAGGATCTTTTCTTGTTGGGCTTGAATGCTTGCCTTATTATTATGAAAAGGGGAAAGGGGCAACCAACATAGGGGGCTAGCTTGCCTCCACTGGTGGCCGGCGGGAGAAGGGTCCAAAGGACACGTAGCTGGGGGCGAATCACAAAATCCAATAGTTAAATTTTCCTTCTTGTTCATCAATCAGAAATCATGACAAACTGGGCAATACGATGAGACGTGAAAACACCCAAACCCATTCCGACCTCGATATGTGGAATCGTCTTGCGCCATATGTACTGATATTGTTCGGGAGACATGGTCCAAGCCCGGCAAAGAAATGAAAATTTCAAAGATTCTGCTCGTGAGCATAATGGTATAAGCCTGCCTAACTTTGAGATCGTAACGTATGTAACCTAGCGCTAAAGTAAAAGAAAAGGAAATGAAAGTAGAATTCGTTCGGATCCTCTCACATGTTCAATCTTTTTTTCTTATTGCGAATTTTCCGTATTCTTGTCTTGGTTCTTTTTTTCTTCGGATTGCTTTTAATTTTGTATTTTTTTTATAAAAAAAATATGTTTAATATCGGATTCCCTTTCTTTCATTAGAACTTTCTGTGTTCTGCCTACCAATCAAACAGATGCAACAATCAAACTACTGTAGCAGTTTGATTGCTGCCCTATAGTTTTTCAGCTGGGTGAGAGACGACTCAAGAATATATATGATCGACCAGTCTACCTTCAATTCTTTAATTACTGCTCGAGAAGATTTGGACAAATTGCTTTGCATGGATGAAACTTTCTGGAAACAGAAATCAAGAGTTCAGTGGCTCCTGGAAGGTGATAAGAACACCAAGTTCTTTCACGATGTTGCTAAAGATAATCATAGAAGACACGTGATCAAGAAAATCCAGCTAGAAGATGGAACATGGGTCGAAGACCAAGATGCAATTGGAGATGCTAGTTGGAAGTTTTTTGAGTCGGTTTTCTCATTTGATTTTTTTTTTTTTTTACATGTCCACACAAGAGAGGGGAGAGGAGATTCGAACTAGTGACCTCCGCTTCTTGGGGCGTGGTCCTCAATTGTGGTAAAATTGTTTGTCAATGCTCTTTAATTAAGGCTCAGTTAAAAAAAAAAAAAAAAAAAAAAATTGAATCCCAAAGATATTAAGACTTTGGAGGGAAGGGATGATAAAAATTGAAAGTTAACATTAATGGCATATTACAGCAGTAAGTAATTAGCTAAACCCCTTCCCCCCCCAAAAAAAAAAAATTAATTTTGCCTGAACATAAAACTAATATATTGATTAAGTTTGTTCATAAAAATAAGGTTTAGAATAAAGTAAATTTCATTTTTACGCAAATTAAATTCTACATAACAGGAATTATATGTAGCTCAACACAAAATATGCTAACGTTGAAACTAAATGTCTTGTAACATAGATAAATTTTATATGTTTTAAAAAACCAATTAATAGCAAGAAGCAATAAAAAGGATTTGTAAATAAAAAATAGAAACTAAAAATTAATATTAATATTTAAATATAAAAAAGTCTCACTTAAATTTGTTTTCTTAGGTCTCATCATTTTTCGAGTTAGCCCTGAAAATTCGATATTGGTGACTTGTAATGCAGAAACAAATTGAGGCTGTCATTGTTGATATAGTAAATAAATTTTTTATTTTTTTATTATTAGATATGGTGATGATTTGTTAACAATTTTTTTTTTTTTGTTTGTATTATTTTGTATGGATAAATTTTTCTTTCAAATTGGGTTAGAGGAAGAAAATTCCTCTAACTAATATTAAATTGATATGTGTTCAAAATAATTTTTTTAAATACAATTTATTAAATTGATATGTGTCCAAAATATATGTGATTATCACATATATTTTAAATGTTCACGTAAATTTTAATAAATCATGTGATTCTCACACACGTGCACGTGCATATGGTTCTTTATTAATTTGAAGAAAAAATTATATTTATTTATCTAGTGCAACATTGCAATATCAATATGCTCCTCTTCTACTCTTAAACCGATCGAGCTACGTGCTATATATATTGGCATATTGCGCCATCTTGCCCTTTTATCGTACCAAACACTATTTACCAATATATATATATATATATATATATATATATATATATATTATATATATATATATGTTTAGTTTCTTCCATTTCCTCATAAATTCAACGAAAACTCAATTTCATTATAAACAATTTTCCATCAAAAAGTTATTTTTCACAAAACACATCAAGTCTTATAATTTAGTAAAAGATAAAAGAGTAATGTTATATATATGTATACCATATTTTTGTTTTATAAATATTTTACAATGTTAATGTAGCAATCACCACCAATCCTTGATTTTTTTTTTTTTTTAACAATAACTGATCCAATGTTTGATTAGGACTACCACACCGACATTGTGATATAATTATGAAATAAAAATATAGTTTCTAAGCTTTATCATCATTCAAAGATAAAGCAAATAGGTTATTTTATATTAATTGTATAGCTATGCACCCATACAATAGTCACATTCCATCCCCGTCCTAACAGGCTTATTAGCCTTGGATTAACTTTATAAAAAAAAAAAATCAAGGATCGATAAGCACTGCGGTCTGTCTCATCAGTCTAATAAGATATGTAAAATGAAATGAGAGTGTATTATATAACATTTCAATGACTAAAATGAGTTATTGTTAATAAGGATATATGCAATGCAGCATTTTATTTATTTCGTTTTATTTCTTCATTTTCATGGGAAACAAACAAAAGGTTGGGATTTTTATGCTTATTTCGTTTTATTTCTTCATTTTCATGGGAAACAAACAAAAGGTTGGGATTTTTATGCTTTTAAGGTTGCCCATGTCTCATGGTTGCGCCCATATGTTTGACCACAACTTTTGTGTGCTCACACCCAACCAAAAAAAGACGTACACCTTCCAACTCCCACCCATATTCAGTTTCAAAGGGACCACGCCCGCCCGCCCGCCCGCCCGCCCGCCAGCCCCTAGTAATTACAGGATCAATATCAGCCCTTCTCATGTCCACGTGTACGTACCAGATCTTGCAACCATCAAATCCCCTAGTTATAGTTCCAACTGTATTCCTACGCGTGGCACCAAACTACCGGCCTTTCAAAGGAAAGCTTCGAGGACAATTAAGGATGGATAGATGCTAAATGTCGAACAACTATTACCGAGCAACCCGACAGCGGGGCATCGATCCAACGCTCGGTGATTAAGATGCTGGAGAAACTTGCTCGATCCTTAACGCATCGCATGCATATATATAAGAGAGAGGGTTATTTCACTAATATATATATCTCTGTCGACCATTCTTCCCATTTATCCCATTCTTATATACAGTACGAAACGCCCAAGGGTAACAGAAACCCGAAATTCCGGCCGGTCCGAGACGCCACCGAAACGCCATGGTTTGCTTCTGTTTCCTCGTTGATCAAGAGCGGCAAGTGCGGCGGAGCAAGCCGGCGGCAGGGATATGTTCGCGGTGCGGCGGCGGGGCAAGCGTGGCCGACATGAAGACGGCTACAAGGTTTTGTCACGTGCCATTGTATTGGAAATATTGGAAAGCAATTATATGCACATTTTGTGGAGCAACTCTTCGAACATACCCATAAATCAATGTCGATTTTGTTTCTGTTTCTGGGTAAGAATTAGTTTTGTACCAAATAAGGGTTCGTAGTAGTAGCATATGATTGATGAAGGGTTAAAGGTTTAAGCTAGCTAGGTGGAGGGATAAATGGCCGGTGCAAGAATTATTTCCGGCCAAGTTATTATTATTCTTAGTCGAATGAATATGAAGATGCATGTAGTAATGGTTTTTGGATTGGGAGGGTTCAGATTGAATTTCAAGTACTGTTCCATGAGAAGCAAATTCAATCTGAACCCTTAAAAAACTACAGTCGTAGAATATTTCTTTTTAGCAGCTAATCAATCCAAAACCATATTTTTCTTATGGGAAATTTGTGAATAATTTGTAAGAGTACTCTTTGAGTTTCAGGTTTTGGGGTTTTATTTGGTTGATCAAACGTATGGTTTTTAATTAGTTCACATTAATGACTTTTACTTTCTCACAAATAAAGTAGAGGTTGTAGAAGGCTGAATGAAGCATATTATATCCGTGCTGCACATTCTTCAAGCCTGAGTTCTACTGTATATATACGTGACAATTAAGGAAGACCTTTGGCCTTCTTTTACACCCATAAAAGGCCTGGGCAGTGGGTACTGAAAGAGAGAGGTCCATAAAAAAATAATAAAAAAGACTGACTTTTTAAAGAGGGCTAGCTAGCTGGATTTGTTGCTCAGACGCTCGCAGAATTAAATACTGAATCGTGAGAGATAGGTCATAGGTGTATGCAATAAGTGTGGGGCGAGTCAAAAGCATAAACCTAAAAGCGTACGCGGGTCTGAGAAGGTGTAAATTGCATGTTGAGATTGCCAGCACTTTACAGCTTTCAACATTTATTTAATTACTTCCGTACGTAATTGGGCTCTCCTAATAAATAAATTTTGTTGCCTTTTTATTTATTTATTTATTTTTAAGAGAGAGAGAGAGAGATGTCGTCTTGAAAAGCTCTTTAATATGGCTACGGTAATTTACAGCTTTTTTTTTCTTTTTCTTTTTTTCTCAAATAATGTGTTAACATTTTATGAAATGGTGACATAACTTTTAAAATAGTATATCACATTTATGATTGATAAATTATTTAAAAATAATTTTTAAAAAAAAAAAAAAAAATTAGTAAAGTATAGCATTTCTCATTATATTAAAGAATAAATCACACCCACAACAGCTATAGATTTTACATTTGATTCACGCTTGCTCAATCCAACAATACGTACTGTTTAAGCCCACAACCGGTCCTGATTTGATGCATACAGCAACCCAATAACTCGTGTTTTATGCTAACCGGAGCACTCATAATAGTTTATGTAAATTTTTATGTAAAATGACTAACCAAAATCTAGTTTTGCTAACTTAGTTAACTACATTTCAAGACCTTAATTACTCCAACAGCTTATCTAAACTCATTCTCTAATTTATTAAAATAATAAATTTTAGAATATTTTAATTAAAAACTCATCTCTACTAAAAAAAAACAACAAATATCATCGCCCTATTTTTCATCATCATCAACACAGTATCACTGAAAAACTATCACAAAAAACTAAATAACGATCACGAATTACATGATTTAAGAAGCATGAATCATTTTTTAAGATTGAAGAATCTATGAGTATCACTCCAAACTGAAAAAAAAAGAAAAAAAGAAGAAGAAAGAAAAATGTATTTTGCTTGATGAAATAAACCAATAGTATATTGGCTTTATATACAGGAGATGAACCCTCTCCCTTTTCCCTTACAGTACATTGTATTTTTTTATTGTCATTTTTTCAACATTTTTTTTCTTCATACGATCACATTTTACAATGGTCGTTTCGTTAAAACGAACATTTTTCTAACGCAATATAATTTTTTTAACAGTCATTTTTCTAACTGTCATTAAATTTCACTACTATTCTGCACTCTGCTATAGAAAAAATTGAAATCCTCGAACTGTTTATACAAATTATACTATAGTAACCAAGTTCGATTAAAACTAATATTATCAATGAAATTAGAAAAAACTGTAAATGTCAATATGAATTTTTTTTGGTGAAGAAGTAAAAAATAACTACTAATTAATTATAATCACAAGCAACCGTGAAAAAAAAAAAAAAAAAAAGGAAAAGAATGGAAAGAGAGAGAAGGAGAAAGGCCCAAAAGAAATATTAAAAAAGAAAAAAGAAGAAGATGCATTTGTGAATAGTATAACGATTCACAAATCCAAGATAAATATATTTTGCATTTTTAATAGATAATAGGACGGAATGCTTTTTTATGATTTTGCTTAACTATTCTAACTAAAAGTGAGATCGAGATTAAAAAAAGGCTCTTTCTAGAGAGAGAAACTCCAGAATCTTCTAGAGAGAGAAAGCTTCCGTTTTAGCATGCTTGCCGGGGGAGGGAGGCTCCCTGCCTTCCTCCTCCCGGTCTTTGCCCCTCCTAGCCTCTAGGAGGATTTTGTTCCTCCATGGCTCGTTCCATTGGAGGATAGTTCTTCTCCCTACCGTTAGGGCCGGGAGTTTTGTTTCCTCCCGGACTTGTTCCGGTGGAGGTTTTGTCCTCCTAACCCTTTTGGGTTGAGGAGTTTATGTTCTTGTTTTCTTTTTTCTGATCGAAAAGCCTACATGCAGTGTTGGTTTGGAGGATCGGCCGCTTCTTCTTTGTGTCTCCGGTGGATCTCTTGCCGTGCTCACGGTTTGCTTTCTGTGCTAGATCTGTTATTTTCTACTGGATTCCTTATGACACGAGCTTCCCATCTGCATTCACTGTCGCCATCTGGTTCGGCCGACTCAAGCTAGTGGTCTTGCCGCTCGTTCTTCCCGGCGCGTGGTCTGCACGTTGAGAATGACTTCTTTCTTTGGTTAGGCGCGTGTGGGTCACGCCATTTATTTCAGGCCCTAGTTGGTGGTGGTTGGTCGTTGGCGGTGGTTGTTTGCTGTGTGGGGTGCCTCGGGGGACGGCGCGTGTTTCGTACGCGCCATCTCTGTTTAGGCAGTGGTCCTCTTCTTTGACGCTTGCTGTGTTGGTTTTTTGGTGTTGTATATTCTCTTGTTGCTTTGTTTTCACAGTTTGTCTATGTAATGCACAAATTTTACTAGGCTATTTGGTGTCTGTGTAAGGAGAGGCTTTAAGGAGTGTCCTTGTAATTTTTGTGTATTTGTTTAGGCAGCTGCTTTTAAGTCAGATCTGGTTCTGACTTAGGATGTAGAGGTTTCTTTGTACCTCTAGTCTATCTCTGTAATGCCTGATGGCTTTGTTTAGCTTTTAATGTAGCACATGCTGCATGTTCAAAAAAAAAAAAAAAGTGAGATCGAGACGCATAATCTATTAGAAATGCTATTGCCATGTTTTGTTACGTGCACGTAGAGTTTAGGTGTAATTCAGTAATTGTTAGGTATTGGTTTATTAGATTATTCAATTTATTGATTTACTAGTTATTCAGTTCATTAGTTGTTTTTTCAATTTCCTATTGTTGTTTGGGTAAAAGTACGTTTCATGTTTATCTTTTTATGTTGTTATTTGGATATGATTAGGTTTATCTCTTTTATCTTTATCTTTTAGGAGTCTTATTGATACTACGTAAGGTTGTTGAGTTAGAAGTAAAATAGAAGTTCTATTTCATGTGGAACTCTATGTTTCTTTTAAGGGAAATTATCAACACACTCACAATGTACAACAATGACACAACACCAAAGCACATTGGGGTGGAGCCCACACATTGGGTCTCACCCTAATGTGCCTTGGTGTTGTGTCATTGTTGTGCACAAAGAGTGCAATGATCACTCCCATTCTTTTAAATACTACTTTGTTATTGAATAAAAGTAATCAATCAAGTAAATTATCAAACCTTGCATTTATGAGTTCAGAGCACTTCTAATTGCTCAACAAAAGAGGTTCAAGATTCCTCAAAAACCTTCCCATATTTATCATTCTTTGTTGAGTTCTCATCCTACGTTATGAAACAACGTAACATGTTTCGTGTTAAAGTTTAGCAGCTGAAGTATCATCGTCTTCTGCCGCTGTGAGTTGTCGATTATCTCGAATTATTCATCGCAGCTATGCTCTACCTCGGTTTTCTTTTTCTCTTATGCTATGCATTCCATCGAGCAAGTGGTGTGCAACAACAAACCTATTCCATCGGTTTTTCTACCAAGGTTCCTCAGACATGATCCTGGAAACTTCATCCCACAAGGAGCCCTTTTGATTAGCTCCTTCGAACTTAAGATCAAGGCGAGATCTAACCTCAAGAAGAGTGAGAGTCTTTTGTCTGGGCCATCTTGCAGTGGCTGCCATTGGCCTCAAATCCACTAAGCGAAAGAGTGGAGGCAGAAGTGAAACTCTTTGAATTAACAAGTGTTGGAGCACATACTCCAATACAACACTGCGTGAAGTTACCTTGGTGTTAACTGTTAAGACTAGGATGAGTTGTAGCCCACATGAACATTAAGTGTGCTGTAAAAGTGGGTCAAATATGAAGAACCCGAGCCGGTTGCTTAAAACAGAGGTAAAATTGTCATTTTAATATTTGAGGATAATTTTGTCCGTTCTTTTTAATAGGGGTGTACACGGGGCAGGATGGATTTCCTCCCTTTTTGCCCCCGCCCCACACCCCTTTGAGTCTCTAAAATCGCACCCGCGAACTGGACAAAAAAGGGAGAATCCGTGCAATGCAGGGTGATGCGGGGCGGGGCGAATTCAATACCTAAATCTAGAAACATACTAGATTTTCTCAGGAACTAAACAAAGCATAAAAAAACCACAAACAAATCAACGATTTTCGCAGCAAGCAAACACTAAACTAAACCAAACCAAATAAAAACGAACAAATTTTTTTAAAATACTCACCTTAATCACCATCGTGCTCACTCCTAAGCTTCGCAGCTCACCTAAATGACTAAGTCTTTGGGAGGATCTGGTCTGAAGACTAAAGAGTCACGGGGTGAGTATAGGATGGATAGATTTGAAGAGTGAGAGTCGAGATGAGGGATAGATGGATTCAACAGTTGCATTCTGGAATTTGGACCAGGGGAAAGCGAAGAAGATGAAGCGGGGCTAGGTTAGAAACAAAGAGAAGAGAAAACGAAGAGTCAAGAGTGCGGCGCTAGGTTAGATTCGTTAGAAACAAATAGGGGAGATGACTCAAATGAAGAGTCTAGAAGTAAGTAACTTAGGTTTTCTTTTTCTTTTTTCTTTTTACTTTGTTTTAATGCACGGTGTGGGTCCCTGTGGTTTTTTAAAACCCCAACCCGTAACCTGCCCCGTCCTGCAAAATTTTAATATAATATGACTTGCACCCGCGAATTATATGGCAAAATCCATGATTTTAGGGGCCGGGCGGGTGAGTTTTTGACCACCCCTACTTTTTAAGGAACCGACCCCCTCTCTGGCTCATTTGAACTAAGAGAGGATCCAAATTCCAAATATGAAGCGTGTTATTTCTTGGTGACAAAAGTGACAGTGAAGATTGAAGGATTCAGAGCATGTGAAAATGAATGGGTAGCCCACGTAAAAAAAAAATAATAATTAAAAAAAAAAGAAGAAGGAAAAAGAAAAAAAGGAAGAAAAAGAAGCGAAATTGGCTATATTTGACTTACAACATAAAAAAGAAAAAGAAAAAAAAAGAAAAAGAAAAGAAAAAGAAATTGGCAATATTTGGGCATTTGGCCATTTGCTGGCCTAATTTTTTGCCTTTAAGATACATAGTTTGAAGATCCAAGCTCATAATTGGTCTCATTTCAGCTCATTATTGACACTCATTTTGGCTCTTTGATGGTCCAATTTTTGGCCTTTGTGGTATAATTTGAAGACTCAAGCCCATAGCTGATATCATTTCAATTGTTTGTTAGCTCTTATATTTGGCTCATAGTTGATCCTATTTAAGCCCTTCGTTGGCCTATTGTTGTTAACCAACTTCGGTCACCGCCACCAACTCCAATTAGTTTTTGGCCACCATAGTCAACCATCTCAAGATTTTTTTTTTAAAAAAAATCGTATAAGACATTCAAAGGGCATATTGCCTATCATTTTTGTTTTTTACAAGACAAACTGAAGGTAGTTTCTCCCATTAATTTGCAGGGGGTGTTAAATAATAAATCATAGCCATAAAAGTTTTAGATTTCACGTTGAGTCACGCTTGTTCAATCCCACAATACATATTTTTTAGCCAACAACAGCTCTTGGTTTCACGCATACAGTGGCCCAAAAATTTAAGGGTGTAAATTCGGCTGGTTATAATCTGTTGGAAAACCATAACCGAATACCAACCAGCTCTGGGTAACCGAGCACCAGGAGCTGGAGCCGATTATTAGATTCTTAAAAACTTGATTATAATCGAGTAATCAACTCCAAATATATATATTATTCTGGAGACTTGAATGGGCTTCCACTTGCAAGCCTTGTGCCTCACCTCAAGCCTAGAGGCCCTAACTCGTGCGGTTCTTCCTGGTTAGCCTTAGGTTTTCACTTGAATCATTAAGAATTTTTGAAATTAATATTAAATTTTTATTCTGTTTGCGAATTTTGAAATTTGACTTTTGTTATTCTTACTCTTATTCTCTTTTTTTTTTTTTTTTTTTTTTTTCTTTTTTCCCCTTCTGCCTGCCACTGCGCCTCGCCTCACTCTCAAATCTCAGATTTCCCATTCCGCCTCACATCAGCGGCGACAGCCCTAGCAGTTTTGCTATATCTCTCCCAATGGCTTAAAACCCCACATCCTTCCCTTTAAATACATGAACCCATTCCTTCCTCTGCAGGAAAAATCATACGGAGAAGATTGAGTTTAGAGAAAAAGGACAACAGGTATTCTTCTCTCATTCCCTCTCTAGTTCGCTTCCTTCTTCTGTTTTTATTTTTTTTTATTATTATTAGCTGAGATGCAGCTTCTTCTTTCTTTTCCTGTAAATGGCAAAGACTTTGTTCATATTCCTTTTCTTTTTCCCCCCTCCCTCTTTCCGGTTCCTCTTCTTGTCTCTCTCCCTCTGATTTCTTTTTTTCTCCTTCTCTCTCTTTCGGCAGACACAGTTTCTCTATTTTATTTTCTTTCTTTCACAAATTGAAGACCCATTAGTAAACTCTGTTACCCATAAGATAAGATCATGTATAACCCCTTCGAAGCAAAACCATTAGATACCCATTACATTGAAACTCTTATCTGGTGAAAACTTCTGATGAAAACCTTAAACCGTAATGCCTCTTCTTTTGCAACTCACATGCATCCCTATGCTAATGGTTTCACTGGTTCGTCCACCCGAGTTCTTAAAAATGCTATATATATTCCATACACCAGACTAAATTATTAGAAAATATTGGGAGAGAGACGAGAGAGGTCTAATATCAATGTCAAATTGCTGATTTTAAACCTCAAGAGATTATCTGCCACCCTCGGCCTATGGTGGCCGACGCGCTGCTACCAATTTTATTTTATTTTATTTTTTAAAATAATATTTTAAGATTTTAATTTTTAATATATATATTTTTTTATTGTGAGCGACACGAATTTGTTAATTTCACCTGCCAGACTTTTTAGTTAATTTTTATACCACATTGAAGGAATTGTAAATGAAAAATAATACATTTCCATCTCTTATATATCTTAAGTTTTAAATCTACCATTGAATTTATGAAACTTAAACCTGTAAATTTAAAAATGAGATATAAAAATAATGTGTAAGAGATATAAAAATACATTTCTCTTTATAAATTAAACCAATTATATGGACTAATTTTGCATGCATAAAACGAATTTTTGTCTGCATTTATATAAAAACTCCGGCAAAATTTCACCACACGTGGTCGTTTTGTCTCTAGGTTCTCCTCACTTTTCTCATTTTCACTCAACCCTAATCAAAGCCGTTCTCTCTCTCTCTCTCTCTCTCTCTCTCACATCCAACTCGCCCTCACACTCACTCTTAAACCCTAATCACCGCTGTCCACGGTCCCCGCAGCTCCAAACATTCCCTCGTTCTCCGTCTTCTGGAGGTACTCTCGGTCTCTCTCTCTCTCTCTCAGACACTCGCACTCTTATAAACCAGTGAACACTGTTTCCTTGAATTTATGGGTTATTTATTTATTTATGTGGTTGAAGTAATATTTTATATGGGTGTTAGATTGATAATAGTTTTTGATTGGGGTGTCAATAATTTGGTGTTCAGCTTTGTTTTCTTTTTGAAAGTTAGTGTTACTTGCGTCGGAGTAGTGAGCAGGTAATAGTAGTGTGCAAATGAAAGGACTTTCTATAAATAATATCCTTTTCTTGTTCCGGTGTCTCCTCCATATAAAATTGTTGGTGTTGTATGCTTCAGCATCTTTTAGAAATTAAATTATTTAGACAGCAATTTGACTATAGTTCTTTGATGCCTAAATTATGTACTCAAATTCATACCTCAGATTTTTGGTTTCAGCTGTGTGTATTTTTGACATGGATGACCTTGTATCCTCTGCTTTATATGGGCAATCTTTGCCTTCTGCCTTCTTAAGAATTTTCATGAAATTGATTGGATTGACCACTTGGGTACTCATGGGTTTTAGTGGTCAAGCATCAGTTTATTCCTTTCTTTTCAACTAGCATTTTTTATGCCATTTTTTGCTTGCACATATTGAAATTTACTCTGCTCTGTGCTTCTCTAAGGTTTTTTTGTGACTGTAGCTTATGGTAGATAGCGTCAACATAAGTATTACAATTTGTTCAAGTGGTAAGGGCCTTTGTCATGGTAAAGCTTAGGTAAAGCTTTCCGAATATGCTGATATGTGTCTGTACAAGGATCCTTCTTTTCCATAAAATTGTGAGGCAAAATATTCATCAGCCATGTGCCTGATGACTATAGAACTAACTGAGTTTTTGAACAGTGTCAACTTCTGAGAATCCCAGGATTTTTTAGTGCAGACAATACAATGCAATTGCATTCACTATTTTGCCTGTGTTATCTTTTAATTTGGCTGGATACATTGTCTAGTAATTTTTTTGATTCAAGGTTTGTTCTTTACTATTGTGCTATTTTGTACTTGTTATGTATTGTAACTTTGGGTTATTTTGGGGGGTCGTGTTTTCTGATGTGTGGATCCCTTAAGAAAAGTTCCTATACCAGTGCTCCTCTTTCTGATACAGATGCGCTTTTAGAAGGCAATGAATGGTTGTGTCTGGACTGCAATTTACATGTGTGTATGTCCAAATAAAATAACTGTCTTTGAATTGAACCTATTACGAATTTACGATCGTATGCTGAATCTGTATTATTCTATTTTTAATTATATCTTATGTTGATCTCAAATTCTGCAGTCGATCATCTTGTAAACACAGCAAGTCTGGGACATGTTTTTTACTTAGAGGAAGTGACTGATACATCCATGATTTTTTCTCTTTTTGGAAATGGTTGGGTTTATCTCTAAACCCTCCATTGATGACCTAGACCAAGCTCCAAGGCTCAAGAATTCAAGCAACTTACTTGACTCTTTCGACCCCAAATCCACAGATTTTTCATTCTCTGATTCTTTCCTAGATTTTGATTCTATAAAGGATTGGTTTGAGGATATAACAATTCCAGATATGGATGATATAGGAAAGGTTGAGTATGGGACTACTGAGAAGCCTGTTGAGCTTGTCCGAGATCAGATTCCACATGGGTCTGAGCCAATTGGTAATGGTTCGAAGCTAGATGTTGATGGGTTTGAGCCAGTTGTTCGTGGGTGTGACCCAAAAGTTGGTGGGTCTGGCTGTGGGGTGAAGGTGGAGGAGGGGGAGTGTGAAAAGTTGAGTTGTTGTATTGAGCAAGAGATGGGGAAGGTTAGTTTGGTTGGTGAGTCTGTGAATTCGGGAATTGGGAATGGGAATGGGAATGGCGTGAAGAGTGAGATAGAAAGTGATGGGGAAGAGAGTGGAAGTTCAGAGTCTGAGAGTCCGAGTTCGTCTTCGTCCACAGCGGCCTCAAGTAGTGGCAGTAGTGATGATGATAAGGAGGAGGAGGAGAAAAAGGAAGTAGAGGTGGAGGTGAAGATGGGTGCCGATGAGGCAGTTGAAGTTGAAGAAGGTGAGATAAGGGATGTTGATGAGCAGGAGATGGTTGGGGGGACTGATGATGATGATGATGATGATGATGATGATGATGATGATGATGATGATGATGATGATGAGGAGGAGGAGGAGGAGGAGGAGGAAAACAATGAAGATGATGGAGAGGTAATGG
Organism: Alnus rubra; assembly: GCA_028654335.1. Taxonomy (NCBI): domain Eukaryota; kingdom Viridiplantae; phylum Streptophyta; class Magnoliopsida; order Fagales; family Betulaceae; genus Alnus; species Alnus rubra. The sequence goes on from JAJPGS010002095.1 coordinate 1,765,477, forward strand.
TTGGTTGGAGCGATGTTGATGATGATGAGGATGAAGGCGGTGCTGCAAAAGGACCCATTAGATCTGCGAATGAGCTTGAGGTACCCAAATGTCACATTTGATTTGTGTATCTGTAAATTGATTCTGTATGTCTGATTTTTTTGAAGCTCGAGGAACACATGTTTATTTCTTGTGATAGTGTTCACTGAAATTGTTCATGTTTGACTGGATAGATGGTTATAAATGCTTTGGTAGGTTTTGTTGTTGTTGGCTGGGATAGATCTTGATATCTGCATCTTTTAATTTTTCAAGGATACTCGCTGTACATGGCAGCTATCTAATCATATTCTGCATCAACCTTATGAATGTAAACTTTAATTGGCTGATTTAGAGTGGCTGTAGAGTCTACTAATCATTGCCTAGGAGCTTATTATTTTGAGCAGCATCTCAATTAGTGCCTTGCTAAGTAACTACCTTTCTCAAGTAGTCAATGTCTACTGCCTAATTTCATACTTATTTGATTTTAAAGGGTTGATACTCTTATGAGTAAGAGAAATCAAGACAGTAATGTTTATGGCTCTCATAACTTATCCAAAAAAAAAAAAAGCATCTCTCTCTGATTATGTACTCCATGTCTGCATGAGCAATTGTGTACACTTGTTAATATTTTTTAATTCCTAGTGGCTTTCTTAATTGTCAGAGTAATTTTTATATGTTGATCTTGTATAGTGTAGGCCCCAAAACTTTATTGTGGTAGTTATGGAAACTCAAGCACTTAGTTGTAACGGAAATTTGTCAGACAAAAGTAAATCTTTTCTTGTATAAGAATGTGGACTCAACATTTGAATTAGAATTAGTTATCCTTATGAAGTATTGTGGTACACTATCAGCCACATTGAAAATAAAATTGTTATATATATTGGTAAATTGTGGATTAGCTCTTAAAAGAAAGACGAAATTTCACATAGATATATAGCATCCCATTTTCCTGGGCAATTTCCTGGCATAACATTTGAGACACGTGTCATCCCAAATTTGGAATCAAGTGGTCGACAGTCTGGAATCATATAGTTAGAAATCTCTTATGAGTTCATTGTGGGACTAGTTGTTCTCAGTCTATGCAAGTGTTGGATGTCGGTTAACCTGGGCCACCTGACCTGTTAAAATTAACTTTGGAAACATGTTGATCATGAAGTGAACAATGTGATTTTTGCAACTTTATTTTCTGATATCTTCTGACATATGATACGCAAAGAAACCCATATCTTCCTTTATATTTAAGGATTACTTGCTATATACCACTATGAAGCTAATTTTGGGGCTTTAGCTGTAACATATAAGCTGCAATAAATTGTATTGAATTTACAGGTCCTCCCTCCAGTTCCTCCAGTTGATGTGACCCTGCAACCACATCATCATATGCTACCTGTGGGAGTTGTCTTATCGGTGAGCTCATGGAAGCTATAATCATATGACCTTGATTTCCTTTATTTATTTTAGGGATAATCACTTAAGGGTACCAAACTTTCACCATTTTTTAAAGAAGATACCTGAACTTCAAAACGTCTCAATTTAGGGTATCTATTTTTCGGAAAGTCTCAATTATGGGTCCTCTGTTAGGATTTTCCATTAAATCCTATCAAAATTCTTAAAATACTCCTGTGTTTATTTTTTAAAAAATATTTATCAAAATGTTTCAAAGATTCAGGCATAGGTATTTTTGCAAATTCCGTTAAATTCGTTAACACCTAAATCATATCAATTTTTTTTTTTTCTTTTTTTCCTAAAAAAAAAAAGATCGGTATTTTGAAAATTTTGATAGGATTTAACAGAAAATCCTGACGGAGGACCCCCAATTGAAACTTTCCGAAAAATAGATACCTCAAATTGAAACGTTTTGAAGTTCAAGTATCTTCTGTCAAAAATGGTGAAAGTTCAGTACCTTTAAGTGAAGTTCTCCCTTTATTTTATTTGATCTCAATTTAAATTTATGCATGATGAATTACACAATTGATGGGTTTTGAATGGACAACAACACCCTCCACCCTGTTCTTATGGGAGAAGGAGATGCCATGTGAGCTTGAGCTTATTGGCAGCATATTGCCTAAAATTATGATGATAGAACCTTGTATTATTGCATAAACTCTGTTGTTCACTTAAATGTCATTGCTTTTTGGAGCTGGATGAACCTTTAAGCAGCTTTATATTGATGTTGAAGCACTGTTGGCTAGATCAATTTGATGATGTTATTTATGAATTTACAGGTTTTTGGTGCCCAAGTCATAGTAGAAGGAGTTGAGAAGCACAACCCCCTTAGTGAGGGCTCTATCCTCTGGATAACTGAAAGCAGATGCCCATTGGGGCTGGTGGATGAAATATTTGGACCTGTCAAAAACCCATACTATAAGGTAAGATATAATTCAGAAAGTGAAGTCCCAACTGGGATCCATGCAGGCTCTTTGATCTCCTTTGTTCCAGAATTTGCTCATCATGTGCTCAATGACAAGGGTCTCTACAAGAAAGGGTATGATGCATCTGGTGCAAATGATGAAGAGATGTCGGATGAGGCAGAGTTTTCAGATGATGAGAAAGAGGCTGAGCACAGGAGAATGCAGAAAGTGACAAAGAGGGGCTTGGATGGCCAGAAAGTTGGAAACAAGAAAAACAACAGAAAGAGTGTAAAAAATAGGGATGGGCCCTGGAGAAATGCTCAACCTTCATCACGGTCACAACAGATAGGTGCTGGTCAGCCATCACCCACCCAAAACCAGCATAATTTCTCACCTGCTGCAGGATTTCTTGATCATGGTCATTGTTCATCCTCATCTGCCCTAGGACAAGGTTTTGTTGGCGGTTCTGGCGTAGTTCCACCGTTTCCATCCACAGCACAGACGGTTGGTTTCAACACTTCGAATGGAGTTTGGACAAATGGGATGCCGTTTCAGCCACCACAGAATGCTTTCTTTCCTAATGGATTTCCAACTAATAGTATGCCTTGGCTCTCACAGAATCCTCATATGCATCAGATGCCAATGCCAAACAGAATACCATTTCAGCAGCAGTTTGATCCTAGTCAGATGGCACTTCATACTTCTCTCTTACCTACTGAACAGTCAAATCCATATATTGGACACACATATGCACCAGGGCTTGTGGGTCAAAATAGCTTCAATCAAATGACATTTGGGATGGGTTTACAGGGCCAATTTACTCACCCATCAATGAATGTGGGAGAACAAAGAATTTTGTCCAATGGGTTACAAGTTGAACATAACTTAAATATGCAACAATCAGGTTTTGCTCCAGGCAATATTGAAGCTCCCCAGCAAAGTAATCGTGGTGCATCTTATAGTCGTGGAAGGAAACCATATCGACGAGGGGGTGGTCGTTTTGCAGGTGGGAGAGGTTAGCAGCAACCCAAATGATGGCTTTCCGGGTTCGGCTGCATTGGAAATGCAGTGAGTTTTAACTTATAATAGGCTACGGCCAGTGCAATTTTGGGGTTTCTTGGATCATACATACGTGTTTCATGTGCTTTTGATAAGATGTTGAGAAAATATTTCCCATGTGCAAATGCTTGCGTTTGTTGGTCCTGTAGCATGGGTAGCCTGGTAGCTTTTATAGATAAGGTTCCTTTTTTTTTTCTTTTATTTATTTAATAACAGCAATCTTTTTCGTTTCGTTCTCATCTCCTTTGTCAGTTTTAACTGTGGTACAACGGAGGGAGGCCATGCTATATATATCATTTCATTTATTTATTTTTTTCTCGTTTCTATTTTTATGCTCGGAAAAAGAAACGGCAACTTGAGACTACAGAAGGTCATAGAAAGGATAAAAGGCTTATGGTTATGAACAAATTAATCAACTACAGCTTTATATATCATCTGCCTCTAAAGCGACTGCTGGATTAAAACCTTTACTGGAACAATCGCATTCCTTACTTCAATACTGGTGAAAATTTCGTTTAAAAAAAGTATGAAAAACAAAACATTAAAGCCAAAAGTGCAAGATATGAAAAGACTTAAGTTTCTTAATTTTAAATCGGTTTTTAACCTTGAGGTGATTTGGATGCCTATGAAATATGAACCTTAGAATCTATGGCAGCACTACCATGCAGAGATAAAGCGAAAAATTGGAACTTTTTTTTTTTTTTTTTTCTTTTTCTTTTGTAACTCTTCTTCACTACTTGATAGCATATTCAAATGTCAAAGAGAGCCTTATTTTTATTTTTATTAATTTTTTCTTTCTTTCTGCCCCGCCGTTGCTAAATATGGAAGTATGTTAAAATCACTTGTGTGTATAATGAAGGAAGGTCGATGACTATATTCTGACCAGATACCTGGTCTTCAACTGCAGCTGAAATGGAAGACTAGAAAAGTAAATCTCAATAAATTCAAGGGCCTATCGAATTTCTAACTAAGGAGGATAAAATAGTGGATCAATCCCTTGCAATGATGGCCAAAAGAGGTGGTTTGGCTACTCTAATTGGCCTTCAAAGGTGGTTGAACCATCTCCTTTGGCTACCGAACTACCCCCAACTTGGGTCATTCTCCGCTTGCCGTCATTCCCCTCTTTGCTCCTTCATGCACAAGTTCTCCATCCCCCAATCCCTCTCCTCCCCCTGCCTCTTCCTCCTCGCCTTACCTATCCACAACCACAAGAAACACACATACTGGTCTTGTGCCTCAACATCGGCCTCGTGCGAGGTGAGGGGCTCAGTGATGGTTGAGGATGGGAAGGGGGAGGAGAAGAGGCAGTTGGATTTGTGTGCCAAGGGTTTCGAGGTTCGAAGATTGAGGTGCTCGATGGGTTCCAAGGCCACCAAGTATACAACAAAACTAGAAATTGTTGGAGAGGAGCTAGAAAAGCCCGTTAGGATAGGCGCCGAAGGTAATTCGATCACTCTATGCAATAGGATAGCGATGAAGGGCATAAGAGGTGGCAGCAACTAGCAAAATGGTGAGGTTAGATGCAAAATGTTATAAATGATATGGCAATTTTTAGACCAATTATTTTAGATGAACAACATTAGTTAAAGCTATTACACTCCTCTGCAATACCAAAACCCTAAAATGGTTTAGATCCGGTTGCCCTTTGGGGGATATAATAGTATCGATTATCTTGGATTATGAATATATTTCCTTCGGTGCAACGTTTTGAATTCAAAACTCCTTGGAAGCTTTGACCAAGGAGAGGTAGCACCTATTAGTTTTAGTAATATAACCCAATTACACAATCAGATCATTTAAGCCATTCAGTACTAATCTAAATTAGCAAGAACTTGTCTCTCTTTGTGCATATTTACCCCAATTACACAATCAGATCAGTTTGCTTCAGCTGTTAGACAAGTGCTAGACATTATCTTAAAGTACCCACAAGAATGCATCCTTGCTGGGCATATTTATGCCAATCTAAAATGAAATTGGGACCTCTACATCAATAGAGCTCCCTAAAAAACGATAAACAAATTAAATAATGGATGTAAAAAGAAATAAATCACACATGCCAAATATGTAAATGAAGGGAATAAATTACTGAATTTGAAAGTTCTTAACCAGTTGATGAGAAGAACAGCGAACACTGATGAACCCAGGGACTGGAAGTTCATTTCCAATGTAAGGAAGACAATGTCACTGAGAGCCTCTTTAAAAATCTCGGTGGGGCTTGAATGGGCAAAGCCAGACCAAGTGGGGAATACCGGAATATCAAGATCCAAGGGCTGCTTTGGAGACTCAAGTTTTCGCATTCCTAGTGAAGTCGATGCAAGTCTGGCAGCTGCATTCCGAGAAACGACAGATTTCACATCCAAAACACACACAAGAAGTGCAGCCCTTGCACGTTGGAGACCGGGTGCAGCCCCTGTACACCCTGCGACTTGCTCGCTCTTCATCATCATCACATGCAATTCTGAATACAGAAAGCAGTTGTTCACATTATTCATTACCCAACTTATGTAACCAAAGATTATAGTAGGCAGCAGTGTAAACGTATACTAAAAACAGCAGTGTGCATACAGAGAAACCAGATGATGTAATCGTATACCAAAAACAGCAATGTACATAAATACATAATTAATTTGATCGTGGATGTACGTGTGTAGTGAGGATGGGAAGGTTGCATCTGTTATTCATCACATTTTGAATAAGCACTATGGAGAAAGATAGTAGTATTGCCTCATTTGACAATGCTTTTTGAAGCATTAACAAACAATTTCAAATATAAAATACTCGAAACTACTTTCACATTTATGTCACATCAGAACAATTTTTCAACCAAAAAGCAAACGAACTCATGCAAGATAGCTGACATAAAAAAAGGTATGTCTCTGCATTAAAAGGTCCTAGGAAATATCAATAGAAAAACAACTGGAAATTAGCTGAAATTGATACGGTAAATAAAAACCAAGTAAAGTTCCTGTTGTTGGAAGCATGGGAAAGCTACACACTTTGAGTTGTATACAGCACCCAGTTGCCTGAGAGGTGGAGACTGCTTTTTTCCAAACAAAAGGTTAGGTAAGAGGTTGAGACCAAAGAGGTATTGAAAGTTTCCCTTTAATTATACGGATGCAGAAATATACTCTCAGAGGTCCATATCTAGAATACATAACGGTCTAAGAATTTTTTCTGTATCCTTCCTGTGAAACTGTGGAAGCTTGCAAAGGTTTCTACAAAGTCTCTCATATCAACTAAAATCGCTTTGTAAATTTCCATTCACACTTCAGTGAACTCACCAAAAAATTAATCTTCTAGATTTTGATGTTTGCTACTTTGACAAATCAGACAACATGGCTAAACTCCAAAACTAACAAAACCAGGTTCCCTAAATCTATCAAGAAAACTTGCATCTTCAACTATCAATACAGGGATAAAAATCGCAACCATCCAGATTACATAAAAGCTATAGAAGATGCTGTTTTGGGTAACAAAGCACAAAGGCGTCCTCAGTGGGAAAGACAATTCTACAGCAAATGACAGCAATGACTAGAGATAGAGAGTAAACAGACGAAAACAGCAAACGAACATCTAATGAAGCCCTTAGGAAAAGATTCAACTGATCAACAGTCACTAAATCAAAAGATAGTATCACATCAGTCTTGATATAACACTGGCATTTCAAGATATTACCTATTCTCTAGGGGTAAAGGGAAAAAATCAGCAACATGTTCCTGAATGGTTAAAGGCTTAATATATCAAAAGAACAGAATTCAACATTATTCACTCAAGAATACTAAAAGAAGCATTCATTCAACATACGGGGAAAACATACTTGTCGTATGGCAGATCAGAACATTTCCAATTCACATCTGCCAAAGCATCATGATGAATCCGACACTCCTCTTTTGTCCGCAGCCGGAACCTGCGCTCCTTGTTGCACTCGGTACAGCGAACAAACTCATCACGATGACAAACTCGCCCATTATGGGATCTGTGGGACCCATTAGCATTTTTTGATGCTTGGTTGTAGTATTTGAGCAGCACCGTCTTAAATAATGGAACCTTCTCCCCATTGGCTATGACCCAAACATTGTTCTTCCATTTCCTAGCCGTCTCTCTTCCAGAATGTTTTTCAAATGCAGCCGGAGTCAACTTGTCTGGTCATTGGAAGCATTAAAAAGAATTAGATGATGAGAATTTGGGGGGAAAATGAGGATGTAAAAATATCCTGATCCAGACATAACAATATATAGCATATGCTATAGACAACAGAAAGCAAAGTGTACGCATGAATACATAAGGCAGAGTAAGAAGACATGAGAGGTATGCATCCCTACCAGTTCAACACATCACATATTTTAAAGACACCAATTAAATTTGGTGGGAATTGTAAAAAAAAAAGACTGTTGACCAAGGTAAATTCCTAAAGTAACTGATCCAGTCATTATATTTACCACATTTTCTTGAAACCTGAAAGAGCGATAAGATAACTGACACTAAAAAGAATAATGGTTGGAAACAGATAGTTGCATGTAGGTGGTCCTCCTTTCACTTTTGAATTTTGGGGTGGAAGAAGATGGCCTTTCTATGTTTCCCTCGAACACACCAACCATATAAACAGAACAACTCTCCTCCTTATAGTCCCAAGTTTCCTTCAGATGGAGGTAAGAAACCATATTATTCAGTCAACCCCTAAACATTGACTATCGTTCTTAGAGCATCCAGATTTCTCAAGTACTATTCAAAACAAGTCACCAACCCAAGCTGAAAGGATACAATCTTTCCGGAATCAAGTTTGGCATTTTACGAAGAATTCTTGAAGCAATCCTCCAGTATTTTCTAGGCGCTAATCCGGCAATCTCTGTCATGGCAAGCCGGATACCAACAACTACACAAAGGAGGAATGCAGCACCTCTTAAATCCCCAGTCATCAACAGTAAGCGTTAAGCCTTCAATCAAGGCACCTACATCATGGAAATGAAAGGACATGCAGACCAAGAAATGCATAAACGCATCCTAACTTGACAAACCGGGCATGCTTGCTCATCAGAATTCAAGTCAAAGTTTCATCATCGTGAAAGGATCAAGGCCTAAGAACAAACGGATGGATCATCATAGCATCACCCGTTAGATGTGCCAATGTCAAAAGTGAAAAACAAAATTTCGCCAACGACTATTATCATAGCATAACAATAAAACCAAGAATCAGAATACATGAAGAACACGTATAAAATATACAACCAATGCTACATCATCCCACAACACTATACTCTGTCAAACACAAAGAACAGAACTCGGGGGGGTCAAAACCAGTCTGAAAAACCTAGCCTAAAACATTGCAATCACGACCATAATCATAATGTGGGCTTCATTCTAAGATACCTACTCAAAGATAACCACTGTAATACGCAAAGAAACCATCTTTCAATCTGACCTGGACCATATCAGGGTGGAGATATCCAAACTACATAACTGCATTATCCTGTCTACAGCATGAAAGAGAACCCATTCACTCAGACAAAACAACATACACTTAAACTGTGTAACACAAAGAAAAACGAAATGCTTGCAAAGCTCTCCGTCGCCATAAACTCTTATCCCGAAGCAGATTAAATAAAAGAAAGTGACACATATCAACGTCAAACCCAGTTCACCACAAACTGTATATACACACACGCATAACACACATCCAACATGCATAAAAATCAAAACCCATTTCCCAAAGAAAAGAAAAAGAAGGCGAGAAGAGAGAGAGAGAGAGAGACCTTCCTGACAACCGGGGGTGCATTCACAAGTGATTTCAAGGTCGCCATTTTGGAAAACCCTAAGCCTCCCAACAGCATCACCATACCTATGACTGGTACACCCACACGTGACCTCTATGTAGTCCAAGCCTCTCTTCACCCCACTCACCTCTCTCAGCTCCTCATCGCTAAATATCACCACCAACTCACTCTCTCTCTCTACCCCATTAGCCATTTTCGCTCTCTCTCGCCAAGCCAAAAAAAATAAAAACCCGTTCTTTTATCAACAACCCAACCGAACCCAGAAAACCCCACAAGATATTCCAAAGAGAAATCGAAGAAAAAGTCAATAATAAGCCAGAAAGAATCAAAAACAGAATAACAAAAATGGGTATTTGGGTACAAGCGAGAAAGACCCAGAAAACTATATAAAGGGGTAGAGAGATGAGGGTCGAAGAGCGCGCATCTCCAAAGGTTCACTCCGAGAGATCTGGTGGAGAAAACGTTGAAAGTGGGAGAGAGAAGAAATAGAGTGAGGGAGAAAAGTAATACAGAAAAGATGAGAGAGGGGTTGGGTTGGGTTGGTGATGGGGTTGTGACCTGTGAATCAATGAGCTGGCCAAGGGGGGGAAACAAATGTCGTGGGGCGAAGGGGCTTAAAGGGCGCTTCGGGTGCTACTTGCATGATATGACATATGAGAATTTTAGAGAGAGAGAGAGAGAAAGAGAGAGATGGAGCTGTTTGGGGGTCAGGGCATTGGGTTATGTGGGAAGGAGACGAGGTTGTTTTTTATAGCTGGTGCCTGGTGGCGTAGTCAGTAGTTTTTTTACTGCTACACTGTTTGGTTGCTTGCACTTCTCTCGTGGATGCTTTGGCTTTTACTACAAATAGTATAATTGTATTCTGGTTAAATTAGATAACCTTTTTTTTTTTTTTTTTTTTTCCTTTTTTTAACAAGAAAAATGGTGACTAATATTATAAATTTTATTCTAGTTTTAATTTCACAATTATTTCATAATGTCGGGAGTCTCAGTCTTACAGATCGGTTAGAACTGTTACATCAATATTGTGAAATAAAAACGTAATTTTTTTGTATCATCCTAAATTTTCTTAGAATTTTTTTACAAACTCGCATAGAAATTAAACAACAAAATTTAAAAAATTTATAACCCGGGTCAATTTGTAAAAAAGTTATAGTAAAAAACGTAAGGCTCTCAACAACCAAAGAAGAGTTCTTTTTAAGCTCAATGGAAGGTAGGATATGAAAAGGAAAGGTGCTAAGCGATTTGTGTGGATTCCAAATATAAATATTGAGTTGGTATTTGCATCCTAATCTAATTGGTAGTGTTAAACAAAACGATGCTGAATTTTCTAATCACAAATGACTCTAATTTTCTTAAAGAGTGATGAACGCGTTAATGTGGAAGTTTATTACACGTTAACATTGACTGCGATGGCGTGGGAGACTAAATGGTGGCGCCCAATATGTTTGGTGGTGAAAATAGCCAGCAAAACCATCTAACCCACGTTTGGGTTTCACGTTGATTTCAAGAAATTAAGAGTAATGGAACGGTCAGCGGTGGCCGTTCAATGGCCTTAAAAAAGTTCTCAAAATGGTTCGGTATGTATTAGGGTGTGAGAGTTCGACTTTCGATTAGTATTAGTCGGACTTGAGGAAGCGTTTGCGGTTTTCATCGTATGGGTCTCTCTTGTTCAACTCTCAACGAACATGTGCTACTATGATCATGCCCATGTAGAATAGTTACAGTTGGTCTCTCCCGCTTGCCTTTTTACTTACAAAAAAAAAAAAAAAAAAAGTAATGCTAATCTTCACAACTATTTATCATACTCGTGTTATACTGGTTGTTATGACGTGTTTTGAATGACTTTTTATATTAGTCTCTTAAAAAAAAAATATAACTTGTTTAAAATGTATTATATCAACTAGGCTTGGTAATTCGGGTTGTCGTGTCAACCCATTTGATTAACGTGTCAACCCATTTAACTAATTTAGTAAAAAATGTATAATTATCGCGTCATAAATATGTTATAAACGGGTTGATGAGTCATAAACAGGTTAGTGAGTCATAAACGTGTGATAAACGGGTTGACGGATCATAAACGGATTATAGCCTAATCCCAAACTCTCTATATTCGTATCGAATTCGTAGGTCATGTCAAAATTGTCAAGCCTAATATCAACCGGAATAGTATGAGAAACTCTTGGCTCAAAAATTTTAAAAAATAAAAAATCAAAGAACTCTTTTCTTAAAAGACTTTTCTTGTGGGCCTTCACATATCGTATGGTGGCAAGGCATAAAGTCATGTGTACGTGTCAGCGATAATTCGAAAGGTTTTATTCTCGCTGCTTCCATAAATATTACTTAATTACCAATACCGACGGCAGGAAAGAAGATGCCAAAACCGGTTGATTAGAAGCAATGGGAACCAAAATTATTGCGGTATTTCAGCTCTGATTATATTTTTCTTACGAATGGACGTGATGATTTATGTGGTGCTGTTATATTAATTATAATTTAATTTAATTGTTTAATAATTAATATGGTAAATGTAATGTAAACTTATGAACGGGTGTGGTCGTCTACGTGACCTACAGTCAAATTTATTTGTTTAGTACATGGCGTGATAAGTCTCTCGTAGATTACATATCATGTTAGTTTCTAAGCAACTTGTAATGTACTCTTAGGCTCCTAATAATACTCGTATTTAGATTCATATTTGAAGAAAGAAGATCTTTGTGCGAGTGGATGTGGACCGTTCATATCATACATTAATTTTCTTATCTTTCAACATGTCAAAAGGGAGCTGAATAAGGCGGCCCCATTATGCGGCAAAATATGCTATCTCTCATTAATTTGATTGATAAAGTCTGGGAGGAGAATTGTCCTCCGATTATCCAGCATATTGTACTTGTGGACCAAACGGAAGATTATTGATCAATGATAGTATTCATTTCTCAAAAAAAAAAATACTCGTAGTTAAATAAGAGATCTAATACTTTTCTAACTCATGTCCAACTCTTATCCGATCTGTTTTCAAACCAATTATCTGGTGTGTCCTACATATCTAAATATCTAATGGTTAATTTTTTTTAAAAAAAAATTGTTAGAGTTGGATAAATGTTTGCCGAAGATTCGGAGAAATAGAATTTTTTTAAAAAAAATCTGTCCAAAATATTTACTGAAGAGATGTTATATATATTAATTGTATATGTTTTATGTAGATATATAAATGTTATTTAAAGCTAGAATCCCGAGAGAAACGGCTATTACAGTCAGTTTTGATACGTGCATGCTAGTTTTTGGCAGTGAAACGTGCGCCACACCATCTTATTTATTATTTATTATTTATTTATGCAGGATTACAAGGGAAACAGAACTGGCTCTGCCCTCATAAAAAAATTATAATTATATTAAAGCATTTCTTTATTTATTTTTAAATAATAAAAAAAAATACCTCTATAAACTTTTGTGACAGTACTGAAATGCTCAATACTTTCTTTATATCAAAGTTGGGGTGATCATGACAGAAAAAAAAAAATAATAATAATAAATAAAAAATGGTGGTAGTTCCTCCTATAACCAAGGACCATAATTGTTTATTTGATCTGACAAAAGAAATCGACTGGACTCCATCAAATTCACTAAATCCAAAGCTGGTTTACTATTTAAAAATGATGAAAATATTTTCAATTTATTGCATTTTTTGTTGGGAAGTATGACTAATTTGCCTTGTTTATTGAAACCTTTGGCTTCTTTTTGGGTGCTCTACCCCTCTTTCTATGCCACTAAATTTTATTCCTTTTTAGTATGCATGGGATTGTTTATTGCATTATCAAGTAAATGATTGCAAAGTCTAGCAGCATGATAGCTACCTCAAGCTCTCTCTTCATGCTTTGTTGCGGCTCTGAAAATCTGCTCCCAAAAGGGCCATCCAGTTCTAGGCAAGCATGAACATAATGTATACTCCATTACAGATGGCACAAGACATCCATTATCAGCAGACAACAGTTGAAGATTACTTCATGGAAATTGGTTTGGGCAGACAAAACCCCGTGGCCCACGAAACATAATTACGGAAACCCAAAAAACTAGTCGGTAAAACGGGTTCATGAACCCGGTCTTACTATGTTCTGCGCCACAGTAGATTCGCTCTAACAACAATAAATCACGTAATCACATTCAAACCCACTATATATGCCAATTACATTATTCCTAAAGTACATGAAGTAGGGTGCTAAAACCTAGTTCATCGTGGGGGAGAAAACCTAAGCCCATGATCAGGCGCGTAATACTATAAAAGATAAGCTTTGGCGAAGTAAGGGAGACTTTTGACTCAAAACTCACATTTAGTGCATTCAATTTTCCTTCTCAAACGCGTACAATGCTGACTTAAGGATCAGAGTTATCTCCAAGTTCTCGTACTAACATCTTTTTGTTTTGCAAGTGTGAATTGATCCCATATTTGGCATTAAGAAACTGTTCTAATACTCTAGAAATATTGACTGGTCTACTTGAATGATCAAGCCCGCCCTTCTGGCTTTGGAGTTGGGGTGCATGCGGGTCATGGGCATGTGATTCTTCTCATAAACTTGCTAACCATGCATGCTCTTTGAACTCCCTAACAAGGTCTGTTGCCAGACAAGAACTTTACCGTTTCAGCTATGATGGTCAGAACTTGCCTATGCTTTTCTGGTCAAGGACCATCATTCCTCAGCTGGCATTGGCCAAGACACAAACAACAGAGCATATATATATATATATATATATATAAAATATATCAGTCGTCCACTTTTTTGACAGCTCATGGTCGGTAAGCCCTGTGGATATCTTACATATTCTCATGGTAATTAATATCATTCATTTCATATACCATATATATCAAGCTAGCTAGCTTGAACAGAAAGCTTGGTTTGTAGTGCAATATTGCATATTGATCATCATGCAACTTGTTGGAATGCGGCCAACTTTAGTCACAATTGGCTTTCTTAATCAACGAATAATATTGCTGATTCAGGGACCTCATTCTGTTGGTACCCCCTCCCGTTATGATGCGGCCATCATCATTTTATTGAAAAGTGAGTTGAATTCAGTGACATGGTTGTCTCACCTTTCGTGGTAGAATAACCAAAAAAGCCTCTACTTTTCACTGTGGCATGCGATTCTCTTGATGATTGGTTGGATTAAGTAATGCAGCACCAGCTCTCCCCTCCTTTAGCTAGATTCAATAATAAAGCTCTTGCATTAATTACCATAAAATTATGGGCCTCTTTTTAAAATATTTCAAACAAACCCATGAATTACACAGTGTCCCATACAATGTACACACACATATATATATATATATATGACAGCCTCTAACATTAAACAATCAATCAATCATAGCAAACTTTTTAACAGTAGCAATCAAAACCCCTTGAAATGGGTGTAGTAGGCCTTGGTTTCATGTATTTCCCCTTTGACCAGGACCAGTTTTCCTTAACGTGTATGATGAACTTTCGCCGCATGGAGAACTGTTGCTGGAGATGATCGATCATCTTGACTAAAGCTAGCTTGTCTTTGAATTAAAGGAAGCTAATTTGCTTGACCTCGGATTCCCCCTTGGAAGACCAATCTTTATATGCCAGATTGACATATAGTTGGCCTACCAGTTTGAAATGAATATACAACAAGCACATGCTTTAATGCTGTAGTCTTTGACTTCTCATTAGTAGCTCACTAAATACGAATTCTTCTGTTCGACGGCCACTATTTTATTTTAGGCGTGACAACAACAATGATAATTTGTGTTTACTTGTTCGATTTGAATTGTGTTAAGATAATAGTATAAGATTATATAGGTTAATCTTAACTTGATTAATTTAATTAAATGGATTAGACTTGGAATGAAAATTCACACTCCTGCTGGCCTAGCGGACAGCCAGTCGCCGTGAAGTACACGGGAAGAGAAATTCAATATTAAGCAACAATCCTCTATGGAAAGCAACGTATGCACCCACTTAAGAAAAGACAACTCACTAAAAAAAGGCAGATCATAATCACCCGCACAGCTGAAGGCCAAAGAATGGCCGATTGACGATAATTGCCTTGTATAGGCACACGACGTAAGTGGTACTTAGCCTATATAATGTAAGTAAGAATCTAGACTCAGGAATGCTCTCATGTCTTAATCTCCATCAATTTTATCATTTTCACCTTTTTACTTTTACTGACTTAAGCATCAGAGGTAGTGTCGTTGCCCCCCTCCCCCTTAGCGGCGCATCGCTCTGACGTTTGGCTGTCTTGCAAGAATTTTAGATCAAAGACTAAACGTGCACAATCACTATTAATTTTCAACATTAACACTCGTAATTCGTGTAAAAAATTGTCCGTAACACTGGCCATCTTATGCTTTTGTCACAAAATGAGTTCTTTTTTGGTAGTATCCAATGAGAAGTTGAACGTTGAACTGGTTCAAAGAAGTCTAAAAAATGCCAGCTTGGTTGCTTGGGGGTCAAAAAGGTGGGTTCAAATGCATTCACCATTAACCACTTACAAGCTTCCACACTGTTCCTTAGTCGGTGCCTGCCACACCCACTTCCTGCTAAATAGAGCATAAGTTAGGTTGGTGTGGATATCAAAATTTTGTTTTTACTGCCCTTCTCCAGCCCAAAAGTTCAATCGATGCCTCTCAAGTGGCAGATTGATCAACACCAGATCAGGACAAGATGTATTCCAGCTATATAAGAATATATATAAAGTTTGATTTGGTTTTTGAGCAACAAATAGTGGGTATGTCTGCTATGTTGAGGTCATGGCTTCAGGTACGGATTGAATTATCCAAAATCTCTTACTTCTGAGCCTGCGCAAAACCCAATGTCTTATTCTCTCTCTTTTTTTTCCTCTTAATCTAAGCAATACCAATAAGGTACAGCATATATGTATATAAGCTTTTGGCAACATTTCATAAAGCTTTGATTCAAGGAACTCATTATGTTTTGTTAACTTGTTCTGAAAAGTGTTGGAACAGTTTTTTAGTGCTCGGCACCAAATCAAATGTGAGTACAAGAGTTTGTCATTGGTTGTCGACTCAACCGACGAGAGATAACTTTGATGCTTAAATCAAAATTGTGTATAAGAATAAAGGTTACATGTAATAAGAGTTTTAAGTTAAGGGCCAAAAGTCTTCCTTACTTTGATTGGAACTTCCCTTTTATAGCATGTCGGATCGTATCATGGGACCATGATCACCCTTATGATGCCCTAGGTTTTGGGATCTCATTCTTCTGAATTTGGGACAGTGGTGATATTGTGGGATTTGATATAATTTTGATTCCGTTACTATTGGAGTGTATCCCCCGCTACGCACAAACTCTTGCAATCGAGTTTGTCGTACAAATGGGTTTTGGGTTTTGGGTTTGTAAGCCAATCTTGTGGTTCGGTGGGTTGGTCTATTCAGCCCAATTCCCTACAAAAAATAATTTTTGTTTTTAGTTTAAAATAGTGCTTTGAAATCTATTTTTGTATTTTGAAAAGTGTTTTGTATTTTAAGTTGTCTATTAATATATATATATATATTTATCTTGATAATAGAAAATAAAAGACCAAAAAAAAAAAAAACATAAACATAAACACAAACACATAATGGTATATTCTCTAGAAAAATAGAGAACAACGTGGGCAATCTTTTAGATTATTTTAAAATAAATCATTGTCTTTTCGTATATATAAGTATTTTCACGAATAATGTAAATTTTCTTTCAATATAGAGCCACGATTAATCAGCCAAAGAGCTAATGGTCCGTTTGGATAAAAATACATGAAAACTGTTTTTTTTTTTTCTTTTGCTTTTAATCTTTTTTTATCTATAGGAAATAATTGAATTTTAATATCGTTTCTATTATAGTACTTACTGAGATTTCGATATACAAATATTCAAAACACATGCCTTGATTTCTTCAAATTAAAAATCCGGGTCTCAATATCAAAAAGTGCAAGAGCATGAAGGAGTGAGTAGTAGGGGTGTAATTTCAGGCCAGTTATAATTGGTTAGGAAACTGGCTCCGGTATAACCGAGTACTCGGAGTCGGGGCCGGTTATATATTTCCTAGACACCCGGTTATAACCGGGTAACCGACTCCGAATATGTGTGTGTGTGTGTGTGTATATATATATTATTCTGGGCCTATATATATATTAGACATGACATTGGTCACATGAGCATTTTTTTGGGCTAGGCAAAGGATCGGCCCATCAACCTTTTACCAACCTTTTTACACATTCATTGAATCTGGACACTTACAAAGCAAATGAACTAAATAAATGTCATGTATATTACATTGAGAGATGATACATGCACAACAAGTGCACTTGTTGTAATTTGAGCATTACCCTATTACATTTGAAACGCAAAATCAACAATTAAACGACAGATAACTCGTAAAAGCAATCCAGCTAAGCAGACATGTCTCTTCATCTTTGAGCCTTGTGTCCAGTCAAAAATTGAACTTCAATCCCTTCGATTTTTGATCCACGCATTTGCTTGCTTCTTCTCCATTGAAGTTTTCTCATTACCCATTTCCCTAAGGCTAAACTCATCACCCCTCTTAAAAACTCAGCACCCGTCTGTTACGCTTCGGAGCCTAACATGTTAGAGGAGGAACAAAAGTGATCTAAGGGATTTGAGGGGAACGACTTCGTTTCATGTTGTTGGGGTTTGTGCTGAGGATGGGTGTGTCGTCGTGGGTTGAGGAGATGGAGTTTGTTGAGGCGGTGAGAGTGATCGCACAAGTTCAAGCCTTTTGTGATTATAGGTCGGCCAAGCAAAGATTGATGTACAAGGGACCATGCCAAAGAAGAGTTTTTGATTGTTTGGTTGTTTTTCATGTTTTTTTTTTTAATTACCCGGTCTGGATAACCAGTTTTCACCCAGGTAATAGGGGTGCCCGGTTCCGGTTCCGGCTACTGAAATTCAACAACCGAGGACCTCGTAGCCGGTTCCCAGTTATTACTCAATAACTGAAAACCGGTTCCGGGTTTACGCCCCTAGTGAGTAGTGACATAATTTCCCTAAAATTTAGCACGATTCAACCTTAATAGCCTAAAATCACGAAAAAGAAGTCAAGAAGCTATGGCTTATTTGGGTGTGTAATTTTTTAAAAAATTACGATTACCGAGAAAATTTGTTTTTTGAAATTATGTTTTGATAGTTTAGAAAATTTGAAGCAAAATTAGAAAAAAGTTTGATAAAATCTAAATAAATTTTGAATTCTAAAAAACAGTATTTGAAAAGCATTTGAAAATAATTGTCACCCAAACATGCCCTAAGAGTTCTTTTGATAAAACTTTTTAAATAATAGTTTTTTTTTTTGAAAAAATGTTTAATTTGACATCAAGGTAAACTTAATTTTCAATGTTTTGGATATATATATGCTTGAGCAAAAAGCATTGCCAAACGAACTCATTTATCATTTACTTTAACTGATAACACAAATATAATCATATTTACATAAATTGAAAATACAAAATCAACCAATCAAATGTTAATATACTGATGAAATCAAATTTTGAATCAATATAATTAATCGTTGTTCTAATCCTAAAATTTTACTCATTATACTCAACAATTGTTTGAATTACTCTTCATGATATCGAAAGTTAATCATACTTAATTCAACAACTCAATATAAAAATCATATTTTCATACCTTCAAATTCTTTACCCCCACCTGCCCTTAAAAATAAATAAATTAAATTAAATATATATATCTTTACCATTAGAGGCATCACAATCTTTCATGAGAAGGACAACATGCACACGGCTATGGGACTAGGACAGAAGATTTGCTCTTCATCTACATCTCCTTTAGATTCGCATAATATGTCCATGTGCATTAGGTGGAACCATCCTGCAAATACCAAGTTATTGGCGGGCAATTGACGTTACCAATTCTTTCAATTTTTATTTCAAGGGCATCCATAGTTCTTGTTGGATATGTGCATCCGATGTTCGATCGGTTCATTGACCGATCGACTTGAGAACAGCTGCATGACAATATGTGTCTCCGACTCTCCGTAATCCCCGCATGAGGTGATTGCATATAGCAATCGTGGGAAGTATGAAACATAATAACAATAGAGTCTCCAATAAAGGTGTGACACGTGATCAATAATTACGACAAATATGTTATAAAAGGCGTTATACGTATACTAGATAAAAATGAAATTTTCATCTTTTTCTCTTTTATGCTACCTTCGTTTTCGTAATATTATTCGCCTTGAGTTATAATGATTTAAGCATCAAAGCTTTTAATAACTTTGACAAACTCTTTTGCTAATTTTTTTTTCTTTTCTTTTTGTGTGTACTTTTGAATGTCGCTGGATACATGATCAACTATTCTAACAGTTCTTGAATCACTCAATTAATCTTTAAATATGTATAACGTTGGTTAGGTTTGTTTCTTGTGTCTGTGCGTGCATGATGCAAGTTAAAAGTGGCAAGTGTTCTCAATTAAAATGAGAATTCCCCGAAATTAAGTTGTCTAAATTTTAGTGCCTAGGACAGGTAAGCCCTCGAATTTGGATTTCAAGCAATTTTATGTCCGTATCGCTAGTTATTCAAGCAGAAAACGTGAGAGAGTTTTTATAAGACTTACATGCCCCAACATATGAGTGGGCTGCTCGATACCTGCTTGGACAAGTGGGTTCTAAAATGAACTCTCTCACATTTATTACCCAAATTACTAACAACTCGTACAACAAAATTGTTAGGAATCTATATCTTTTCCAAATCCCTCAATTAATGATGTAGTACACCCACTTAGGTTTTGTATGCATATACACGAAACAACTTTAGAGAATTCATGTTAGGCTAACCAAAATAGTTAAAAAGTTATTTTAAGTAGTCTCGTAGCAAAAAATCTCCCCCACCCCTCCCCCCCAAAAAAAAAAAAAAAAAACTTCCACATTCATCTCTCATTTTGGAATAGCAAAAATAAATAAATAAATAATATTTTAAATAAAATAATGAAAATTAATAGGGAAAAAAAGAAAGGAGGTATTCTTAACTAATTTGTAGATAAGTACTTCTTGCTTTACTGGTTTCACATGCCACACTACTAAATAATTACTAAAACAAACATTTACTTAAACCTCAAGAATGCTGCCAATTTGGTTAGCAGTGAGTTTCAAGCTCATAACGGATGCTTCCTTCCCAAGCATGAAGCATCTCAAAGTCTCAACATACAAATACAATTCAAATATTTTTTTTTTAAAAAAAAAAAAAAAAAATTGAATTTTCTGTTATATTAAAAACAAATACTATTTTTATTAAATGATTTTTAAAAAAAGATAAGGTTAATATAATAATAATAAAAAAATACAAATATTATTTTATTATAATTTGTCTGGGGGGTCGTCGTCTGCACAGTCCGTACGTTTGCAGATAGAATCGGGTGCTTGGAATCTGTACCGTCCATCAACGAGGACGTTAGTGTCACGGTACGTAATACGTCCAATCTGATCTTACTCGTATGGACTATGGGAGTATCTTTACGCAAACAAGAGAGATCCCTCCTGAAACGACGGCGTCCTTTCTTACCCCATCTTTTCACTCAAAAGGTTTCGCTCTACTGTAACACTAACGTCTCCCTATTTTCATCACCCAATCACATCAGCGTAAAAAGTAAAAGTACTATTTTCATCACACTATCACATCAATGTAAAAAGTGAAAAAAAGTAAAAAAGTACGTACCATTACCATACTTTTTAACTCAAAATATCAAATTATGACCATTTTTGCCGGGAACCTCTCAACGGCCTTTGAAGATTGGCTCTAACATGTTGGAGGACCATGCATCCACCCTGTCTTCTTAGGTTTGCCGCGCAACCACCTTCCACCAAAATGGAGGTGGCCGCACAATCATTTTTGTATTGTCGGGGTGGTTGTTGGATCACTTTTTTTTTTTTTTTTTTTTTTTTTTTTATTTCTTTATATATATAAAATTAAATTAATAAGTATGTTGGGGGCACTTTTTTCAGTTTATTGTTGTTATGAAAATAAAATTCAACATTGAACACAGAACAGATATTAATATTAAAATATATGATATGATAAGATATTTTTTTTAGAATAATTACCTTTTAAAGGATTAATTGTACTTGATTGTAATCATGATTACCATACTTATTTTTATTTTCACCTCTACGGTTGTAATAATTTTCTATTTAAACATGATGAAATAATGAGAAGGTATGCATAAAATTAATTTCAAACCTTGTGTTCGAAGATGTTTAGGTTAAAGGGTTTAGGTTCATTCAAAACCTAACAAATTATCACGTTAAAATCAAAACCTAACAAATTATTTGTAAAATCATTCATGTAACAGTTGTCTAGGTGCCAGAAATCTGATGGACAGCCTCATTTGGGCCTAGGTTCGTCGCATCGCATCCTTCTCGTGCGTAGGCTTGCCATGTGAAGATGCTATTGTTAATTGATTAGACACACGATTAGTTCAATCAAACATGCATGATTTTGAAATTTAAAGATTAAAACCCTTACGTTGAAGCTTTTTTCCAAGCAATCGTGTCAGCAATAGAGCTCCTACGAAACGAGGGAGAGGTCGTAAAAAAACCACCAATTCCATAGGATTAGGGCCACTCCAACATCCAAATTAATAAAGGCTTAAGGAAGGAAAGTTGGACAAATTGAGTGAATAGAGGAAATTATATGAGTGTACTTGGTGAGGAGGCTTCTTTTCTTTATATAAGCCTTTGTTCCTACCTCCCTCTAGCTAGGTATTTACTATTTTTCGCCTAAATTCTTATTGTAATTGAAGGATATTCTCTTTTGCAAATATTGGTTAGGTTTCTAATGTGGCTGTTATCCGACATGGTGAGAGAGGAAATTGACTATGGTGCGCTCCATCAAGATGCATGTGCATTGTAGCATTGGGCGAGGACCCATTTGTGGGCCTGGCTATCGGGCCTTTTCTTGGTCTTGGCCGGTCCATTCTAGTAACCTATCGGTCCTTTAGTCAATGAGTCTTCCAATAAGTGGTCTTTTACAAAAGGCCTTGGCCGCATAGTCATGAGATGGGCGTGTTTTAAAATCTCATCAAGGTTGGGAACACGTCCCTAAAACTTTAACACTCTTTTGATCAAACATCTATAAGTCCCACCATGCTCAATTTATTTATTCCTTTTTTTTTTTTTTAAACTTGCACTATATTAATTATTTATCTCCAATTCCTCACTTCTTCATTTTTTTTTTCATATCAATTCTTAAGGGTGGTCCTGCCACCACTTTGCTTATTTTACTTTTCATTTTTTCTTCTTCTTTAAATTATGATGTGACTCAATCTAGAATTCCTCACATTGCAGGACCACACATTTCATAGACTCGTTTAAGAGAAATAATGATGTGGAAAACACCAAAGTCTATATAGATAATCTCTTAGAAAAAATGTCAAAGTAGTTACTTTGCTGAAAATAAAAAATAATTTATAATAATTAAATTTAACTATTATAAGTGCTTGTTTATTTTATTGGAGATGCTGTTATGTGCTTAATTCTATCTACCAATAGCCCTTAAAATCACCGTTACAAAAGTTTAAGTAAAAGGAAAATGCAATCATCAGTAAACATTTCATCTTATTCTATGGGTGTTTTACATGAGTAATTTTAAAAGTTACCCTTGTATCATTTCAAGAATGATGTAACTTTTAAAATTACCATTCGATTAAAATTTGATAATAATTAATCACAAGTTCAATGATAATTTTAAAACCACGTCATTTTTACTCTTTCGCATAGTCAGTAACCTTACAAGTTACAAGGACATGGACGTGGAACATGATCCTATTTATTTGAAACGGAGAAAATTCTCTCTATTTAATTATAAAGTAAGAACATAATTATTTTTTCACATTTTATGTCCCTACTTTATTATTAAACGAAGAGATGGTGAGAATCCAAATTCCATGGACATAGCCTGTGGTCCACAAAGATCCTTTCGATGTCTTTGATTGATTTAGGTATTACTCTTGATTTAATATGCCACGTGCGGAGAACCCGATGGTTGATGGGTGGGTTCCACAGCATATATTTGTGGGGGCGCACATACAGAAGAAAAGAGACGCCGTGAACCGACAGCACAGTGTTGCCCGGATTTGGTGGTGTCCTACAGGACTTCGGCTAGTTAACGTTAATACTACGGTGATTAACATTTTACGATCGTTCAATCCCCACTCGCATAAGCGCGTGATGTTCAATCCCCCTTTCTTGTGCTTAGAGAAGTACAACCTGGAATGGTCCAGATTGTGCAGATCATATAATACAACTTAATTTTTTAAGATGTGAATAATATGCTGCTACTTATCTAAAGTCTGAACCAATATACGACACCAATAAATTAGGGGCATTTAAATAGGGTTAGGTTGGGATTTTGTGCCATTTGCCCCTACTAAGATGAATGCTCCGTTTGTTTCGGTGTAAATAGTTTTCGTCGTAAAATAATTTTAGGGAAGTCATTTTTTAGAAAAAAAATATTTTTCGTCAAAATCATTTTTCGGTGTTTGGCGCGTACGGAAAATTACAAATATTTTTTATATTTTAATTTAATCATATTAATTTAAAAAATTAAATTTTATTCACAAAATAAAAAATATTAATATAAAAATATTTTTTTTATATTTGACATATACAAATTCCGGCAAAGTTGCCGGAATCCGGCAAAAAAGGCCGGATCCCGGCCAGTTGACCGGAAGCCGACCGTCCTGGCCGGAGATTCGGCCAGAACAGCCGGATCCGGCTAGATGCCGGGGGTCTGCCCGTTCTGGCCAGATCCAGGCCTGATCCGGCCAGACGGCTGGAGATCCAGCCGCTCCGGCCGGAATCTGGCATGGTCTCCCTAGAATCCGGCAACATCTGCTGGACGTCGCCAGATTCCGGCTTAATTTGTCGAATTCCGGCATCGACCGGAGTCGGAATTTGACTTGTTGAAATTCGGCAATAGTCAACTGCTTGGACGTAAAAGTCGACTGCGTTGTTTAAAAGAGAGTCGACTGCATCTACCATCTATGGAAAATGATTTACGCTTTTAAAAAGTGTAAATCATTTTCCGAAATTTATTAAGTATTTTTGGTCAAATGGAAATCATTTTCCGGTTGACCATTATTTTCGCCCCTACCAAACACCGAAAAATACCGAAACCATTTTCTAGAAATCATTTTACGCCGAAACAAACGGGGCAGAAGTTAATATTATCTTTAAGAGATAGTTCAATCGGCTGAGAATACGTCCCATGAAGCAAAAGTAATTAGTTCGAATCTCTCTTCCCTCTTGTGTGAACATGTTAAAAAAAAGAAAAGAAAAAACAGAAAGATGAAGTTAATATTCAAAGGTTGTATTATATGGATGCGGCTGAGGTGAATTAAAATAACTATAACACATATTATGTGGGTTTTTTTTTTTTTTTTTTTTTTTTTTTTTTTTTATGTTTTTGGAAAAAAATTTACATCCCTTCAAACTATCACCTAATTGTCAATGGCTCCCAAACTACAAATTGGGTTAATATCCATTTTAGACTACAAAAAAATGTCAATATCCTCCAAGACTAGCGAAAAGACAAAAATGGCCATAATTTTTTTTTTTAATAAAACAAAATATCCTTATAGATTTGAAAAAAAAACTAATATATATATATATTTTTTTTTTTTAAAAAAAATTGGGGTTAGTTCGGCGTAACTAAAAATTATTTTAAAAAAAAATCTAAATATATATATATATATTTTCAAAAAGACATTTTTTTAAAAAAATTTGAAAAACCAAGGGGGTGGCTCTTTTTTTTTTTTTTTTTTTTTTTCGTTTTCTTATTTTTTATTTATTTTTATATAATTCAAATTTATTTTTAAAATTTTTTATGAAAGATATTTTTGTCATTAGGAGAGATTGACATTTTTTGATAGTTTATAAGGGACATGGACACAACTGGTAGCTTGAAATGAACATTGACAATGAAGTGACACTTTGAGGGAGATATCAGGTATGTATATTTTTTTTTTTTTTTTTCTTTATACACGGACACTATAGATAGGGAAATGATTGTTGGGGGACGAAAAACCGTCCCCAACCGGCCTTTATAATAAAAACATCAGAAGTTACTTTTTGATAAAAAAAAACATTTTTTTATCAAAAAGGCACGGGCAGGGGCGTCCCCTGCCAATCACTGCTCATATAGATATGAGTGCACGGAATACAATCCTTTCAATTTAAAGTGAAAAAAAAGATACAATTTTATAGTATAAATTTTATTTTATTTCATTTAATAGCTAATCTTCTTTTATTTATAGAAAAATAAAAAATAAAACTAGCATGGCGGACTCTATCTTTTTGTTGTGAGAGAGGTTTTCATAGAATTATCTTGGAAGGTGATTCTTTGAATGTGGTCAAAGCTCTTCGACAGGAAGAAGGATGCTAGAACAAGTATGGGAAACTTATTGACGATATGCTGAGTTTGTTACGTACCATGCATTTTTGTGAGGTGAAGCACATAAAGCGGGAAGCTAATTCAGTGGCCTACCGTTTGGCGATAAATGCTTTATTATTTTTGGAAGATAAAGTCTGGGTGGGGGAAGAAACTTCCTTTATCCAGAGCAATGTACTTGCTGAGCAAGGGCTTTCCAGTTGAGTATGCAATAAAACTTTATCTATTCTCCAAAAAAACAATAAAAAAATAAAACTAACATTGTGCAATATCATTTAAGCTTTTTAAATAAAGTGAAAACATATTAAATGAAATATAGATCATGAAATAATTTTTTTCTATTTCACTTGAAACGTGTAACATTTCTTTTTATTAATTATTTTGATCATTCCCAATGAATAAGCTCCACATTATTTTATTACCAATTTCTTAGCAAACGATTTAATACCTTTAGCATTTCTAAATAAAAAAATAAAAAATAAAAAATTGATTGACACTGTCGTATAACAAAATAAAAAAAGAGTGATTTCAGTTTTTATTTTTATTACACCATCACGAAAGAACTCATGGTACTCTTCCATCCAAATTTCCTCAGTGGAAGTCTGAAGCGTCGCCTTTGCCAACAGATGTACTGGCAGTACTGCCATATTTGTCTTCATTTTGTATGCGCCACATACCATGACCGGAGATTGTGTAGTATGGGCTTGTTTGGTAAGTAATTGTGTTGTGAAATATTTTTGTGTTGTGTAGTAAGAAGTGATTGATGTGATATAAAATTTGGGAATGTTTTATAGAAATGTGAAAATGTTTTGTTTTGTATTTTTTTTTATTTGAAGAATAATAAAAAATAATTGATGTGATATAAAATGTGTAAAAAAGTTAGAATGTTTTTTTTGAGAGAAGTAAAAAAATAAAATAAAGGGAGAGTTCGAGTGATTTGCCAAACTAACACT
Source organism: Alnus rubra (assembly GCA_028654335.1). Taxonomy (NCBI): domain Eukaryota; kingdom Viridiplantae; phylum Streptophyta; class Magnoliopsida; order Fagales; family Betulaceae; genus Alnus; species Alnus rubra. The sequence continues at coordinate 1,792,069 of JAJPGS010002095.1, forward strand.
AATCTTTGAGTCCTGAATCAAATTACCATACTTCTGCCATAAATGGTATTCCTTGTGAAAAGGTTATACTATCTCCACAGCATCGCATTCCAGAATGATATTCCGTAGACCCAAAGTCTCTGCCAAAAAGCACCGCCTTCCATGCAGAATAACCTTCCGCCATTGTTAGGTCAATGATATGCATCCTAGAAGTGCCCATTACGGCCAAGACCTTGCACTCATAGTCTTTAACAATTACGCCCACACCCATCATTTTCCTAGACTTGTCAATTGCTGTATTCCAATAAATTTTATACACCCCACCGAGAGGAGCCTTCCACTGTTGGATAACGTATTTTGCAGTCTTACGTCCTTTTTTTTTCTTCCTAATGCTTCGCAGCACAAAATTCTGTGGCAACCTCCTTCGCGTTTTTGACAAGCTGTGTTGGGTTTATGAGATCTCCCCCAAAGACCACTGCATTTCTATGGAGCCATTTTCTCTGAGCTACTGTGGCTAGTAATTCAAAGTCTTCCTTTTCCAACTTGTTCAGGAGCTCACCTACCACTTGAAGAAAGTCATCCCCCCATTAGAACGTTTTTCTATTTTCTTATGATATTCTCTCTATACAACACAAGAAGATGGACATAGCCACATCCACCCCACAAACTGGGCACAAAGAATATGTTGTCATCCTTTTTTCTTCCAAACAAGTTTTCTTTGGTTGGCAACAGATTATTACATGCCTTCCAAAGAAAAAACTTTCACCATTCTAAGAACATTTAAAGCCCATAAATTCTTCCAAACTTTGCTATACTCATAGGCTCTAGAGCATTCCCCTGAATCTGTCAGCCTGTCCATTGGAGCTTATTGGCATACTACAAATATTTTTTTTTTTTGGGCCTCCTCTACCGTAAAAATCTCCATTACAAGTGGTACATTCCACCATCATGTGCCTTCGTCTATAAGGTCCTTGACTCTTGCCTCCCTATCCAATCTCTGGACAGATGATTAATTGCACCTCAAAGGATGAAGGATTTGGGAGCCAGTTGTCCTCACAAATTCTTATCTTAGATTCATCTCCCACACGCCACACCAGCCCTGCCTTTAACAGATCTTTTGCCTATCAAATACTCCTCTAAGCATAGGATGATTCATTGATTTATGTCCCAAAGCAAACTCTAGAAAATTCTCCTCTGGGTAGTACTTTTCCTTAATGATTTATGTCACTAGTGAATAAGGCCTTCGAATTAGACGCCATCCTTGCTTTGCCAACAACGCTTTATTAAAGTATGAGATAACTTCATAAAAAGATATCGAATTATATGTTGTTTTAGAATAATGGTACTGAATTAACAAACGTCTTAAATTGGGGTATCCAAGTTTCCAAACGTTTTACTTAAGGGTACTCCGTTAGGATTTACTGTTAAATCCTAACGGAGTACCCAAAATACCCCTATATTTTTTTTTAAAAAAAATTCTAGGATCTAGGTGTTGGTCAGAATTTAACCAAATTTGGAAAAATACCAATGCCTGAATCTTTGAAAATTTTTATAATTTTTTTATAGAAAATAAACACAAGGGTATTTTGATAATTTTTGCAGGATTTAACAGCAAATTCTAACGGAGTACCCTTAAGTGAGACGTTTGAAAACTTGGATATCCCAGTTTAAGACATTTGCTAGTTCAGTACCCTTATCTCAAAACGGCGTATAATTCAAAACTCTTTTGTGAAGTAATCTCTTGAAGCTCTCTTTGAATCTCCGGCCTTCTAAAGACTTTAGACTTTGAACACCCTAATTTTACTCACCTAATTTAGGTAATTTTGTGCCATTATCCTTAGACTCCCCCCAAAACGGAGGAGTCATTGAATTAAGTCCACGACTAAAACTTTAGGCAGTTGGAATACATTCATGGTGCAGGTTGGAATTGCTTGATCTACGGCTTTATAAAGATCTAATTTCTTGCCTGTGAGAAAAATTCTTCCTTCCACCCACTAGTGCACCCCACTCTCTCTGCAGTAGCGTGAACCCAAATTCATTAAATTCCTAATCTGATTCCCAATAGTTTAATTAAAGCATAATTAATTATATGTTCTTTTGCCATCAATTAAAGCAAACCAATCCTCCATAACTGTACGGTCCAGAATCTCTCTGTCTTTCTCTCTCTCTCTCTCTCCGCCCTAGACCCAAAATTCCTTTTCCTCTGAGGAACAGAAGCAATGCTACAACCCCTGAATCTCTCTTCCAATTTGTTGTTGAATCTACTTTGAATCCTCTTCACACGAGTAAGCATTTCTTTACCCTGTTTATATTTTTCTTCTTTCTGGGTCATTTTTATTTCAAATCCATTTGGCCCAGTCTCTCTCTAAACCTCTATTGCCTTTGAAGCATCTGAAACTTACACTCCAAGCGTGTGTTTGTTTCTTTTTGGTCTTTGTTTTATGAAATTTGATTGCTTTAGATCTGGGGCAGTTTTCAGAAACAGCCGGTTGCTATTTATGAAATCTAACTGTTGCTTCTTTTCATCGTTTTTTGTTGTTGTTGTTGCCTTATTTGCTTTCAGGTTTATTCATTATCAGTCAATTAAGCAGTTTTCGGATTCTCTTCCACAGCTGGGGACCAAAAACGAAACCTTTTTCACGTGCTTCTTTGGCAATTCCAGCTCTCGATTTCAGAATTTGGAAGTTTAGTCGATTTTACATGGAACCCATGTTTTAGTTTGAACAACATTGAAGCCTCAGGCGTAAATGTTATTCATATACGCATTGAGAAGGTGGCTTTGGCTCTGTAACCTAGCCTCCTTGCTTCTCTTTGCTTCTCTTCCGTTCAGAAGTTTGGTGGGTTCTGCTTTGTTTCTCAGCTTTTCTGGGATTCTCAGCTAATTATTCAAGGAATTGGGTCGTTGGTCCAAAAGAGAATAGGGTAAGAAATCGGTGTTTGGTTAACGACCCGGCAATAAGCATGAGGAAAAATGTTAATTCACACGCAGGAAGAGTGTTTAGTGATAGAAAGTGGAGTCTTCCATTTTTTGCAAGTGTGATCGTATCGATTATGCTGTTTTTGACCGCCATGTCGGGGCTATTTAGCTCTCCCTCTGGCGGAGAGCAATTGCCATTTGACATTATCTCGTTTTCGAGATCAGATGACTCAAATGCTTACTTTGTTGAATCGGATTTGAGAAGATCATTGGAAACTACTGGGGTATCCAAAACGAAAGCGCCTAGATTGGCGTATCTGATTTCGGGGACTAAGGGTGATAGTCATAGGATGATGAGGACCTTACAGGCAGTGTATCATCCCAGAAATCAATATATTCTACATTTGGATCTTGAGGCACCGCCCCGCGAAAGGTTGGAACTAACAAATTCGGTGAAGTCTGATCCGATGTTTCGCGAAGTGGAGAATGTGCGTGTTTTGGCTCAATCGAATTTGGTGACTTATAAGGGTCCTACGATGATTGCTTGTACCCTTCAAGCGGTTGCAGTTTTGTTGAGGGAGAGCTTGGAGTGGGACTGGTTTATAAATCTCAGTGCTTCAGATTATCCTCTTGTGACACAAGACGGTTAGTGCCAGAGTTGTCTGTTTGTTTGTTCTATGATATTATTTCTTTCTTTCTTTCTATCCCTATGTTTTTGTTGTTATGCTTGCATTATATCTTGTTTTCTTGGTTTGTTAAAGGCATTTGTACATGTTTAACCACTTTAGGAAACAGTGACATACTTATCACTTGGGTTTGAGCTTCTATCCTTGGGAATGTTTTCAAAGACTGGTTGTACTGTTCAGCATTTTTCTTTTATACTTGGTGACAGTTGCAAGAATCAATAGATTTTGCATGGTGTTTTTTTGAGTGAAATATTGAGCGAGGATGGTGTTTTCTTGCCTGAAATACTTAGCAAGATGTTTTATGCCTTTGGGCATTTATATGGCTTATGTTGATTGTCTCATTCTAGAGTGCAGGATATGGTTTGTTTTAATTCAAATTTTGCTAACGAGTGAAAGGGAGTTTGGTATTTGATTCCAGAGAAGGTTGCTTCAAGAAAGTCATTTTTCACTTTTGTGGCCACTTCTTCTGAGAATCCCTTATTCTTCTTATACACTATGGGTTTCCCAATGTGCCACTCTTCGTCATCTTTCGCTTACTCTAGTTCTCAGAAAGGTTAATAGAGGGGTCATGGGTCTGAAGAAAGTTCATAAATTTATCTTTTATTGTTTTTTGGGATGTGCATGAAGGTAGCAAAACCTATTGAACATACCATAGGCTTTATTGTCCTGTGAGTACATTTGCTTGGTCTGTCTTTGGCTTAAAAGATATATGTTACTCATCAGATTTCTAGCACTCCCTCAAATCAGGTTTTGAAGGTCTTTATGAAAGTTAGCTCAGATTTTAGATAGAATTTAAATGGCCATTTCCTTGTCGGTTTCAGTTTTGGGGATCCCATTCCTTGTTGCTGCAGATGGTTTGTTGCCTTGTTGGTCTTTTTGCTTATCTCCTAGCATGGCTTATCACATTCGTGCTTTATAGATTTGAGGAAAAATTTTGTACCAAGTGTCCTGGGGGCTTTTTATTAAAACCTTCTGGATGGGGTGACTTCGACGAAGTGGAGCCTGTAGCTCATTTGTTTGGGTTCAAAAAATTGGGAAAACTGATTCTGCTAAAAAGCTTTGTATGAGACTCTTCAAATTGTAACGTGGTGTCTCACTGGGGACTTTTTAAACTTGTTTGAGAATTCTTTCATTCATTTATATGGACTCATGGGGCACATTCAAAGGGAAACTTCTTCATCTAGCCTCTACAGAGGAGCTTCAACAATGATTAAATTACGATTTACTATCCGTCACATATTTTTGCAGGCGATAATCTGCTCTAATACTCTTTTACTAAAATCTGTTTCCTCTCAAAGCCAAATTAATAAATTACACTGTAGCGAAAACTTACTCATTCCTACCATGTTAATATGGATCTATGGAGCTTGGCAAATTAAAAACACAATAGGATCCTGTGTATAATGTAGCTAGGTAATTAGAATCCATTAGGATCCTTGATAAAATGTTTCTTAATTCAATCATTTCAGACTGTTGAGTTACAAAGGTGATATACTATAAATAAATAATTTCTGCAGAGAAGAAAATGTGTGATTTACAGATTATATGACTAAATAACTAAAAATGGGTTGGAAAAGTATTATGATGTATATATATATCCTGCGTTTTGATGTATTTCTTTTCATGATCCATGAAGTGAATTAGTCAATTTATGCTTGTCTATTCTCTGATAAAAGATCTTGTCTTGTTAGGTGATGAATTGTAGTTCATCAATCGCTAATTATTTACTCAGACCTAATTAGTTTGCATGCAACTCAAATTATTCTTTCAAGGATAGGGCTATTTGTCTGATGTTGCTTTCGTGTCCTTGACCCAGGATTATTTTACATTAAGTATTTAAAATGTTTTTTTTCATGTTCTTTTTCTCTTTTGTGCCTATGAAGGATTTATTTCCTCCTTTCCATTTCTTTGCTTTCTTATTCTAGTAACTTTTACTTTTTCATTTTGTTTTTTATTTACAGTTTCTCAGTTTGAATAGTTCTTGAACAATGAGTTACATTTACGTAGTTTTGCCTTCTAATACTCCATGTTATTTAATAGCCCATAAAATGGCATGTTGCCAATGCTCATGTAGCCTGTCTTTATTCGCCTAGTGGCATGCTTTCTACAATCAGCCTTGCTGTTGTACACATTAGCCTTACTAGAGTCCCATCTGCTCTATATATCTTGGTACGCTGTTACTGATTAGTTGCATTGCATGGTTTAACTGAATTTGTACTCTGTTGCAAAAGAGGTTTGATTTTTACTTACATGAAAATCTATAGCTTTTTTTATTTATTATTTATTATTTTATTTTTTGTCTATTTGTGGAAGTAGAATCTAATTTGTTTTTTTAATTTGCAGATTTGCTTCATGTGTTCTCTAATTTGTCTAGAAATATCAATTTCATTGAGCATATGCAGATTACTGGGTGGAAATTGTAAGTAAAACGTGTAAACAGTGTGCATACTACATTAAGAAGGTTCTTTCGATTTTAGTTCATCACGTGTATAATGGGTGTGCCATATTTACCTAATTTGTAGGAACCAAAGAGCAAAACCAATCATCATCGATCCAGGCCTTTACTTATCAAAAAAATCTGACCTTTCTTTGACCACTCAACGTCGATCACTTCCCACGTCATTCAAGTTGTTTACAGGTAGGTATAATATAACTTCTCAGTTCATTGAGCACGGCAGTTCTGGAATTCATTTTATGCTTTAGTGATTAACAGACAATGGATCTATTACTTTACACATTTCGCTTCACTGTTTGCAAATAAATTAATCTTGATTGGCAAACTTAATTTAGTGTTGCCACAAGTGAAAAGTGCTTATTACAATGTGTTTGATAAAGGCTTCTTTTATTTATTTATTTTTATTGGGGGGGGGGGGGGGGGGGGTTTGAAGATTCCACCCTTTATTTTCTGTTTAAGAATCTCACGCTTTAGGTAATTTTGGCTACAAGGAGATGATGCCTGAAGGCCATATCCCTCTTGTATGTCACTTTTTGGCCATTCCATGTGATTTAGCCTTTGTGTGAATTCGTCTACTCATTTCCTGATTGCCATTGAAAGTTTTAATTATAGATTGTGAGAAAATTGCACTTGTTTAGTTAGTGGTAAATTTAATATCAATTGCGTGGCATTTTGGCTATCATCTCAGCGGTCTCAGCTGTTGGGACCATTTAAAATACATCTTTCTTCACTGTTTGCCATGATGAAAAATCCTTGTAAGTTGGTTCCCCTGCGCATAGATCTCTAGCTAGTTTATACGTTGTTTGTTGTGTGAGATCTAATAGCTTGCTGATTAAAACTTGGCATATTATAGCCTGCTTTAACAGTTTAGAATAAAGATTTTGAATGAGATGATCTGTGAAAGTAACTTGTTTCGAAAACTTTTTCGCTTTTCTTGTACACAGGTTCGGCATGGATAATGCTAACCCGGTCCTTTCTTGAGTACTGTATATGGGGATGGGATAACCTTCCACGAACTATTCTTATGTATTACACAAATTTCATTTCCTCTCCGGAAGGTTATTTTCACACTGTCATTTGCAACACTCCAGAATTCCGTAACACTGCAATTAGCCATGATCTCCACTACATTGCTTGGGACAGTCCTCCAAAGCAACATCCCATCTCTTTGTCAATGAAGGATTTTGACAAGATGGTTAAAAGCAAAGCTCCATTTGCTCGAAAATTTGCAAAGGGTGATCCTGTCTTAGACAAGATTGATAAGGAGCTTCTGGGTCGCACAAATCGGTTTCCAACTGGGGCATGGTGTATCGGGAGCTCGGACGGTGGGGCTGACCCGTGCTCCCTGCGGGGCAATGATACAGTGTTTAGACCAGGTCCTGGTGCTGAGAGGTTACAGGAGCTGGTCGACTCGCTGTTATCTGACGATTTTCGGAAAATGCAGTGTTCGTGACAAAGGTAAGAGTTGGATAAACCCCAATTGTACATTGGTGTATTCATAGATTATACGACTGATGTAAAGTGGCAGAATTTTGTTCTCTTAAATATTAATTGAACATTCAAATTATAAACATGATCCACTTTACAGCAAAGTCTTGAAATGCATGACTACAAGTTTTGACCATCCAACTTCTAGATTGAATTTTCTCCATCATTTTTACCTTTTTGGTGGTCGAGTAGTATTATTATTACTGAAGCTGATAGCTTGCCTTGTAGTGTGTTCATGGGCATGTTGGCAAATAGAAACCTTATAGATCTTGACTGGTTGTTCAATAGGCTTTGATTAGTCTCTTTCAGCAGAGATCAATTTCATGTAATTTTCAATAATCATCTCTGGTGAAGAGTCAGTAAAATATCCCTTCTCCACATCCAACCCTTCTTCGGCTGCTAGCACC